>BTHU01000003.1:56003438-56603438 GCA_036184795.1 Tokudaia tokunoshimensis | reverse complement strand
TCATATTATAGAACAACTCTGATTTTACACTTTAATTTCTTCACAATTACATAACAAATCAGTTAAATAAATGAAACATAAATTTAGCAGGCCTTTGTGACTGAATACATTCACAACTGACTTTTTGAAAGCTTAGAACTCTGGAGGAAAGCAGAAATGAAAGGAGCCTTGGGGCAGGTGTACCCAGTAGTCTTCAGTAATCTACAGGCTTCCATGTGTTACACAGGGACTATAGTATAGCCCTGATATTACGACAAGCTACTTAAATGATAGTAACTTAAGAACTGTGTTGTGGCAGAAGAATAAAAACTAAAAATGATGTTTTAAATCATGATGAAGCATAATTCAGAGGCTAACATGATCAAATTCTACCATGTAATAGTGCAAAGATATTTTAGCCAAATGATGTTTTCCACTAAAATCTGCTTTAACAAGAAATGAAATTACCTAACACCAACAATTAAGCATCAAACCATGAGAATTTCAGGATATTATTATCTTTATATAGATCAATTATTATACAATCTATATCTATATAAACAGGGACACAAATAATGTTTCCTTTGCTTCATGTGCTATTAATGGACATTAATGGAAAGGAAGAGCATAGTAAACCAAGCAACTGTTACAGCCAAGGATGTTACTGCTTTTTGTTAGGACATTATGTGTCCAGTGTGCGTCATGTGTGTGCTGGTGCCCTCAGAGGTCAGAAGAGAGCACTGGATCTCATGGAGCTTGGGTTACAGGTAGCTGTGACCTACTAGGGTTGTCTGGAAGAGCAGTTCATGCTCTCAAATCATGAACCATTGCTCCAGCCCCACTCTAGTACATCTTAACTTTCAACAGATGAAAATCTTAGCATTCTTAAGGAAAAACCTCTAAGGATTAGTACTTAGGAGGAAATAATCCTGTGCAGGGAAGAACTCTGGCTGCTTTTTATATCATTAGTTATAATGACTCATTTTGCCACACTGGGTTTAGAACAAGAACAAAATAGTGATTTGTATTTCTATCGTTTGTGATGTGTGCAAGAAGAGTAAAGACATGCAAGAGAAAGTTCTTACACAATGAATGTAAGATTTAATGGAGGAATCCATTGCCTCTACTATATTAGACAATAATAAAAAGCTACCTTCCATATAAAACAACCAGAGAAGTACTCTTCACTGTTATTTATAAGCACATATTAAGATGAATGGATTTATTTGTCTAACCATGGAGTAAGGACACTCTCTAAGCAAAGATCTTCATGAGTATGGGAGGAGAATATTATAGATCGTCAGTAAAAAGTTTGGGAGGCAGCTAGGTAAGCATGATTAAATACCTAATATATAATTTGCAATGTCATCTGCATTACAATTTTGTGTTTAATACCTAGATTTTAAAAATTCATCTCAACAAATTCATGAATAAAATTAAGATATAAATCAGACATAACTTTTGATTGTTGCCTAAGGGTATTATGATTCCTTTTTTTTTTAGATATATTCTTTATTTACATTTCAAATGTTGTCCCCTTTCCTGGTTTCCCCCCCAAAAATCCCCTAACCCATCCCCCCTCCCCTGGTCACCAATATACCCACGCCCACTTCCCAGTCCTGGCATTCCCCTATGCTGGTGCATCTAGCTTTCTCAGGACCAAGGGCCTCTTCTCCCTTTGATGTCCAAGAAAGCCCTCCTCTGCTGCTTATGCATCTGGAACCATGGGTCACTCCATGTATACTCTTTGGTTGATGGCTTAGACCCTGAGAGCTCTGGGTGTACTGTGTGGCTCATATTGTTGTTCCTCCTATGGTGCTGCAAACCCCCTCAACTCCTTGGGTCCTTTCTCTAGCTCCTCCACTGGGTACCCTGTGCTCAGTTCAATGGTTGACTGAGAGTGTCCCCCTCTGTATTTGTCATGCACTGGCAGAGTCTCCCAGGTGACAGCTATATCAAGTTCCTGTCAGCAAGCACTTGTTGGAATTCACAATAGTGTCTGGGTTTTATAACTATATGGGATGGATCCCTAGGTGGGCAGTCTCTGGATGATCTTTCCCTCAGTCTCTGCTCCATACTTTGTCTCTGTATCTCCTCCTGTGAGAATTTTGTTCCCCCTTCTAAGAAGGGCCAGAGTATCCATACATTGTTCTTCCTTCTTCTTGAGCTTCATTTGGTGTGTGAATTGTATCTTGGGTATTCCAAGCTTCTGGGCTAATATCCACTTATCAGTGAGTGAATACTATGTGTCTTCTTTTGTGATTGGGTTACCTCACTCAGGATGATATTTTCTAGTTCCATCCATTTACCTAAGAATTTCAAGAATTCATTGTTTTTAATAGATGAGTAGTATTCCATTGTGTAAATATACCACATTTTCTGTACCCATGCCTCTGTTGAGGGACATCTGGGTTCTTTCCAGCTTCTGGCTATTATAAATAGGGCTGCTATGAACATAGTGGAACATGTGTCCTTATTACATGCTGGAAAATCCTCTGGGTATAAGCCCAGGAGGGGTATAGCAGGGTTCTCTGGTAGTATTATGACCAATTTTCTGAGGAACCGCCAAACTGATTTCCAGAGTGGTTTTACCAGCTTGCAATCTCACCAGGAGTGGAGGAGTGTTCCTCTTTCTCCACATCCTCACCAGCACCTGCTGTCTCCTGAGTTTTTGATCTTGGCCATTCTAACTGGAGTGAGGCGAACTCAGAGTTGTTTTGATTTGCATTTCCCTGATGATTAAGGATGTTGAACATTTCTTTAGGTACTTCTCAGTCATTTGATATTCCTCAGGTGAAAATTCTTTGTTTAGCTCTGTACCCCATTTTTTAATAGGGTTATTTGATTCTCTACAGTCTAACTTCTTGAGTTCTTTGTCTATATTGGATATTAGCCCTCTGTTGGATGTAGGATTGGTAAAGATCTTTTCCCAATTTGTTGGTTGCCATTTTGTCCTATTGACAGTGTCCTTTGCCTTACAGAAACTTTGTAATTTTATGAGGTCCCATTTGTCAATTCTTGATCTTAGAGCATAAGCTATTGGTGTTCTATTCAGGAAATTTCCCCTGTGCCCATGGGCTCTTCCCCAGTTTCTTTTATATTAGTTTCAGTGTGTCTGATTTTATGTGGAGGTCTTTGATCCACTTGGACTTGAGCTTTGTACAAGGAGATAAGAATGGATTGATTTGCATTCTTCTTCATGCTGACTGTCAGTTGAACCAGCACCATTTGTTGAAAATGCTCTTTTTTCCACTGGATAGTTTTAGCTTCTTTATCAAAGATCAACTGACCATAGGTGTATGGGTTCATTTCTGGGTCTTCAATTCTATTCCATTGATATACCTGCCTGTCATTGTACCAATGTCATGCAGTTTTTATCACTATTGCTCTGTAGTACTGCTTAAGCTCAGGTGTGCAGACAGAAACCAGAAGGATCCTGTCTCCCGCTGATCCTTGGTTCGTGTGTCTTGATGGCTCTGGGCAGGTCCCTCTTGGGCCAGGAATTTGACGAGAGGTGGTGGCCTTACCTGTGCACACAGGTATGAAGGCACTCCTGGGAGACCAGCTCATTTGTGTTGGTATTTGTGTATGTAGCTCTATGGCCTAGGATCAGCTCTGGGTGGGGACGGAAATCAGAAGACTCCTGTCCCAGGCTGCTCCTGGGCTCTTGTGTCCTCAGTGTTTCGGGCTGGTTCCTTTGAGCAGCAGGGGTGGTTCTACCTATGCTCTAAGGCCTCTCCGCACTCCTGGGTGGTTAACTATCTCCCTGTGCCACCTGGATATGACGCTCTGTGGCAGAGGAAGGTCCCCAGTCAGAGACATAAACTGAAAGGCTCCCGCCTGAGGGTTCAGGACATGATCCTCTGAGCAGCAGGGATGGTCCTATCTGTGCTGTCAGGCCTCTCCGCACTCCTACCTCCCTGTGCCACCTGGATATGGTGCACTGTTGGGTATTACGATTTTTAATGCATACACCCAGGACAACATTACTCACTATTTCTTGTCTACTGAGACAGCTCAGTTGGTAACAGTGCTTACCACTGATCCCAGGGACTAACATGGTGGGACAAGAGACTAGCATACTAGGAGTTGTCCAACCTTTGAAGCATGCTGTGACTTTTTTTTTAAATGAAAATCTTAGAAATGAAATATTTCTATAGGAGGCCTGGCATTAAATCTAGAACAATTTTCTTTTTAAAAAGATTCATTTCAGAATCTCATCTTCTAAAATAAGTACTCACCCCCAACCCCCCCCCCCCAAAAAAAATAGACTGAAAACTGCCACTGCAGCTAGTGTTACTACTACAAGATTCCTGCCAAAAGCAATTATGGTGCCATCTGGTCTGACAATCTAAGAGAGCCAAATAATAGCCATTCAAGTATCAGCTCTTTCTCTCCACCAGTAAACTCACTGCAGATTACCCCAGTTGAAATTCAAAACCCAGTTAATCTGGGATTGAAGCCACACTCTGTAGCACAGTTGACTCCACACTAATATGCATCTTGAGTATAGTCTGTTCTTCTAAAGCTAATAAATTATCCTCCCGTAAATGAGCTTGTTCTGAGAACAGTCGTGCGCTGTCACTTGTACCTTACTTAGCTGGTTTCACACACCTCCATGACAGCATGGAGTGGGTCACTTCAGGATGTGCCTTAAAGCTGCTTCAGTGCTGTAGCCTTGCTTAATGGAAATCAGGTCATTCAGCTAGAGAGTTTATAACAGGCAAATGACTTTCACCTCTTGACCATGTATTCAAATTCACTTGGAATGGGAAATAATGAGAGTCATTGTCTCAGAAATGTTCAGCAGTGTCCCTGGCAGATAATAGTTGATTGAAGCCCAGTTTAAACAGGCTAAACTGCAAGGGGAAGAAAATCCCACACAGCCCTTTCAGTTGGTCTACAAATCTGCCTCTGACTTGAAAAAGAACAACGAAACCAGTTTCTTCCTTCAACTACACATGCCTGAGGAAAAATAAAAATACCAGAAGAGCTGTTGAGTACTTTGCATATCACACTTCAATTAGCAATGTATTAAATAACACAATAGAAACAAAATTAGTAAAGATTTTCAAAGGAAGCAAAACATTGGAAGCAAAGCGGCATATTAAATACCCACAGATAACTCTGAGTTCTTTAGGATACACACTGACTTTCAAGCATATCAGAGATGCAGTAACAACCTACATGTTACAGATCACAATAGGGGTCAAAGATATTTACTTTAGGGATAATTACCAGGAAATGGTTTACAACTAACAGCATTGACAATTAATCACAAAATTAGATTTTTTAACTTCCTATTTTTCCAGGTAATAGTATGATTTTGCTTTTGCAAATAAGGTCATTAATATCAGTTCTTACTCTTGTATCCTAATTACCTACTGAGATACACTTGGCTAATGAAGAAGTCATTGAAACTTTAACTGTGTTTGTTCTCTGAAAAATGTGCCCTCAGATTTTTAACTCTCAAGTATTAGTTAAATAAGGTTGTTTTCTTTTTCCCTAACAAAATTTCAATTGTTTTATTTTACCAATAAAGACTCAGGACGCAGATACTTGTGATTAGGCCTGCTAGCTCAGAGAGGCAGAGAAAGCACCTAGCTGACCTTTCTCAGCAGACACCCCAGCAGACTTTTTTTTCTCAATAATCCTATGTTCACTGGTTGTTCGTTCTGCCTTTTGACCTATGGTTTACTTTATTTAATCCTGTTTATAATATTCAAGCTGAAAGTTCTTGAATTAAAGGTGTGTACTAAGGCTGAGCCACAGTACAACTACAAACATTTTTTTTTCCAGGAAATAACACAATCTCGGGGTTCACAGTGGTTAACATAAGGTAAATTCACTTTTATTTACAGAGCTTCCTTATGGTTGGGAGAAAATAGAGGACCCTTGTTCCTCCAAATTTCCAGGTAACATTGAAGTTTCTAATATAAAATTTCCTGCATCAACACTAAAGGTTAAAATTGCATCTGCAGCATCCATAAAGTAGGCAGTTCTGGTGGTCTGAACAATGTAGCAATCAGATACTGGGGGTGGGGGGGGGAAGGAAGCTCAGAAGTGAAGATGGCCACTGACAACTGTTTATACAGTTCCTGTCTGTTATATACAGCTCCTATCTGTTTTTTTATTACTTTCAGCCTTTTTATAGCATTTAGACAAAATGTTCTCTATGTAAGAAAGAATTACCTTATAGATAAAATGTTACATAAAAGCAGAGTCACAGAAAGGCATCAGTAACAAGTTCATTTATTTTTATTTTTTTTTAAAGATTTATTTATTTGTTATATGGAAGTACACTGTAGCTGTCTTCAGACACTCCAGAAGAGGGCATCAGATCGTGTTACAGATGGTTGTGAGCTACCATGTGGTGCTGGGATTTGAACTCAGAACCTTTGGAAGAGCAGTCAGTGCCCTTAACCGCTGAGCCATCTCTCCAGCCCAGTAACAAGTTCAAAGCAGTGTTTCATACTATAAGCTCATTATAAGTTCCAAGCAAAAGTTTTTACATGGCCTTGCCGTATCATAGTGCACACCTGTAGCTTCATCCTTAGACTTGAATGTTTATCTTTTTTGGTTTTGTTGTTGTTGTTGTTGTTTTGCTTTTAGTAAAGATAAAAAATCTTGGCTCTTACTGTGGTACAAACCCAAAATAAGAACAAATTTTAGACACTGGCATTCATTCTAATAAGGCTGTACTTCAATGTCTTTCACATCACCAAAGGATTTTACCTTCATAGTAGCTAAGCTAAGAGTTGACAGTTCTGCTGCGCCAAGGAATGAATTGTAGGCACAATTATTTGGATACAGATTTCTTGCTATGGTCAAAGCTATTTGACTTGAGTGATTGTCATCATTCTCAACCCACAGGGAACAGGTTTATTTAAGATATGGTATATGTATTAAGATGGTCAGTCCATGAAGTCATTCATCAACTGTTTCAATGAACAATGGTTCTGCTTGGAGGGTGGCACAGACATTATTAGGTGGGGGCAAGATTCTGGTTCATTGGCTGTGATGATTTTGAAAAGCATTCATCTCAGAAACAGAGTAACTTATAAGGTCATCTTCTTCAAAGTTGATACAATAATTATAAATATCAAGTAAAACATTTGGTCTCACTCTTTGTTGTTCTCTTATAAGCCACCTCCCAAATTAAGTTGTTTACGTTTCTTCTGGCTTTACAGATAATTCTGAAACATGTAAGCTGTTCTGAAAACCATAGTATAATGTAAAAATATCAAATAAACCTTCCTACTAATAGATAGGCTGAGATAGGAGAAGCATGATTTCAAACCATAATGTGGTGCACAGCAAGACACTGTCACCTACAAACAAGCAGAAAGTGTATATGGATTGTACAATACTGGACATATCTCTTCAATTACCAAATTAGAGAGATCACTGGGTGACATCCAACAAGTTTCTAATTCCTCATATTTTTGAATTTCAATTGATTAGGATATGTTGGTAATATTAATTTTCATATTAAGAGATATTAAGGAAAAGTGATTGTTACTTCCTGTAGTTTTTGTTGTTAGAGGTGGAATTATGTTTGTGTGGCTATCTTCTTTTGGGTTTGTGGAAAGATGACTTTCTTGCTTTTTCTAGGGTGTAGTTTCTCTCCTTGTATTGGTATTTTCCATCTATTATCCTTTGTAGGGCTGGATTTGTGGAAAGATATTGTGTAAACTTGGTTTTGTCATAGAATATCTTGGTTTCTCCATCTATGGTAATTCAGAGTTTTGCTGGGTATAGTAGCCTGTGCTGGCATTTGTGTTCTCTTAGGGTCTGTATGAGATCTGTCCAGGATCTTCTAGCTTTCATAGTCTCTGGTGAGAAGTCTGGTGTAATTCTGATAGCACTGCCTTTACCTTTTGCTTAAGTCAGTCCTCTAGTTAAAATAACCAGCAAATCAGGTCGCAGAAACATAAAGTACCATATTTAGAATTCCCTAGAGCTGTTTGGAAAAGTAAAACATTTAGGAGACTATTAACTCAAATAACAAACTTACTCAACGTAGTATGTTCCATACTGAGGGTCCTCTATTTTCTCCCAGCCATATGGAAGCTCTGTAAATAAAGAAAAAAGTAATCAATGAGTGAATGTACCTTATTAAACTAATATTTGAGAGTTAGAAAGCTGAGGGCTCATTTTTCAGAGAACACAACACAGTATGAGTAGCTTCTTCATTAGCCAAGGGTATCTTAGAAACTAATTAGGATATAGAACAAAAGGTGAGCTTAGCTGGGTGTAGTTGTGCATGCCTTTAATTCCAGCACACGGGAGGCAGACGCAGGTGAATTTCTGTAAGTTTGAGGCCAGCTTGGTCTAAATAGTGAATTCTAGGACTGCTGGGGCGCCATAGTGGAGGTCTGTCTGAAAACCAAATCAATACAACATACAAACTGCAAAAAGCCAACCAACAAAAAACTAACATTAAACTAAAAAGTGTTTATTCTAATAGAAGACATTACAATAATTGTTATTAGGGGCTGGAGAGATGGGTTGAGGATTAAATATATTGCTTTTGTAGAGGACTTGAGTTCCATTCTCAGCACTCACATCAGGCTCACCATTGACTCTAGTCCCAGAGAATCCAATGACTCTGGTCCCCTTGGGCACTTGCACTCATGTGCATATACCTTATACACAGACATACATACAAATATAGAATAAAGTAAAAATATAAGTTATTACAATTAATCACTGGTTATATTTCTTTTATTTAAGATGCTTGATAAAGCTGGTATGAAACTTGCATTCCTTTAAATCCAATCCAAGCAGCACCAATTGCTATATTTTTTATTTTTATATATCATCATTTATTATGTTCTGACCTACTTCTCAAAGAACCCATCCTTGGACTTTTGCCATCTCAAGTGCACAGCACAGATCTGTTTAAAGCCAAAGGAATAATCTGCTTTTCCTTATGTTAACTGAACATCTGAAAGAACTAACTAAATTACTAGTGCATTGTATAATCTGTATCTGTGTAATCTGCTTTGGTAACAAATATCTTACATAGTATTAGGTTGTATTATTAATTTCAAGTGGTTAGTTAATTAAATATGAGAAAAACTGAAGTCACATTCAAATTTCTAATAACTGAAATAAAACATGACCTCTCCAACATAAACTGCTTGAGCCAAAAATAATCTTCTTTCCCACTCTGCATTCCATGAATGTTCATGTTCTTAAAGAATCATTTTAGTAGGCATGTATGGATTAAACTGGCAGGGATGATCCTAGTTAAGGGTTGTAGTGTTACCAATTATATATAGGAACTGAGTAAGAAACTTGTTTTTCATTTTTTGAGACAGGATCTCATTATGCAACCAGGCCGGCCTTGAACTCCAGAGATCCACCTGCTCCTGTCTCCTGAGTGCTGGGATTATAGGCATGTGACACCAAGCCCAGACGAGTTGGAATTAAAAAACAAACACCAAACAACAACAAAAAACTACAGTTGTTGTACATTATGATATCCTGTCCCTTTGTTTACTTAAAGAATTCTGTTTATAGGTGCTTGCCTATATGTGTGCTTGTGAAGGCCAGAAGATGGTGTCAGAATCCCAGGAAAATGAGTTACTGATAGTTATGGGTGCTGGGAACTGAATTTAGGTCCTCTGCAAGAATAGTCAGTGCTTTTAAACCACTAAACCATCTTTCTAGCCCCGGGTCTCTTTATTTCCAATTCCTTTTCTGGAGTGCATATGCTATAAACAAAATACATTGGACAGAAAACAGGCTGAGAATACATGAAAAGATTTTATGCCACTGACTCAGTTACAAAATGTCAACTTCATAAACAAAAATTCTGATAAACTGACTAACTATAAACTATTTTTACTGTAATGTATTCTGCATTCAGAATAAAGAGAACAGGTTATTAGCTTCTTGAAAACCTCTTGAATTACTTCATTTCTCTTCTCTAGCATATGTACATTTTTTGAGTTTTTAAAAATATTTTGAGAACTTCATAATACACAGAATGCAACTTGACCATATTCCCCCTCCTGGCTTCCTTAACTCCTCCCAGATCTGCACTCTCAATTTCAACCTCTTTTTTTTATTCCATACATAATTGGTCTGTGGTTTCCAAGTTTGCTGAGTTTTATGGTTCTCCTTTGAAGAACATGGTTGAAGGTTGAGGTGGGGACGATGAAAGCAGACTGTGGTGGTTATATCTTGTCAGCATGAGGAGACCTGGAGCCAGCTAAGAAGCACGCCTCTGGGTAGGCCAGTAAGGGCAACTCCAGCATAGACTAAGGGAAGGGGGAAGAGCTCCCTCCATCCTCCCCAGTAGGTCATAGTTTCCCATGATACAAAGAGATCCAATGGAGAAAAATCAGCACTGCTTAGCAGTCTTTCCTTCTGACTGGTGAGTGTATCTATGTTCACTACCATTGTTCTCCTTTACTGACATGAGAGCTTAGCTTGGCCTTTCATGGACTGAAGACTAACAGTTCTCCACGAATCTTCTAGCCCTCCAGCACCACACAGGAACAGTTGAGACATCCAGCTTTGTGGATTACAAGTAGCTACAAGATCTGCAGCCTAACTTGCTTACAGACAGTCATTGCTGGACTACCTGGCTACTATGAATTACGGCCCATCTGAGCAAATCTTTACATGTATATTGATTCTATTTCTCCAACTAAAACTCCAACTAAAAAAATATTTCAGTAATTGAAATATGTGGAAACTTTAGAAAAAAATATGAAGTGAGATATACTGCAGTTCACTTTGATCTGGTATAGCTATAAAGCAAAGAGCAATCAAGTTTAATAGTTGTAAGGTTTCATCATCAAGTAACTATTAAATAGGATATTTTTGGATTATATTTGTAAGAATACACAATATTGCCAAAGTATAACATTATCAAGGAAAGGTTTTTCTCTTTATTAGAAATTGTCTTGAGATAGCACAGAAAACAAGCACTGCTGAGTAGGGATCACTTCTGTCTACAACTGTGGTCAGATTTATGTCTGTCTTTGGAGAGGGCTGGAGAAATGAAGAAAAATCAAACCCTCTTTATAAAGGATGCATTAATACTTAAAAAGGATAAAAGATCAACATAAGTGTATTACAGCATAAACTTAGAAGTTATCTATTTTAGCCCTTGAAGCAATTAACAACTAACATATTAAATGTAGCCTTCCTTAGAAGAGCAAATTTGGCAATCTGTCTTCTGAGTTACTTTTCATAATTTTAAGTCATTACCATTGGTAGTTTTAACAGTTTTATGAAGGTGGTAATAGATTAAAATACCCAGCGATTTTACACATTTTCTGGTGGATCATTTCACCATATCCTTTCTTTTTTTTCTTTCTCCTTCCTTTCTGTTCTTCTTCTTGTCTCCTTTTTATTAAAAAATATTAAGAACACAATGTGGTTCTTGAGTAGACAGAAAAATAGAAGAGAAATGACAAGCTGAAGATAGGGTTTGGAGGGCATCAGGAGGAATACTGTCAACTCTGAGAATGGCTATTAGAAAAGCCTTTTAAATGCAGAACTGAGTAGTCCTAAAAGACAAATTAGAGAAAATGAAGTCATTCCAGACAGATCAAATAATACTGAAATATTAAGAATGCCCTGCAAGACACATTGCTGAAGACAACAGCTACATAACTCATAGGAATGTAGAACTGGTGCCCAGAGCCTTTGCCCCTCAGTACCATAGTCTCTGGTATAGGAAGGTCTATGCATGCTACCAAAGGAGAAACATAAACACCAATCCAGCTACAAACCCAGGGTAAAATCAAATTGTTGTAGGATTGTACTGTGAATTCATTCCAAAATAGTATTATTTATTGAAAAAACCTGTTTCTAGTTGTGGTGTGGCTCAGCTCTTAGCGCACACACTTTTAATCCTTCTGGTTGGAACACAGACAATGCCCTTAGTTTAATCCCAAACAATGAAGGTAAAGTTAATTTGTAGAAGGAAGCACCCATGTTTGAAAGTGATGTCTAATTGAAAGGCAGACAAATGACAATGAATCAAAGAAAGATTTGACAGAGCAGGATATGTCCAACTCTCAGGAGAAGAGCGAGGAAAGGGAGGCTACTTAAGAAAGTAGTGTAGAGAGAGGGGAAAGGAGAGGAGGTGGTTTTACTGGGAGAGTTTTACAGAGACGGGATAAAAGGGAACAGATTCCTAGAGTTGATCTGAGGCCAAGCAGAAGAGTTAGTTTGAGGCCAAGCAGAGCAAGTCAGTCAGAAGTGGAAGAAGCCAGTTTGAATCAGTTAGCATGGAGAGCAGTTTTGAGCTAAAATAGCTGAGTTGACCAGCCAATAAGAATTTAGAAAGGGCTAGAAAGGGTGAGCTTATTCAGCAGTCAGTCTTGGAAGCTGAAAACATTCTAGGCATAGATTAGATTGTATGGAGGTTAGACACTTCCAGGATTAGGCCTAGGTTAGCAGATGTAGGCAGTAACCCTTGAAGATGACAATTACAACAAGAGAATAAAGGGTACATTTATACCAAATACTACTGATATAAAGAAAATTAAGAGGAGGAGGAGGAAGAGGAGGAGGAGGAGGAGAGAGTAATGATAAAATGACTCTTAAAGATATTCTGCTATACTTAAAGATCAAGTTTTAATTCAGTCGTCATCAGAGAAGCTTCTCCCTGCACAGATGGGATCACATACATAGACCACAGCCAGACACTGCACAGAAAGTGAGAGACCTTGGAACACTCAGCCCCAAATAGGCATCAAATCCCTCCCCTCAGAGCTCAGGGAACCCTGTAGAAGAGGAGACAAGAGTGTAAGAGCCACGGGGATGAAGGAGACCAAGAAAACAAGGCCCTCTAAACAAACATGAGCAAAGGTTTAAGGACTCAGACTGAAACAGTAAGCACAGGTCTATACTAGGTCCTTTGCATATATTATGGCTTCCAGTTTAGTGTTTTAATGGGATTCCTAAGTATGCAAACAAGTGGGTCTCTTATTTTTGTGCCTTTTCTTGGGCTCATTTTCCCTCTGTTCGTCTGTTTTGTCCAATTTCAATGTGATAGGTATTTTTTTAATCTTATTACACTTTATTTTGTTATATATATTTTAAAAAATGAATGGATGAATGAAAACCTAGCTGATAGGTTTTCCTTGTTCAGTGGTAGTTGACCAACATATAATGAACTGGTTTTTGCTTTTTTTTTTTGGCCCAGTTGTGTGGGTAGGGAGAAGGAAAGGTTATAGGACTTGGGGGAGGGAAAGAATATGATCAAAATATTTTACATTTAAGAATGTTTTAAACAATAATAAAAAAGAATATACTCATGCTTAAAACATTATAAGCACATAAAAAGGAGAAGAAATAAACATGGATTTTTTTTATTAATCTTTTTTTGCAGTCTAGTCATTATCCCCCCCTCCTGTTCTGCCCTCTGACAGTTCCTCATCCCATTCCTCCTCTCTCCATCCCTGTCTCCAAGAGGATACCCCTACCCCCACACACACCCCTGCCAGTCTTCCCCACTCCCTGAGGCCTCAAGTCTCTGTTTAGGTGCCTCTTCTCTCACTGAAGCCAGACCAGGCAGTCCTCTGCTCTCTATGTGTCAGGGGGCACAGACTAGCCAGTGTATGCTGTGGCTTGGTTGGTGGTTCAGTATCTGAGAGATCTTGGGAGTCCAGGTTAGTTGGGACTTCTGGTCTTCCCATGGGGTCTCCCTCCTCCTCAACTTCTTCCAGCCTTTCCCTAATTCAACCACAGAGGTCCCCAACTTCAGTCCAATGGTTGGGTGTAAGTATCTTATTTTTTTAAGACAAGGTTTCTCACTGAACATGAAGCTCACCATTTTAAGTAGGCTAGCCAGCCAGTGAACACGCAGAAATCCACTTATCTCCGACTTACAAGACGGGGTAACAGAACATGTAGCTATGTCTGCCTTTTTATATGGATGTTGAAAACTCAAACTCTGCAAAAATTCCTCCCCACTGAGCCATCAACCCAGCCTTGTGATTTTTATTTTCATGATAATAAGAGTGATTAAGCAGGACTGTGACCTGATTAAATCTATTTGTAAAAGATTATGGGCCATCAGTAACAGAGGAAGAAACAGATAAAATAGAGTGATATAAAAGTAGACAAATAAAGCCTTTAATAGACTAGGTAATGAATTATGAAGGTTGAACTAAGGTGTTGGTAATAGGAACGATGGAAATGGGCATGTAACAGAGATAAGGAAGTGATCGGATCTGATTACTATGGAGACCGAGGGAAAGAAAGAGTAGGACAGGAGGCCTACATGGTTCTGTTTCTAGAGATAAGGAAGTGATCGGATCTGATTACTATGGAGACCGAGGGAAAGAAAGAGTAGGACAGGAGGCCTACATGGTTCTGTTTCTAGTTCTGGCATAAAAATGATAGATGTATAATTACTTGTTTTGATGCTGTGACAAAATGCCTAACAAAAATAGCTTATGGGAGGAAGGATTGACTTTGTCTCACAGTTTGAAGATATGGTCCGTCCTGGCAGGGAAGGCATGGCAGCAGGAATGCGAAGTAGCTGGTAGAGCTGCTTCCACACTGAGGAAGTGGAGTTCGGCTCACTTTCTCCTTTTTACTCAGTCTGGGATCTCTACCCAATTGACTATGCTACTCATTCTGGGTGATCGCCCCTTTCCTTCCAAAAAGATTAAACCTTTCTGGAAACATTCTCACTGAAACATTCATGTCAAATCCGCCCAGGGTGAAAACAAAGATTACCTAATATAGCATATTATCAAGTACTTACTAATAACTAATATGTGGACATGCTTGTACAAATTAAAAATATAAAAAGATTTAGAGGAACTTAGGAGACAGAAGAAGCATTTAAAAATGTCTTAATACCATGTCTAGCACAAGTAGACATTATAGAAATAAGTTTTTAAAAGCTGCAATGCTAGTACTTGGTTCTTAACTGTAAAAAACAAAACAAACAAACAAACAAAATAAAAAAAAACTGAGCAAAAAGCTGAGAACAACCAGTTTTGACTCAAACAACTGAGAGGATTATCATTTCTGAAAGCACCTTGACAGATATTATCTAAGAAGTCATATGAACCTAGATTCAACAGATAAATATAGGAAAATAAACATTTGGCAGACACCATGGGAACAGCATGCAATGAATAAGATTCCTTAAACTGTGAACAGAGACAGGTGAAAACCAGATTGACAGACAGAAGCTTAGGAACATTGACATGTTAGGAAGTAGAAGGCAAAAGTATGGTCTTAGAAGGAGTCGAAGGGGACATAAACCTTGGCCAACAGTAACAAAGTTGTGAAGAGCTGTGAGAAGAGCTGACAAGAACCTATTGAATTAGACAATCATCTTATTGATAAATTTCAGAAAAGCAGTTCCAGACCCAGCATGGTGGCACATTTTCCAAAGCACTTAGGAGGCAGAGGTAGGTGAACACACAGGGAGTTCCAGGCCAGACAGGGTTACATAGTGAGAACTTGTCTCAAAATAGAAAAAAAAGGAGAGCGGATTGCTGGCAAGGTGGGAAAAGGTAGGCGCTAAATGCCAGACTATTACTATCACTAATTTTCTTTTCTTTTTTTTCTTTTTTTTTTTTCTGAGACAGGGTCTCTCTGTATATCCATGGCTGTCCTAGAACTCACTCTGTAGACCAGGCTGGCTCTGAACTCAATCTGCTTGACTATGCCTCCCTAGTGCTACCCATCACTCTGCATGAATTACTATAGTTTTAAAATAGAGGTAGATACCTTAACAAAAGATGTACTTTAAAAAAAACTTGTGAAAAATATAGTGTAAGAAGTGCGTAAAGGATGTAAGGTCAAGACTAAGAAGTATCTTTATTTGGGGACAGGAGAGGCCTGAGTAACCTAACTATCCTCTTCTGTGTGAGAAATGGATGCATCTTCCCAGCTGACTCAAATCTATTCTTGGCATATTAAGCAGCTGGACGGCTCTAATGCCTATGAATTTATCCTTTTCCTTTTCTTTTTTCAAAATGAAATTTTCTTACTTAAATACATGAATTACAACTACATTCTCATACTGTAGGTCTATTCATCTGCTAATTTTCTATTATCATTCTCTAAGCTCCAAAATGAATTCAACACTCAATATTCATAAGATGCCTTTGGTAATTTAATCTTAGTCTTTCTTTCATCAGATAAGAAATGGGGTGGGTTGAGAGTAGACTGGAATCCTGATGTTGTATTTTTAATATAATTATTTAAGCCAAAACACTAATTACTTTATTTAAATGGAAGACAAATATGTTCATCAGTTAAATCATCGGATAGTATGGAGACATAGATTTCAGAAGAGCAGTAAAGAAAGGACAAGTTTAGAACTGGTGGAGTTTTCCTAAATCTTAGATGATCAGTCAATGGCAAACAGCATCTTAAACTATAAAGTCCATATTTAAAATATCATTTTCTTTTCAACGTCTCCTCTCCATGATAGAGAATAGCAGTGGGAGTCAGATGTAGTCTATAATGAAAACAGTCCACTGCAGGGCTGCTCTTCCCTGTGGAGGAGACAGAGACTGCACAGAGAAAGTGGTCAAGGTGGAGGAGCATCAACAAAAGAAGCTCAAGGTTCTAATAATGGCCTCCCACCAAACTACATGCAGGACTATTAGAATGTAGTCCTTCTATTAAAGGCGCTTAAGTATTCTTAAAATAAATAAACAAGAACCATTTGATGAACTGTCCTTGTTGGTTTGTTTATGTGTATCTATGTGTGAATAAGTTTCATGATGCACATGTGGAGGCTAGAGAACAACTTTTAGGATTGGTTCTCATCTTTTTGGTTAGGGAATTGAAAGCAGATAGTCAGGCTTGGCAACAAGACATCTTTACCTGCTGAGTCATTTTGGTGAGCCAAATTGTCTACTTTTGAGACTAAATTAATAATTAAGTTGTGACTAAAGAAATAGTCTAAATTCGTAAAATTCCATAGAGATGGGTGAGAGAAACATTTTCAGTTTCTTTCAGCTCCTTAGCTCATCTTGCAAAGGAAAAGTAACCTATCTGACTAATGAGCTTTATAGAATGTAGTCAAAGGTGCTTGGGACTCTAGAACTCCTGTTTCAGATGCCATCTGCCTGGAGAAAAATATTTTGGACTGTCCTCTACCATGCCTGCCTCAGGGGAGAAGACCTCCAACTGCTCAGTGCTGCTGCCCGCAGAGGTAAAGCACAGAGTGCTTATACAATGCAGGCTCCACACTCATACATAAACCCATATCTGACTTCGTGTCTGTAGTTTGTGTCTTAGCTTTATTGTGACTGTAAGTTGGTGAATGCAGACAACTATTTATCTCCTTCCACGTTAGAGTAGAGAGTTCTAAGAATATTGTTTATAAGAATCATCAAATTAATCTGAAGACAGCATAATTCTTTCCCTTCCATGCCTCCTCTAGCCCTCTTTTTTTTCTTCCAAACATAAGTCTCTGGTGAAGGGGTATGCAATTGACTAGGACAATATCCCTACTCTTGAGGACTGGTCTCTAGTTATAGTACAGCACAGCACATAACTGTAGGAAAGTCTACCACCAGAGAAGACAAGTTCTAATTCAGACAAAAAGGGCACAGAGGAGTCCCTGAAGAAATCACACTTTAGAATTGTGCTTAGAAAAAGAATGGGTATGAGTAAGGAAACACAATGTTTGCTCCTGGCCAAACAAAACAAAACAAAACAAAACATGGGCACATGACAAAGAAGGCAAAAATGTATCAGTGCCATGACAACACTTTGAAGAACATGGTTTGTTGTTTAACAAATCCTTAGTACTTTATCAAATAGTCTGGGCTTTATTTAGCAGACAACTAGAAGCAAGAAAGAGGTAGTTTTTTTTAGAAAGGTTAGTTCAATAATAAAAGGCCATGTCGCAAAAGAGTTTGGTTAGATTCAGTAAAAAAAAAAAAAATCTAAATATCCTCCAAGACACATTATTTACCCATACACACACACACACACACACGCACACGCACACATATATACACAGACTATTGTATGCATATATACACACATATACTATAGTTGCATACATAATTACATATAGTAATATGCATCTAATGAAGCATATGTAAACCAGATGTTGCAAAAGGAGAAGACTACATAATTGTCAATATTTTACCTTAATGTCCCTGAAAACACCTCACATGTGGTATCTGAGAATACCAGCTCAACTTTATTTTATTATTAGCTTGGGCATTCATGTCTGTATTATCCTCAACCAGCAACACTTATGTTTACCTTTCTTTTTTTTTTTTTTGGTTTTTTGAGACAGGGTTTCTCTGTGTAGCTCTGGCTGTCCTGGAACTCACTGTGTAGACCAGGCTGGCCTCGAACTCAGAAATCCTCCTGCCTCTGCCTCCCAAGTGCTGGGATTAAAGTGCGGCTCCCACTGCCCAGCATATGTTTACCTTTCTTAAAGTAACACTTCCATCTCAGGTAGAAATGGACACAAGTAAACTGTAAAATGTCACAGTGTCATGGAACAGTCAATATCTTCTAGATAATGCATGTGACAGTTTGATATATGGAATAAGTAAAAGTGCCATCACAAAAACTGTACATAAAATAGTGAAATTTTATTTTATATAAGTGTTTTTGCTTTCAATAATGTTATGAAAATAAGTTTCAATGTTTTCTTCTAGTGTACCATTAGATAGTTTGAATACCAACATCTTGGAGAGTACTGGTGTTAAGGATCTGTCAGAAAAGCAGAAGAGCAGAGAGGGAATTTTATACCAAATCCCCATCCCTTTAATCCTGGAGTGCAGAGTGGCAGGATGTTGTCAGGTGTGAAGCCTGCCTAGACTACACAGCAGCATGCTATGTGTAATTTCCCAGGGGCACACATAGATGTGTTCATAGTAAAATTGTTTCAGGTTTTCTATATGTTGAGAATTTTGACATCATTTAAAAAATAACAAAGTAAAATGAAAACAAAACTAACCAACCTACAGGAACTGAGAGCTATCTGGGTAACAAGAAGAGGCTAAGAAGCAAGAATTGCTAGAACAGCGGTTCTCAACCTAATACTGTTCCTAATACTGTGGTCTTTAATACAGTTCCTCATGCTGTGGTGTATCCCAGTCATAAAATTCTGTTGTTGCTACTTCTTAACTATAATTTTGCTACTGCTAGAATTATAATGGAAATATTATGATATGCAGGATATGTGATATGTGACCCCTGTGGTTGAGAATCATTCTAGAGCTCTAGCCTAATGCTAAGGAAAATAGTGTCTATGAAAGGTCGAAGATGTCAAATTTACTTTTAATGTGTATTTGACAAGCCAATGAGACAACTAAAAACAGACTCAAAAGCAATAGGAAACAAAGAAATCTAGTTCAGAATGAAGGGCCATATTAGAGATTTAGTGAGTGAACTACCGGCAGTTGATAGAGAAATAAGAAAATGAAGAGAATTTAGTAGAAATTAGGGAGTAGGAAAGGTAACAAATTGGCAAAAACAGACAAGGACTAAGTGCATACGTACAATCTGACAGGTCAGTTTCTACAGTGTTACATATTGTAGTTTGTTTGCCTTTACAATGGCTAACTTCACCATCACAAAGAGCTTACTATGACAGCATTATTGACAAGGAAGACACAATAAAAAAATATTTTTTTCCCTTAATGAAAACACAGGAAGGATGCCTGCCCCCAAGCCTGCCCACCTGAGTTTGATTCTTGAAAATCCCATGATAGGATAGAACATAGAATTATTTCAATTAATCCCATCCACTGCCTGCCTTTTCCCTATCCCCTTTTGCTTTCGTATTGTTGTAGTTGTTTTGTTTTTTGAGACAGGGTATCATATAGCCCAGGTTCACTATGTTTTTGTTAAAAATGTTTTGTCTCAGTGAATTGATTTGTGGTAAATTAATTGGAAATCAAGTGATCAGATATGCTTCAAACTACTTCTGGACCCTCTATTTTGTTACCTTGATCTGTATGTCCTTCTGTAACCCCTATACTGTCTCAATTTCTGTAGTTTAGAGTAAGTCTTCAAATTTGGTGACCTATGCTCTGCATCAAATATAATGAAGTACCTAATTTATTGAATGTTTAGAATTTTAAAAGTTTGACTTTAGGATATACATTTAAAAGCAGCAGAGGTGTTTTTCTCTTTTTAAGGGCAGTTTTTTTAAAAAAAACTCCTATAAAATTATATATAATGACATAATTAGTACCATCAGCTAACTATGATTACAATCCACGGTTGGTGTGCTTATGAATATTATTATTTGCTTAGGATTTTGGAAAACTCATTATCTAGGCAAGAAGAGTGAGGAAGGATTAAGAGAGAAAGCCTAGTATGAAAGGTTTCTGAAACTCTACCTCCATCTTCACAGTCTTCAGGGGCTTTGGCTTTCTTGCAGAGACGAGGATCCAACCAGGTGGTTGTCTTCGTATTATGACTGTAGTAGGATAAAGATCTCAGTTAGAAATAGTAAAATAAAGAGGAAGAAAAGTATTTCAAAAGCAAAGATTCAAAATAACTAAAAAGCATATGACAGAACATTTATCTCCTACAGGCTCCATTTGTATACCACAGACTCAATAATCTTATTGTTACCAATCCATTGCTTGGAAATTGCCATATAGGAAAGGTAATTCTAGAAGCAAAAGTTTGAGAATGAAGAGTTTAAAGAAGAGATCAAAAGCCAAGTACAGAATGATAAGCTTATTTAAGCAGTAAAAACATTTCAAAGGGTGGGCACATAGCCACATACTGTGTGTTGCCAGCTGGTAAAGCCAAACTAAAAATCATGCTTGCTTGCTGTAGGAACTCCTTCCTTTCTTTTGTTAAAAAGTACTGCATTTTTTTTTGAGTAACTGTCATTTGTATGTACAGTGCAAGGGGTTGAAAATGTAGAGGCAAATATCAAACAAAGGTTCTATTCTCACTGAGATTCTTTAAAATAAGATTAAACAATTTTTAAGGTGGCTGTTTCTGTAATATACCAGTCAAAATTATGGCTCTGGTTAAACACCATTCTATAAAACTGTATTTTCATCAACACAGATCTCATGAAAGAAACAAACAGAAGAGGTGGCGCAGAGCAGAGAGACCATGCTCCTTCCTATGGCGTGGGTCAAAAGCTGCTGTCAAAGAGCAATGTGCTTGACTTCATTATAGGCTACAGTGAGTCAGCTTCAGGTCAAGACACCATGCAAGACAGGGATGCTAAGACTATTAAACATGATCAGTGTTAACAGTCCTGAAACAGAGCTGAGGATTACACCTAAGACTGTCCTCTGTCCTCCACTTGCACAGCACATATACGGTGCATCTGTACCTACACACATGTACTTGTGCTACATGCATATACGCACACATGCACAACATACACACATAATAAAAACGTCTCTGACATAGGCATATTAGAAAAGTATATTGAAGTTCTATGAACATAATGATATGAAGAAGTTCTCTTTCCTTATCCACTTGGGAAGGGAAGGGAAGGGAGGGGAGGGGAAGGGAGGGGAGGGAAGGGAAGGGAAGGGAAGGGAAGGGAAGGGAAGGGAAGGGAAGGGAAGGGAAGGGAAGGGAAGGGTCATAAAGCAGAGCCATCCCATGTTCTCTGTCTCTAGCCCTCACAGTCTGTGACTACTTTCGGATATGATGCTTGTTGGCAGACCATGGCAGAGACACTTTTTTATGTATCTACTAAATAATTTGTATAGGAAAATAGAATATTTTAGAAAGTCTGTGTCATACATCCTTACACAGAGAGAATATCCATAAAATAAAACCAGTGGAATCAAATTTACTAAAATGGAAGAGATCCTAACTCCTAGATGTCTAGGAGAAAACAAATGGTCAGAAAAAAACAAAATGGCTGTGGAAATACCTTCCTAAACCAAACTCACTTTCTACTTGAGAAAAGCCTGACTTTGAGTATACCAATGCAAATGTGATTGCTAAATTAGCAAAACTAGGTCATCTGCTAAGATTTACCCAATATTCCCCAGGGAACAAAACAGTATTCACAAGGCTATTCCTGAAATGTAAAAGCTAAACATTCTGAACCTACATTAATATTCTTTTCTCACAGTCACACATTTTAACATAAGTAGTTAACACACCTGCCACATTATGTACAAGAACAAAGCTGTTACCCTATTAGTAAATATTCACCTGTATTCTGTATTTACAAACTTTGTTCAATACATGGTTTGGAAACTTTTCTCCTATTGCATAGTTTGCCTTCTTACTCACTGACTAATTCATGAAAAAGTCTTTAGTTTATAACCTCCTTTGTTTTTGTTGCTTTTGATTCCCATCAGAAAGTCTTTGTTAAATATAATTTCTCCCTGTATTTTCATTTAGTAGGTTAGTTTCAATTGTTGTTGAAAATGCATTTAATTTATTTTATGTATATGAATATGTACCTATATAAGTCTACATTCACCACTTTCTGGAATAGTACCCAAGGTTGTCAGATAGCATCAGATCCTCAGGAACTAGAATTACAAGTGGCTGTGAGCTGCCTGACACAGATGCTTGGAACTGAACCTGGGTCCTCTGGAAGCAGAGTAAGTAAGCACTCTTAACCACTTAGCCATCTTTCTCTAGCCCCTAGTTTCAGTTCTTATTGTTAGGTCTTTCACATATTTCACTATGAAGAATTTTTTTTTAAATAAGTTCTCCTTATAGTTTAGGGCCTAGTTATTAACTGTCTTTGAAAATCCCTTCAATTGTTCATATAAGAGTATATGTGGTTGTACTGTTTTGTGTACACCTGTCCACTAATCTTTACGAGAATGGACTATATGTATTAAAAGACCTTGTCCTCAAAATCTGTCTTTTAAGCACTAGACTCTGACTTGGTACATTCATGAGACTGTCTGAACAAGAAGACTGAAGTCCTGAGCCTTAATTAATGACAAAAGGGTTGAGAGGGAGGAAGGGAAAAGGAGAGACAGAGAGACACAAAGAGATAGAGAGAGACAGATAGAGAAAGACAAAGTGTAGAACCCAGACCTCAGTATTTCCACTTACTTATTACATTATGTAACTTTACTATATTAATACTCTACTCCTGAACAAATTGTTTTAAAGGTTAGACTTCCAGGTACATAGGAATCTAAAAAAAAATCTTTTTTTATATTGAACTTTGAATAAATTATTTGCATAGCATTCTCTAGATCAAGCAACATTCAATTTTAGGCTGATCTAATTATGTGATATTCAGGACCTCTATGAATATTATATTAATGCTTTTCCATAAAGAGCCTTTTTATAGGCTTCTATTGTACCAATTACTTTAAAGATCAGTAGTATTTCTTACTGTATTTCCTAAATATATTATCTCAATACACTACCTACAAACTTTAGAACTAAAAACACTCAAGTTATATAATGATATGTTTCTCTCCATGATGATCATTTTATTTGTTGGTTGGTTTGAGACAGGGTTTCATGACATAACTTGGAACTTGCCACGTAGACCAGACTAGACTTAAACTGAGAGAAATCCTTATGTCTCTGCCTTCTGAGTACTGGGATTAAGGGTGTGCACCACTACACCTAGTTCTTGGTGTAATTTTTGAAAAGCTTATTAAATTGGGAAATCTACCTAAAAGGTTTTTTTCTTTCTTTTTTCTTTAAGCAAAGCAAAATATCCTTTATTCCTTTCATTTTTCCATCACCTATTTCCAAACCAGAGGTCAGGAATTGAGACACTGCTCAGTTGATAAAATACGGACATGAGGTAGAGCCCCAGAAGTTACATGAAAGAGCCAGGTATGGTGGGGTGCCCCTGTCCTTTTAGCACTGGGAGGTGGAACAGAAGCTCACTGGTCAGTCAGAAAAGACTCAGTGGTGATCTCCAGTCCCATGAGAGACCTGTCTTAACAGAACCTGAGGAATGACATCTGAGGTTGACCTCTGGCTTCAACACATGCACACTCTTCAGGGGCCAAATATACTGTATTATTAGTGGAGGAGAGGAGATGTCATTCAAGGAAATAACTAGATGAAGAATCAACTCAAATGGAAAATATTTTTAAATAAAAACAAGTGAAAGCTTAGAGATATTTGCACAAGTAATCAAACTATGGTTCTCCCCCCTGCGCCCCCCCCCTTTCTTTCTAACCTTTCAGTTTATTCTCCTAGTGACAGGGCATGCTGGAAGAAATACAGACATTTGCTTACTCAATGAAGTAGATCATTCCTGTGTCAGTGTAGGCCATTTCCCAGTTTTTGGGCAGCGGTTCCAGATTCTCATCTCTCATCATGTAATTTCTAAAGTCCATGGAGCTATTTGTTTGGTTATAACTTGGAACAGTCTTCATCCAGCAGTCAGATGACTCAGAATGCATCTCTCTAGTTTCTGTCATTGTTGGAAACAGAACAGCATAAAGGGTAAAGTTTGCTTGTTTTCTTGAACAAGATGCCAAGTGCACACATCAATGCATATATAACATTGTAATTAAATACTATAAAATTTCTTGTCTATTATGTGTATGTTTCTTTATTAACTTTGAAATAACAAAAATATTCAGGCTTTCTTCATTTTCTAATTAAAATGAATTCTACTCATCTTATGCTAGTTTGCGAAGGCAGAAAAAAAACAAAACAAAAAACAAACAAAAAAACACCTCTAGAATCAATTCAGGAAGAATCTTAACAGCAGTCCAGTACTTACACAGACCTTTTATGTGTCAAGCTCTATTTTAAATGCGTAACATATATTAACTCATAATCCTCATAGCACCTCTATTCTTATTATCACCATTTTATAGATTGAGAAAACCAAGCCACAGAGAGGTTAAGTTCATCAGGTCACCTAGCCATTAATAGCAAACCCAGGAATTGAATCTAAGCAGCCTAGGCTTTTGACTGATAGATAGATAGATAGATAGATAGATAGATAGATAGATAGATAGATAGATAGATAGACAGACAGACAGACAGACAGACAGACAGACAGACAGACAGACAGACAGACAGACAGATTTTCTCAAAGAACCAGCTCCTGGTTTTGTTAAATCTTTGTATAGTTCTTTTTGTTTCTACTTGGTTGATTTCAGCCCTGAATTTGATTATTTCCTGCCATCTACTCCTCTTGGGTGTATTTGCTTCTTTTTGTTCTAGAGCTTTCAGGTGTGCTGTTAAACTGCTAATGTATGCTCTCTCCAGTTTCTTTTTGGAGCCACTCAGAGCCATGAGTTTTCCTCTTAGCTCTACTTTTATTGTGTCCCATAAGTTTAGGTATGTTGTACCTTCATTTACATTAAATTCTAAAAAGTCTTTAATTTCTTTATTTCTTCCTCGACCAAATTATCATTAAGTAGGATATTGCTCAGCTTCCATGTGTATGTGGGCTTTCTGTTGCTTTCATTGTTGTTGAAGACCAGCCTTAGTCTGCGGTGATCTGATAGGATGCCTGGGATTATTTCAGTCTTCTGGTATCTGTTGAGACCTGTTTTGTGACTGATTATATGGTCAGTTTTGAAAGGTACCATGAGGTGCTGAGAAGAAGGTATATATTTTTGCTTTGGGATGAAATGTCCTACAGATATCTGTTAAATCCATTTGGTCCATCACTTCTGTTAGTTTTACAGTGTCTCTGTTTAGTTTCTGTTTCCATGACCTGTTCATTGATGAGAGTGGGGTTTTGAAGATTCCCACTATTATTGTATGTGGTGCAATGTGTGCTTTGAGCTTTAGTAAAGTTTCTTTTATGAATGTGGGCGCTCTTGCATTTGGAGCATAGATGTTCAGAACTGAGAGTTCTTCTTGGTAGATTTTTCCTTTGATGAGTATGAAGTGTTCTTCCTTATCTTTTTTGATAACTTTTGGTTGAAAGTCAATTTTACTTGATATTAGAATGGCTACTCCAGCTTGTTTCTTGGAACCATTTGCTTGGAAAATTGTTTTCCAGCCCTTTACTCTGAAGTAGTGTCTGTCTTTGACACTGAGATGCAATTCCTGATGCAGCAAAATGCTGGGTCCTGTTTACATATCCAGTCTGTTAGTCTATGTCTTTTTATTGGGGAATTGAGTCCATTGATGCTAAGAGATATTAAGGAACAGTGATTGTTGTTTCCTGTTATTTTTGTTGTTATAGGTGGAATTATGTTTGTGTGGCTATCTTCTTTTGGGCTTGTTGAAAGAAAATTTCTCCATCTATGGTAATTGAGAGTTTTGCTGGGTACAGAAGCCTGGGCTGGCATTTGTGTTCTCTTAGGGTCTATATGACATCTGCCCAGGATCTTCTAGCTTTCATAGTCTCTGGTGAGAAGTCTGGCATAATTCTAATAGGTTTGCCTTTATATGTTACTTGACCTTTTCCCCATACTGCTTTTAATATTCTTTCTTTCATAAGCTATTGGTGTTCTGTTCAGGAAATTTCCCCCTATGCCCATATGTTCAAGGTTCTTCCCTAGTTTCCTTTCTATTAGTTTCAGTGTGTCTGGTTTTATGTGGAGATCTTTGATCCACTTAGAATTGAGCTTATAAGGATGGGTCAATTTGCATTCTTCTGCATGTTGACCTCCAGCTGAGCCAGCACCATTTGTTGAAAAGGCTATCTTTTTTCCACTGGATGGTTTTAGCTCCTTTGTCAAAGATCAAGTGACCATAGGAGTGTGGATTCATTTCTGGGTCTTCAATTCTGTTCCATTGATCTACATGCCTGTCACTGTACCAATACCATGCGATTTTTAACACTATTGCTCTGTAGTATAGCTTGAGGTCCAGGATACTGATTCCCCCAGAAGTTCTTTTACTCTTGAGAATAGTTTTAGCTATCCTGGGTTTTCTGTTATTCCAGATGAATTTTTGAATTGCTCTTTCTAACTCTATGAAGAATTGAGTTAGGATTTTGATGGGGATTGCATTGAATCTGTATATTGCTTTTGGCAAGATGGTCATTTTGACTATATCAATCCTGCCAATCCATGAGCATGGAAGATTTTTCCATCTTCTGAGGTCTTCTTCAATTTCTTTCTTCAGAGACTTGAAGTCCTTTTTTTTTTTATTTTCTAAGTTTTTTTTAATTTACATTCCAAATCATTTCCCCTTTCCCGTTTCCTCCCTCCCTGAAAGTCCAATAAGCCCCCTTCCCTCCCTCTTTTCTCCATTCAACCCCCTCTCGTTTCTCTGTCCTGGCGTTCCCCTACATCCAGTCTTTCCAGGACCAGGGGTCTCTCCTTCCATCTTCTTAAAAATCTATTGATATGCGAATTGTGTCTAGGGTATTCCGAGATTCTGGGTTAATATCCCCTTATCAGTGACTGCATAGCATGTGTGTTCTTTTGTGATTGGGTTACCTCACTAAGGATGATATTTTCAAGTTCTGACCATTTGCCTAGGAATTTCGTGAATTCATTGTTTTTAATTGCAGAGTAGTATTCCATTGTGTAAATACACCACATTGTCTGTATCCATTCCTCCGTTGAGGGACATCTGGGTTCTTTCCAGCTTCTGGCTATTATAAATAAGGCTGCTATGACATAGTGGAGCATGTGTCCTTATTGCATGCAGGTAAAGCCTCTGGGTATATGCCCAGGAGTGGTATAGCTGAAGTTCTTGTCATACAGATCTTTCACTTGTTTGGTTAGAGTCACACCAAGATACTTTATATGGTTTGTGGCTATCGTAAAGGGTATCATTTCTCTTATTTCTTTCTCAGCCTGCTTATCCTTTGAGTATGGGAAGGCTACTGATTTGCTTGAGTTGATTTTATATCCGGCCACTTTGCTGAAGTTGTTTATCAGCTGTAGGAGTTCTCTGGTGGAGTTCTTTGGGTCGCTTAAGTATACTATCATATTGTCTGCAAATAGTGATAGTTTGACTTCTTCCTTTCCAATTTGTATCCCTTTGACCTCCTTTTGTTGTCTAATTGCTCTAGCTAGAACTTCAAGTACTATATTGAAAAGATATGGAGAGAGAGGGCAGCCTTGTCTAGTCCCTGATTTTAGTGGGATTGCTTCAAGTTTCTCTCCATTTAGATAGATGTTGGCTACCGAGATGTGACTTTAGAGTCTTGCTTTTCCGGTTTGTTGGGGTAGCCAGGGATCACAGTGGTAGGACAACTGGGTTCTGATGATGGCAAGTAGCCTTGGTTTCTGTTCCTTATGTTCTTGCCCTTGCCTCTTGACATCTGGATATCTCTGGTGTTAGCTGGTCTTGCTGTTTCTAATTGTGGCTTGTCCCTCCTGCAAGCCTGTGTGTCAGTACTCCTGGGAGACCAACTCTCTCCAGGAAGAATTTGGGTTTGGAGAACTGTGGCACAGGGTCAGCTCCAGGTGCAGACAGAAACCTGAAGGATTCTGTCCCCAGCTATTCCTTTGTTCCTGTGTCCTGATGACTTTGGGCTGGTCCCTCTTGGGCCAGGAATTTGAGCAGAAGTGGTGGTTTTACCTGTGCTTACAGGTATGCCAGCACTCCTGGGAGAACAGCTCTCTCCCTGTGGTATTTGGGTATGGGTGTGGAGCACTGTGGCACAGGATCAGCTCCAGGCACAGATGGAAACTGTCAATCCTCCAACTATTAACAATATTTGACTCTTTCCTACCTTCAGTCACTCTCCTTTCTATACCACCAATCTTCTCTGTCTATTAGATCATATCTCTCCACATAAAAACATGTCACTTCTCCATTCTTTTAAAAATAAAGTTATCTTTCTCTTCTGACAAGGCTCTCAAGTTTTCCACTCTATGCCAAACTACCTTCACACAGTTTAGATTTGTTACCTCTACTTCCACTCCTCCATTTCTCTATGGACCTCACCCTTTCAAAGCTTCTGAACTTTCCTTAATAAAACTATACTTACCAAGATCACCAATGATCTACCCATAATCAAATCCAATGAGCAATTCTCAATCTACATCTCATTTAAACAATCAATAGCATCTGACATAATTGGTCACTTTCTTCCTTCTAACAGTGGCTTCCTGATTGCTATCCCTTCCCTATTCATGTCCATGCCTTCCTATTGCCTATCTCAAAAGAGGACTGAATGAGCCCACTAAGCCTGTTACATAGTCCTCTTCTTGAAATGCAACTGTGACCTCACATCTCAAAATAAACCCCTGAATCCTTATGCTGGCCTCTAGAACTGTGCACTATGTATTCTCCTTTGTCATTAGTGCCCGACCTCACCTATCACTATTGCATTCTTTCACCTTCCATCATTCTGCTCAAACCATTTGCTGTTGTCTAAATATTCCAGGCATACTACCATTTCAGGAATTTAAATTTATAGTTGCCTCTGTTAGGAATGCTCCTCTCTTGGACAGCTGGACTTGATACATTTGTTTCAAGTCTTTTCTGACAGTTTATCTAAAACTGCAAGTTGACTATCTCTACTTTCCACCTCCCCACATGCCGTGTTTAGTATCATCAGACACGCTATATGTTGTTTATCCAGTTATGACTCTCTGCTTTGTTCACTATCTTATTCTTGGCATTTAGAACAAATTCTAATTTGTCCTGGCACTTAGCAGCCCAGCAGATGTTCAATAACTATCTGTTAAATGAACAAATGAATGAAATTCCTAGTTTATTTTCCTTGCAGAATATGTAATAAAGATTTAAAGGTATCCAACTTAGTAGTCAATCTGGAAGTGAGTTATATCTGGGGAAAATAAGTATTCAAGACAAAAGCAAAATCAACTAAATGATCTATGATACTTTCTGGATGTAATTCCAAATGACTAAACCTTTTAAAACACAATTTTTGTCTTGACACCTAAATACATTGGCCAACTCATTTAACACTAAACATAAGTATTGAGAAGTTAGACCAGTAGCCAGATATCACTATCTGTAGGTGAAAAATAAGCAATGATCATATAAGGCAATAAGTATATACAAGGAAAATTTTAATAGGTGATGAGGGAAACTGAAAATATTTCGGGATTATACAGAGATGGGTTGCAAATCCAAGGACAGGATAAACATTTACTTCCTTCTCTGTGCCAGGTACTGTTCCTGGTGCAGTAGATACAGTAATGAAAATACAAATCCCCCAAAATTCCAGTCTTCATAGCGTTCACATACTAGTGTTCCAAAGAAAATGGCTACAATAATAACACTACACACATCTTTGTGATCCCAGTTTTCTCTCAATTAAATGTAAGGATCTCCTGGGGAATTACAAATTATTATTATTCAGGGACATTCAAAACAGATTTTTCACCCTCACATTTTTATTTTCATTCAGTGAGAAATATGAAAGTCAAGCAAAAGATACAAAAAAAAAATCAATCTTATTTACAAATTATCTTTGAGTAGATCCAGGATTTAAAAATATTGCTAATGAACTCTTCAGATAATTTCTTCTGACATACCTCCAAAGTCTATGTGCTTTGGGTTGAAGGCTATATTATAAAACCAATTTTGTTTTAATCCTGGGAAGTAGAACAATGCCAGAAAGATTCCCAAATCCCAGCATCACAAGTATTTCAGACAACAAGGTGATACCACATCATTAATGACAGCTTACTGTTGCTAACTCATGTTAGTTTACAAGATGAGCCACAGAAATATACATTGTTCTACACATAGCTTTCATAGAGAATTAGAATCCTGTCACTGGCTCTGCATATAGTTCAAGAAAAATTTTAGTATTTCAATTCAAGATTAAAGCCAATCTAAAACAATCAGAAGTTGTTAATATGTTTACAAACCCATGCTTCCACTGCCATTAACAGCTTCTTTGTCCTCATCTTCTTCTTCTTCGGGGAGAGAGCTGTCCATCCTTTCCATCTTGCTGACAGATGTGGTTCGTTTTCTTTGGGATTCTGTGTCAAACTCATTGTCAAAGAGGACCTGATCAACTGGATCGGGCTGGAAAGGACTAGGCTCTGCTGGAGGCTTGGGTGTGCCATAGAAATTTCCTGTGGTGTACAAAATGATGGCAGCTGAAAGCACAAATGCTGACCAAGTACAGCTTAAAGACAACCTCTGCCACTGACTAAAGGCCAAAGCATCTGTATGGACTAATTTCTATATCTTGTCATAAGTTAGCTAATATACTAATACTGTTTGTATTTTAATTTTGTTTTATACAGGTTCTGAATTAGGGTTGAATTTGGAAATATAAAAGCATCAATTCTCTTATGCAATAATGAAAAACATAAAAGGTATAAAAATTAACTAATTTTGTTCTAATGTAAAAATGAATTATTTTACTAAAATGAGGATATATAAAAAGGCTAAAAACTATTTCATATAGGAATATAAGCTGTTGTGTAATTTTAAAAAGCTTTCTGCACACTTGAATTATATTACCTGACAATTTATTGAAGAGCTATTATATATCTAGTTCTATACTAGTATACACTCAGAAAAGCAAGAGATCGTTTAATGTTTTTTTCTGGGATCTTTGATTTTTTCAGTACCAGTACTTGGTCAGTGTGTCATGCAGCTCGCATTGAGCAGGCAGGCACCATGGGAAAGTGGTCAGCAAGTCTAGCTGTCTTAGCAGTCACTATTCCCACTCCTTTTGACTTTATATCAATCATTACGTTACTGTTATAAAAAGCTAAATATAACTTAAGAATAAAACAGTTTTGCCTTTTATTATTGTGCTTATAAAACATCACATTTTTAATCAAACTGTTCAGCTCTAAAAGAGGTAATTAAGATACAAGTTGAGATAATGAAAATTAAAAAAAATAATTGGTTGTTTTTCCTAAATAGAAAAATATCATCTTAGGCTACATAACACTAAGACAAATCTAGAAACAAATAGTATACCCTAAATCCATATGTTAGAGGGAGAAAACATTACAGTGAAATCTGTGTAAGTTTGACTATAATTATCAATATTTAAAAGGTCAAACTCAACTATTTCTTTGTTTTTGAACACATACTTGAAGTGGGGTATATCAAATAGATGGGTACAAAGATTTGTATTAAAACAGATTAGATTTTCTGTCAATTTTATGACCTGTATATGAAAATACAAGGGAAATGCTAGTTGATTATTTTCTGAGCAAAACAATACTGTAAACAGAGGTTTGGCTGGGGAGAAAGCCAACCATAATCTCAATTTTTTTCCCCATTTTATCTTATTGTATAGACAGGACCTCACTGTGTAGCCCTGGCTGTGCTGGAATTCATGATGTATATGCAGGCTATTCTCAAATCACAGAGATTTACCTGCCTCTTCTGGAATTAAAGATGGGCAGTACCATACCCAGCTACTTTTCCACTTTAAAGCTCAATAATCACACTATCAAGGATACTGGATCAACCAAAATAGAAATGAGTACATGTGTTTTAGGGAATGATAGTATCAACAGAAATACATTTTACTGTAAATTCTCAATTAACTAATTGTAGAAAAATTAGCATGTTCTTAAGGAAAAGTTAAGGGAAAATGCAGAGTACAAATTGCTATCTAGTCACTAAATAGGTTTTGGGGTTTCATAATAAATTTTTAAATAGTTTCTTTCTTTAAGAAAGGCCTTCCCAGGGCTTGGGAGATGGCTCAGCAGTTAAAAGCAATTGCTTCTCTTGTTCAAGACCCAGGTTCAATTTCTAGCTCCCACATAGTAGCTTACTACCATCCATAATTGAAGTTCTAAAAGATCCAACACACTCTTTTACCCTCTACAAGGCATGAGCATGGTACACATACATACATACATACATACATACATACAGGCAAAATGGATTTTTTTAATCTAAAAACTTTTAATTAAGAAAGGAAAAACCTTTTAGTTTATAGAGCTATCAACTATCAAATATTTCAAACCTGAAAAGGTAGATAATATTGAGTCATATTAGAGTTATACATGTCATAAACATGTTTATTTATATGAATAGGTATATTCATATCTTCTAGGTATTAGATTTACTTTTTAAAATTAATATTTAGCAGAATTTTCTCACTTCTCCCCAACCCTCTCTCTTTTTTGAGAAAGAGTCTCAGTATGTAGCCCCAAATGGCCTAGAACTTGCTGTGTAGACCAAACTGGCCTCTCACTTCCAGAGATCCATCTACACTGCCTCTATGCCTTGCCCTCACCTCTGCCCCTACATCTGCTTCCAAAGTACTGGAATCAGGACTACAGGTATATAGTATCATAATGGGATCTCTCTTTTTGAGAGCAGAATCTCATCCAAGACTAAGGTTGAATTCCTGATCTTGCTGCCTCTTATCTCCCAAGTACTGGGATTATAGGCATCTTCTTTTATACTTGATTGTAATTGTATTTGCTTTTCCTTTTCTCCTTCAGACAGGTCTACTTCTAGAATCATTGTTTGTATTTTTTTCTCTTTTCTTTTTTTATTTATTGTTATATATATGAGTATACTGTAGCTATCTTCAGACACACCAGAAGAGAGCGTCAGATATCATTATGGATGGTTGTGAGCCACCATGTGGTTGCTGGGATTTGAACTCAGGACCTTTGGAAGAGCAGTCAGTGCTCTTAACAACTGAGCCATCTCTCCAGCCCATTGTTTGTAAACTTATCAAACAAGAACCCCTGTTCTCCACTGGGAGGAATGAAAACAGACAACTATTCAAAACTACTTCATCAAGCTGAGTACATCTCCAAGTCAAAAAAGTTTGGTCTAATACCAGGAGAATGATGAAATAAAATGTGATACTCAAACTATGGCATACTATTTAAGAATTAAATGTAATGAATTCAGATAAATGTAGGATAGTAATAACAAGGAGTAACCTAAAAGCTATAGTAATATGTAAAAACAATAAAGAACGAAATGAGACAAAGAACAGAGATCATATAAATAATAATATGTGCAAAAGATACAATAAACATTTTTAAGAACATGTATAAAAATAAGTATTAAATAAATAAGAAAGGTTAAATATAAGAGGTAAGCCATCTGAATAAAGATGAGAACAAGTGCTGACTTTGGCAGCACACAGACTAAAATTGGGGCTGCACAGAAATTAGCATGGTCCGTGCAAGGATGACACAAATTCAAGAAGCAGGCCAGATCTTTATTGGACTTGGGGTTTTTATTCATTCTTATTTAATTTTTACTTTTGGGAATGCCATAGGGTGGAGGGACACACATGGATGGACTGGGAGATAAGTGTGACTGGGACACATGACTATGAATTCTCATGGTGTTCCCATAAGGATGCAGACAAAGTGAAAACAAATTAGCCTGTCCACCCCGAGATGTCTTCACCTGGCAAAATGGTGCCCTATTGTTTTCCTTTAAATTTCTTGTTTTCTTTCCTTCATAGCATCTCAGTTTAAACTTAATTTAATTTTCACTGCCTTCCCTACTAAAATACAGAATTTATTAAAGCAACAGCATTTTGATCTTGTTCACCACAGTATTCCTAGGTCTCTTACAAGATTGGCACATAGTACGTACTTGTCAACTGGTTGCTGAATAAATAAAACAGGATCAAATCAATTTTTAAATGAATGGATGATTCACGTGAGCTGAGGCCAGAAAAGTAGGTCAAAGATTACAGGCAGGAAGGAAATGACTCAACATTCTGCATAAGAAAGGGATATGATCAGAAGTGTCAGGGCTGAGCCTGAGGAAGCCCAGCATTGTAGCAAGGGGCAGGATGGAAGGGAGGAGGGGAACAACTGCAGTAGTGTGATGAACTCAATAAAGGACCTACGATGCGGCAGTGAAGAGAAAACCATGGAAGTGGCTACCGGGACGAAATGACCACACGTGGTAACTGCAGTGAAGCAAATATGTGCACACATATGCACAAGCATGCAGGCGAATGAGATGCATTCAAGGGTATTTACTAAACATCATCTCTATACACTGAAGACAGCATAAAGTAAGAAAGGCATTATCTTTATTATATAGAAGTTGTGAAAGACATCCTTATAAAAGCAGAAAAAACATGATGAAAAAGTATAAAGTGCTATGGGATTGGATAAGCTTGCCAAGGGAAAGGTGTGTTAGCTTTTTTTTTTTAAAGTACATAACATGGAATCATTTAAGAGTTGAAACTCACCTCAAGTTTGTACTTCAGGGAAACAAATGGGTACAGGAATCAGAGATATGAAAATCAATTATTGGTGCTATCCCTCAATCTCTACTTTCTTTTCTGCAAGATTTTAAGGCACACACAGGCTTTTCAAAGTTTATGGACTTTAGAATTCCAGCCATGGATGGAAAGCCATCAACAAGCACTTGTTGGGTTTAGATGATGGTGGTGAATTGCTTTGAAATATGTAAACTTGCCAGTTTGGTTAATTTTTATGCTTCACAATAAATTTATGTTTATGGTTCACAATAAATTTTTTAATGTGATATAATGCTTTTTGTTATTGTCTAATTCCATCTAATTAGTAAATTGGGAATTTTCTATCAAAAGAAAATCACATTTTCAAATAATGTCTTAAGACTTATTTTATGGTAGGCATAAAAATATTTCTTTTTTTTTTTTTTTTTTTTTTTTTTTTTTTTTTTGCCGTCAATAAGAAATTTACTTATTTAAAAAAAATCCAAATGCTGGCATTGTCCAGAAAATTTTAACAGGCTTACTTATAATTGTTATAAAGTCGAACTGTTGAAATGTGTTCACTGAAACATTTTGCTTGCATTAATGCTTTACATCTTGCATTTATATTAAAAATTCACACACAAATGAACGTGGAGAAACTGCCAATACCTGATTCTGTCCCCTATGTTTCCACTCGCAATCATATACTTAGGTACCTTCGACCCCATGGAAAAAATATCTAACATTCAGAACTACTGATAACATGAAGAAGAGGAAAAAAATTTTTTTTTGAGAATGAAATGTTTCCCCTCATAGTGGACTCTTAAGCACGCTCTCCGCGTATGCGGCGTGCTAGCTGGATGTCTTTTGGCATAATTGTTACACGTTCGGCATGGATAGCACACAGGTTGGTATCTTCAAAAAGGCCAACCAGATAGGCCTCACTTGCCTCCTGCAAAGCACCAATAGCTGCACTCTGGAAGCGCAGATCTGTTTTGAAGTCCTGAGGAATTTCTCGAACCAGACGCTGAAAGGGGAGCTCGCGAATCAGAAGTTCAGTGGACTTCTGATAGCGCCTGATTTCACGGAGGGCCACAATACCAGGCCTGTAACGATGAGGTTTCTTCACCCCTCCAGTAGAGGGCGCACTCTTGCGAGCGGCTTTTGTAGCCAGTTGTTTCCTGGGTGCTGTACCACCGGTGGATTTGCGGGCAGTCTGCTTTGTACGAGCCATGGTATGGGCACCTCCTTACTTACCCCCCTTCTCCTTCGGCTGGAAGGCTGCGAACACAATGTCTTAGTTATTTTGAATAGATACTGAACATGGCTAAACAAATATCCATGGGGTAGAATGCTAAATCCTTTGGATATGCATCTAGGAGCATTATAGCTGGGTCATGCGGTAGGTTTGTTTTTCGGTTTTGGAAGATTCTCCATACTGATTCCTGTAGTGGTTGTTTGCATTCCCACAGAGATAAGCGTTCTCTTCCTCTACATCCTTTCCAGCATGTGCTCTTCATGGCTTTGTTGATCTTGGCCATTCTTTTTTTTTTTTTTTTTTTTTTTTAAGTCTTTTTTTTTTTTTTTTTTTTTTTTTTTTAATTTAATTTTATTTTATTTTTTTAATTTACATTCCAAATCACTTCCCCTTTCCCGTTTCCTCCCTCCCCGAAAGTCCCATAAGCCCCCTTCCCTCCCTCTTTTCTCCGTTCAACCCCCTCTCATTACTCTGTCCTGGCGTTCCCCTACATCCAGTCTTTCCAGGACCAGGGGTCTCTCCTTCCATCTTTTTAGAAATCTATTGATATGCTGATTGTGTCTAGGGTATTCTGAGATTCTGGGTCAATATCCCCTTATCAGTGACTTCATACCATGTGTGATCTTTTGTGATTGGGTTACCTCACTAAGGATGATATTTTCAAGTTCTGACCATTTGCCTAGGAATTTCGTGAATTCATTGTTTTTAATTGCAGAGTAGTATTCCATTGTGTAAATATACCACATCTTCTGAATCCATTCCTCCGTTGAGGGACATCTGGGTTCTTTCCAGCTTCTGGCTATTATAAATAAGGCTGCTATGAACATAGTGGAACATGTGTCCTTATTGCATGCAGGTAAAGTCTCTGGGTATATGCCCAGGAGTGGTATAGCCGGATCCTCCGGGAGTGTCATGCCCAGTTTTCTGAGGAGCCGCCAGACTGCTTTCCAGAGTGGTTGTACCAGCCTGCAATTCCACCAGCAGTGGAGGAGTGTTCCTCTTTCTCCACATCCTCGCCAACAACTGCTGTCTCCTGTGTTTTTGATCTTAGCCATCCTGACTGGTGTGAGATGGAATCTCAGGGTTGTTTTGATTTGCATTTCCCTAATGACTAAGGATGATGAACATCTCTTTAGGTGCTTCTCAGCCATTAGATATTCTTCAGGTGAGAACTCTTTGTGGAGCTCTGTACCCCATTTTTTAATAGGGTTACTTGCCTCTCTGGAGTTTAACTTCTTGAGTTCTTTGTATATCTTGGATATTAGCCCTCTGTCGGATGTAAGGTTGGTAAAGATCATTTCCCAGTTAGTTGGTTGCCGCTTTGTCTTTTTGACGGTGTCTTTTGCCTTGCAAAAACTTTGTAATTTAATGAGGTCCCATTTGTCTATTCTTGATCTTAGAGTATAAGCTATTGGAGTTCTGTTCAGGAAATTCTCCCCTGTGCCCATATGTTCAAGGTTCTTCCCTAGTTTCCCTTCTATTAGTTTCAGTGTGTCTGGTTTTATGTGGAGATCTTTGATCCACTTAGAGTTGAGCTTAGTGCAAGGAGATAAGGATGGGTCAATTTGCATTCTTCTGCATGTTGACCTCCAGCTGAGCCAGCACCATTTGTTGAAAAGGCTATCTTTTTTCCACTGGATGGTTTTAGCTCCTTTGTCAAAGATCAAGTGACCATAGGAGTGTGGATTCATTTCTGGGTCTTCAATTCTGTTCCATTGATCTACATGTCTGTTACTGTACCAATACCATGCAGTTTTTAACACTATTGCTCTGTAGTACAGCTTGAGGTCCGGGATACTGATTCCCCCAGAGGTTCTTTTACTCTTGAGAATAGTTTTAGCTATTCTGGGTTTTCTGTTATTCCAGATGAATTTTTGAATTGCTCTTTCTAACTCTATGAAGAATTGAGTTGGGATTTTGATGGGGATTGCATTGAATCTGTGTATTACTTTTGGTAAGATGCTCATTTTTACTATATTAATCCTGCCAATCCATGAGCATGGCAGATTTTTCCATCTTCCGAGGTCTTCTTCAATTTCTTTCTTCAGAGACTTGAAGTTCTTGTCATACAGATCTTTCACTTGTTTGGTTAGCGTCACGCCAAGATACTTAATATGGTTTGTGGCTATCGTAAAGGGTATTATTTCTCTTACTTCTTTCTCAGCCTGCTTATCCTTTGAGTATAGGAAGGCTTCTGACTTGCTTGAGTTGATTTTATATCCGGCCACTTTGCTGAAGTCGTTTATCAGCTGTAGGAGTTCTCTGGTGGAGTTCTTTGGGTCGCTTATGTATACTATCATATCGTCTGCAAATAGTGATAGTTTGACTTCTTCCTTTCCAATTTGTATCCCTTTGACCTCTTTTTCTTGTCTAATTGCTCTAGCTAGAACTTCAAGTACTATATTGAAAAGATATGGAGAGAGAGGGCAGCCTTGTCTAGTCCCTGATTTTAGTGGGATTGCTTCAAGTTTCTCTCCGTTTAGATTGATGCTGGCTACTGGTTTGCTGTAAATTGCTTTTACTATGTTTAGATATGGGCCTTGAATTCCTGATCTTTCCAAGACCTTTAGCATGAAAGGATGCTGAATTTTGTCAAATGCTTTCTCAGCATCTAATGAGATGACCATGTGGTTTTTTTCTTTGAGATTGTTTATGTAGTGGATTACATTGATGGATTTCCTTATATTGAACCATCCCTGCATCCCTGGGATGAAGCCTACTTGATCGTGGTGAATGATCGTTTTGATGTGTTCTTGGATTCGGTTGGCAAGAATTTTATTGAGTATTTTTGCATCGATATTCATAAGAGAGATTGGCCTGAGATTCTCTTTCTTTGTCGGATCTTTGTGTGCTTTTGGTATTAGTGTAATTGTGGCTTCATAGAACGAGTTGGGTAGTGTTCCTTCTGTTTCTATTTTGTGGAACAGTTTGAAGAGTATTGGTGTTAGGTCTTCTTTGAAGGTCTGATAGAATTCTGCACTAAAACCATCTGGACCTGTGCTTTTTTTGGTTGGAAGACTTCCAATGACAACTTCTATTTCTTCAGGGGTTATAGGACGGTTTAGATGGTCTATTTGATCCTGATTTAATTTTGGTACTTGGTATCTGTCAAGGAAATTGTCCATTTCCTCAAGATTTTCTAGTTGTGTTGAATACAGGTTTTTGTAGTAGGATCTGATGATTTTTTGAATTTCCTCAGTTTCTGTTGTTATCTCTCCCTTTTCGTTTCTGATTTTATTAATTTGGATACTATCTCTGTGCCCTCTGGTTAGTCTGGCTAAGGGCTTATCTATCTTGTTGATTTTCTCAAAGAACCAACTCCTCGTTTTGTTGATTCTTTGTATGGTTTTATTTGTTTCTACTTGATTGATTTCAGCCCTGAGTTTGATGATTTCCTGCCTTCTACTCCTCTTTGGTGTATTTGCTTCTTTTTGTTCCAGGGCTTTCAGGTGTGCCATTAAGCTGTTAGTGTATGCTGTCTCCCGTTTCTTTTTGGCGGCACTCAGGGCTATGAATTTTCCTCTTAGCACTGCTTTCATTGTGTCCCATAAGTTAGGGTATGTTGTGCCTTCATTTTCATTAACTTTCAAAAAGTCTTTGATTTCTTTCTTTATTTCCACCTTGACCAAGTTATCATTGAGTAGAGCATTGTTCAGCCTCCATGTGTACGTGGGTTTTCTTTTGTTTTTGTTGCCATTGAAGACCACCCTTATTCCATAGTGATCTGATAGGAGGCATGGGATTATTTCTATCTTCTTGTATCTGTTGAGGTCTGATTTGTGACCAATTATATGGTCAATTTTGGAGAAGGTACCATGAGGAGCTGAGAAGAAGGTGTATTCTTTAGCTCTAGGATGAAATGTTCTATATATATCAGTTAGTTCCATTTGGTCCAAGGCTTCAATTAGATTCACTGTGTCCCTGTTTAGTTTCTGCTTTCCTGAACGATCCATTTCAGAGAGCGGGGTGTTGAAGTCACCCACTATTATTGTGTGCGGTGCGATGTGTGCTTTGAGTTTTAGTAAAGTTTCTTTTACGAATGAGGGTGCCCTTGCATTTGGAGCATAGATATTCAGGATTGAGAGTTCTTGATGGTGGATTTTTCCCTTGATCAGTATGTAGTGTCCTTCTGTGTCTTTTTTGATGACTTTGGGTTGAAAATCAATTTTATCCGATATTAGGATGGCTACTCCACCTCGTTTCTTGGGGCCATTTGCTTGTAAAATTGTTTTCCAGCCTTTTACTCTGAGGTAGTGTTTGTCTTTGACACTGAGGTGCGTTTCCTGCATGCAGCAAAAAGCTGGGTCCTGTTTACGTATCCAGTCTGCTAGTCTATGTCTTTTAATTGGGGAATTGAGACCATTGATATTAAGAGAGATTAAGGCATAGTGATTATTGCCATCTGCCATTCTTGACGCTATCTTTATGTTTGAGTGGTTATCTACTTTTGGGTTTGATTCAAGAAGGTTATTATCTCATTTTTTCCAGGGTGTTGTTTCTCTCCCTGTATTGGAGGTTTCCACCTATTATCCGTTGCAGGGCTGGATTTGTGGAAAGATATTGTGAAAATTTGGTTTTATCATGGAATATCTTGGTCTCTCCATCTATGGTGATTGAGAGTTTTGCTGGGTATAGTAGTCTAGGCTGGCATTTGTGCTGTCTTAGTGTCTGCATGAGATCTGCCCAGGATCTTCTGGCTTTCATAGTCTCTGGTGAGAAGTCTGATGTGATTCGGATAGGTCTTCCTTTGTATGTTACTTGGCCCTTTTCTCTTACTGCATTTAGTATTCTTTCTTTGTTTAGAACATTCGGTGTTTTGATTATTATGTGACGGGAGGTATTTCTGTTCTGGTCCAGTCTGTTTGGAGTTCTGTAGGCTTCTTGTATGTTCATCGGCATCTCTCTCTTTAAGTTAGGGAAGTTTTCCTCCATAATTTTGTTGAAGATGTTTACTGGCCCTTTAAGTTGCAAATCTTCACTCTCATCTATACCTATAATCCTTAGGTTTGGTCTTCTCATTGTGTCCTGGATTTCCTGGATGTTTTGGGTTACGCGTTTTTTGCATTTTGCATTTTCTTTGACTGTTGAGTCGATGCTTTCTATGGAATCTTCAGCACCTGAGATTCTTTCTTCCATCTCTTGTATTCTATTGTTGATGTTTGCATCTATGACTCCTGATTTCTTCCCAAGGTTTTCTATCTCCAAAGTTGTCTCCCTTTGTGATTTCTTAGTTGTTTCTACTTCCTTTTTTAGTTCCTGGATGGATTTGCTGAGATCCTTCACTTGTTTGTTTGTATTTTCCTGTATTTCTTTAAGGTAATTTTGCATTACCTCTTTCAGGATTTCTTCCTGATGACCCACGTTCTCCTGCATTTCTCTGAGCGATTTTTGTGTTTCCTCCTCATGGGATTCCATCTGTTGATCCATCGTCTCCTGCATTTCTTTAAGCAGTTCTCGTGTTTCCTTTGTAAGGGCATCTAACCGTTGATTCATTTCTTTAAGCAATTTTTGTGTTGCCTCCTTATGGGCATCCGTCTGTTGACCCATATTCTTCTGCATTTCTTTATGCAAATTTTGTGATTCCTTTGTGAGTGCATCTACCCGTTGATTCATCTCGTTAAGCGATTTTTGTGTTGTCTCCTTGTGCGCCTCCATCTTTTGATCCATGTTCTCCCGCATTTCTCTAAGCGATTTTTGTGTTTCCTTTGTAAGGGCTTCTAACCGTTGATTCATGGTCTCCTGTAACTCTTTATGAGATTTATTTGTGTCCTTCTTGTGATCCTCTAATAGCATCATGAGAAGTGATTTTAAATCCAGATCTTGTCTTTCAGGTGTGGTGGGGTATCCAGGACTTGCTGCTGTTGGAGAGTTGGGTTCGGATGGTCCTACATTACTTTGATTACTGTTAGTAACATTCCTACGTTTGCCTTTTGCCATCTGGATACCTCTGGTGTTAGTTGGTCCTGCTGCCACTGGCTGTTGGTTGGACCTCCTGTGAGCCTGCAAAGCTATTTCTGCCCCCCCCTGGATTACCAGGATTCCCCTGGCACCGATTTCTGGGGCCTGCCTGCTCCTGAGTGACTTTGGAGCCCTAATGTGCTTTGCCCCAAGTGATCTTATATTGGGGAGGCCTTGCACATCTAAAGGCTCAGCCTAGTGGATTCCTGGAGCAGAGGTCGCCAAAGGGAGGCTGGCAGGCTCCTGCCCTGTGCAGGGGTGTGTGATCTCTCCTGGGGGGGGGGGAGGGGGCGTCCCTCTGCCAGGCAGAAGTCCCACAGCAGATCTGGCGCGCTGGTCACTGCAGATCAGCCCAGCACCTGGGAGCAGGTTACACACAAGCTGCCTGAACCCGAAGCGATATTATGCCTGTCTGTCTCTGAGCCTGGTGGTCCCAACTACCTGGTCACTGGAGCAAAGATGGCGGAGGGCACTCTCCGTGGCGCCGCTCACCCTGTGGTCACGATGGCCCGCCGATCTGGCACCCAGACGACCACAGCGCCAACCCGCCCTCGGGCACAGAAGGAAGCCCCAACAGGCCGTGTCCCAAGTGATGTTATATTGGGGGGAGAGCCTGGGTACCGGTCTCTCCAGCGCAGTCCGCGGGAACAGAGGTCGCGGAAGGGAAGCTGGCGGGCTCCCTCCCTGCGCTGGGTCCCTCCACCAGGCAGAAGGTCCCACCGCGGAACTGGCGCGCTGGTTACTGCAGATCAGCCCAGCACCTGGGAGCAGGTTACACCCAAGCTGCCTGAAACTGAAGCGATATTATGCCTGTCTGTCTCTGAGCCTGGCGGTCCCAACTACCTGGTCACTGGAGCAAAGATGGCGGAGGGCAGTCTCCGTGGCGCCGCTCACCCTGTGGTCACGATGGCCCGCCGATCTGGCGCCCAGACGACTACAGCGCCAACCCGCCCTCGGGCACAGACGGAAGCCCCAACAGGCCGTGTCCCAAGTGATGTTATATCGGGGGGGAGAGCCTGGGTACCGGTCTCTCCAGCGCAGTCCGCGGGAACAGAGGTCGCGGAAGGGAAGCTGGCGGGCTCCCTCCCTGCGCGGGGTCCCTCCAGCAGGCAGAAGGTCCCACCGCGGAACTGGCGCGCTGGTTACTGCAGATCAGCCCAGCACCTGGGAGCAGGTTACACCCAAGCTGCCTGAAACCGAAGCGATATTATGCCTGTCTGTCTCTGAGCCTGGCGGTCCCAACTACCTGGTCACTGGAGCAAAGATGGCGGAGGGCAGTCTCCGTGGCGCCGCTCACCCTGTGGTCTCGATGGCCCGCCGATCTGGCGCCCAGACGACTACAGCGCCAACCCGCCCTCGGGCACAGACGGAAGCCCCAACAGGCCGTGTCCCAAGTGATGTTATATCGGGGGGAGAGCCTGGGTACCGGTCTCTCCAGCGCAGTCCGCGGGAACAGAGGTCGCGGAAGGGAAGCTGGCGGGCTCCCTCCCTGCGCGGGGTCCCTCCAGCAGGCAGAAGGTCCCACCGCGGAACTGGCGCGCTGGTTACTGCAGATCAGCCCAGCACCTGGGAGCAGGTTACACCCAAGCTGCCTGAAACCGAAGCGATATTATGCCTGTCTGTCTCTGAGCCTGGCGGTCCCAACTCATAAAAATATTTCTAAGTTGATTGAAAGTAAAACATTTTCTGATAAAAGTGAAGATTTACCTGTATAATTTTCCATGATAATCTTCAATTTGAATGTTTTTCCATATATTTTTTCAATTTTATCAGAAATATTTTCCATGTAAATCTTCAATTTTATCAGAAAATGTTTATAATTCTACTTTCAATCAACTTAGGAATATTTTTATTCCTACCAATTTATCTTTATAAATTTCTACAATTTTATCAGAGATATTTTCCACATAAATCTTCAATTTTATCAGAAAATGTTTTTACTTCTACTTTCAATCAATTTAGGAATATTTTTATGCCTACTATCTTATCTGTATAGTTTTTCATGAAAGAGTCAATTTTAAAGTGTTTTTCTATATATTTCTTGAGTTTTATCAGAAATATTTTCCTTGTAGATTTTCAGTTTTATCAGAAAATGTTTATAATTCCACGTTCAATCAACTTAGGAATATTTTTATGCCTACCATTTTATCTGTATAATTTTTCCATGAAATAGTCAATCCTAACTTGTTTTTCTATATATTTCTTCAATTTTATCAAAGATATTTTCCATGTATATTTACACAATGGAATACTACTCAGCAATTAAAAACAATGAATTCATGAAATTCTTAGGTAAATGGGGAACAAGGGGAGGGAAGAGGGCTTATGGGACTTTCGGGGAGGGGGGAACCGGGAAAAGGGAAATCATTTGGAATGTAAATAAAGAATATAGAAAAAAGAATAATAGTAAAAAAGAAAAAAGACTTATTTTATTTTATGCATACAGTTATTTTGCCTCACATATATTTGTGTACCACATGTGTGCAGTGCCCATAGAGACCTGAAGAGGGCACTGGATCCCCTGTAACTGGAGTTTAAGACAATTGCTAGTCATCATGTAGATACTGGAAATCGAATACAAGTGTTTTGGAGGAGTGTTCTTAACTGTTAATCCATCTCCCTAGTCCTCCCAAATAACTTTTTTAAAATTGTATTTACTGATGAAATTCCCTCTGATATGATTCTGGTTATTTGGAGGTAGATTTAATATTTGGGGACATACCATCATACGTTCCACTTTCTAATAATGCTCCGCTTTCTTCCAGTGCCTTGAATTGTTCAACAGAAATGAAATTATAGTCCACCCCTGGAACTTCCCCATCCCTGGGAGCCCTTGTAGTGCCTAAGGAGAAAAGAAAAAAAAAATAATTGATAAATACTTTTTTAAAATACAAATACTCAAGAGTTCAGTCTAAGAAGACTATGTGGAAGACAAGTGTTAATACATTGTATCTGATGTATTAAAGTATCATAATAACTATAGGAGAAATGTACTTGAATAAAATAGTAATAAAATTCAAATCTATAAAAACTCTATAGTAAGTTTAGTGCTAATAAAGACTTAATTTCCTGGCATACAATTTGTTTTATTTAAAGATTTTATTTTAAAACTTTTAATTGTGTGTGTGTTTATGAGAGAGAGAGAGAGAGAGAGAGACAGACAGACAGAGAGAGAGAGAGAGAGAATGCACATGTGCATGTGTATATCTATGAGTGCAAGTGCCCACAGAGGCCAAAGGAGGGGATTTGACTCCCTGAAGCTAGAGTTACAGGTGGTTGTGAGCTGCCTGCTGTAGGTGCTAGAAATCAAACTTAGGTATTCTGTAAGAGCAGTACCTGCTCATAGCCTCTAAACCATTTCTCCAGCACGACAATAATTATATTTAAATCTCAGTATTGTTACTTAACTCCAAGAAGGAAAAACAAATTCACCAGGAACAGACTTTATCACCCTTCCCAATTAATCATGGCATAAATGGCAAAGACTGTATTTATTTATGGTATATATATTTTTGGGTGGTGAGAAATGGGGCTTCATTATATATCTCCCTGGCTGGCTATGTAGGCCAGGCCAGCAGCAAACTTACTTTTTTTATATTCGCCAAAACATGAAAAAATGATCCACAAAGATGATGACGATGATGATGATAATGCTAATGATGATGATAAAAATAATAGGCTGAGAAAATTAATAGCTACATCACATTCTGTGCAATGACTCACTGAATACAGCATTTTTGTTTTAAAGACTAGAGGATACAAATGTTACAATACATAGCTTCTTTTGGTATAATTATTTTCATTATCAAAAAATTTGTTTCTTATATGCTGAACTAAGATTCCTTCAATTAGCAGCTGTTTTTTTTATATTAAGTAGAAAGTTGCTAAGAATGTGAACAGTTAAAATTATAACTTAAAGTTTTCTATGCAGGTGGGAAATTGCATGGCTACAAACACCTGCACCTCTTTTTCATTGAGAAGTGGAACTGCTCCCTTCATCCTAATTTTTTAAACTTTCTTTTATTAATTCAGTGGTAAACATGCTGTGCAAATTTAGAAGTTCATATTTCCATCTCCCATCCTTCTAGAATGTTCTCATTACTATGCAAGGAATGTCATCTAGACCCTTCAATCTAGACCCAATTAGAGCTCCAGCCAGCAAACAGCACCAAGCCCCCAAGGTAAGGGTGGAGCCACCCTGCTTCTCCCTTTCCAGCCAAGCTGTCACTGACTTTGCCAAAGAAGTGATCCCAGCTAAACCGAGACAACTCACGAAGCAAGCCATGGCAAATAGCATGTGATGGCTATTTTAAGCCACAGAATTTTAGGGCAATTTGTTATGTAGCAAAGCCTAACAGGATGTGCAAATGAACTCTACTATCAAATATAATGTCTATATAAAATTCAACTCATAAACAAATCATATTGTAAATAATACCATAAGAACAGCACCAACCAAAGGGGCAGGAAGAACTTCCCTTTAGTCTGGAATTATTATAATCTATGATCTGATTTAAATCAGGAATTTAACTTATCTGGGATTCGTTATCTTTCTACAAAGTGGCACTGGACAAGATGATACTCATGACCATTCCTACTAATAGGCATGGACTATTAGTAGGAATGACTCCAAAACATATATTGTTAAGACTTAGAAAGCGGCTTTAGTGTTTATTCTCATCACAAATTCCTATAAACTCTAGCTTCCTCCCATAAAGATAAAAAACAAAAGAACAACAATCTTTTTTACTCTTATCCTTTTGACTTTATTATCTCAAAAATGTCTTTAGTTTCTTGATATTCTCTCTATATTTTATGTGTACAAATTGCACAATACATTTCGCCTTTTACAAAGAAAAGAGGTCTGTTTCCTCAGTTTCCACCTCCTCCTCTCATTTTCTCCTCAGCACATTAGAATCCTATCTTTGCCCCAATCATCCAATAAGAAATTTTCTATGTTCAAAACTAATCTCTACTTTGTTTAACTCAATCTTTCTAAAGCTGCAACCATTTAATATAGTTTATCATATTGTGGTGACCACCAACCATAAAATTATTTCATTACTACTTAGTTAACTGTTATTTTGCTACTGTTACGAATCATAATTAAATCCTTGATATGTAGGATATCTGATATGTGACCCCTCTTGGGTCATGACCCATAGGTTGAGAACCATTTTCTTGGAGTGTAACCCCCTGGTAAGCTGACAGTACTCCAGGGGAAGACCATATATTCAAGAATATTTGTGCAGCACAAATTGATCTTGATGGGAGGAAAAGGATACAAAATTAGGTGAGCAGAGAAGGAGGTGAGGATAAATCTGCTTAAGAGGTGAGAGAGAAGAGTAAATATGATCAAAGCATGGTGTACAAAACTTTTCAATTGGGGAAGTTATTTAGGCCAAGTGAGATGGCTCAGTGGATAAAAGCACTTCCCACTTAAGCCTGATGACTTAAGTTTAATCCCCAAACCTCAAGTTGGAAGCAGAGAAACACTCCCAAAAGTTGTTCTCTGATATCTACATATGCACTTAGAGCACACACCCTTTTCCAATAATAATGATGATGATGATGATAACAACAACAACAACAGAAGAAGAAAAAGAAATAAACAAAAATCCATGGAATTTAGTTATGGGCTCCAAACTAATATAATTCTTATAAAATTTAATTGGTTGTCATGTGCCAGGCATGGTGTTTCCTCCTGCCTTTAATGGGGAAACAAGGGAGGTAGAGAAAATAGGATTGAGAGTACAAGGCCAACCTGGCAACATAGTGACACTTATTTCAAAAATAAAGAGCAGGTTAGTTACTGTCAACATAGATTAACATAAAAAATGAAATCCGATTAGCTTCTCTCAGTTTTTGGCACATGTGTGTCTTCTCAAACTTGACACGAGCTAGAGTCATCAGAGAGGAAAGAGTCTCAGTTGGGGAAAAAGTCTCCATGAGATCCAGCTGTAGGCATTTTCTCAATTAGTAACCAATGGGGGAGGGTCCAGGCCATTATGGGTGGTGTCATCCTTGGGTTGGTGGTCCTGAGTTCTATAAAAAAAAAACATGCTGAGAAAGCCAGGGGAAGCAAGTCAGCAGCATCCTTCATGGCCTCTGCATCAGCTCCTGCCTCCAGGAATCTGCCCTGACTTCCTTCAATGATGAACAGCAAATAGGGAAGTGTAAGTGGAATAAACCCTTTCCTCAACTTGCTTTTTGGTCATGGTATAATAGAAACCCTAGCTAAGACACTCACTTTCCCTTCTGCTATGAAGCTCTTACCAGAAGCCAACCAAATGCTAGCACCATGCTCTTGAACTTTCAAATTCATGGGTCAACCCCACCCCAAAACTCAACCCCTTTTTCTTTAAAAATTACCCAGTCTCAGTAATTTCTTACAGCACCAGAAAATAAACTATACCACTAGCTATATAGATTTCCTGTTATAAATAGCTATCTTTTAAAAATTAATTTGTAGGTCTTTAGGTTCTTGATACTATAATAAATCATCAAATCTAATCTGCCAGATATCTATACAATCAATACACCATCATTTCATCTCTAACAATGATTTAAAATTTTAAAAATTTATTGTAAGATTGTGCTACAGTTGTAATTATTTTAGATCATGAAATAATTGTCTTAATAATGAAGTTTTATAGTCCCTTTTCTAAAATATGTATTTCATATGAAACATTTCTACGAAGTATGAGTTTTCTAAAAGTACTTTCTTCTGCACATGTGTCCAATAGACATTGAAGGGAAACTAGAGCCAGAGATAACCTTTCAAAAACTATTACAATCCTGCAAACAAAACACAAAATAGTTCTAATAAAAAATATTATTGCAGTTGAAAAGAAATGCTAAAATATTAATAAAAAGTACTACAGGAAGGAAGCTATCTTCTTGTTAAAATTATGGAATAAGTATGTGATATGTAATTCTAAGACTAACCATTAGGATCAGAGAACAGAGGCCACACTGAAGTAAATAGGTACCATTGTTTCTAATCAATTTCCCTCAGGTACAGCATTCAGCTGTGCTCATTTACAGCATTCAGCTGTGCTCATTTATTCTGAATTCTTGCTTCTATTTGATAAGACACTAAGCTTGTAAAAAATGACATAAGAACTAAGACAACCTGTTACATTGCTATCATGAACACTTACCAATCCTATCTGAGATAATCTGCATTGGAGAAATAAATACCCAAACAGGCATTACCTCCTCTTACTCAGATTTGTTAATTTTTATTTTTTTCTGTGGGGGGTACTCACATGTATGATGCACATGTCTGTGTGAATATGTGTGGGCATGTTCGTGCAAGTGCAATGTCTATATGTAGAAGCGAAGGCCAAATGACAACATAATGTGTTCTTCTTTATCACCTCTGCCTATAGTTCAGAGGTAAGACCTCTCCCCGAACTTGGGCTTGAGTTTCATTAGCAAGGCTGGAAGCCAGCAAGGTCTGGTCAGCCTCCTCTTCCTCACCCCATCTGTGCTGCAGTCAGATATTCTCAGAATGCCTGGCTTATTACATGGGTGCTGGGATCCATCTCCAGTCCTCATGGTTTGCAGCATTTTCTCTGAGTGGACAAACCATGTGTAGCCTTAGAAAGTAAGTACTGCAGCAAAGTCAGACTCACACTAGTTCCTAAGTAAAGTAAAGCAGATGTGTAGAGTGGAGAGGAAGGGAGCATGAAGGAAAGAACAGTCTTGTTTCCTATTTATTCCAACGACACCCACCAGGATTTATTAAAAAGCCAATTATCAGTCACAACAATTCTGTAGAAATGAGTATTTGCCACCAGGCTCTGTTATATCCTGTTATTATAATGCTACAATTATTCTATTTTCACGATAAACTGATAAACAACATACCAAATTTATGTTATTTTCTAGTAATAACTTTCCCCTATAACTTCTAGAATCAGATACACGAAAGAAGACACAGCTCAAAATTCAAGAGCCTGAAATTTCTATTGGCCTGGCAAGATGGCATACCAGGTAAATGCATTCGTTCATCCTGAGTTTGATCCCATGACCAACCTGGTAGATAGAACTGAGTCTCTAGATGTAGATAGAACATTGTCCTCTGACCTTTACTCTCTCCCTTACAAGTAAATGAATAAGTGTAATAAAAAAATTTAAAAGGGCAATTTCCATTAATTTATTCAGATCTTTTTAGTCTTACCCTATAGAGAAAATCTTATACTTACTCAAGTTAATTTCTAGGTGTCTCATTCTTTTTCTTTTGGGACAAGATTTCACTGCATAGCTCTGGCTGTTCTCAAACTTGGGGTGATCCTCATGCTTCATCCGCCCAAGTGCTACGATTAAAGTCATGTGCCACTATGCTACTTTGGGGAGCAAGGGTTGGTCTTACACAAGCATGACAGACAAGCATTCTACCACTGACCTACACCCCCAATCAAACACTTGGCAAATTTTATTTTAAAATTAATGATGGCACAAAATAATACAAAAATGGAGGTCTGATTACTTTATTGGGGTATTAACATACCTACAAATTCTAATAGTATAATTGCTGTGAATTTAAAAAACTATAAGCCCCAAGTTTTCCTAGGTTCTTCTGTGGTCTCATTTCTATGGCAGCAACTGACCTACTGACAGTACAGTTTTACTTTTAATAAAATCACCTGTGCATGGAATAATAGGTTAACTTGAGTATAGTAGTTGTTTGCATCTGACCTGTTTAGTCTGTAATGAGGCTTAGGATTCACCCACATTCAATTTCTTATGTATGACATTATGTCATTTATTGAAAATTGAAAAAAAAAAAAGGTCCTTTTAATTCTTTTCCAAGCAGAATGACTTCTACTTTTTTTTTTTTCCCAAGACAGGGTTTCTCTGTGTAGCCCTGGCTGTCCTGGAACTCACTCTGTAGACCAGACTGGCCTTGAACTCAGAAATCCGCCTGCCTCTGCCTCCCAAGTGCTGGGATTAAAGGCGTGCGCCACCACCGCCCGGCTCTATTTCTTTTTGATTATTCTAGATGGAATTCTAAGTACTGAGTTGAACAGTATAGCAGCAAGTAAACGTCCCTCACATGTTGCCTCAGATACAGAAAACGCTACTGCTGAGTGTGATGTTAATTGTGGGCTTTTCGGAAACAGTCTTTATTATACTGAGGTAGTTTCCTTTCCTTATAGTCCTAATCTGATGAGTATGGTATATTTTAATCATGATAGAATGCCAAATTTTGTGAAATATTTTTTCTGTATTAACTGAGATGTTTATGTACATTTATTGATTCATAGGTAAACTATATATTGCAGGCATAAATCCCACCTATTCATTACAGATTACTGTTTTAACTGAATTAGGTTTACTAATATTTTAAGATCAGGGGTCACTATTTATAATGGGCTTAGGCTTTTTGTTGAAAAGTACTATTTCAATTTCCCCAATAGTTACAGGTCTCTCATGTTTTTTGATTTTTTATGATTCAGTCCTAGTAGGGTTTTGTTTCTAGTCACTTACCTATGTCCTCTAGTTACTAACTGCCTAGTGTGTAGAGTTATTCCTATTATCCTCGTCTCTCACATCAGCTGTCATGTCTCTACTTCCTCATTTTAGACACTAAGGTTTGCTCTGTCATTGTTCATATTTTCTAAATCTTGGCTTTACTCATTTCTTCTATGGCCTTTCTATTTTGTATTTCATTATCTCTGCTCTTATCATCACCATCCCTTCCTTTGGTTGATTTTGGGTTTAGCTTCTCTCTGTTGTTCCTTCAAGTACAAAGTTTAGAATTCTTAGGTGACTGGTTTCCCTCTTAGCTTTCATCACATCCTGCACATTTTGGTATGTTGTATCTTCATTTTTATTGATGCCAGATATGTTCTCAATTCCACCGTAATTCCTATTTTCAGCCACTTATTATTTAAAGGAACACTGTTTTAATTTCCACATATTTGTAGATTTTCCTGGTTTTCTTCTGTTATTAGTTCATTTCACTATGGTCAGAAGAGGCACTTCATATATTTAATTTTTTTAATTTGTTAAAGAGACTGTGTGTGTGGCCTAAGAATGTTTGAGGATGTGTATGGCGCTACTGCTGTGTAGAAAGCTCTGTATTTAACTGCTAGCTCCATTTGGTTTATTATGCTATTAAAGTTCTCTGTTTCAGGTTGGGCAATGGTGCATGCCTTAAATACCAGCACTTGGAGGGTGAGGCAGGCAGGTCTCTGTGGGTTTTAAGCTAGCTTGGTCTACATAATAGAGTTCTATGACAGCTAGATAGGACACCATTTTTCAAAAAGTTCTTTCTTTCTTTCTTTCTCTTTTTCCTTCCTTCCTTCCTTTCTTTCCTTTTGCTTAATTTCTTCTTGTTTATGAGAATACCTCTATAAAGAGATAACAATATCTGATGATGTACCACTGATGGGCACTGGGGCTATTTCACAATTTTGGCTATTAAAACTAAAAAAGTCAAGAACTTATAAGTCTTTAAATAGATATATTTAAATGTAAATTGGGTTAATGCCTAAGAATGAAAGTGCTGAATCATATGGTGAATAGCATACTTTAACTTATTATTAAATATGTATTTAATTTAATATTATTAAATACATATTTAATAATTACATATAAATACATATTTAATATTATTAAATACATATTTAATATTATTAAATGTATATTTAATTTTACATGTAAATATCAAATTATTTTTCTAAGATGAATCATTCTACATTCCCACAAACATAAGAACTATAACTGATTCATTACTATGAATCTTTACATGTAAAAATTCTTTTTAGAAGGTTACCGGTGAAATTTCCTAAATCCTAAAAAATAAATTAAGTTGATAAGGAAAATGGGATAAATTACATTGTAATTCTGTGAGAATGTCTTAACAATTTGATGTAGAGCTTATTGGTTTAAAGAACCTGACTGATATCAACTGAAAGTAAGAGTGGACAATACTGAAAAGCAGTATCAACTGTTCATGCTGGGATTCCCAGACAACAGGATAGAAGCATGTGTGAAAGCACCATTTAAAATCGATTCAGTCTTACTGGCAGCTATTCCCTACAAGTGTGTTTGCAAGGCCCTGTCTGCTAACGGTGGGTCTTTCTTACAAAAGCAACATCAACATGATCATATGCATAACTATGCTTCATACAAGTTCTATGGGTGCCATTTCAAGAAATAGCAGGTTTTGAAAACTAAGTTCTTAAATTGGCAGTTTCAACACAGGACTCCATATAATGCTATTAGCCTTGCTGGAAGATTTAAAAGTTACTTTTTTGAATACAACCCAGTAATATCCCCCAGCATTTTCCACTATGAAAATATTTGCTATAAAGTTCAATCCTTCATAAACAATGTGGCAGAAAAATATAAAAAAAGGAGTAAATATTGTGGAAAACTACTATATAAATTTTTTAAGTAAAAGCATTATATATTTCAAGGTAAAACCAAACTCAAACAGATAAAATATTTTCATCATAAAAATTATATGATACAATCTGTAATCTAATGTCCAATGTGAAGACATTTTAAGACAGTCTTTTAACAAGCTGGGAATGTCACTACTCAAAGAAAATTCTATATCTAGAATATTTGTCAAGACCAAAGGTTATCAAATAATACAATGGATGCTTAATATGTCTTACACTTTCATTTTGGGAGTGAAAAAAAAACATAGTTTATGCCATTATCAAATCTAGAGAACTTTTTTTGAAATAAGGTCTTGTTCTACAGCCCAAGCTGCTCTTAAACTTGACGTCAAGTTCTAGAATTACAGACATGAGCAAATATATGGTTTAAATTAGTTACTTGGCACTTATATTGTACTAATATTCCATTTTAAAACAGATTTCCTCTATTAAGTGTCTGTATTGAGTAGGGATCATTTAAAAGTTGTTAGTTCATAATAATAAAATATTAGACCAAAGCATACTACTCTCTTCCTGTAGCACAGGATTCCCTACGCAACACTCTGTCCCACATCACAATGTTTGTAGCTATTATTACTGTTACATCAACCAAATGCAGCAGCTATTTGAGCTCCTAAGCATTTTCAATGGCATTTTGTCATAGTCAACCACAGGTGATACCATGATTAAACTGTAATTCCTCAGTTTGTCATGAGCTGTATGTCTCTTACTCCTCACCACAAAGAACTGAGCACTGGTTCTAAATCAAGATTACAACCAAAACCTCGCTCAAGATCCCTTCTTGGAGAGTATGTTTTCTGAGACCATTATCATTATCAATTCTTTGACAATCAAGATCCAGAAAAGAGAAAGAAAAAGTCATAGGATGGTTTGAACAGGGAAGGTTTAAAGAACTAATAATAGTATTTACAGAGAATTAACTGAGATTTAACAAGAATTCTAAGTAGAGCTAAAAGATAACTCTGAAAAATACCAACTTACATCTGGGGAAGAATACCCAAGTGGCAATAGCCTGCCATGCAGGGACACTCCCAAAAATCTCTATTTCAGATCTCATTCAAGCAGGTGTGGCAACAGTCTACTGAGTAAACAATCTTGCTGGGTTGCTTGGAGACAGTGCCAGTTCAGTGGGTCAAGGCTGGAAGTGGGTCAGAACAGTCTAGAGTACTAACCTGATTACCAGCAAGCTGCTCATGGGAGTGGTAGTGGGTAAAGGGTGTTTTTAAGTTAATAGAAATCCAACTAGAACACTTGTTGAACTTGCCAGAAACCTTTTGCAGTGCTACTGTATCAACCAAGGACAGTGACTTGATCCACTGAGGAAGGTGGCTTGGTCCAGGAAAAGTGCCACAAAGTAACAATTGGTAGGTATACAAGTAGAACTCAGGAAACTACAAATGAGAGTGCTACTGTTTATACCAACAAGCCCTCACTGGTATCACTGAAATTCCACTGAGAAGCTGACTACTAGGTACTGCTGAAATTAACTGGATATCTTTTTTGCAAAGCAAGAACAAAAAGACAAAAATAAGCTGAAACCAATGGAAGAAACCTGTTCTTTTTCCAGAATCCTTCCTATGCCCTCTAGTGACAAAGCTTAGAACTGGAAGGTGGAAGAACAATATTTTTTTATTTTTTTAATTTACATTCCAAATCACTTCCCCTTTCCCGTTTCCTCCCTCCCCGAAAGTCCCATAAGCCCCCTTCCCTCCCTCTTTTCTCCATTCAACCCCCTCTCGTTACTCTGTCCTGGCGTTCCCCTACATCCAGTCTTTCCAGGACCAGGGGTCTCTCCTTCCATCTTTTTAGAAATCTATTGATATGCGGATTGTGTCTAGGGTATTCCGAGATTCTGGGTCAATATCCCCTTATCAGTGACTGCATACCATGTGTGTTCTTTTGTGATTGGGTTACCTCACTAAGGATGATATTTTCAAGTTCTGACCATTTGCCTAGGAATTTCGTGAATTCATTGTTTTTAATTGCAGAGTAGTATTCCATTGTGTAGATATACCACATCTTCTGAATCCATTCCTCCGTTGAGGGACATCTGGGTTCTTTCCAGCTTCTGGCTATTATAAATAAGGCTGCTATGAACATAGTGGAGCATATGTCCTTACTGCATGCAGGTAAAGTCTCTGGGTATATGCCCAGGAGTGGTATAGCCGGATCCTCCGGGAGTGTCATGCCCAGTTTTCTGAGGAACCGCCAGACTGCTTTCCAGAGTGGTTGTACCAGCCTGCAATTCCACCAGCAGTGGAGGAGTGTTCCTCTTTCTCCACATCCTCGCCAACAACTGCTGTCTCCTGTGGTTTTGATCTTAGCCATCCTGACTGGTGTGAGATGGAATCTCAGGGTTGTTTTGATTTGCATTTCCCTAATGACTAAGGATGATGAACATCTCTTTAGGTGCTTCTCAGCCATTAGATATTCTTCAGGTGAGAACTCTTTGTGTAGCTCTGTACCCCATTTTTTAATAGGGTTACTTGCCTCTCTGACAAGAACTTCAAGTCTCTGAAGAAAGAAATTGAAGAAGACCTCAGAAGATGGAAAAATCTGCCATGCTCATGGATTGGCAGGATTAATATAGTAAAAATGAGCATCTTACCAAAAGTAATACACAGATTCAATGCAATCCCCATCAAAATCCCAACTCAATTCTTCATAGAGTTAGAAAGAGCAATTCAAAAATTCATCTGGAATAACAGAAAACCCAGAATAGCTAAAACTATTCTCAAGAGTAAAAGAACCTCTGGGGGAATCAGTATCCCGGACCTCAAGCTGTACTACAGAGCAATAGTGTTAAAAACTGCATGGTATTGGTACAGTAACAGACATGTAGATCAATGGAACAGAATTGAAGACCCAGAAATGAATCCACACTCCTATGGTCACTTGATCTTTGACAAAGGAGCTAAAACCTCCAGTGGAAAAAAAATAGCCTTTTCAACAAATGGTGCTGGCTCAGCTGGAGGTCAACATGCAGAAGAATGCAAATTGACCCATCCTTATCTCCTTGCACTAAGCTCAATTCTAAGTGGATCAAAGATCTCCACATAAAACCAGACACACTGAAACTAATAGAAGGGAAACTAGGGAAGAACCTTGAACATATGGGCACAGGGGAGAATTTCCTGAACAGAACTCCAATAGCTTATGCTCTAAGATCAAGAATAGACAAATGGAACCTCATTAAATTACAAAGTTTTTGCAAGGCAAAAGACACTGTCAAAAAGACAAAGCGGCAACCAACTAACTGGGAAATGATCTTTACCAACCTTACATCCGACAGAGGGCTAATATCCAAGATATACAAAGAACTCAGGAAGAACAATATTTTAATGTTACAGGCAGGCAAGAAATATCAATTTGGCATGGGTCGTAACATAAAAAACAATCTCTCTTTCTGGAAGAGAAACCACATGCATATCCTCTGATCCTTTGAGGTCTTGCTTAATTTAACTTTGTTCGAGTGGGGTCTCTCAGCTCAGAGCGCTTAGAATTCAAATGTCTCCAAGCCCTGAGTAGCCATTGGGAATGGTTAACCCTATAGTTTCCAAAGAGTTCTCCAGATACTTTAGACTTCTTGAATCTATATTTCTATTCCCTCTGCTCAGGGCCTGCCATATTCTACCCTGCTCTCCTTGATGCTGTGGTATAGAAAATGCCTTCTAGCATGATCTCTTCATCTCTTGAGGACCATGACACTGTTGTACTATATAGTCCAGCATCTCCCACAAGAATGCCTGTCTTCTCGCACACCATGCATGCTTCTACCTGCCTACACCCCTCCTCCTTCTCCTCTTCCTCCTCTTTTTTTTTTTTTTTTGTTGTTGTTGAAACAATTTATTCAGAGACTTGGGGAAATGTTGTAGAAGTCCATGCTGTCTGCAGTCCTGCGCAGGGCAGACCTTAGAGATCTCCCAGTCACTAAGAGCTACCTCTCTCTTCTAATGATCTCAGGTTTTAGTCAGTAAATTCCTCTTTGTGGCTTCTGTGTAATTCTGGTATGTTTTCATAATGTTTTAAGCATTTATATGCTTTCTAGTATAACCAGATATTTAGACTCATTTATACTTTTATTGTCTCAGACCTGTTATCAGCATTTTCTCCATATAGATTTGGAATCTTTTAATAAGAATGGTATTTAAAGACCATATGTGACCATTCAGTTTGCTAAATGCTACTAATGTATCATTGTTTCCAGGTTCAGGAAGGAATTTTTAGACATTTCAGTCTGTAAGCAAGCTAAGAAGTCCTACTAAGCTCTGAAAGGCTGCAACTCCTTGCATCCTATGAACTAAAACTATTTAGATTGTAGCTTCTTTCTAGGACAAGATTCCACACTATGGAAAAATGCAAACCCAATATAATAAAGCAAACTAAAAGGCAACAAATGAGAAGGGGCAGAGGACAGCAAGGAAGACAGTCTTAGAAGTACGTCTTTATTTTTCCATAATGTATTTCATCAAGGGAAGAGGGAACTCGACATCTATGAAACTTAAAAGCTTTATCCTGAACAGTCCATGACAGAGTTGGAATTAGAAAAGATAATTAGCTTTATAGCTTCCTTTATAACTGGTGTCCATTAGCTGAGTGCATTCCTTCCTCATCCCTAACATTTAGTATTTCTGTTCTCTTGTGGGTTTGGTGGTGGATAAGTGCATAAAAATATATTCCAACAGTGAAAGTGTAAATACAATTTGGAGCTACACAGCTTCTGTTCCAAATGGCTATTCAAACTGTATAGAAGTTCACTGAAATGTATAGACTTTGGGCCTGGTTAACTTTGGTGAATGATTTGTTTTTCAAGTTTTTATAAATACCCTTTTTTAAGTAGAGAGAACAGGAAAAGATAATATAAGATGATGAGGGAAGATGGAGTGCAGTTGAAAGGACACATGCATCCTGATGGAGGATGTAATAAAGCCAATTGCTTTTACAGTTCCAACTCTGTTGTGTTTGTCCTTTGTGTGGTGATCACTGAATCCAGCTGTCATTGAGTGGAAGTGTGTAAACTCTAAGCAAAGCTCCATGCCTATAGGATGGCTATTCTACCTGAACACAAGTTATTGACACACATTAAGTTAGGAACTGGGCAAGTGTTCATTTGAGTGGCTACATTAATCTGACTGTATGATATTTTTATTTATGAGTTTGTTTCAATAAAGTGATGCTATAAAATAAATAAAATGCTATCCTGAGTTGTTCATCAGACATAATGGTAAGTTATTTAAGAGGTAATGAAAATCAGATTGCTATAAAAATCTTTTTAAGCAAGGCTTTATGCCAGGAACCAATTAGATAACTGCTTACAGTTAACATAGTCGAGGAAAGAAAATAAGATCCCAAATTTAATATCTATCCAAATAAACAAAGTGTAAAAGCCACTAACTGCTAAAACTTTTCTTAAACTGCTAAAAACTCTTCTTGGGAAATCTAGCATAGAGCAAGCTTTGAACAATCGTAATTACAGAAGAAGAAGAGGAGGAGGAGGACAAGAATGAGAAGGAAGAAAGAAGAAGAAAGAAAAGAAAAAGGAGGAGGAGAAGAGGAGAATTGAAAGCATGGAGACTGGTGGTAAGTCAAGGTTCTAAATTCTGTTATTTCACTCTTTATTTCTATGTAATGTTCTTTGTTGGGAGAGATGGAAGGAAGTTGAAGGAGAAGGGAAAATAATCTAAGCAGGGTAGGGATCTAAGTATAGAGGAACTGTAATTTTGAAACCACAATGAGGAATCTTTGGTGAGAGACTGGTCATTATGTAAGAGTAAAATAAATAAAGGCAACCAAGAACTGCAGAATGAAAGGTAGTATCCAAAAGAATCTACAAATAAATTGAAAAGGAAAACTATGGTGGTTTGAATGAGAATGGTCCCATAGATTCCTATACTTCAGTGCTTGGTGTCCAGCTGGTAGAACTTTTGAAAAGAATAAAGAGGTGTGGCCTTGCTGGAGGAAGTGTGTTATAGGAAGTGGGTTTGGTGTTTCAGAAGCCCAGGTTATTCAGATAATGCTTGTGTGTGCTCTCCCTCCACCTCTAATTTGTGGATACATATAAACTCTTAGCTACTGCTCCAGCACCATGCCTGCCTGTCAGCTGCCCTGCTCTTTCTATGACGGTCACAGACTAACTCTGAAATAGTAAGTAACCCCCAATGGAAACTTTTCTTGCATAAGTCGCCTTGATCATGTCTCTTCACAGCAAGAAATGTAACTATGATACTAAATGTAACTAAAAGGATGCTTTTATATGTGTTTGTTTACTGCTTTTTATTCTTCCCAGCCCATACTAACTAAAGCCAAAAATCAATATGTATGACTTTTCAACAGCAAAAACCACCAGTACATCAATATCCAGATTCTTTACTAAGACCTATAACTAAATAAAAATTCAAAATAGATTACACGCAGAAGGAAATACTTGCTTCTTCCTTTCCTCACTGGGAAAGTGGTAGATTTTATAGCCAGTAATGTTTTAATTACTTGGTTTTAGTGCATAAGGATTGGCTTTCAAATTTTACTTTTTGGAATAAAATCTAGTTAAGAACAGTTAACAGGAGGTGTGCAGTGACTCAGCAGTTAAGAGCATTGGCTGTCCTCCCCAGATCCAGGTTTGAGCCCCAGCACACACGACAAGCCCAGTTCACAGCTGTCTATAATGCCACTCCGAAGAGATCTGATGCCCTCTTCTGGCCTCAGAGGTCACTGCATGCATGTGATACTCAGACATACATGCAGGAAAAACATTCATGCATACAAAATAATAGGAAATTAAACATTTTTTTTCAGAACAGGTAAGTACATATTTTTAAATTGTAGTCCTCACTTTGTTAGAAGTCACAATATGGAGGCTTCAATTTTTTCTACTTAAAACTGAACACATACAGGCTTTAGGAGAATTTTCTTCACATTTGATTTTTGTTTCATTTGTGTCCTCAACATAGTCTTCACAATTTCAAACAAAATACATTTTTTTTTACATTTGTAAGCATGTGCAGGATGTGTGGAAGTCAAAAGACAGCTTGTGGGAGTTAGTTCTTAGCTCTACCAGGTGGGTTATGAAAATCATACTCAGACATGGCAGCAAGCACTTTTACCCATTCCTCAAATATTTTTTTTAAACACTTCACTAACTTATTTCTAGATGTTTAATTAAGTCTCATTTCTCTATGCCATCATGTACTTACATGGGATGGTTCTCAAATAGAGATTATCTCTGATGACTTGCTGTAGTTTGTGGTCAATTGATCCTTTCTGAAACTGGAGACTCAGGTAGTGTCGCAAATCTTTATTTATGACTTTGCCTACAAAAAACAAACAAAAAAAACAGAGAAAACAAAATATAACTATGAGATATTCATTTAAATATATAAAAATAGTAATCAAATATCTTTAAATAACAGGGCATGGAAATCAGTATTTGACCTACAAGAAGGTAAGTAATACCAAATTATTATAATTAAAATAAATGACTGCAATATAATCTGGGTATAATTTTATGAGACAAGAGAACATATAGAGCAGAGAATATAATGAACATTCAAAGTAATCTCACTCAGTCTCATGGCTTTAAATGATATCCTATCCTAAAAGCTCCAAATTCAGATCATATGTTCATGGCTGTTATCTTTATTTAACTCCCATCTCACTCATAGACATTGCAGATTGCATATCAGGAGATCTCAGATATGCACTTCAAATATCAGAAGGACAAAGCAAAACTTCCACCAACTACCCCAGTTTCTTAGAACAGAGCAGTATCACCAGCTGGAAGAACAATCCCAAGTCTAAAAGCCATCCTTGATTTCTCTCCACTTCTGTCTTCTAGGCCTATCTATTAGCAATTTTTGACAGCTTCCAAATCATAACCATTTTCATCAATGGCATCCTAATCTAATCTACCACCATCATTTCTCATCTGGAAACCCTTCTAATCAGCTTCCCTACATTCATTGTGTCTCTTTTCTTCCCGGCCCTCACACGCAGTCACCAGAGTGAGATGTAAAACAGATGAGGTCAGTTCGTATGTGTAAAGATGCCCCCATCCTCATGACTTCCTATTGCACTTGAAATAAAATTCAAAATCTTGCTCAGGATGCAGTAGGTCCCACATGTTCCAGTTTTGGCAATCTCTAATCCTAATTAATTTATTCTTCACTCCTGCTCTTTGACCAAAAACAAAAACACCCACAACTGGGCCATAGCAGAACAGTCAGTCTACTTGTTGATTCCTAAATACAGTGTGAATAAGTAAGACAGCCAAATGTTTTCTGTTATTTCTTTGGAAATGGAAAATAGGAACAGTAAACAGAAGGTTGCAGAAATCTCAAAGCTATGATTTGTAACAAAGACAAGTTTAAATGAAAAAGCAGTGTAAACACTGCTCATTAGACAAGACAGTAGATAATTAGAAAAGATCAAGACTCAGACAAAACAGATTATCTCACTGTGTAAGAAATGACTAGCTGACTATACTGAGTTTTATTTGGAACAACATATTCACATTAAGATTTTAGAACAAAGCTTACTACTGATCAGTTTATCCTTTTATCTACTATTCCATAAAACTGCATCTCTAATCTTTTTTGTTCTTTTCTACTACATATAAATACACAGAACCTACATGGCAATATAACCAGGAAATCAATTTGTTTCTAAAGTTAAGAGATAACATTTAGCTCATAATAATAAACACAAACCGAAATAATTCCCTTGTCTTAACAAAGAGACATGGAGGAAGGAGGAGAGCCACTGTGATGACAACAAACAGCTCTGAAGATATTTACAGTGATGAACACAGAACAACCCCTATCTTACAGGATGCTTTGTCCAGGCACTTAGGGTCCCACCAACTCACCCCAATTCAAACTCATATTGTCTTAAATTTTATTTATACTCCAGCATGTGCTCATTGCTGAATAGTTGAACAAAAAAACCTAATATATAATCCATACTGCTCAATACTCATTGAACACAAATCAACCTCATAATGAGTTCATTAAGTATTTTTGCAATTTGGTAAGGGGAGTCTCAAGTTCTTTGTAACAGAAGTTTTGAAGGATTGTAACTACATGGCTGAAACTTTCAGATATTTGGATAGGCTTTAAAAAAATTATTTATTTTATATATGTGAGTACTCTATCGCTGACTTCAGACACACCAGAAGAGAGTGTCGAATCCCATTAAGGATGGTTGTGAGCCATCATGTGGTTGCTGGGAATCGATCTCAGGACCTCTGGAAGAGCAGTCAGTGCTCTTAACTGCTGAGCCATCTCTCCAGCCCTTGGATAGGCTTTTTGAATGAACAGAAATGTGTCTACTTCCTTTTCATTTAAAACAATAACATAAGTGCCAAAATCCAAAACTTGACTCACCAACATATGTTCTGGAAAAGATTTAGTTTTGGTAAAAAGGAGATACAGGTATAACTAAAAAAGATAATTTGAATCAACACTTTAGCTTTTCTTAAACTCAAAACTTTTAAGATAGGGCATAATTTAGAGATAACTATAAAATGCTTAAAACCTAGGTTAGATTTTAAGCTACAGAAATAATGTCTTTTAGCTTGGAGATAATTAAAAGATAAAGCCACAATAAAGTTCAAAATCACAAATTATCTTGCATGGTGGATTTCTTAAGGGAAAAGGAAGTTAACCCAACTCTTATTTTAAAGGCCTTTGATGTATTTAAAAACCAGTTAGCACAGAAAAGGCTAAATTTAAAGAGTAATGCCCATAATTGTCAGAACTGGAATCACACTTAGGTTTTATCATCAACTCCTACTGGGAATGGGTAGTCACAAAGAAAAGGATGAATGACAACTGGAATCAAAACTGCATTTTAAATAAAATGCACAACTAGATGATGAATGTAGAGTTCTTGTTTAGCATCACCAAAACTGAAAATCATGTCTACAAATATTTTTAGAAACTCTTAAGTTTTTGTTCTTATTTGTATGAGTGTCTTGTTTGCATGTATGTATGTATGTATGTATGTAAGTATGTATGTGCACCACATGTGTCCAGGAGTTGGAAGAGGCAAGAAGAGGGTCTCAGATCTAGAGTTATGGATGGTTGTGAGCCATCATGTAGGTGTTGGGAACCAAACCAGGGTACTCTGAAAAGGCAGTAAGTGATTTTAACTGATGAGACAAGTGTCCAGTCCATCCATCACTGCTTCTTGACAATCAAGACAATATACCGTAAGTACCAGTGAACCGTACATAATGAAAATTTAATAAAACTGAGTTGACATTATTTAAGATTAGCAACTGATAATACAGTATTCTAAATATAGCATTCATCATGAACTTCCCTGTCTCCAGAAACTAAAAGAATATTCTAAAGAATAAAGTATATAATGTTTCTTCTATATAAATTCAGAGAATAAAAAAAAATCTTAAATAGGTAGTTTAGTAATGATTAGCAGAATGCCAACAAATAAATTAATTCACAAGGACACTGCTGTCCTACAGAGATGGCTCAGCAGTTAAGAATACTTGTTGCTCTTGCAAATCACCCACATGGTGGCTCATACCTGCCTGCAATTCCACTTCCTGATCCTAAGCACTCTTATGACTTCTATAGGTACTGTATATAATATATAATGCAGGTGTATAGTTCTGATGTATAATATATAATGCAGGCAAAACACTCATACAAATAAAATTAGATAAATCTAAAAATAAAAATGAAAAGACACTTTGAGCACATCTATATATGATTACTCTTTCCCTCCACCTTCCTCCCCCCGCCCCAGATTAGTTCATAGAACTCTGAAATCTCAAGGCCATGAAAAAAATCTACCTGATGCTAATGTAAATGTTATTAAACAAATACAAACAAAAGATTCTTTATAATGTGAACATTCTTACCTAGCCAGCCTATGCTTAAAAAATTATCGCTCTTTGAATTCTATTCTTTGGTTTAATTTTGTGAATAGCGAAACTGGCTTATGAAACTTAAAAATATATACATCAGACAAATAGTTTGGCTAGATGAATGTCTTTAACTGTATTTTAATTGTATGAAAATATCCAGGCAGTCAAGTTTGAATATAAAACTCCTTAGTCAGGAATTCACAGCTACAAATTCATAGTTACAGAATATATGCAAACTCTGACTCACTACCAGTTCTCATTGAGAAATCAGTGAATAAAGCAACTGGCTATTATTTGGATTAACCCTGAGTCCTGCTGGCATGGGTTCAGCATGCAAACAACTGTAAATCCATCTACCCACACTGCATCGTCTTTTTGACAAGGACAGTAAAGAGACTTTGTCAACTGCTTGCTAAAGTCAAGATACAACATGTCTTTATTATCTTCTAATCCAGACACAATTATAAAACTGGGGGTAGGGGGAGAGGAAAAATGAGGTCAGTTTGGCAAGTCTTGTGTCTTAGAAATCCATATTGATTCAAGGTGATAAGCCATTCTTTTCTAAGTAGTTGGAATTTGTTTTTAAATAATCTCTTCAACTTTTGTGACAGTTTAGATTATAGTAGGGTAACAGACTTGTGTTTTCACAGTCTATGGAACATTTCTCTCTTTCTAGTCTCCCAGTTCTTCTGACGTTCTCCTCCAGGAAGTGTGTGTTGGGAGCAGGGGGATTAAAATTATTCTGAGGTTATGTCTCAGCCTCTTCAACTCTAGAAGCCAATCTGTATAAGTCTTTTTAACAGTTCAGGCTGGCCCCAATCTGCTATGAAGTAGAGGGTGATTTTGAACTCCTGATCCTTTTGCTTCTGAGTGCTAAGATTATAGGTATGTACCACCATGCCTGGTTTATTCAGTGCTGTGGAAGGAATGTAGCTCAGACAAGCACTCGACCAACTAAGCTGCTTCCCCATTCCTCCTTAAAGTTTTGAAAATATAAATCTATTTAAAGTATGCTCTTTTTAAACAGATTTATGTATGTTCACCTTTATATATGGACAAGTATGAGTCTACATGCACCACACGATTCCCTCAAACTCAAGTGATCTTCCTCTAAATTAAATCTTATTCTTATCCACCCCCATACATAACAGACTTCTAGCCTAATGTCCAGCTTTCCTGCTTTTTATTATTTTTAGCTTATACTGCTGACAAAGTAACTTGCTCCTTCAAGTTTTTTTTAAATTATTTTATTACTTTGTTTTTATTTTATTTTATTTTTGATACACGGATCTCTATACACAGACTTGGCTGTCCTGAAACTCGCTGTTTATTAGGCTGGTCTTAAACTCCTCAAACTCACAGAGATTCACCTGCCTCTGTCTCCCGAGTGCTAGGATCAAAAGCATGTACCATTATGCCCCCGGCTTCCTTTAAGATTATAATAGAAGCAAAAGAAGAATGATATAAGGTGGCTCAGTGGAAAAGAACTTGCCAGTAGGATCCAGGCTCTGAGTTTAATAACCCCCAACTCTAGAAGTTGTTGGGCTTTTTTTGCAGGGGGTGGGGGGTAGTTAGCCTATCTATTCACTCATGTTCTTGAAACATCTCTATTCCTTTTGAGATTTGGTCTTAAGGAAAATGCTTATACTGTTATGCTCACAGCTACATCTATATTATATATTATGTTACATATTATATTATATATTATATATTTATTATATATAATATATTGGACACACAATCTCATTAAATAAATAATCCAGACTCTCTAACTTCTAACCTTCACAGATTGGTCTCCCTAATACTAAGATTACAAGTGTGCATCATCAAAAGCAGACCAACCATGAATTTCTTTTTAAAACATATTAAGATCGTGATGATTATTAGTTCTTTTTCACCATTTCATCACATGCATTGTATACATCTATAAAAACTTTTTACAAATTTTCTTCTAGAAATTTTAACCTTGAAATTGTATATATAGATGTTAGAAACTTTTCAAATATAACCTTGCTTTCCTTACAAGCATGCACCACAAACCTGGCCTCTTACATGTGTACTAGGGATCAAACTCAAGTCTTTATGATTGATGACTAGCACTTTACCAACTGGCCTATCTCCTCAGCCTTGGCTTGCTGTTCTGTAATTTGTAGTCAGAACAACTGAGAGTAAAGTTAGAGAAGTATTAGTACTTTGGTTTAAGTAGCATCTGAAAAACCCCAAACTCTAACCAAGTGAAAATATTTATTTCTAAAGTCAAAACACTGTTAATTACATGTACAATCCCATATTTATGCAGCATTGAAATTCCTTCATTTTAGATAATGCATAAATAAGACCCATCATTATACTATACACCTTTTTTGTTTTACTTGCTTCAACAAAGCAAGGTACTCTATGTATATGTGCAAACAATAATTATTTCCTTGAAAAAAATTAGACACATGATTAGGTCCAGTTATAGATAAACAGGTGGTGCCCTGACAAAATGCTGCTGTACTTTAATGAGCATTCTCACTTTTTAGATAAACATATCAAGCCTGCTAACCCTCTTCCATTCCCTCCTAACATCCATAACCAACTTTTCCCCTCAGTAGTCTGTTCTGTACCTACTCTACCTGAGACACTTTACAATGCTGTGTGCACAAAATTACTGTTTCAGCAAAACACCTGGTCCATCTACTCTTTGAAACCAAGACCCAGGTAAATCACTGGAGTCCACATTAAGAGGGTCTGGTTTTCATCCTTCCCTATGTGCAAGTCACAGGAAAATGAACTTCATTTTTGCCTTCTTCACTGGACCTTAACTCAGGAACTGTGATGGTTGGTCTTCATAGCCCTAGAAACACCCATAGACAAATGCTTCTAGACATTTCTGTGTGAGAGAAAGACCCACCCTGAATGTGCCCAGCACTATCCATGGACTGGGGGTCCTAGACTGACGAAAGCAAGCTGAGCACCAGCACTGGTTATGTTGGATTCTCAGTCAGGAGCAGAAAGATGGAAGAATTAGTGGATGCCCTTAATTGATGCCAGCACTAAGGAGGAACAGACAGGTGAATCTCTGTGAGTCAGGAGCAGCCTGATCTATACAGCAAGGTAGCCAGGAATACACAATAAGACTCTGGGGGTGAGGATTGGGGAACATTAAAACAAATGCATGCTTAATAATACTTCACTATATTACAGAGGAGTTGTTACTCAGAAATTTAAAAAAAAAATAAAAAGCTTCTTTCTTCCTCTTCCTCACATTTGAAACAGGTTGGCCCTGGGACCTTACTATATAGACCATGCTACTTCAAACTCATAGCAATCCTCCTGGCTCAACCTTCAGAGTTCTGAGATTACAAGTTATGAGCCACCATACTTTGTTTAAAAAAACTCTTCTTCATAGCTTTTGTATTTTCTGTCTTTTAAAAAGAGATTTGTGTATATGAGTGTTTTGCCTGTATATATACCTGCACTGTGTGTGTCTGGGGACTCAGAGATCAGAAGAGGATAGCAGATCTCCTGGAACTAAAGGTTCAGACCTATGTAAGTCACTCTGGCCTTGAGGTGCTGGAAACCAAACCAGAGTTCTTTGCAAGAGTAGAGTTGGGGCCTCTCTCCAGCCCCAACTTCTATATTTTCAATAGTGAAAATATATTAGAATAATAAGAAAAAAATCTTCACAAAACTGCAATACATATTTTCTTTTTTAAAGAATTTTTATTTTAAATTGTGCCCTTCAAAGATACTTAGCATGAAAAAAAAAAAAGGCTAACTTAGTGGACTATTGCCACAAAAACCTATGAAAGGTTATAGACGTGGGGAAACTGTATAGGTTTCTCTTTGGTTACTCATTCCCAAAATATATATTATTTTCACCATACCTAGGTTAAGCTACAACCATTTTTCTTTTATCTGAAACTTCAGTCAATTGATAAACTATCAGAATAAAATCTTTATTTGTAAAATAAACTTAAAACCATTTTGGACAAGACAAAACAAAATTGCTATAAAATTTGCTTTAAAAGTTGTATTTCAGGAAGATCGAAGTAAAATAAAGCCTTCCCACTAGAATAGAACAGAAGAAAATAAGTAATGAATAACCAAAATTGAATTCTTTTAAACTTTTGAGGGGATTATGGGAATTTAATTCTTTTCTTTTTTTAAATCAGTATTTTTGAAGTGCTAACCTGAGGCTATTTACAATTTTTTTCTTTGACACTCACATTGGGAACCATTAACAAACCTGTCATAATGCCAAATAACTGATGCCTGGTTGGCACACCAATAACTGAGTCACAGCCTTAATACTTCATTCTCTAGACAGGAGAGTACAAAGCCATCTACTGGGTCCTGACATTTCCATGAAAATAGCATAACTGGTTCAGCTATCTTTGCAAATCAAAGTTATCTTCTTCAACAAAATGTCAAAGACTTGAAGTAAATGATCTAGATAAAGAGGTAGAATCAGATGCGTTTGAAGTCTTAACCCAAAAAGATGAGAACTGAAAAAGTAAACTCTATAAAAGGCTCTCTTATGTAAACAATGTCAACTTTGTAGGATGTTGTTAATTAACTGCAGGAAATTTTTCATAGAAAAAAATCAACAGGATCTTTTCCTCTGGTACCTTTTTAAAATAGCAACTTATGCTAATCCTTAGAAATTTTCTAAAGTGAGTAGCTAAAGGTTTTAAGAATTTTATAAAATTGTACTCATGAGGTAAAATCAGGTGGATCCCAGAGAAACCTTGTCTGGAAAAAAACATATGAATTTAAAAAAAAAATCTGAAAAAGGTCATCTTATATTTGAATCTTACAAAATCTCAGATTACAGAATGATCTACAATATTTTATTTTGAAAATATACATATTAAGCAGACTAGTCATGCTAGCCTGAACGTGCAACAGTTGTTTAAAGAGATACCTGATGTCATCTCTGGGGAAGGGGTCAGAACAGTGAAAAGATGCCATCATTACTCCTTGAAATGCTACTTCAAATTGCCTGTGTTAGCTACCACTTTTACAATCTTTTAATAACCAGTTGGAAATGTGATTCACTCTACAGCTAGGTTGTAGGGCTGTGATTACATACCAACAGAAAATATGAGGAAAAGTTTTTTTGTCCCAATTGTACTTTTGGTCGGAACAGCATAATCGAACTCAAATGATTCAAACTGAGAAAAGGTAGAGGGAAGGAGCTGATTTCTAAATTAGTATCTTTTTAAAATCCTCAATATAAACAATTACAGAAATAAATAAAAATATTACAATGTCTTCCCACTCAGATAATATTGTTAATTTTGCAACCAAAAACTAAATACCTCAAGTGAGAGATTGTATAAAACTGCTAACTGACTTTTGAAAGAAACAGTGGGGAAAGCAGTATTTCTAAATTGTTTTAAACATATAAGTAAATACCAGATACATAGATTTAAGTTTAGATTCATATTATGTAACAAAAAGTTTTTTTTTAAAAAAAAAATATTTATTTATTTATTTATTTATTTATTTATTTATTTAATGTATGAGTACACTGTAGCTGTCTTCAGACACACCAGAAGAGGGCATCAGATCTCATTACAGATGGCTGTGAGCCACCATGTGGTTGCTGGGAATTGAACTCAGGATCTCTGCAAGAGCAGTCAGTGCTCTAAACCGCTGAGCCATCCAGCCCCAAAAGAAGTCTTTTTAAAAACATCTCTGGAATCTGTGATATTGCTCAAGGGAAGTTTCTTTTTTAAAACATTTTTTATTGGCTATTTTATTTATTTGCATTTCAAATGTTATCTCCCTTCCTGGTTTCCCCTCTGCAAACCCTCTATCCCACCACCCCTTTTCCCCTGCTTCTATGAAGGTGCTCCCTCAACCCACTCACCCTCTCCCACCTCACTGCTCTCGCATTCCCCTATGCTGGGGGCATCGAGCCTTCACAGGACCATGGGCCTCCCCTCGCATTGATGCCAGATAAGGCTATCCTCTGATACATTATATATATATATAAAAAAAAAGTCATTACAGGTATAACCCAATAATTGAGTAATATATCTTTTGAGACAATTTAGGGGAGAGTCCTCGCACCCCCAAAACACACACACACACACACACATCTCTCCAGAGCCCTAATTGGAATAATTATGAAAATTTTAAGTTTCATTTAAGGAGAAGGGGGAAGTTTGGGAAGTAGTAAAATATTAGGTGATAGTGTGGGGCATGTTGTTTGGTAGAGTAATGTGTTCAGAGAAGAGATATAAAAGAGATATAAAAAAGATAAAATGTGTTCAGAGAAGAGATATAAAAGAGATATAAAACAAGAGCTGAAAATCAAAGGTCACAAGGGATAAACTGACAAAAATCTAGCATAGAGAAATATGATGAAAAAGTACTTTCACACATAGCTAATGGAGATACAAGTTGGTACATCTTTCTGAAAGACATGGCAATATTTGTAACAATAGCATATTTACTTATAAACCCCTACTGAAAAAGTTCTTCCAAATTAATATTCATACAAATGTAATAAATACAAAGTGTGCTTATCTCTGAGTGTTAAGACAACAAAAATTTTTACTCAGCTTGTATATTTCCTATTGAGACAGTTTTTAAAAACAATGAAACCAAACTTTTTTTTAAAAACTCAGTAAAGTGGGGGTGGAAAGATACCTCAGTCAATAAAATGCTTGCCCTGAAGCATGAAGACCAGATATCACCTAACCCTACACAAAAAAGCTGAGTGTGGTTGTCCACACTAGTAATCCCAGAACTGTGGAGGTGGACACAGGTAAATCCTGTGGGTTGACTTGTGAACCAGTTTAGTCAATTTGGTAGATTCTAAGCCAGTGAGATCCTGTCTCAAAAAACAAGGTGGAAGAAATAGGAATATGTTTTCATTTTAATCTCAGATGTAGGATATGGGGTTGCATCAAATAGTCCACAGCACCTGACTATGATTCACCACGTGCAAGGGCACAATTTTGCCAGCTGCAGTTAGTTTCTGCGATTGTGTGACATTTGAAATTCTGGAGACTTTTCAGAGGGTATATAAATGCTAGGGCCCCAAGAGACAGGGTGGGCTGTTGGTTGGTTGCTATTGGTCATGGTTTGTTAAGCAGTTGTACACAAAGAAGAAACAACAGGAAGAAATTAGATATCCTGACAGCAAAGATCAACTTTGCCCCAAGAACCTCAATCAGCAGGAAATAGTCTAAGGATAACGTCTTCCCTTTCCCTTCTACCCTTTTTGCCCCCTCTCCTATCCAGTGTTAAGGGTTTGAAAGGGTAGAAGAAAGGGGGTAGAAAAGGATGACAGAAAGAAGAACCCACAAAGTAGCCAAAGACCAACTACAGGGTGCTGTGCATGTTAATGTCTGCTGCTGTGATAAAATACTGTGACATCCCTATACACCCACCCATCATGGCAGGAAAGATATGACAATAGGCATGGTAGGCATAACAGGAGGGGCAGAAAGCTAGCTGACCACATTGAAACTGCACTCAGGAAGGAGAGGGCAAGACTAGGCTATGAGGCTGGGCTATATAACCTCAAGAACCATCCCCAGTGATGTACTTCCTCTAATTCCACCTCCTAAAAGTTCCATAACTTTCCCAAAGTACACCACCATTAACGGACCAGGTGTTCAAATACATAAGCCTGTGGAGGACTTTTCTCTTTCAAACTACAGCCACATCTGAGGAATAACACTCAAAGTCGACTTCTGGCCTGCACATTCATGCTTATATACACGTACACCTGCATGCATGCACATACTTGCATTCAATATAAATCAATAATGTGTTTTTCTTCCTTTTTCTTAACTGCTTAAAACTTAAAAAAAAACATACAATATAATCCTTAAGGTAAATAATAAAAACTGAAGACCACTAACTTGGCTAAGTATATCTGGCTTTCAAATTTTAGGCCTGTGTAACTAGGACTGCACTGTGAAAGCTGAACATGGTTTCAGGCTAGAGTAGTCAAGTTTGTCCTAAGTCTGCAATTTGATTACTGAAAAAGTAGACAAGCCTTTAACAGGTCACTTAAAGGACTGGTTCAAGGGCTAGAGAGACAGTTCAGAGGTTAAGAGCACTGACTGCTCTTCCAGAGGTCCTGAGTTCAATTCCCAGCAACCACATGGTAGCTCATAATCATCTGTAATGGGATCCGATGCCTTCTTCTGGTGTGTCTGAAGACAGCCAGTGTACTCACACATCAAGAACTATCTCTAACATTGTGGACTACTATGGGGAGTCAAGGAAACCCTGAGTGAATGAAGTTCTAAGTGAATGTGTGCTGTTGACAAGGGCATGACAGTGTCATGCACCAGAGCAAAACCCATGGGAAAACTCCAAAGCCTCACTCACCCCTGGGGTAAGGTTCAGAGGACCAGCAAAGCCTTTTTCGGGATCATTTGTAGATGATACTGTGTGCGGAAAATGCCCACCATAGCTTTCTCCCCTGGATATTTACAGCCTGAAGACCACTCCCTACAGAGACTGTTCCCAATGAAATTGCTAAACCTGTTTTCTTGATCCAGCTGTACACCAGAAACCCTGCATCCCTCCCTATCTCTCTGTGCAATCATGCTACACATGGGCAAACTACCAAGACAAGAACAGAAAAGAGGTGCTAGACCAGCACAGGATGCATTTAGTCACAATCCATTTAATACTGGCAGTAGAAGCACTATCATAGGAATCATAGGAAAATCAGAAAATTAGATTGGTGAAATAGCAAGTAAACTCAAGAAACACTAAACCTGAGAAATTAACCAAAATTTGCAAAGGAAGTACTGTGGTTCAAACTTCTAAAGTGTCTATAAAGAAATGAGCCAAAAAAATAAATGAAATATATGAAGAAAACTTTGAAGTGTTAAGAAGAAATGTGATTTTCAATTAAAATGTCAACTATATCCCTCCAAAAGAAAAACAATAGAATTATAGGAATGATTTTAAATTGTTTTCTTAGGAGGAATTTGGGGAGAGATGTCTCTGAGCTTCTTACTCAAAAGAGCAAATATTATTTAAATGGTCAGCCAAGAGTGTTTAAGATAACTCCATGACTGGTGAAAGACAGAATATGATCTCTTTACTTCATGTATTTGTCAACAAAAGACTTCCAGACTTTTTGATGGTGTGGTGGCTGTAAATGAATGAACACACAAGCAAATGAATTCCATCTTTTTATTGAATACAATGAAAGGAGAAACATAAACCTGTATGATTTAAGTAAAACAAAAGCATTTTGAAATTTCTGTTAACAAATGTAAAATTGTTAAAAATAGGAGTCACGTTAGAAAAAATACACACAAATAATAATAGATGGATATATAATAATGGACATAGGGTTGAGTTACAATCCAGAGGCCATCTTATTTTTCATGACAGAAAGTCAAAAGTTACTGCTTTATAGAGTGTCCTGAACTGAACAGAACAAGATTGGAAAGGTCTATTCTAAGTTCAAGCAAAGATGAGCATCAACTGATTCTTCTCCTAGCTTCTGAAAACTCCCATAACTTATATGGTTGCATTATCCTATTACTGCTATTATGGAAGACATTCACAGTTCTCACTCTTAGAATTACTTGTTCAAAATACTGTAAAGATAAATACAGACAGGTCTGGCTCACAATGGCTAACACTAGGGGTTTTCTACAGTACAAAAGTAATGCCATTCATTAGAAACCCCAATTTGAATTTTGTTTCTTTCAGAGGCTAGTGATAGGCAGTATATGCTTGATGTTGGGCAAATGCATAGGCAGTGAGCTGGAATTCCCAGTCAGCCACATAACTAAAAGGTAAAAAACTGATATTCTGTGCAGTTAAATTATGTTATAATATCAGATGGCTTAAGTGAATTAATTATGAACTTATAATTCAAACTTACAATGAGTTTACATCAAAAGTGTCTAATTTGTTAAATTTTAAATTCAAAAGTAAAATCAAGACAACTTTCTGCTACTTTTAAAAAGGGACTAGAAAGAATTTTGTAGTGACTGTTGAGTTTGAATATTATAGGTAACCCTTACATGAATATATTTTATTACTTAATTCTTAGTAAAAACTGAATTATATATGGAAGTTCATTTGGAGAAGTTCCAGTTTGGTTTTTTGATTTGATTGTGTTCATTTCAGGAGTTAATGCTATAATGTTTTTAAAAACATCCAAACTTGAACACAGTCAAGCTTCTGTGGTACCACAAATTCCTGCAGATAAAAAGATTACAAAAAAAAAAGGCAGATATATGCTATTTCTCTTTTCTATGTTATTTCTTTGCTTGTAGGTTTCAAATAAGTTGATCAAACATAAAAATATGTGCAGACAGCTAGAATCACCCTTCTTTAATGAGCAATAAAACAAAAGGCTTTAAAACTGCTCTTTAGAAAACAGTGCAAGAAAAATGAAGGTCATTAACAAAATAAAAAATTGTAAAGAAATGAACATTACATTAAAAAATGAATACGAATTTGAAAAGTGCTAACAAAAGATGCCAATCTTCCCAGAAGAAACCTGAAAAGCAAGGTTTGCTTGAGTGCCTGCGTACAAGCTGGCAGGTCAAAGGGCACTGATGCTCATCATTAGTCATTTGTTTTCTAGATATTACATGATTTTTTAAAACCTTAGAATTTTTTGGATAATGTATATTAAGAACTTAACTTTAATTTTCTGAAGTAAATATTTCAGATATATTTTTGTAATAAAAAGTTAATTGTTAAGTTCATTTTATTTATATTTTAGTTCATCTTGTTGTACAAATTACTTCATAGTTGCTGCTGAAATAATTACCATACAAAAGAATAATGTCTGCTGCAGAGTTGACATATATGAGGCATGCTACTATGCACAGCCAAATAATCAGACCAGCATAGAAGATAAGGACAGCTGTAGGTACTGCTGGAGACTAAACGTTAGCATCTGCCTCCTCCTACCTCCAAATTTATATGCTGCAATCTAATGCTCAGTGTAACAATATTAAGAGGTGATTTGCCTAATGGCTGAGAAGCACCTAAGGAAATGTTCGACTTAGTGATCAGAGAAATGCAAATCAAAGTGACCATGAGATTCAACCTTATGCCAATCAGAATGGCTAAGATCAAAACTTCAGGTGACAGCACATGTTGACGAGGATGTGGAGAAAGAAGAACACTCCTCCATTGCTGGTGGGACTGCAAACTGGTACCACCACTCTGGAAACCAAGCTGGCAGTTCCTCAGAAAATTGGAAACAGATCTACCTGAAGACGCAGCAATACCACTCTTGGGAATATACCCAAAAGATGCCCCCACCATGCCACAAGGACACCTGTTCCACTATGTTCATAGAGGCCTTTTTTGAGATAGCCAGAAGCTGGAAACAACCCAGATGTCCCATGACAGAAGAATGGATACAGAAAGTGTGGTTCATTTACACAATGGAATACTACTCAGCTATTAAGAACAAGGACAACCTGAGTTCTGCATGCAAATGGACAGAACAAAAATTGTCATCCTGAGTGAGATAACTCAGACCCAAAAGGACATGCACGGTATGGACTCACTAATAAGAGGATATTAGCCCCCCCAAAAGTACAGAATACCCAAGATACAGTCCACAGAACTCAAAAAGGTCAACAAGCTGAAGGGCCCAAGAGAGAACACCTCAGTCCCACTTGGGTGGGAGAAGAAAGCAACCACAATGGGGGAGGGAAGAGAGGGACCTGGGAAGAAAAGGGGAGAGGAGGTAGAGGAACATGATGTGGTATTGGGTGGGGGAAAACGACTGAAGCCCTAATGGCCAGCAGAAAGAATGAAAACAGGCAACCTCAGGAGGTAGGAGGTTGGGGGGGGGCCCTCCATAATGTACCAGAGACCTGGGAGGTGAGAGACTCTCAGGACTCAAAGAGCTGGATCCTAAATGAAATGCCCTACAGTAGGGAGAGGGAACTTGTAGAGACACCTCTAAGAGAAAGACAGGGCATCAAATGAGGGATGGGGGTTGCTATCCTACAGTCAAAACTATGACCCATAATTGCTCCTGTCTGAAAGAACTGCAGGGATGGAAATGGAGAGGAGCCTGAGGAAAAGAAGGTTCAGGGACAGGCCCAAAGTGTGATCCACCTCAAGGAGGTCCCAAGGCCTGACACTATTACTGAGGCTATGGAGCGCTCACAAAAAGGGACCTATCATGACTGCACTATGGAAGACCCCAACAAGCAGCTGAAAGAGTCAGGTGCAGATATTTACACCCAACCAATGGACAGAAGCTGCTGACCCCTGTGGTTGAATTAGAGAAAAGCTGGAAGAAGCTGGGGAAGAAGGCAACCCTGTAGGAGGCCCAGTAGTCTTAATTAATCTGGACCCCCCCGAGATCTATCAGACACTGAATCACCAACCAGGCAGCATACACCAGTTGATATGAGGTTCCCATCACATACAGCAGAGGACTGCTGAGTCTGGGTTCACTCAGAGAATGCGCACCTAAACCTCAAAAGATTGGAGGCCCTAGGGAGTTTAGAGGTCTGGTGGAGGGGTGAGGGTGTGGCGGGGGAGGGGAGTGAGGGGGTGGAGACATCCTCGTGGAGACAGGAGGGCAGGGAGGAGGTATGGGATGTGGAACAGTCAGAGGGTGAAGGTGGGAAAAAAACCTAAAGAGAAAGAAAGAAAGAAAGAAAGAAAGAAAGAAAGAAAGAAAGAAAGAAAGAAAGAAAGAAAGAAAGAAAGAAAGAAAGAAAGATAAGTAAAAAAAGAAAAATCAAATTATACTTGATAATAAAGATGATACAAGGTTGAATGATTTAATAAAATATTTGTGAGCCTTAAAAAAAAAACAAAGATATGACTTGCCTCCATAAATAAATGAGATTCCATCATCTAAGGGCACAGCACTCCCAACTCCTCTCCAATAATCTTCAATGAAGAAGGAAATAAGTCTTCTCCAGGCATCAAACTTTCTAGGGATTGACCCTGGACTTCTCAGCCACTAAAAATGTGAGAACTCAGTGTGACAGGATCTACTCGGTTTATTTATCTATTTATTTATTATTAACAGTATCCTTAGTGACCTTAAATAAATGGATAATAACAATAAACAGAAACATTGAGAGGTTCGACAAGAAATTAGTAAAATAATTACCAAGGATAGAGATGATTAAAAAGTGAGGCAGAGGGTAAAAACAGAAAACAGAAGGAAATTATCTATATCCATGTAACAAATTTTTTAAATTTTTAAGAAAATAAAACTACATTTAAGGACCTATGCAATGACTTAGCAGGTAAAGCGCTTTTCGTGAAAGTCCGGCAACTTTAGTTCAACCTACAGAACTAAAGGGGGAAAGAAAAATTCAGTTCGACTAAGTTGTCCTCTGTCATACCATGGCACACTAGCATCTACACTCACACATCACACAAACACACACACATTCGCACGCACGCGCGCGCACACACACACATGCACGCACGCACGCACGCAATGGAAAGGACAGAATTAGCAATCTCCAATGAAATAATCTAAAGCCATCAAGAGATGAACTGAAAATACATTTCATTGGTAAAGTACTTTGTTAGCATTTGCAAAGTCCTTGGTTAAAACCCCAGTGCCACAAACAACTTGTTCAAGTAGTACATGCATATAATCCAACAGGGATTTCCCCCATTTCAACAACTATGAACCTACCCAACTTCCTTTGCTAGATTAAGCGAATGGCATAGCAGGACCTCCTGCTACCAGTCTCATTTTCTAATGTAGTGTAAGTGATATACCTCTTCTCTTGAACAGAATCTCCCAATGGCATCCAGATGAATTTCAAAGCATTGACATCTCTTCTTTTTTTTTTTTTTTTTTTTTTTTTGGTTTTTCGAGACAGGGTTTCTCTGTGTAGCCAACATCCCTTCTTTATAAGGCCTCTAGCTTTCTTCTTCAGCTTCATCTACTGATCCATTGTAGTCTTTCTCTATACTCCATGCCCACTATAATTCTTATGTCCCTCTCATATTAGATTTACTCCTATTCCTAGGGTCTTGAACTCATTTTTTCCTTTCTCTGGAACATTCTTCCCCCAACACATACTCTGGTTGCCTCTCACACTTTTCAAACCCACATTCATTTGTCCATAAATTCCTTTCTTTGAGGAAATCTTTCTGACCTCCAAGTTCTAAGGTATCTTGTTCATGTTTTTTTCCCTGGCATACCACATTCCCCTTATCATATATATCTACATGATTTACCACATTTACTACCTCTTTTGAATTATTTGTCTGCTCTAGTCCCTATCCCAGACTGTACACATCAAAGGAGGATGAGTACTAAATATTAAAATATTAATAAAATGCAACATAAAAATTATTTCAAAGTTTTTGTCAGTTGTAATAGACTTTTTTAAAAAAGATTTATTTATTATCATATAATAAGCACACTGTAGCTGTCTTCAGACATACCAGAAGAGGGTGTCAGATCTCATTATGGACTGTGGTGAGCCACCATGAGGTTTCTGGAATTTGAACTCAGGACCTTCAGAAGAGCAGTCAGTGCTTTTAACCGCTGAGCCATCTCTCCAGGCCTGTAATAGCCTTTTTGATCTAATCTTCTTTTCTCACTTTAAAGCTCATCTTCTGAAATCTATGAAAACATTTATTTTCAATGATTTTTCTACATTATTCAAATTATCCCTATTCTTCATTTATCTTCTCCAAACTTTACATTGTCATAATTAAGTGAAAACTGCAGAGAAAAAAATTCAACTTTTAAGTTTCTACCTTCTGATCTCTACATGTAGCTTTCAAAAGAACATTTTACAAAGCAATTGTCCTAGACTTTAAAAGTCAATGTCATAAAAAGACACTCCCCCAAAGGGGGGGGGGTGTGCAGGAAGACTAATTTAACAGACTGAGATGTTAAGACAACTAAAATAAAAGTGGATCTTCAATAGATCTTGGACTTTTAAAGACAGGAAGAAGATTAAAAAAAACTATAAAGGATTTTTTTTGGTACGGGGAAAAAATCTGAACATGAACAAAAACTTATATTTCTTGGTATAGTTATGTAGGTAAAGGCACTTTCTCATGGTAGATATGTAAGTATTGTGATGTGCATAGTTTATTTTCAAATATTTTCAAAAACTTCATATACGTGATAAAGGAAATTTATAGTAAGTTAAAAATAACTCTAAATCAAGGGTAGATAATTCATTTGCCCATCTTTTTCAAAACATTTTTGTATGCTGGAATTTTTAAAATGCATGAAAGATGAGGTACTATTTAATGGATGAATACTATTTACTGAACAGCATTCTAAGATATTCATATATATTAACCCCTTTTAGGTAAATACTATTACTGTTTTTACATCAACACACTAATAAGAGGCAATGAAATACTATGTAATTTACCTAAAGTCACACACAGCTAGTTGTATAACTAAAGAAAATAAGCATGGCCTTTACAAAGGAAAAAGGTAAGATAATCCATAAGTAACCAGGAAGAAATAGTCAAAAGATTCCATGTGACAAACCAAGAATGTGGAATCAAAGGAAAGAAAGAAGATCTGGCACAGTCTCAGCCAAGAGCTGGGCCCTAGTGCCTTGTTGAGGAGCTGTGGACATGATGAAAGGACCTGGAATCAGGATGGGAAGATTAAAACAACCATCTTAAAGCAATGGAGATGAAAAGATTAACTCAAAGCCTAGCTTTGTATTTAAAAAAATCAAAATAAGAGTACAACTTATATTAGGTATTAAGATTAGAACTAAAGGCCACGTTTTTTTCTTAAAGCCAATTTCTAGTATTTTTCTTGTTGTAGGTAGTAAGAGAATAAATAGGTTCCAAGACAGTGTTTCTAACATGCTAAAAATAATTGTGAACCTCTCCTTCTCTTCCACAGAACTAGAAAAATTTGAAAAAAGAAATCTGTCCCAAGAATATACACAGTCACATACAACATAAAGAAACACTTTGAAAGAACTCATAAAAGTTAATAAACAAATGTATCCTTCTTATTTACATTTTTTTATCTTGTTTACTAGAGTAGGAACTTCTTCATGGAAAGAACTATGCCTGGTTCATTTTCTATAGCCTTCGTATATAAAACAAAGATAAGTATGCAGAAAATACTCAAGTGTTTGCTGTATTTATAAGTGTTTAGGGAACTTTCACATGAATTCAAGAAACTAAAGTCTCAATACATTAATTTTAAATTATTATTATTCTGTACATATGGTGTGGACACGAAGTGGAGGCTACAAGACAATGTGTGGAAGTGGTTCTGCCCTGTCACCTTTACATCAGTTCTGAAGCAGAATTCAGGCTGTTAGTATTGTCTGGCAAGCACCTTTACCCAATAAGCATCGTGCCAGCACCACACAGCTATCCTACCCTTTCACTTTCTATTAGAAATAAAAGGTTGACACGCTACATGTTAAAATCTGAGCTGATCATGACTACATTTGTTTTATAATATGTCACCATAAAATAGGCTTGAATATATTGAAATGTTCCAAAGCTATCATCATTATTATAGACTAACCTTATCTGTAAGCATTCAACTTATGCTGCACATGCGCAGAAAGCCTGAACACAGAAGCCCTGGATGGCTATACTTTGAAAAATCTTGCAAGACTGGATATTGGCTTGCCTCTGGGAGCCTGGATTAAAAGAGTTTTCATCATTCCCTGATTTTCATTATACTTGAACTGTGCAAACTGTTATACCTCTGGGAGTCTGAAGATATCTATATAACCAGACTCTATAAAAGTCCTAGCTATTTAGTTTCTAATGAACCTCCCTGGTTTATATTTCACATGCGCTGCCACAATTCCATGCTGGAGGAGTTGAGGATATCCTGTGTGATTCCTGAGTGAGCATACCCTAGTGTCTTCACACTTTACTATAATAAATCAGAGCTCTGGGAGGGACTAAGCAGAGTTGTCTGGAGAGTTGTCTCAAAAATTCACTACACTTGGAGTCGTCTGGGAGACCTCTGACAACAGTATGCTGTATATAACAATGGACTCATAATCCCAGGATAATTAAAATTATTTTCAAATTATCTTTTTTCACAAAGTATATAAAAAGAAAATTTAATAGGCATCATTAAGGTTTGTTTGTTTATACTTTGGACTGTTTTGCAAAAATTACATCTAATGAATGTCTAATGTAAATCTCCCTCACAGAACAAAAATGCAAAAGTATTCATTAATACCTTAAAAGCTATAAACCAGGTCTTGGCTTCAAAAATGAAAAAAAATTATCTTAATAAATCACATTTGTGCAGCCTGGTCCTTTCTGCTGGGGCAGACTGCTAGTTAGTCTGCTCCCCTGCAGACACCGTACCCTGAGGCATCCCAGGAGATCTGCTGCACACAGGGCAACTGAGCAACTCATCGCCAGCTTGTCTGCTCCCCTGCAGACACCGTATCCTGAGGCATCCCAGGAGATCTGCTGCACACAGGGCAACTGAGCAACTCATCGCCAGCTTGTCTGCTCCCCTGAAGACACCACAGCTTGAGGGCATCCCAGGAACTTCTCTGTACACAGGGCAACAGGGCAACAGACACCACAGTCTGAAGACCTCCTGGGGGCTCTGTGGCATGCAGGGCAACTGACCCAACAGACTAAAAGCCTCCCTGGAATTCTGCTGCACACAAAGAAACAGAAACCACAGTCCATAGGCCCTCCTGGAGAACATCTTCACACAAAAAACAGCTTGACTGCTCCTCTGAAGACCCAACAGTCTGAAGGCCTCCCAGATCTACTGCAGCCAGGGCAACAGATCAGCAGCTTCTCTGCCCCCTCTTAAGAGCCCCCAGTTGAAAGGCCTACAGGAGGTCTGCTATAGCCAATGCCTCAGGCCTACCAGGAGACCTGAAGCAACCCAGGGACAAAAGAGGCAGACTCTAGACAGAGTCACCCAGACCAGCAAACACCAGGGACAACCATATGGCGAGAGGCAAGCACAAGACCATAAGCAACACAAGCCAATATACATGGGCATCATCAGAACCCAGTTCTCCCACCATAGCAAGCCCTGCATACACCAACACATCTGAAAATCAGGAAGCTGACCTAAAATTCTATCTCATGAAGATAATAGAGTCCTTTAAGGCGGATATAAATAACTCACTGAAAGAAATACAGGTAAACAGGTAGAAGCCCTTAAAGAGGAGGCAAATAAATCCCTTAAAGGAATACAGGAAAACACAATCAAAAAGGTGAAAGAATTGAATAAAGCGGTCCAAGACCTAAAAGTGAAAGTAGAAACAATAAAGAAAACACAAATGGAGGCAAACCTGGAAGTGGAAAACCTAGAAAAGAGGTCAGGAATTACAGATGTTAAGGAATTAAGATGTTAATTACAGAATCTCAGGTGCAGACGATACCATAGAAAAGATTGACACAACTGTCAAAGAAAATTCAAAACATAAGAAACTCCTAGCCCAAAGCATCCAGGAAATTCAGGACACAATGAAAAGACCAAATCTAGCAATAATTGGAATAGAGGAGAATGAAGATTCCCAGCTCAAAGCACCTGAAAACATCTTCAACAAAATCATAGAAGAAAACTTCTCCAACCTAAAGAAAGGGATGACTATAAAGGTACAAGAAGCCTACAGAACACCAAATAAATGGAACCAGAAAAGAAAATCCTCTTGTCACATAATAATTAAAAGACTAAACGATCAGAACAAAGAAAGAATATTAAAAGCTGCAAGGAAAAGGGTCAAGTAACATACAAAGGTAGATCTATCAGAATTACACCAGACTTCTCAACAGAGATTATGAAGGCCAAAAGAGCCTGGTCAGAGGTCATGCAGACTCTAAGAGAACACAAATGCCAGCCCAGGCTACTATCCTATACCCAACAAAACTCTCAATCAACATAGATGGAGAAAACAAAATATTCCAGGACAAAACCAAATTCAAACAGTATCTATCTACCAATCCAGCCCTACAGAGGATCCTAGAAAGAAAACTCCAACACAAGGAAGATACAAGATATTAAGCATCTCACAACAAAGCCAAAAGGAGAGAACCACAAACACATAAAACCACCTACAAAAACAAACATATCAGGAACCAACAGTCATCTGTCTTTAATATCTCTCAATATTAATGGACTCAACTTATCCATAAAAAGACATAAGCTAACAGACTGTATATGCAAACAAGATCCAGCTTTTTGCAGCATACAAGAAACACACCTCAATAACAAAGACAAACACTATCTCAGAGTAAAAGGATGGAAAAGGTCTTCCAAACATATGGTTCCAGAACACAAGCTGGAGTTGCCATCCTAATATGCAATAAAATAGACTTTCAACCCAAATTTATCAAGTGTGATGAAGAAAGACACTTCATATTCATCGAAGGGAAAATCCACCAAGAGAAAGTCTCAATTCTGGACATCTATGCCCCAAAAGCAAAGGCACCCACATTCACAAAAGAAACTAACACTCAAAACACACATTGAAAACCACAAAATAATAATGGAAGATTTCAACATTCCATTCTCACCAGTGGACAGGTCATTGAAACAGAAACTAAACCGAGACACAGTAAAACTAATAGAGGTTATAAACCAAGCAAATTTAATGGATATCTACAGAACATTTCACCCTAAAACAAAACAAACAAACAAAAAAATACACCTTCTTCTCAGTACCTCATGGTACCTTCTCCAAAACTGACCATATAATTGGTCACAAAACAACCCTCAACCAATACAAGAATATTGAAATAATCCCATGCATCCTATCAGATCACCATGGCCTAAGGCTGGTCTTCAATAACAGCAAAAACAACAGAAAGTCCACATACATATGGAAACTGAACAACTCTCTACTCAATCATAACTTGGTCAGGGAAGAAATAAGGAAAGAAATGAAAGACTTCCTGGAATTTAATGAAAATGTTGGCGCATCATACCCAAACTTATGGGACACAATGAAAGCAGTGCTAAGAGGAAAATTCATAGCACTAAGCACCCTGGTAAAGAAACTGGAGAGATCTTACACTAGCAACTTAACAGCACACCTGAGAGCTCTAGAGCAAAAAGAAACAAACACCGAAGAGGAGAAGAAGGCAGGAAATAATCAAACTCAGGGCTGAAATTGACCAAATAGAAACAAAGAGAACAACACAAAGAACCAATAAAATCAAAAGCTGCTTCTTTGAGAGAATCAACAAGATAGATAAACTCCTAACTAGCCAAACTAACTAAAGGGTCCAGAGGCAGTATCCAAATTAACAAAATCAGAAATGAAAAGGGAGACATAATAACAAAAACAGAGGAAATCAAAAAAATCATCAGATCCTACTACAAAAGCCTATACTCAAAAAAACTGGAAAATCTAGATGAAATGAATGTTTTTCTAGACAGATACCACATACAAAAGTTAAATCAACAGCAGGTAAACTATCTAAATAGGCCCATATCCCATAAGAAAATAGAAGTCATTAAAAATCTCCCAAGCAAAAAAAAAGCCCAGGGCCAGATGGATTTAGTGCAGAATTCTACCATACCTTCAAAGAAGACCTGATACCAATATTCCTCAAACTATTCCATAAACTAGAAACAGAAGGAACACTACCTAATTCATTCTATGAAGCCACAATTACTCTGATACCTAAACTACACAAGGACCCAACCAAAAAAAAGGAGAACTTCAAACCAATCTTACTTATGAATATCGGTGCAAAAATACTCAATAAAATTCTTGCAAACTGAATCCAAGAACACATCAAAACCATCATTCACCATGATCAAGTAGGCTTCATCCCAGGGATGCAAGGTTGGTTCAATATACGAATACCTATTAACATAATCCACCATATAAACAAATCCAAAGGAAAAAAAATTACATCATCTCCTTAAATGCAGAAAAGGTGTTTAACAAAATACAACACCCCTTCATGTTAAAAGTATTGTAGAAATCAGGAATTCAAGGTCCATACCTAAACATAATAAAAGCCAATACACAGCAAACCAACAGCCAATTATCAAATTAAATGGAGAGATACCTGAAGCAATCACACTAAAATCAGGGACAAGACATGCATCCCCATATCTATTCAATATAGTACTCGAAGTGCTAGCTAGAAAAATAAGACAACAAAAAGAGATCAAGGGGATACAAATTGGCAAAGAAGAAATAAAGGTATCACTATTTGCAGACGATACGATAGTATATATAAGCGACCCCAAAAACTCTACCAGAGAACTTCTCCAGCTGATAAACAACTTCAGTAAAGTGGCCAGATATAAAATTAACTCAAACAAATCAGTAGCATTCCTTATACAAATGATAAACAGGCTGAGAAAGAAATTCGGGCAACAACTCCCTTCACAATAGTCACAAATAATATAAAATATCTTGGGATAACTCTAATCAAACAAGTGAAAGATCTGTATGACAATAACTCCAAGTCTCTCAAGAAAGAAACTGAAGATCTCAAAAAAATAGAGAGATCTCCCATGCTCATGGATTGGCAGAATTAACATAATAAAAATGGCCATCCTACCAAAGGCACTCTACAGATTCAATGCAATCTCCATCAAAATCCCAACACAATTCTTCAAAAGCATGAAAAGAGCAATTCTCGAATTCATCTGGAAAGGCAAAAAACCCAGAATAGCAAAAACAATTCCTAACAATAAAAAATGGCTGGAGGAAATCACCATCCCTGACCTCAAGCTTTACTACAGAGCAGTAGTGATAAAAACTGCAAGGTATTGGTACAGAGACAGACACATTGATCAATGGAAAAGAATTGAAGACCCAGAAATAAAACCACACACTTACAGGCACTTAATCTTTGACAAAGAAGCCAAACATATGCAATGGAAAAAAGAAAGCATCTTCAGTAAATGGTGCTGGCCTAACTACATATCAACTGGCTGTTGGTATGTAGAAAATTGAAAATAGACCCATGTTTGTTACCTTGCAGAAAGCTCAAGTCCAAGTGGATCAAGGACCTCAACATAAAACCAGATACACTGAATCTAATAGAAGAGAAAGTGGGAAATGGCCTTGAACTCATTGCCACAGGGGGAAATTTTCTAAACAGAACTCCAATGGCGCATACCCTAAGATCAAGAATTGATAAATGGGACCTCATGAAACTGGAAAAATTCTATAAGGCAAAGGACACAGCCAATAAGACAAATCAGCAACCTACATATTGGGAAAAAATCTTCACTAACCTCACATCTGATAGAGGGCTAATATCCAAAATATATGAAGAACTCAAGAAGCTAAGCACCAAAAAGCCAAACAACCCAATCAAAAAATGGGGTATAGAACTAAGTCGAGAATTCACCTCGAATGGCTGGGAAACATCTGAAGAAATGTTCAAAGTCCTTAGTGATCAGAGAAATGCAAATCAAAATGACCATGAGATTCCACCTTATACCAATCAGAATGGCTAAGATCAAAACTTCAGGTGACAGCACATGTTGACGAGGATGTGGAGAAAGAGGAACACTCCTCCATTGCTGGTGGGACTGCAAACTGGTACCACCACTCTGGAAACCAAGCTGGCAGTTCCTCAGAAAATTGGAAACAGATCTACCTGAAGACGCAGCAATACCACTCTTGGGAATATACCCAAAAGATGCCCCCACCATGCCACAAGGACACCTGTTCCACTATGTTCATAGAGGCCTTTTTTGAGATAGCCAGAAGCTGGAAACAACCCAGATGTCCCATGACAGAAGAATGGATACAGAAAGTGTGGTTCATTTACACAATGGAATACTACTCAGCTATTAAGAACAAGGACAACCTGAGTTCTGCATGCAAATGGACAGAACTAAAAAATATCATCCTGAGTGAGGTAACTCAGACCCAAAAGGACATGCACGGTATGGACTCACTAATAAGAGGATATTAGCCCCCCAAAAAGTACAGAATACCCAAGATACAGTCCACAGAACTCAAAAAGGTCAACAAGCTGAAGGGCCCAAGAGAGAACACCTCAGTCCCACTTGGGTGGGAGAAGAAAGCAACCACAATGGGGGAGGGAGAGAGGGACCTGGGAAGAAAAGGGTGAGGGGGTAGAGGAACATGATGTGGTATTGGGTGGGGGAAAATGACTGAAGCCCTAATGGCCAGCAGAAAGAATGAAAACAGGCAACCTCAGGAGGTAGGAGGTTGGGGGGGGGGGCCCTCCAGAATGTACCAGAGACCTGGGAGGTAAGAGAATCTTAGGAATCAAAAGGAGGGAATTTAGATGAAATGTCCTACAGTGCGGAGAGGGAACTTGTAGAGCCGACCTCCAGTGGACAGTGAGGGCATCCAGTGAGGGATGGGGGTTGCTATCCCACAGTCAAAACTATAACTCATAATTGTTCCTGTCTGAAAGAACTGCAGGGATGGAAATGGAGAGGAGCCTGAGGAAAAAAGAAGGTCCATTGACAGGCCCAAAGTGGGATCCAGCTCAAGGAGAGATCCCAAGGTCTAACACTATTACTGAGGCTATGGAGAGCTCACAAAAAGGGACCTATCACGATTGTCCTCCAAAAGACACAACAAGCAGCTAAAAGAGTCAGATGCAGATATTTATACCCAACCAATGGACAGAAGCTGCTGACCCCTGTGGTTGAATTAGAGAAAAGCTGGTAGAAGCTGAGGAGGAGTGTGACCCTGTAGGAGGATCAGCAGTCTCAATTAATCTGGATCCCCAAGATCTCTCAAACACTGGACCACCAACCAAGCAGCATACACCAGCTGATATGAGTCCTGCAACTCATATATACAGCAGAGGACTGCCGAGTCTGGGTTTAGTCAGAGAAGATGCACCTAACCCTCAAGAGACTGGAGGCCCCAGGGAATTTAGAGGTCTGGTGGGCTGGGGGGTTTCAGGATAGGGACTTCCTTGTGGAGATAGAGCGTGGGGAGGAGGTATGGGATGTGGAACAGCCAGAGGGTGGACCGGGAGGGGAATAAAATCTGGAGTTTAAAATAAATAAATAAGTAAACAAACAAACAAATAAATAAATTGATTGATTAAAACATAAAAGGAAGTAATTCTTTTCAAAAAAGATTACTTTTCAAAAAAAATCATAGTTGCACAAACGTGTACATAGACACACATCTATACCTATTCATAAACCCTCCAAGAGACATGCCTCTAGAACAGAAACTCAAAGATTACATCGTAAAGCCAAAATTCTTAAGGTTTTTCCATTGGTTTGCACAGACAGGATGAGGGTAATTTCAGAAAGCACTGTTGCCCATCTCCTCACCTTGGGAAAAGACATACAGCTTATAGTAATGGCGGAAACAAGTGTGACATATTACTCTAAAAAGATAAAACTTGGAGACAGTATATATCTAAAAACCACTTAGCTGCTTCCTCAATTGTACATTCCTGTTTATTAATACTCTTTTAGATATTCATTGTTTCATAATAACCATATTTTATCTAAAATATTAAATAGCATTCAACCTAATTGGTTTTTAATTTAAACTAGGAACATCATATACAATACCTATTTTATCTATCACAGGAAAATGTGATTGATTCAACTGCATAGCAAATAAATCTGTGAGCTCAAAAAAAGAAAAAGAACATTTGCCTAAACTTTAAATCACAATATTAATGGAGGTAACAATAAAATGAGAATGGAGACAGAACTGTTTTTCTAACTTAGATTAAAATGCTTCTCTATCCAGTCAGGCTGTCATGATTACGATTAAAATGATCATCCCGCATTTTAGTGGTGGCACACGCCTTTAATCCCAGCACTTGGGAGGCGGAGACAGGTGGATTTCTGAGTTCGAGGCCAGCCTGGTCTACAGAATGAGTTCCAGGACAGCCAGGGCTACACAGAGAAACCCTGTCTCGAAAAACCAAAAAACCAAAACAACAACAAAAATGATCATCCCTTTATGTACATATTAGAAATATAAAAACAGTAGTTTCTTTCTGATACAATTTTAATTACACTGTCTTTCCCAACTAGTAATGAGTATGAAGCTAATAGCAATTCTGTAAGGAAAGCAATTGCTTGTATGAATGCAAAACATCTGGTTAGCATTACTGAATTAAGAAAGCCATATTCTAAGAAAAGTAAGAACAGAGGGTAAGAGATAAGTTAAACACAATAAATAAAAACTGTAGCCACAAGTATATTTCACTCACTTGTTTAGTTACCATGAATAGGTCATTGCCAAGGATACTCCAGGAGCTCATGGTAGCACAGAGAACAAGATTGGTCAATGATGTAAGTGGTATACTTTGGTTGTTATTACCAAAGACTACCAGATAAATTTTGAAGCAAAGAGATGGGCACAGTTAGTTTTAGAGGTGGTGAAAGATGTGACATAAAAAGTCTTTCCTACAGGGAATGAGAAAAATGGCTACTAACAGACTTGATAAGAGAAGACATTAAGATCAATTTTGGTTTTGATCCAGCACTTGAAGCAAAATGGAAGATACAATGAGAAGAAAATAGCGGGGCAAAAGGCCAGACATTCTGGTAGAGGTACTCTAGAATGACTCCTACATATCAACCTAGCAACAAACAAAAAAATCAGGGAAGACTGAATTACAACTGAATTATTCCATTTACTATGTTTGACATACTACAGAAAGATAAAGATGCCCGCTGTCATACAAGCTAACACCATCCTAAAGGCTCTGAATTAGTAGTGCCAATTTTTAAGTAATCAGAGAAGCCATAGACATGGGCGAAGTAATCTAAGGCAGCTACTAGATAGATAAGAAGAAATATATAACACAAAAGGACTACAAAATTTTAAGGCAGAGAAAATCTAGAATAAATAAGAAAACAACTACTTTGAACTCAATTATGCACCTATTTCCATTAATGTTATTTCTCTTTTTAAAAAAAGATTTATTCGGGCGGTGGTGGCGCACGCCTTTAATCCCAGCACTTGGGAGGCAGAGGCAGGAGGATTTCTGAGTTCAAGGCCAGCCTGGTCTACAAAGTAAGTTCCAGGACAGCCAGGGCTACACAGAGAAACCCTGTCTCGAAAAAACCAAAAAAAAAAAAAAAAAAAAAAAAAAAAAAAAGATTTATTTATTTATTTATTTAATGTATATAAGTACATTATAGCTGTCTTCAGACACACCAGAAGAGGACATCAGATCCCATTACAGATGGCTGTGAACCACCACGTTGTTGCTGGGAACCGAACTCAGGACCCCTGGAAGAGCAGTCAGTACTCTTAACTGCTGAGCCACCTCTCCAGCCCTAATGTTATTTATTGATTATCCACTCAACAGATACACACTTTGTATGTACAATACGACCCACATGGTATTACTTAAATATTCACTAATGTGAAGGCAGCTATGCTCTCCATGAAATATGTGGTGATATTTGGAGACTGTGGGGTTTATTGCTGTTAAGGTGTTTTGGTTTTTTTGTTTGGTTGGTTGGGTTTTTTTGGATATTTCCTTTATTTCCATTCCAAATATTTTTCCTACCCCCAGAAATCCTCTACCCCATCCTCCCTCCTCCTGCTTCTGTGAGGGTGTTCCTCCACCCACCTACCCACTCCTGCCTCACAGCCCTGGAATTCCCCTACACTGGGGCATTGCACCTTCACAAGACCAAGGGCATCTCTTCCCATTGATGTTCTATTTTTTGTTCCAGGAGCCTGTTTAGGATATGGAATCACATTCAGCTGTTATGTCTTCTTAAGCAAGCATCTTAGACTTGAGGCTTTTGACAATTTGTTAGGGCTTGTTTTTGATGATCTTGAAAACTTTTAGGAGTTATCAGATATTTTGCACAATCCCCACAACTGAAGATTTTTTCTGATGTTTTTCTCATGAGATTTGGAGAGTAAGACTCCTAAAGTAAAGGCATTGCTTCCTATCAAGGATATAGATTAGCAGTATGATTCATCACTGTTGGTGCTTTCAGTACTCGACTATAACAGTATGCGCTGTATTTCTTCACTGTAAAGACAGAGAGATGTGGGGGAGACTGTTAAAGTTTCCACTGGCAGCTCATCCATGAGCAGAGAGATAGGTTCCACACCTTAAGAAATCTAAAGTTCCTGTGAATAGAAAATTTGCTCATTCTATTCTTACTCATTATTATATCTGACTCATTTCATTAGTATAAATGCATGGATATTTATTGTGTCCAATGGGTTATAATCCAATACTGCTATGTATATTTCTATTGCTCAAATTCTAACTTTGGCAACTGGAATCCTTTGGGATGGGGGGGTGGGGGGGTGACACCCAGAGGGGGCTTCCCAGGAAAGGTGGAATGAGGGGAGGACTTACATTGAGGGAGTACTGGGAGGACAGAAAGGGATGGTAATGGGTTTTAAAGTGATTAAATAAATTTTAAAAAATATCAGACATAGGCTGATAAGTACACTAAGAAATTTCCTTTTTGTTCTCTAGACTTTGCACTTTAGTACTATGCTTCCCATCCCACGCAACCTGGTGGCACATTTCCTGTTCAAAATTTGGATTTGAAGTTAAAGATGGTTAAGAGAGCAGGCATGCTTCAAATTACTGCTAGAATAAAAAAAACAAGCATTTTATAATCTTAAAAATAATGTCACCCCCAAAGTAGATTTTTATTTCTCTTTATAAAAGTAACAAACTAATTCTGAGGACAAAGAATGAAAAGAACACAAATAACAGTGGATAGCCCTGTATTGTGGCAATTCTTTCCCTAATTTTCAAACAGAATGCTTCTAAATATTTGAATTAAGTGTTTGCTAAAAAGGTAGTGTCAATTGTGCTGTCTTCAGGGCCTCAGTTTATAATCAAATCTAAATAAAGTCACGTCTTCATATTTCACTTTTGGGAAAGTCTTTCAGTTAGCTTTAAAATACAAAATTGATATTCTCAAGAATACACAAAGAATGGTGCATTTCTAAAATTCAAACTGGAAATGCAGTCTTCCTTTCTGCTGTAGCTCCTTAGTCCCACAAACATATGCACATCATTTTTAGACATTTTGTCTTGGCCTAAGAATCTTTTATTTTAAATGTAACATGAAGGGCATTTAAATATTTCCTAACTAAAGTTATTGAGTTTTCCCCTTAAGGAATTAAATGACTTACAAATTTTTTTTAAAAAAAATCAACAACAATAAAACCTACAGAAGACCTAAACGTGAAACATTAAAAACAAACAAACAAAAAAACATATATTATTCATGTAAAACAAGGCCTGAAAATATGAACCAAAAAAGTCTAGTCTCTCTAACACTTAAGTGAGGGAATTTTCCAAGAGGTATAAGGGAAATATTACAGTGATGCTATCATAACTTTAAAAGTCATAATTTTCCTACTTCCACAATACATTAATAATTAATTAGGTCTAGATGTAGGAAACTTCACACTGCTCTTATTTCTAATTTGCTTCTCTTCTGAAAACAATGCCTGAAATCCCCCAACTCAAGTATAAACTATTGAAATTACCACCCACTGTCAGCCTCAGTGCTTTTAGGAATGCTTTCTAAAAATTAATTTTATGAACTAGAGAGATGGTTCAGAGATTAAGAATACTTGCTGCCCATCTTCTCTCCAGTGACTGAGGAAGCGGGTACAGCCAGGAACACAGGGAAAACAGGAGTGGCAGAGCTGGGCCAGGGTCCGTCCAGGCTCCATCTGAACCCAGGAGATGGGCAGTGCCACAGCACTCTGTGCCGGGGGAAAGCCAGTCACCCAGGGGTGCCAAGACAGGCTTGCAGGTCCACGGGAGGGACAAGCGCTAGCCTAAAGATAGCAGAACCAACTAACACCAGAGATAACCAGATGGCAAAAGGCAAACATAAGAACATTACCAATAGAAATCAAGGCAACATAGCACCATGCGAACCCAATTCTCCCACAATAGCAAGTCCTGAATACCCCCAACACAAAAGAAAAGCAAGATTTGGATTTAAAATCACAGCTCCTGATGCTGATAGAGGGCTTCAAGAAGGACAAAAATAACTCCCTTAAAGAAATACAGGAGAACACAGGTAAACAGGTAGAAGTTCTTAAAGAACTACAGGAAAGCACAACAAAACAGGTGAAAGAATTGAACAAAACCATTCAGGATATAAAAATGGAGGTAGAAACAATAAAGAAATCACAAATGAAAACAACTCTGGATATAGAAAACCTAGGAAAGAAGCCAGAGGTCATGGGTGCAAGTATCAACAACAGAATACAAGAGATAGAAGAGAGTAGCTCAGATGCAGAAGACACCATAGAAAGCATTGGCACCACAGTCAAAGAAAATGAAATTGCAAAAAGCTAACCCAAAACATCCAGGAAATCCAGGACACAGTGAGAAGACCAAACCTAAGGATTATAGGTATAGAAGAGAGTGAAGATTTCCAACTTAAAGGGCCAGTCAATGTCTTCAACAAAATTATAGAAGAAAACTTCCCTAACCTAAAGAGAGAGATGCTGATGAACATACAAGAAGCCTACAGAACTCCAAATAGATTTGACCAGAAAAGAAATTCCTCTTGTCACATAATAATTAAAACGCCAAATGTACTAAACAAAGAAAGAATATTAAAAGCAGTAAGGGAAAAGGTCAAGTAACATATGAAGGTAGACCTATCAGAATTACACCAGACTTCTCACCAGAGACTATAAAAGCCAGAAGATCCTGGGCAGATATCATACAGATCCTAAGGGAACACAAATGCCAACCGAAGCTACTATACCTAGCAAAACTCTCAAATACCATAGATGGAGAAACCAAGGTATTCCATGACAAAAACAAATTTAGACAATATCTTTCCACAAATCCAGTCCTTCAAAGTATAATGAATGGAAAACACCAACAAACGGAGGGAAACTACACACTAGAAAAAGCAAGAAATTAATCTTTTAACAAACCAAAAAGAAGAGAGCCACACAAACCTAACTCCACCTGTAATAACAAAAATAACAGGAAGCAACAATCACTTCTCCTTAATATCTCTTAATATCAATGGACTCAATTCTCCAATAAAAAGACATAGATTAACAGACTGGATACATAAGCAAGAACCAACATTTTGCTGAATACAGGAAACTCACCTCAGGCACAAAGACAGACATTACCACAGAGTAAAAGGGTGGAAAACAAATTTCCAAGCAAATGGTTCCAAGAAACAAGCTGGTGTAATGATTCTAATATCGAATAAATTTGACTTTCAACCTAAAGTAATCAAAAATGATAAGAAAGGTCACTTCATACTCATCAAAGGAAAAATCTACCAAGATGAACTCTCATTTCTGAACATCTATGCTCCAAATACAAGGGCACCACATTCATAAAACAAACTTTACTAAAGCCCAAAGCACACACTGCAACACACACAATAATAGTGGGAGACTTCAACACCCCACTCTCATCAATAGACAGATCAGGGAAACAAACTAAACAGAGAAACGGTGGAACCAACAGAAGTTATGAACCAAATGGATTTAACAGAAATCTACAGAATATTTTATCCTAAAAGAAAGAATATACCTTCTCAGCACTTCATGGTACCTTCTCCAAAACTGACCATTTATTGGTCACAAAACAGACCTCAGCAAATATAAGAAGATTAAAATATTTCCATGCACCCTATCAGATCACCATGGACTAAGGCAGGTCTGCAATAACAACAAAAACAACAGTAAGCCCACATACTCATGGAAACTAAACAACATTCTACTCAACAATAACTTGGTCAACGAAGAAATAAGGAAGGAGATTAAAGACTTTTTAGAATTTAATGAAAATGAAGGCACAACATACTGAAACTTATGGGACACAATAAAAGCAGAGCTAAGAGGAAAACTCATGGTTCTGAGTGGCTCCAAAAAGAAACTGGAGAGAGCATACACTAGCAGTTTAACAGCACACCTGAAAGCTCTAGAATAAAAAGAAGCAAATACACCCAAAAGGAGTAGATGGCAGGAAATAATCAAACTGAGGGTTGAAATTAACCAAGTAGAAACAAAAAGAACTATACATAGAATCAACCAAACAAGGAGCTGGTTCTTTAAAAAAAAAAAAATCAACAAGATAGATAAACCCTTAGCCAAACTAACCAGAGGGCACAGTGACAGTATCAAAATCAATAAAATTGGAAATGAAAAGGGAGACATAACAACTGATATTGAGGAAATCTAAAAAATCATCAGATCCTACTACAAAAGCCAATACTCAACACAACTGGAAAATCTGGATAAAATGCACAATTTTCTAGACAGACACCAGGTACCAAAGTTAAATCAGGATCAGATAAATGATCTAATCAATCCCATAACTCCTAAAGAAATAGAAGCACTCTTTAATAGTCTCCCAACCAAAAAAAAAGCCCAGGACCGGATGGGTTCAATGCAGAGTTCTATCAGACCTTCCAAGAAGATCTAATACCAATACTCTTCAAACTATTCCACAAAATAGAAACAGATGGAACACTACCCAACTCGTTCTATGAAGCTACAATTACGCTTATACAAAAACCACACAAAGATCCAACAAAGAAAGAGAACCTCAGACCAATTTCCCTTATGAATATCAATGCAAAAATACTCAATAAAATTCTTGCCAACCAAATCCAAGAACACATCAAAATGATCATTCACCATGATCAAGTAGGCTTCATCCCAGGGATTCAGGGATGGTTCAATATATGGAAATCCATCAATGTAATCCACTACATAAACAAACACAAAGAAAAAAACCACAAGATCATTTCATTAGATGCTGAAAAAGCATTTGACAAAATTCAGCATCCTTTCATGTCAAAAGTCTTGGAAAGAACAGGAATTCAAGGCCCATACCTAAACATAGTAAAAGCAATATACAGCAAACCAGTAGCCAACATCAAACTAAATGGAGAGAAACTTGAAGCAATCCCACTAAAATCATGGACTAGACACAGCTGCCCTCTCTCTCCATGTCTATTCAATATAGTACTTTAAGTTCTAGCTAGAGCAATTAGACAACAGAAGGAGGTCAAAGGGATAAATATTGGAAAGGAAGAAGCCAAAATATCACTATTTGCAGATAATATGATAGTATACTTAAGCGACCCAAAAAGCTCCACCAGAGAACTCTTACAGCTGATAAACAACTTCAGCAAAGTGGCCGGATATAAAATTAAACAAATCAGTAGCCTTCCTATACTCAAAGGATAAACAGGCTGAGAAAGAAATTAGGGAAATGTCCCCTTCACAATAGCCACAAACAATATAAAGTATCTTGGTGTGACTCTAACCAAACAGGTGAAAGATCTGTATGACAAGAACTTCAAGTCTCTGAAGAAAGAAATCGAAGAAGACCTCAGAAGATGGAAAAATCTTCCATGCTCAAAGATTGGCAGGATTAATATAGTTAAAATGGCCATCTTGCCAAAAGCAATATACAGATTCAATGCAATCCCCATCAAAATCCCAACTCAATTCTTCATAGAGTTAGAAAAAGCAATTCTCAAATTATTCTGGAATAACAAAAAACCCAGGATAGCTAAAACTATTCTCAACAGTAAAAGACCTTCTGGGGGAATCAGTATCCGGGACCTCAATCAGTACTACAGAGCAATAGTGATAAAACCTGCATGGTATTGGTACAGTGACAGGCAGGTAGATCAATGGAACAGAATTGAAGACCCAGAAATGAATCCACACTCCTACGGTCACTTGATCTTTGACAAAGGAGCTAAAACCATCCAGTGGAAAAAAGATAGCCTTTTCAACAAATGGTGCTGATTCACCTGGTGGCTAGCATGCAGATGAATACAAATCGATCCATTCTTATCTCCTTGTACTAAGCTCAAGTCCAAGTGGATCAAAGACCTCCACATAAAACCAGATACACTGAAACTAATAGAAAAGAAACTGGGGAAGAGTCTTGAGCACATGGGCACAGGGGAAAATTTCCTGAACTGAACACTAATAGATTATGCTCTAAGGTCAAGAATTGACAAATGGGACCTCATAAAATTACAAAGTTTCTGTAGGCCAAAGGACACTGTCAATAGGACAAAACGGCAACCAACAAATTGGGAAAAAATCTTTACCAACCCTACATCCAAGAGAGGACTAATATCCAATATATACACAGAACTTAAGAAGTTAGACTCCAGAGAGCCAAATACCCCTATTAAAAAATTGGGTACAGAGCTAAAGAAAGAATTTTCACCTGAGGAATATCGAATGGCTGAGAAGCACCTAAAGAAATGTTCAACATTCTTAGTCATCAGGGAAATGCAAATCAAAACAACCCTGAGATTTCACCTCACACTAGTCAGAATGGCTAAGATCAAAAACTCAGGAGACAGCAGGTGCTGGTGAGGATGTAGAGAAAGAGGAACCTTCCTCCACTGCTGGTGGGATTGCAAACTGGTACAACCACTCTGGAAATCAGTCTGGCGGTTCCTCAGAAAACTGGGCATGATACTACATGAGGACCCTGTTATACCACTCCTGGGCATATACCCAGAGGATTCCCCAGCATGTAATAAGGACACATGTTCCATTATGTTCCTAGCAGCCCTATTTATAATAGCCAGAAGCTGGAAAGAACCCAGATGTCCCTCAATGGAGGAATGGATGCAGAAAATGTGGTGTATTTACACAATGGAATACTACTCAGCAATTAAAAACAATGAATTCATGAAATTCTTAGGCAAATGGGTGGAAGTGGAAAATATTATCCTAAGTGAGGTAACCCAATCACAAAAGAACACACATGGTATGCTTTCACTGATAAGTGGATATTAGCCCAGAAGCTCAGAATACCCAAGACACAATTCACATATCAAATGATGCACAAGAAGAAGGAAGGAGAGGCCCCTGGTTTAGGAATGACATGATGCAGCAGTGTAGGGAATACCAGAACAGGGAAGCAGGAGGGGGTTGTTTGGGGAACAGGGGCATGGGAGAGGGCTTATGGGACTTTCGGGGAGGGGGGAACCAGGAAAGGGGAAATCATTTGAAATGTAAATAAATAATACATCTAATTAAAAAAAAAGTACCTTTATTGACTGAGCCATTTTCCCTAATGTCAGTTCTTCCTCAACTCTGGTGCATTTGTGAAAAGATATGTTAAAAAGAAAAGAAATATGGCATGCAAACACAGCGTACACTGTAATATTTTTGTTAAAAGGAAAGAAAAGCAAAGATAGATTTAATGAGGTGATGGGAAGAAAACTTAAGAGTAAACATCTTTCTTTTAAAGTATTCAAAACAGTGTTTTAACCCCTTTGGTCAAACATTTGCAATCCAGGGCGTCTGGCCAGTCTGGCTGTTTTTCTCCATAGGCTCCAAAGTCCACCAAGGTGATAAGTAAATATACCTCGAAGCTGTCATGACTCATCCTGTTTACCTGAACTTGAGAGGATTCTTACAGTTCCTAATCAGGTGCACTTGTTTCTGATAGCTGGGAGGTGTGAGAAAAGAGTTGGCTCATCTACCATTTAGAAAGTTGGAAATGGGAGCATCATGAGTGCTGATGCACCCTTCTTCTTTTCATCATGGATAAATAAACATGTAATTCTTTTCCTTCTTTCTTTACATAGACCTGAGTCACATTTTATAGTATACAAAAGTATATTCTCTAGTGCAAGAATGGAGTCAAACCTAGAACCAGAACAGAAGGAAATGACTAAACTGTATTGATCTGTCCTTATCCTACATTGCTCCTTCCTGCTGGGAAAATGATTGATTTTTTAATTTTCATTTTTTGAGAAAACGCCCTTGTTGGATGCTGTCACTGCTATCTCAAAACAGGAAAACAATTATGCCTAAGTTATGTGAAGAACATTTTCCTTTTTTTTTTTTTTTTTTGTTTTGTTTTTCGAGACAGGGTTTCTCTGTATAGCCTTGGCTGTCCTGGAACTCACTTTGTAGACCAGGCTGGCCTCGAACTCAGAAATCCTCCTGCCTCTGCCTCTGAAGTGCTGGGATTAAAGGCGTGCGCCACCACCGCCCGGCTATGTGAAGAACATTTTTAAAAATTTTTTTCTCTTAAAAATGAGTGGGTGGAAATTACACAAATAAATAAATTATAGTATTATTTAGAAGCTATTCCATTTTCACGACCCTATTATAAATTATAGTATTATTTAGAAGCTATTCCATTTTAAGCAACCCTAAGATTAGAGAGAGATTTGTGAGGATGGTTTATTATTATTATTATTATTATTATTATTATTATTATTATTATTATATTGCTTACATATTTACCAAAATTCTCTAACAAAAGGATTTTAATTGTCAAATTGTTATTCTACGATCCAAATTTTTCTAGTCCCTTAACATCAAAATCACATACAAAATTAAAGCTATTTAAGAATATTCACTAGTAACCCTAAAATAAGTAATGCCATCATTATTTTTATCTTCTTATAATTCCTTTTACTGCAATTAGACTAAATTTTTATTTCCTATTACCAGTGAATACTATTCAATTATCTTTTCATATGAATAATATAATTTTACTCATGCTGTTTCTGTGGCATCATAATGAAGATTCTACCATAAAATTAGTTTTTAGAAATTGTCTATCATGTTTTCTGTATTATTGTCTTATTAGAACTATGGTTTCTTATTTCTCAATGTGAAAAATGCAGTCTTTTCAGATTTATTTATTTTATGTATATGAATACAATGTAGCTGTACAGACGGTTGTGAGTCATCATGTGGCTGATGGGAATTGAACTCAGCACCTCTACTCGCTCTGACCTGCTCGCTCCGGCCCCACACACAACTGCACTATTTTTTTTTTAAATCAAACATTTTAGGGCTTGAGGAGTAGCTCATAGGTAAAGTGCTTGTTGCAAAAGGGACCTGAGTTTTATCCCCAGCACCCATATAAAAAGGCGTGGGTAGTAGCATGTCTGTAGCTCTGGCCCTGGGAGAGTAGAGACATAGAGCTTTCTGCTCAGCTAGTCAAGCTGAATTGGCAAGTCCAGATTCGGTGGGAGTCTCTAACTTGAAATGGAATGTGGCCAGCAGTAGAGGCAGACACCTGGTATTGATCTCTGGCCTCCACATGTGGAGACAAATCTTTCCACTGTAATCTCCTGCAAATTGTTAAAACGTGTTTGATAAGGCGCTTCTGTTCAATCTACATACCTACTTTTTACTTATCTATTTATCTACCTTCTATGGCTTTTAATGAGAGATTTATGTATATTTAAATCTAGACTTGGCCAACTTGTTTCCTTTTATATTTGAGATATTATCCTCATGACATTTCAAATGGATTTACTTGTGTAAATGTAGAAAATATGAGTGAAAAACCCCAAATGTTTGGTCTTTTCAGTATTCTTAAATCTATTTCTTCTGCTAATAAGTTCACATTTTATCATAACTAAAAATGATCTTTTGAGTTGACTCTCTAAAATTTTTCCATACCTACATTCTGTTAAAATTGTGATCCAAAATCTATGCTTGTCTGAGTTATTTGTATGTTTTGTTTTTGCTTGAATAGAAGATAGTTGTAATTTTTCTAAATGTTGATTGTTTTGAAGCTTGTCATTTGAAACAGTTGAATGATTATTTCCATGCTTAGAATAGATAGAAATTATCAGCTTCTACCTGAGAACAACTGACTTGTTGTTTCTCTTTTAGTCAGCAACAAAGTATGCACATTGTTCTCACATTTCTTCATAGGTATGAAGTATTAATGAATTCCAGTATTCACTATATAAATGTCACAGTTGCATTCCTTTCATTGTTTGTCTCTAAGTAATTTTTAAGGAAGATTTTTATATGTGAATTGGCAGGTTGGTTGCATTTTTTTCATTCTAACATCTGCATAAAAATTGCCAATCACCGCATTAACATTTGTCATATCATTGAACCAAAATAATTGTGTTCATGAGGCAGCTATTTCTAATACCCCAAATAAAGTAGAATTGAAGAAAAAAGCCACCCTGCAGCATAGAGCCTGAAGGATATAGGATATATTTCTGAAAGATAATATAATTCTTTTCCATTGACATGAAGGCTACTTGTCTCTTAGGACCTATCTCATGCCTGGCATGGATACTGGGCACTCAGTACATATTTGAATAGATTGATGACTGAGTATTACAGTACTAACAGTGGTCCTATGTTCCCACTGACTATCTGCCTTGTTTTGGCTAAATTTTAGTAATGTTCTTTTGTCTGAAGTCGCGATAGCAGGCTGAGTGTGGTTGTCATATATCTACAATTTGGAAACTTACAGTAGGAGAGTTGAGTTCAAGGCTTTGTCTGGGCTGTATGCCAGTTTAAGTCTAGGCAATGTAAATGAGACTTGGTCTCAGAAAATAACTAAATAAAGTCAAGGTAGGTTAGTTTTATTATTTTTTTTCAAATGTTTGAATTTAGATTTAGATCTTTGAAATACAGGATTAATACTTATAATCAGATATAGAGAGGAGATAAAGTATATCTTATTGTAGAAGCTTTGCTTGCAAATGTTCGTGTCAGTGAGTCATTCGTCTAGTTTGAGGCCTCTCTAGCTTATACTGTCAGTACTCCTGGGTGACCGGCTTTCCCCTGGCACAGAGTGCTGTGGGGCTTCCCAGCTCCTGGGTGCAGGTGTGGCCCTGGCAGACCGAGTCCCAAGTGATCTTACCCTTGGGTGATCTCTGCGTTCCTGGCTTTAACAGCTAGCTCGCAGTCGCAGGAGTGAAGATGGTGGCCTCACCTCTAACCGCGGGACTCCCTGCAGAGCAGATGTCCCCTGGCAGGATAGGTACACAGACAGCTGTGGCTGCGCTGCCCAGCTCCTGGGTGCAGGTGGGGCCCTGGTGGACCGAGTCCCAAGTGATGTTACACTCGGGTGTTCCCTGCGTACCTGGCTGTAACAACCTGCTCAGATGCAGGAGTGAAGATGGTGACTTCACTACTAACCTCATGACTCCCTGCATAGCAGATGTCCCCTGGCAGGATAGGTTCACAGATGGCTGTGGTGGTGCTGCCCAGCTCTAGGGTGCAGGTGGGGCCCTGGCGGACCGTGTCCCAAGCGATCTTACACTCGGGTGTTCCCTGCGTACCTGGCTGCACCTGCCTGCTCAGTCACAGGAGCCTTAGTAAAGGTACTTGCTGCTAAGTCTGAAGACCTGAGCCTGATCCTTGTAACCCACATAGTAAGAAAGAACTGGCTCCCAAAAGTTGTCTTCTGATCTATATAAACATGTAAAGATGCACGCATGCACACACATGCATGGTTGCATGCATGTAATTTTTAAAGTATTTTTAAAAGAGAGCTGTTTGGAAATTTAAATATTAATTATTCTTTTATGTAGACAATTATAGGTACCCAACCTCTGCATAGTTGTTTTAGTAATTAAATCTTTTTCCTGTGGTCATTTAAGGAAAAACTTTGCATGGAGTTGGCCAGTCATAATATCTCATTTGGGACAGTAATTATGGGTCCCAAGGAAGAGTCCATAATTCCAAAGAACTGAAGTTCTTTAATGAAGTTGACATGAGTACTGAGAGATATTCTCCTTTTCCACTGTGATGTCTAAACTAGGTCGGTTTGTAGTCACAATATTCTTCCTTGTAGCTCAAACTAGTGCTTTTAAGCTAAAAAATAATAATACGTTACAGAGAAAGGTGGATTCCTTCCTTCCTTCACTCACTCATTCAATCATTCTGCAAACACTTAATATCTGTTATGCATTAAGTTATGATCACTTGGTAGACAACGGCAAAGAGTTTGGCAGTCATATCTTCTTAATAAAAAAAATCTTATATTCAGAAAATGTAATTTTCAAGTTATTTTTGTGGTCTGGGAGCAAAAAAATCAAGATAATATTCAAGGTAGAAAGTACAGCAAAAGGCTATGCCATAATCACAATGCATCATCCTATTCCTTCAAATCTTCCTTTAACATTTTTTTTCAAACAGTGTAAAACAGAACCAAAAAGAAACATGGGCTGGGTGTGCTGTTCCCTCAAAAAAATAGAAGAGAGAATAATATGGTCGCTATTCTGAAATGAAGAGTTAGGATCTTCATCTATCTCAAGTTATATATGTGCTAGTAGTTTCCTCATGTGCAAAACAGGGAAAACACTTTTTGCTTTCTTATAGGACCATTTGAAGATGAAAATGTTTAATATATTAAAATACTTAAAACAATACCTTATATATGGGGCTTTAAAAAAATCTTTTATTTTGTTAGCGCCAAAGCAAGCCCTAAGAAAATATGAAAACCAAAACATTTGGGGTAATAAACAATTATTTGAAGCAGGAGAGGGAAAGGGACCATAAAGCTTAAACAAGTTTTAAAAAGAAAAGTCTTAGTCACTAGCCTTCTTTTTAAATTTCCTCATTTTTTAGTACCCTCAATTAAAGGGTTTTGCAGAATATTGTAGATACTAAAATACATTCAAATTACAAAATATTTGTTTTCTGTGACTCTAAATTGGACCTAATTCAAATATATTCATTGTTTTTCTCATGATTCTTAAACTCTACTATCTTTGAAATACGACACCTGACTCTTTTCTTGATAATTTTCTTACTATTGTACAAATAAATTATTATCATCTCTTTAGTAGAGTGAGATAGTCCTCCTTGCTTATCCCCTAAAGTCAATTTTCCACACAGCAGCCAGAATAAGCTTTCTTAATCCCAAATTAGTATAGCTTTCAGGGCACACAACAGTTCTCTGTCCATAATGCTTTAGGGACATCTACTCTTGTTTCTACTTCTGTCCTCTTTTACCTCATTAAAACACTCTATTTCCTTCCCAGAATTCACATGATTGTTTTATTACAGAATTATTACATAATAATTTACATGATTATTATATTTGGATTCATTAGGGCAGAGAACTTGCACATCTTTATAAGGTGTACAAGTCTTATAGATATTATAAGGTCTATAAGAATACCTGCCATAAAAATGCCTTGCTGAACAAATAAAAGCTTCAATATGCATAGATTAATATATTCTACAATACTGAAGTAAAATGAAAAATACACACCCTCCTGATGAAAATGATGATGATGATAATGATGATAATAATAATAATAATAATAATAATAATAATAATAATAATAATTATACAGGCAAACACTAAAGGCTTATTAACTAAGTATGGTTTAGGGAATTCTTGAGTCTTGCTTTTCTCCTTAAGTTCTATTCTAGTGTATAATCTTCTGTGGTAACATCTTATCTCATATTAACTACCTACTACTCATTTTCTATGTTGTTACATACTACTTGTAGTCTATGATCATGTAAATGTATGGAAACACATACATAAATCCACAAAAGGTTTTTTTTTCTTTTTGGACATTTTTCAATAAAAGACTGATATATACTGATTTATTTTCCTGTGTTGATTTCTTTCCTATTCAGTGGGGCTCAGAAAGTCTATTCAACTAGCTCCAACACTGTGTGTGTGTGTGTGTGTGTGTGTGTGTGTGTGTGTGTGTGTGTGTGTGTACCTATAAATACAATGGATATAGAGAGAAAACTGTTGTATAGTTTAGATGCTACTCAAAAGCTATTTTAAGGAAATTTGATATGTATGTTAGATAATAATAGCACCACTATAAAATTATAGAAGTTAAAAATATTGAAGACCGAAAGGCATATTTATGGCTGGACATAGTGGCACATTCCTTTAATCCCAGCACTCAAGTAGTTGAGGCAGAAAGATCTCTGTGAGTTCAAGGCTAGTCTGGTCTATAAAGCGAGTTACAGGTCAGGCTACACAATAAGACCCTGTCTCAAAAAACAAATAAGCAAATAAACAGACATATTTACAATATTGAGAAAAATTAAAATTTATCACTGCTTTCCTAAATCTGGTTCAATCAATTAAGCTCTAATTATATTGTTTCATCTAGAAAATATACTATTCAGACCAGAGAATATAATGCATTTTACAGGAGATCTAAGAAGACCATGTATTTGAAGAGTAATTTGGCATAAATAAAAATTACTCTTTAAAAATGTTCTTAACCTACAAATGTACTTGCTCATTAAGGACTATATTTTCTATGGTATTCAGTGCTAGCCAAAGACTGAGCAAAAATTAAGAAAATCATAAACATTATTAAACATTTTTACATTTAACCAATTGGAAGTTGCCTCAATGTAAGTAAAAAAAAATAATAAAAATACTGAAGATAAAATAGAATCATGATTATACTAAGTTAAATATAATCATATATGTGTGTTATTAAGTAAATTCACAGGTAAATAGAACACTAAAACTAATTATCAATGTTTCTTTCATCAAAACAAAGGTTTACTTCCTCAATGAAATTCTAAGGCTTGCAAACCTTACTTGGTGTTGGTGAGATTGCTTACTAATTAACTCATACATGGAAATCTTATTTAAGACTGGACACATTGAGCTTCACAGGTTGGTTGCTACTGAAGTGTTTATCAACCTGATTCTTGTTTTAAGACTTATCTCATTTTTAGTCATATGTATGAAGGTGTGTCTGTATGGGTATATGCCACATGTGTGCATGCAGGTGCTAGAGAAAGACAAAGGTGTAGGATACCCTAGAGCTAGAGTTACAGGTGGTTATGAACTACCTGACAAGATGGTGGGAATCAAATTCTGGTCCTCTGTAAAAGCAATATGCATTGTTAGCTGCTGAACCATTTCTCCTACTCATTATATTCAAATCTAAATTGAAACCTCAAACTCAAAAAAGGAGCCAAATGACTTTTCTGAGACAAAGATACATATATAAATCTCATTTATATTGACTAGAAACTTACCCTTGGCAAAGACAGACTTCAGCAAAATGTACATCTAAGTAGTTTCAATTAAAGTAGAATACCTACTTTATTTTTAATATCTATTTTTTAACATGAGGATATTTGGAAATCATAAGATGCATTACCAAAAAGTAACAAATTAAGGCATATTATTAGGTTAAAATATTTACAGAAAGACATCAACCACTAAAAGCTTCAAAACCATGTTATACTTATTTATCACATTAAAGAAAAACCTAAGAATTCTACGCACAGAATAGGCAATTACGAAAAGCAAATACTTCCATGAATCAGAAGGTCCAATGTCAGAAATTTAGATCTGTGGAGTTAGTATAAAGATCAAATAACATGAAGTAGCTAACCAAACTCCTTGTCTACTTCTACATGTCTGTAATGTTTTCTTATAGAATTTGCTATAAATATTTTTTTACAACCCCTTCTCTCTTATTGGTTTGTAAACTCCTGAGGATTACCAACTTTATATCCCTAATAACTAACACATACTTTAGTCATAAATGCATTATTTAGTTTATTTGCCAAATCAATAACATTGAATAAACAAGACAATTTTAATCAGATTTAGTTGCTATTTTTATAAATTACCTTCAGCTTTATAAACTGGTATTAAAAGTAAAGGTATAGCCAGATGCAGTATATTCTAAAAATGCCTGTGTTTCTAGCACTTGAAAGACAAAGGAAGGGCTGGAGAGATGGCTCAGTGGTTAAGAGCACTGACTGCTCTTCAAGAGGTCCTGAGTTCAACTCCCAGCAACCACATGGTGGCTAACAACCATCTGTAATGGGGTCCGGTGCCCTCTTCTGGTGTGTCTGAAGAGAGCAATGGTGGTATACTCATATGTATAAAAATAAATAAATAAATCCTTAAAAAAAAAAAAAAGAAGAAAGACAAAGATAAAGGATAGTCATGAGTTCTAGACCATCCTTGAGTTATAAAGCTAATGTATCTCACAAAACTCAAAAATATTAGGGATTAGAGAGAGTAACAGATGAAGATGATCAAAATACATTATATATACACATATGAAAATGCCATGTAAATGTATAATTAATACATGCTAATAAAAAATGAGAAAAAATCACAAAGGATTTAAAAATACTAAAAACACTACATTTTTGGAAATCTGCAAGTTAGATATCATCTTGAATTCTAAAATGCAAATATGGACTTATTCTACTAAGTGTTTATTAGATCCTGCCAGAATAAAAAGTATTTTAGAACCTCCTTGGTTTTCTCAGTCCACAGATTTTGCATTGTTTCTAATTAATCATTAGTTACATTGCCTCCAACTACTTTACATTTGGTAAAGTTAATGAGGACAGTATATTCTATGAGGTACTTTTCTAGCAATCATTTCTACAAAAACAGAACAATTAGAGTAATAGCAAAAATCTGAAGATTCTGTTCAATATATACATTTATTTTGTGTTGTTTGCTTTTTAATGTACAGTCCTTTTGAGGATATACTTAAGCTGTAATAGATATGTGAAACCTCTGGTTTTAAAAATAATTGGAGTTGATTAACTATTGAGAGAGGGGGAAGAGGGAGTGTGAGTACAACATTGGGGTTAGAGAAGTGAGAGTGGACCCGGAAAGAATGGGGACTGACTATGATCAAAATATACTGTATGGAATTCTCAAAGAATTAAAAATATTTTATATATAACAAAAATACCACAAGGACTCTTGCTCAACTGTGTTCATTGCAGCTTTATTTGTAATAACTAGAAACTGGGAACAATCTAAATATTCCTCAACTGAAGAATGGATAAAGAAAATGTGGCACATTTACACAATGAAGCATTACTCAGCTATTAAAAACAATGACATCGTGAATTTGCAGGCAAATGGATGGAACTAGAAAAGATCATCCTGAGCAAGGTAATCCAGACCAAGAAAGACAAAACTGGTATATACTCACTTATAAGTGGACACTAGCCATAAAATACAGGATAAACATGCTACAATCCACAGACACACAGAAATTAAGTAACAAAGAGGGCTCAAGGGGGAACCCTTGAATCTCGTTGAGAAGAGGAAACAGAAGAGACATCATGAGTGGACAGTAGTGGGGGTGAGGGACACTGAAGTGGAGAAAGGATGGAAATAGGAACAGGAGGGATCAGGTTGGGGCTTGGTGGGAAAGTGTTCCAGGAGAGACAACTGGAATGGGGGGAAGCATCTCTGGGATGAGCTAGAAACTTAGGGCAATGGAAACTCCCAAGGATCTATGAGAATAACCCTAGCTAAATCTCCTAGCAATGGGAGATATGGAGCCTGAACCACCCATCTCCTGTAATCAGGCAAGAGGTCCTAGTTGGAAATGGGGGATGGAGGGATGGGGACACCAACCGAGCCACAAAACCTTCAACATACAATTTGTCCTGCCTACTAGCTGTGTAAGGGTAAAGATGGAGCATAAATTAAGGGAAGGACCAATAAATGACTGGCCCAGCTTTGAGACCCATGCCATGAGAGAGGGTCCACCTCTGACAGTTAATGACATTCTGCTATACTTGCAGACAGGAGCCTAGCACAACCATCATTAGAGAAGTTTCACCCAGCAATTGATGGAAACAGATGCAGAGACCCACTGTCAAGCATGATTAGAGAATCATGCAAAAAAGGGAAGATAGGGAGGAAGGACTATAGGAACCAGAGGGGTCAAGGACACCACAAGAAAACCTACAAAATCAACTATCCTGGGCCCATAGGGGTCTACAGAGACTGAACCACCAAGCAAAGAGCACGCATGGTACTGATCTAGGCCCTCTGCATATATGTAACAGTTGTGTAGCTTGGTCTTCATGTGGGACTCCTAACAACAGTGGCAGAGGTTGTCTCTGACTCTGTTGCTTGCCTTTCGATCCTTTTCCCCTAACTGGGCTGCCTCAGAAGATACACCTAGTCTTATTGAACTTGATATGTCAAGACTGGCTGATTGGATGGGATGTCTCCCATTTTCTGAAGAAAAAGAAAGGAGCAGGTGGGGGATGCTGAGAAGAGGGAGAGGAAACTGCAGTCAGGATATAAAGTAATTAAATAAACTAAATCCAGCTAGTTTAAAGCATTATTAACAAAAACTCATTAGCTTGAACAAAGTACATAAAGGTACTCACAGCAATTTTTCATTAAGAACTCAGGTGATCTGAAGAACATCTAATGGCTGAGAAGCACCTAAAGAGATGTTCATCATCCTTAGTCATTAGAGAAATGCAAATCAAAACAACCCTGAGATCCCATCTCACACCAGTCAGAATGGCTAAGATCAAAAACACAGGAGACAGCAGTTGTTGGCGAGGATGTGGAGAAAGAGAAACACTCCTCCACTGCTGGTGGGATTGCAAGCTGGTAAAACCACTCTGGAAAGCAGTCTGGTGGTTCCTCAGAAAACTGGGCATGACACTCCCAGAGGATCCGGCTATACCACTCCTGGGCATATACCCAGAGGCTTTACCTGCATGCAATAAGGACACATGCTCCACTATGTTCATAGCAGCCTTATTTATAATAGCCAGAAGCTGGAAAGAACCCAGATGTCCCTCAACAGAGGAATGGATTCAGAAGATGTGGTATATTTACACAATGGAATACTACTCTGCAATTAAAAACAATGAATTCACGAAATTCCTAGGCAAATGGTCAGAACTTGAAAATATCATCCTTAGTGAGGTAACCCAATCACAAAAGAACACACATGGTATGCAGTCACTGATAAGGGGATATTAACCCAGAATCTCAGAATACCCTAGACACAATTCTCATATCAATAGATTTCCAAGAAGATGGAAGGAGAGACCCCTGGTCCTGGAAAGACTGGATGTAGGGGAATGCCAGGACAGAGAAGCGAGAGGGGGCTGAATGGGGAAAAGAAGGAGGGAAGGGGGCTTATGGGACTTTTGGGGAGGGAGGAAACGGGAAAGGGGAAATGATTTTGAATGTAAATAAAAAAAAACTTAGAAAATAAAATAAAATTAAAAAAAAAAAGAACTCAGGTGATCAATCAAAATTCAAAAGGGAAAAAAAAGGTTCCTAACTAAAGTTGTAAATGGATATGCTGCAAATTTAAATATGTCCTGCATAACATAAAAACAGAACTTACAAAAGCACAAACACTAGACGATTACTGTAGTTTCTTTCATAAATATATAAATATGTTATAAGTTGTCATGTGGGTGCAGGGACTCAAGAACAGGTCCTTTGGGAATGTAGCCCATGCTTTAACCAATGAGAAATCTTTTTAACCTCTCAGTTTTACATTTCAAAGTGATACCCCAATATACCATTTAACATGTAGGTAGTACTACTAATTTAAAATTGTGGTTTTTTTTTTTTAAATAACTACTTTGACTTTAAATCATAAAATTCTGTATCATTGGGCAAAACCAGGGGAATCCCAAAGGATTCTGGGAGCTAGAGGGGTAGAGAAAACCATGAGAACACGAATAACAATCAACTGAGCAGAGTTCAATGGTAGATTACTTGTCTAGCATGTGCAAAGATCTGGGTTCAAAACAAACAAAACAGACTTAGGAAAAATATCCTAAAATGTTCATGGTACTATATAAGACCCAGAATAGTCATAGAAATCCTGTACAAAACAACTTGAGAGACATGTTACTAACCAATTTTAAAATATCCTATAACGTACAACCATCATAATAATATAAATGTTTGGTATATTCATGCATACCAATAAAACAGAATAGATCCCAGAAATAAGTCATAATATTTTTTACAGACATTAAATTTTCAACAAAGCTATCAATGACATGTTTTTTTAAAAAGGTTGTTTCTCATTAAACAGTGTTGAAAAGCCAGATATAGATGTAGAAGGAAGATCCTTACCTCACATAATATACAAAACTCGACACAAATAGATTGCTGTGGTTTATAGCCCTCTGGCAAACTTCTATCTCTAAAAAGTATTTACATTATGATTCATAACAGTAACAAAATTGTAGTTATGAAATAGCAATGAAAAAGATTTTATGGTTGTGGCCATCACAACATGAGGAACTGTATTAAAGGGCTGCAGCAGTTGGAAGGCTGAGAACCACTGGATTAAAGGCTTAAGCATAAGACCTATAGCTGCAACATATTTATTAAAAAGGGGGTAAATGCTTTTAGACACTGGTCTGGGCAACAATTGTTGGCTATAACCCCCAAATCCCAGGTGAAAAGAGCAAAAATAGCAAATGACATACAAAACTAATACACAATGAAATCTTAACCTTAAACAAAAGGAATTCCTGTAATTGACAGCAGCGTGAATAAACATTATGCAAATAAAATCTTTTCAAAATCATTCTAGGAGTAGATTAGTCCACACTAGAAAGTAGAAAACTAAGAGAAGCTGGTCACAAGAAACAAAGTTTCAGCTATACATTATAAGACTGTATAAGAATTGAGCTAAATCAACTTTACTATGGCTAATATTACTATATTTATATGCTTGAATTCTGCTAAAAGACCTTATTTTTTAAAATATTAGTTACTATGTGAGGTGAAAAATATCCCAGTTAGCTTATAGAAGTTATGAGTATACCAATTCGTTTATTTGGTAATCACTTCACAAAGTATTTAATTTCTATCAACTAGAACTCAACAAAGCAGGAAAAGTAAACGTCATGCATCAAGTAACAGAATGTGGGTTTCCGATACTGTACACAAAAGCCAGAAACAGGGATAGGTTGGGAAAATTGATGCAAAGTTACAAAAAGTCCTCTGTATTTATTTCTACTCCATCTCCCAGATCTTTGAAAATGACGGACTACTGGAGGGTATTTGAACCTACTTTCTTTAGCCTCTCTGGTTCAACGACCTCATTCAAATCACTATTTTAAATGCCATCTATACATTGAAGGGTATCAAACTAAAATCTTTTATTTTGTTATTTTATTCTTTTAACATATAAGGGTGTTTCTGCCTGCAAATAAATAACATGTCAGTGTACCACATGCATATCTGGTACTCACAGATGCCAGAAAAAGGTGTTGAATCCCATGGAACTGGAATTAAAGTTAGTTGTGAGCTGCTATGTGGATGCTGGAAATTGAACCCAGGCCCTCTGGAAGAGGAGCCAGCACTTTTTTAAACCATCTCTCCTGACCCTTGAACTAAAATCTTGAGCCCAAATACTTGCCCCAAACTCGAGGTTCATGCACCAACTGTTGCAGTCGCCAGTAAACCTCTACTCAAATTGACCCAGCAGCAGAGGCACATTTCTTGCTACCTGCCCCAATATTCTGGGTTCCCGAATGAAACACACACACACACACACACACACACACACACCTTATATCTTCCTGAATGAAACACACACACACACACACACACACACACACACCTTATATCTTCCTGAATGAAACACACACACACACACACACACACACACACACACACACACACACAGAGCCTTATATCTTAGTATACCTTAAACAGCTCAATGGCTGGGCCACTCCCAAACCCATAAGTGGCTAACACCTCCCTTCAATATTCCTGAGTTATTACTTACTAAAATCTATATTCCATCTTTGCTGTCCTAGACTCAATCGCCCCCAACCCTCACCCTGGGGCCACTCTTCCCCAGCTCTTACATGATTGGTATGCTCTCTCTTCTACACCACTCAGGTCTAGACCTGATCCTTCCTCTCTCAGTTTTGAACTCTGTCTCTCTGCCTAGCCATTAGCCTCCGGCAACTTTATTTACCAATCAGAACCAACTGGGGGCAGGGAACCTCAGTGTATTACATGCGGGTTCTTGTACAATTAACATAATACAATCATTTGATCAAATCTACAACACAAACTGGCTAACTTACATTCTCATTTGGATTTAAAATTTAAAAACAACAAGAATTCCTGATCATAATCATTCAAACCTCTTCAACAGTCCAGTCTTTGTTGATAACAGCATCATCTTTCAAGCTTGCTTGCACCAAAAATCTTCTGGATAATCTATTTAATCTCCCACACATGTGCCACCGTACTTGGTCATCAAATCCCAGTTCTGCTGCCTACCTTCTGATGTAACCGTATCTCAGCCACTAAGATGAAGTGACATAGGTAAAATTCCTAGCACAAAGTGGGACATACAGTAGGTGCTGAAAAAAACCTATTATTCATGGAGCAAAATTCTTCTTTCTTTTGAAAATTCAACACTTAGATTTCCAAGGCCTATACTATGTCCATGTGATTAACTTCTGGCCAACAAGCTAAGAATGTATAACCTCCAGTGACACGCTTTTGAAAAAGCTGCTTTTCATTTTCATTTCAAATTTCTTTTGTTTGTTTTGCTTTTGCCCACAAAGCAGGATGTGACTGTAACATGATAATCCAGAGTCATCTCTCAAACAGAACAAAATCACTGGAGATGGTAGAAAGGTAAAATAGAAGGTGCAAGGTCCCTGAACAACTGTATGAAACAGTGCTGCCCAATGTTCCAAGTTGCCTACCAGTTTAGACTCATGCAAGTTAGAGTTAAACAAACCTTCTATCTACATGTAAAATTATAATGCCTAGAGGCATCTCATTTCCCTACCTAGAATTCATCTGAATTGTTTGATGGCGTATTTTTTTTCTTTCTTTTTGGTTTTGTTGTTGTTGTTGTTATGTTTCAAATGTGGTGGGTTTATTTTACTCTGATGCGAAACCAAAGATCTCACTAGAGCAGAGACTGATATAACAAAAGGTCATAGAAAAGTGGAGTGGGGCATGCAGGATGTGATGTACAAACTGGGGAGGCAGAACACTTCCTTTAACATGACACTACATTATTGCTGAGGAACATATTTAAATTAACTCTGCAGAACTCAACTGAAATGTGGCACAAATGTGACAATTTCCAGGCATGACTTCAAGGACCTCCCATCACATGGATCTGTAATCTTGAGACTTCAGTGTGGGAAGAATTACAATTCTTTGGAAAAATAAAAAGTTCACACTTGAAATTTCATACAATTTTAAGCCCAAAACATAGTGGGTTCATTTCTCTACATTTCCAGGGACAATTGATACTCTACTCAAAACCACATTAAGCCTCCAGTTCAAATCCCAATCCAACCTTTGTCTTTTGCATTGAAGTTCTTTCCATCTATTAAAGCTGACAGGGTCAGTTTGACTCCTGGTCGGAGGGTCTGCGTATAACCCAGTCCAATTAAACTGGCATTGTTTACTTTGGCAGATAGAGAAGTTCTACAATCCAGCTTATATTTAGCAGTGATGCCAAAACGAGTGTGTTTGCTGCCGGCTGTCCACGCCAGGTTTATTGACGTTTCAATCTTCTCATTCACTTTCTGGTAGATAAAGCCTCAAAATTCAGTGCCATCATTCATGTGAGTATGCAGTTTAGAAGTCTGCAGCCTTGTAACCAAGAGTAAAATTATTCTGAGACAATTTGGATTTGGCTGTGTCAAAACTCATCTGAGAGCCAGCAAGCCAACCTTCAAAGGCCAACACAGAGCAGCCACAGATGGTCGGTCCAGAAAAACCTCTTATCAACATTACTGCCAAGACTAAAACAATCCCGTCTACAGGAGGTCTTTAATTTCCCACTCTTCTTTCCTGTGTTTGGTACAAATATGGTATCAAGAGTCAGTTTCAACCCTTCAGCCAACTTATTCTTCCAAGAGATTTCCATCTCAAAAGTACTGTCTGCTTTTGGGTGAAGGTGAGCCCATAGTTACAGACCTTGCATTTATTCTCTAGGTTGCCTGATGCTTTCCCTATATCAGTAAAAGCATGACCTGAAGTAGAAAATTCCACTCCACCATAAGACTTAGTTTTCAGATCTATTTTGACCATGCCAAACCCATGCCCTTTGTTAAAGACATCCTTGGCAGTAAGTTGGTCGCAGTAAGTATGGTTAGACATATCTTACAACCTGAAGGTAGGCCCATCCTGCTCCACCAAGGCAACGCTGAAATGGCATATTTTTCAAAATGGTTTTCTGAAATGCCCTTACCAATGTATGAATTATCAAAAGGTTTGTCACTACTTTAAAAAAAAATCTTATGAACAGGAAAAAACAATAAACTTAGCATATATGGAAATTTGTGGCAGCAGGTTAAAAATGAAAAAGAATGTACTTTTTACCTGTAGCTTCATGACTATTCATTTGATAAAATTTATTCAGAGTATTAGAATGTCCACTTTACAGCTAGAGAGTGAATAATACTTCCCATGGGAGATGTTAACAGAAATCGGAGGAGAAATAAATGTACATTCTTGACAAGCTTTCTCCCCAGAAGAAAAGTATTTGAGGTCTGTTATAAGGCAGGAATCTCCTTAACACAAGAGAAAAGTTAATTCCAAGAACTACTACATAAGCCACAATCTTGTTTTCTCAGAAATCAACTGAGGATTTCACTGGTACCCTACCAATGGCAACATTTTCTTAGTACTATTCATGAGGTATGTGATAATATTGCTAAAATTATAAACATAATAGTGAATGAATAAATAAATATATATAAACAGTACATGAATGAACAGTAATAAATCTTGAAAAAAAAGAAGACTACAACTTCTGAGTAAATATTACTCCAAGAAAACAACAGATGCATTGCTCCCCCCAGTTGCTCACAGTGATCCCTTCATAACTTAAGGGTAAATAAATATGGATGATCAAAATTACACACGTTTTTTATCTCCTTTGCATCAAGCTTAAATATAAACTATGAAGCCTGACTGCCTGAATTAAAATTGAAATTTTATCACCTAATATTTTTCTAAGATCAAGTTACTCTATCTCTGCCCCAATTTCTTATAAATGGCATCAAGGGAATTTAAATTCTAGATGCCATTATGTAACCAAAAATTTCCACTTCATTTATGAATAAACTTTCCTTAGAAAAAGTATCATTATTATCTTCCTACATCTCTTTCTTCTTTGTATAAATGTGTATGTTCATGTATATGCCAATTATACCCCAAGATATACTATGAAGCAGATATATACCGAAAGTCCTATAGTATTACTAGGTTTAATTAAAAATATCAGTTCTTTGAAGGCCTTATGAATACAATTTCTAGAAGTCATTGTATCATGCAAGTGGTTACTGAATACCTCTTATAGCTAAGGCACAATAATAGTTGAATTTAAAGTAAAAAAACTGCCCTATAGAAATATAACAGCCACAAATAGAAATCAGGTAATTTTAAACCTTGTGGCAGCTGCATTTCAAAATGATAGTTATTTTTAATAATATGCTCTATTTAACCATATATATTTTAACTAATAACACATACACACAAAATAAATATTAAAAAAAACTTGAAGAAAATATGGTACTTCTACCCAGTTTGCCATTCAACAAGAAACTTTATCATATTATTGTTATAAAAATTCAGATCATACCATTTAAATGATTATATTTATGCCATTCTCTATTTTATGATACTTGTACAGCAAAGTTCAGTTAATAAAGTTCTTATGAGGGTAAATGTGGAAGGCCAAGTTGTCTATACAAAGGTAGACAGAAGAGAACAGGTGATGGTAAAATGAAATAGTTAAGTGAACTGATTATTCTAATTGAAGTTCATAAACTTAAAACGTGTTGTTCTGAGTTGTCACGTTTCCTTTAACAAAATCATTATACATCAGTTTTCAGAAACATTGACATTTGACAATGAAAACACAAAATTCAGAAGAAATGATAAGGTAGAACCTATTAGAAATATATTTTTAATATCTGGAAACAGTATTTGTATAATGAATATGTTCCAGGATTATGGTAGTTTGTCAGCAGTTAGTTATGGTCAATAGTTACAGAATTAAAGTTAAGATTTTCAACTATTTTAAAATAAATTATTTTATTTCTATGTGTGTGTGTGTTGTGTGTGTGTGTGTGTGTATCTGAGTGAATGTTTGTGCACCATGTGTGTCCAGTGCTAGCAGAGGCCAAACGAGGTCATCAGGTTCCCTGAAACTATAGTTATGAGCCACCATACAGATGCTGGGAACTGGACCCTGGTCTTCTGAAAGAGAAGTATATGTTCTTATCCACTGAGTCATCCCTTCAGAACCAGGTTTACTACTTTAATAGCCTAGATATGAAGTATCCCCAAACTCAAGTGCTGAAGGCTTTGTTCTTAATGTAATGTTCAAATGTGGCCTTTTGGGGAAGTGACTGGATTATGAAGGCTCTGAATTAATAATTTCATAGCATTACTAGGAACTGGGAGAAACTGGGAGGCAGCAAGGCAAGCATTATACATACACATTCTTCTTCAAACAACAAACATACCTAGCAACATTGGGCCCCACCTGCATCCAACTACATATACATTCTCCTCTAAATACTGCAGCAAGTTTTTGTTCCCTTAACAACAATCAAACTTAAGATTTTCTATTCAAATATATTCCATGTATTCAGGTAGGAGAACAAAAGGCCTAAACTGATTGGAGGGCATTTGCAGTAAAGGAAACTGTATCTTCAGAGAACTTTCAAGAAAATTCCCTACTTACCATTTTATTCCTATGCCCAATTGAGTATACATGTGCTTAAATTAGATGTACTATTGGAAGGAATATATGTAGTAGGAACAATGATTATATGATCTCATCCGTAAATCAAAGGAGAACCATCTAAATGATGCTTTTTAGCAATGTCAAAAATATTAAAGCCTTCCTTCTTTTAGATCACATAAAAAGAATGTTGGCACTAACCTGAGGTCTTTAAGTAACCTTATACATGGGCCTGCTGTCAATCTTGATAATATAAGCCTCTCCAATACGTATTATTGCTTCACTTTGAATGATACCTTGCTACTCTTGCAGACCTGTGTGAGCTCTTATTTCAATTCTTGGACTATGAGACCAAAAACCTGGCCTAGATTGGACCAGTAACAGTGGGACCTCGCTGGAGGAAGGAGATCAATGAAGGCACACCCTTCAAGGCTATACCTTATTTCCAGGCCCTTCTTAACAACTTGGTTCATGATGCTTTGCCACCAGCCTATAATCAGTGGAGTCAGCAAACCACTGACAAAAACCTCTGAAAAGAGTGAACCAAAATGATTCCTCATCTCGGGTATTTTGTTACAGCAGCAAAGAAAGTTGGTCAGTAACAGCTAGGCTGAAATTATTAATTTTTAAAATAAAGTTTTAAAGTTATTCTTACATTTGTAAATAACTTCAAAATACTGTATATGAAAGAAAAAAAGACAATGGATAAGATGATGAATGATGATGCCTGTTTTCCTTGGCACACGGAAAGTGAATCTAGATAAAACAATATTCAAATTACATCTCCAATTCCAACCTCAAGACAGAACCACTACAGCAAACAGCATCACTATATGCACTTTATTATATAAACAAATAATTTAGGGTTACGTTTGACTGTTTAACACGTCAGTTATACTGCTTCACCACCAACTTATATCCTAAGTTCACTTGTCACCATCTGGACCCAGTTCATCATCGCAAGCAACAGGTCCCTACTTAAGTCTCTCTAGATCCATTTTTGCTTTATTCAATATCAAGTTTCTATACATATCATAAACATCTTATTTTGGAAAAAGAAAGCAAGAAACTAAGCAAACTCTTCAAAAGTTTTTTCTCACATTTTGAAAGTCCAAACTCCTCCTTCTGGCCCACAAATTTCTCAGTGATGTGTGACCTTTGGCTGACTTTCCAATGTTATCACTTACTATTCTCCTTCTCTCATCATTTTGGCATATTGGTCTCTTTTATGTTCTTGAATACAGCAAGTGTATTATCATGACCTTGTAGTTCTTTCTGCAGAAAGTGTCAAGGTAACAGGTCCTCTTAAAATGTCCTCCTCATTATCCCTTTGGATTCGATGCAAATATGACCTCTGCAGTGAAGACTTTTCTGACTCTGTCTACACAGCCCTTGCTACCCTCCATGCCACTCATATTTATTTGCCTTCTCCATATTTATCAATAGCATCTCACTGATAATTAAGCTATGTGTATATTATGTGCAGTTTACTACCCCTCTGTACTGTTAATGACTACCCCTTTTCTAAGACTGAACTATACCTCACATGTGCTAGGTACACAATTGATCATTAAGTCATATCCCCAGTGAAGTGGAAACTTCTGGTTTGTTTGGAAAGTTATGTCAAATGGTGTTTTGCTGGGGCACACAGGTGAAAGGACATCTTGCTAAAGCAGAGACACCTGAAAAAAAATGTTTTCCTGAAGCAGACACAGGTGAAAGACTGCTTTGATATAGCAAACGCATGAAAGAACCTGTGATGAAAGAGTATAAATATGACCTCACAGACAATGGGAGATGGGCATTGAGCTTTGGTTTGGTTGGCTCTGCCTCACTATTCTTTGCTAACAACATGCATGTATTGGTTCACCTTGCATAGAGTTTTTGAGCTCAAGTTGTGGTAATACCGCCATTGAGAGAAAGTCATCCAAGAACTGCTCATGAAGTTCCTGTGACAGCTTGCTGCTTCAGCAGGCTTGGGCTGGTCGGCAAGCCTTGAGGTTCTGGAACTCACTGAGAACAAGGATTAGAAATAAATCCTGTCCAGGCTGGCCTCAAACTCACAGAGATCTACCTACCTCTCTCTGCCTCCCTAGTGCTGAGATTGAAAGCATGTGTCACCACTACCAGACCCTCTTAAGACAAAAAGTACCTTGTTCAACACTATATTTTTACAACTGAGAAAAAGGATTAGAAATAAATAGGTTCTTGATAGATATTTAGTATTTTATCAACACAAAGGAACCCATAAAAATTACCACATATTCCTTACTGAGGACAAAAACTAAAACTGTTCCTTATAGCACATAATCACTTCCACAGTTAACTCACTACTCCTTGATAAACAACAGATATGCCTGCATGTGAGTCAACTATCATAGAATCTCATATTCAAATGTCAGTATTGCTATGCTTAATTAATAAAGATCAAATCGGAAATTGATAATGTTTAACGAAGAGAGAAGTATGTCTTTACCCTCCTTCAAATTCCTTTCCCAAAACAAAAGCCTGTTCATAAATATCAAGCAAATGAAAAGCTGCCAATTTTTTATTTCTTTCAACATCTATGCTGGTGAAATGTCAAAGAAAAAAATGAAATAAATCTCAGAACAATGCAGAAGAGACTGGTCAGACTTTCTCTCTTCCCTTGACCAATGACTACATACCACCCAGTCAATTCAGCATACACAACTCAATAAAAGCAGGAGAGTCTGGAAAGTCGTAAGATGAATTAACACAATAACATCTACACTTTCAAAAAATTCTATAGTTGTATCCTGCCAATTGTGAATGAGTGCTCTTGACATTATTTTCAAAACTATCAACAGGTTAGCTATTACAAATATCTAGATATTTTACCTAAACAATAATGGCACACTAAAAATACCTAAGACATTTCTTTTTTCAAATCTTCAATCTAAAAAGCAATATGTAATAGCAATTTTGTAAAGCAAGTTTATAAAACATGCTTCATTAACCTAAACCTACAAACCGCAGCATTTATGCTTTCTAATATGAGGAAACAAGAATTCATAGAACAAAAATACAAAACTAGCATAAAAGAACAAATAGATGAATCTTAGTTTTAATCCAACTTAAATCCAACCAGCCTAATAAACATACAAAACCTCGAATTTCAGATGAAACAGTATGCTTTGTTCTTCCTTGCTTTTCAATAAGAGCTTCTTTAGTAAAACAGCATACAGAAGAACAAGAACTGTGTCAGTTACCTACATTTTAAATGTCATTGAAAATGTTTAAACCTGCCCATTTACAGAGCAAACACAATGCTACCTTTAAGATATGGTCTTTTGCTTTCTACTTTCTCTTCTTGCTTGCATTTAAAATTTGAAACAAATTTATGGGGCATAACTTCCATGAAATTCCCTCAAAAGTTGAACAAAAAATAAAAGGATGTGTCCCGCTTCCTACTCTCGGGACATCCTGGTCATTCTTGGTCATTCCAAACTGTTAATCCTTTCCCAACACAGCTGCTGGGATTAACTCAGGTCTGAACTGCTGCCACTTTTTTATGTCCTGGTCGGACTCCGGGTCTCAAAGCTATAGGAATTTTTTTTAAAGATTTATTTATTTATTATATCTAAGTACACTGTAGTTGTCTTCAGACACCAGAAGAGGGTGCCAGATCTCTTTACGAATGGTTGTGAGCCACCATGTGAGCGCTGAGATCTGAACTCAGGACCTTCAGAAGAGCAGTCAGCGCTGTTACCCACTGAGCCAGAAGACTGAAGGAACTAAAAGTACTGATATTTCCACTCTAAGAAACACCTGTAAAGTCTCTTAGCATCTTACAAAGGGTTCAAGTTCAAGGGTATCCAAACTTTAAAAACAAAAACAAACTTTCAAGTATCACTCTACCCATGTTTACAAACAAGGAAACAACATAATTCATATCAAATTGATTCTCCATTTTGTCACTTCCTTAAAACACTACATTTGGATGAAGATTATCTACTGCACAATGCATAAAATGGCAGTTTTACAGGACTCTTTTTTCAAAAACATCTCTTTATTAAGTTTGAATTTGAGCTATATACATAAAGTACAAATCAAAGTATTTCACTCATCATGCAAATAGGTGGACAACTACTGTTCACCAATGTTGTATAACAACTTCCTTCAATATTGAAATGTTCTATCTCATAGGAAGTTCTTAAACAGGAAGGTAAACAACTTAAATTTGCTTCAGGAAGTCCCTGAAATCCACCAGATTCACTAGTTCCCCTCTCTGCCAGAGTAAGTAATAAAAGCAGAGAGCCCTCTCAGACAAAACCCAGCCAAGCTGCAAATTAGACTATGAAGTCCGAATCTGCCTGGAAGAGGCAGAAATCAGCTTAGCTGCCTGGAAGAGGTTTAGACCAATTGAGTCACTTGGAAGGGACACTCTCCAATATGTTAAGCTGCCTGCAGGGTGCACAGTGTACTCCAGATTCCCAGCTTTTGTGAGCTGTTACCTGTGCGGGGGTGGGTTTTGGTGATGTAGCTATATTTGAGACATTTCTGTCCCTGAAAGTAGCCCCTCACCCATAATCCTATAAGTAGCCCCAATAAAACTCACTGGTTCACAAAGGGACTTTGGTGAGTGATATTCATACTTTGGTCTGTCATGAGCTCCCTAGCTTGCTTGGGTGAATAGACATGTGTAGTATTGCCCTAGAAATAACAACAACCAAGTATTTATCAAGTGGACAGGTTGGGTGAGAGTATAAACTTTCTTGCTCTCATAGCACTTATATACTAGGGAGAGGAGAGACAATGTACAAATGAACAATAAGTAAAACATAGTAGGTTAGGCTGGTGGTAAGTACTGTGGAGAAAAAGCAAAAAGAGATATGGAATATAACAGAGCTTGGCAATGGTCTTAAAATAGGTGATCAAGGAACAGCCTTCTAAGAAGGTAACAGGTAAGTAAATATGTGAAGAAGGTAATAGAACGAGCAGGCCATGCAGATGTCTACAGACAAGCAACAACACTAAATGATTCTGGAAAAAAAGTGGGGGGGGCTTTATGGGATGTTCAAGGGAAGGCAAGGAAGGTAATGAGACATAGAAAACTAACTCAAGATAAACATTAAACATCCATCAGTCAAAGAGTTTTGACAAATGTATGAAACTACTGTTACAATGTTATTGACCTTAGATTATTTTTCTAATGCTCTTTTTCATGTCCTTGGGTAAGCATGATATGATGTTCTGTCATTGCCAACTGGTTTGAAGTTTTTACAATTTTATAAACATGGAAACTCACAGTAAAATGTTTGTAGTTCTTGACATCATTCAGCATATTGATTTGAGATGTATTTACACTGTTCATGCATAAGTGAATCATACCCTTTCATTGCTGAGTACTAATATATGTCATAAATAAACCATAAAAAACACTTTTGTTTTTAAAACATTTACTGGTTAACTAGCATACTGGTCATTTCCAGCATGGAATGTTATGGTACTTTTTTGATATGAACAGCTGTGGACAAGTCTTTGAGTAAATGTGTTTTTACTTTTCTTGAGTAAATCACTAAGAACTAAATAGCTAGTCTGTCTCCTTAGGTATACCATTAACTTGTTTTTTGATTTTGTTTTTTTAATCCCTAAACAGTTTTCTAAGGCAATTGAAACATGTTACATTTCCATTAAGAGTGTATGAGAATGTTATACTCTTGTCAAAGCCTGGCATTATCATGCATGTATACGTTAGACATCCTGGTATAATATATGGAAGACAATACTTTATAGTGTTTTCCTTATTTGTTTGGTGATTAATAACACTGATGATGGTAATGGGTTTGTCCTTCTTTTGTTGTTTTATAAAGTTATTTTTAGCTTATTTTTAATAGTATGTATTACTAATTTTTATAAACAATGAAATCTGTTTATGGGCTTACTTATATATGTTTGTATATTCATTATAATTGTACTGCTCAAACCATTACTTCATAAAATATGGCCTTTAGTAATGTTAGATCCTCCTAATTATCATTCATTGAAAATCTAGTCTTTGTTTTCAATATTTATTCTTCTAAATATATATAGATTTTCTGGTTCAAATTTCAAAAGAATTATTTTTTTTAGCTTTGATGTTTTATTATTAAGAAAATAGAAAGAGAAAAGAGATAGAAAGACAAAGAAAGAGGAGAAAATAGATAAGAAAAGCCATGACCACGAGGAAAGGGGAGAAGACAGAGAGATAGACAAAGAAGAGGGCCGGGAGAAAACAAGCGGGGAGAGAGAGAAAAGAATTATTTTTTTCAGAATTTCAAAATTTCTTTGATTCCATTCTGGAAAAATTTACGAGCTATCATTTAAATTTTCTTATACCTTTTTAAGAATTTTGTCATTTTCCTCAACTATTTTTTCTTTAAGGCATTTCTTAATGATACTGTAAACAAAGCATTTTCATTATGTTTGCTAATTTACCTGCTACAGAAAACTATATTTCATTTGCCCTTTTCATATTAACGCCTCACTTTTCTTATTAATTCTGATATTTTTATATTCCCTTGGCTTCTAGGTGTAATTACTGCGACTACAAACAGGAATTATATCTCCATTTCCCCAAAAATCTTGTTTCTACTTTTTGTTGTATTTTATACATTGTCTAGAGCTTATCCTCCCCCTGGAAATAGACAACTAATGGTGGTTATATGTCAGTTTTATTATACACTCGCAAAAATGTGTTGACTAACTCATTATATAGCATACTGGGTACTGCCTTGATAGTTCTTTTTTAACTAATGATATCCTGATAGGGGTGGGAGTGAGATAAAAGGGAGTGGTGGGAAGAGATTCCAGAATGCATTACATACATGTATGAACTGGTCAAATAACTTAAATGTTTCAATCTTCAAGTATTCAAGACTACAGAATGAATACTGAACTTCATCAGACTTTTTCTGATTATGATCAAAAAGTTTCTCACCTTTGACCTAATATATACCTGTACCTGATAGCATTTTATTCTTTTAATATCCTGTTGAATTTCATTTGCTAACATCTTATAAAAGCTTTTTCCATCCATATTGATGAATAAACAAGGCCAAATATACTTTTTTTTATATCTGTCAAACTTAAGATTGAGAAAAATGAATTGGAAACATGTCCAACATATTTGTATGTTTCTTTTGTTTTATGACAATTTATTACAAACACTATTTTTAGACTGCTTAGAAAAATACGTCCATAAAACTATGTTTACTTTTTGAGAAACTGAGTTTATAAATATAGGTTAAAAATAACAGATTATTCAGATATTTTACCACTAAGAAAATATTTATAGAACACCTCTCTCTGAGTTAAGTACCAGAGTTTATTTTCACTCAAATAGGGCCTTGACTAGTTAGAAAGCAGAATGCATGAATAATAATCTGAAATCACTGTTGATAATCTGTTAAAAGTCTAAGAAGTCATCAGTGTATATGATACAGCTTCCAAACATACTCTATATCACTTACCTTCTTGTTTTCCCCACTCCTTCTTTGCAGAAAGGGGAAAAAAAGAAAAAAGAAGAAAGAAAGACCCGAGGGTTTTTGAAAAAAAAAAAAAGAGCAATCAACTATTTTTATACTTCAACTGCTGAGGAAAGAATGCTGCGATCTTGGCAGCCAGTGGGCTTTCACTTTTTCTCCTTTCTCTTGCTCTCTCACTTTCCCTCCCTTTGCTCCTTTCACTCTCCTCCTTGCTGCTCCTCCCTCCCTTTATAAAGAGTCCCTAGTAAGAGTTATGGCTGTAAGAAAAAGGAAACATTTCCCTGTCCTTCCTCATGGCTTAAGCACCTAGAACATTATCAATGGAAGGTGGGTGGACATAGAGGACAATGGGCAGACATACTGCCATGGCAATTAGAATCAAGTTTATTTCTATTGCTTGCTTATTTTTCCATGAAAACAAGTATAAAAGAGAGATGAAAATGCTGCAGAATAAATAGTAGTATAATCAACAGCATAACTGGGATTTTTCTCTCCTCATGCTTTATTTCCCAAAGTTATAGACCCATATGACATTAGTGTCCACTTATACCTAAAAAATAAACAACTAAAACAACCAAAACCCAAAATACCTCCTTGATAACAATTATTAAGAAGAACAAAATCGACCCCGCGCAGGGAGGGAGCCTGCCAGCTTCCCTTCCTCGACCTCTGTTCCCGCGGACTGCGCTGGAGAGACCGGTACCCAGGCTCTCCCCCCAATATAACATCACTTGGGACACGGCCTGTTGGGGCTTCCGTCTGTGCCCGAGGGCGGGTTGGCGCTGTGGTCGTCTGGGTGCCAGATCGGCGGGCCATCGTGACCACAGGGTGAGCGGCGCCACGGAGAGTGCCCTCCGCCATCTTTGCTACAGTGACCAGGTAGTTGGGACCGCCAGGCTCAGAGACAGACAGGCATAATATCGCTTCGGTTTCAGGCAGCTTGTGTGTAACCTGCGCCCAGGTGCTGGGCTGATCTGCAGTAACCAGCGCGCCAGTTCCGCGGTGGGACCTTCTGCCTGGTGGAGGGACCCCGCGCTGGGAGGGAGCCTGCCAGCTTTCCTTACGCGACCTCTGTTCCAACGGACTGCGCTGGAGAGACCGGTACCCAGGCTCTCCCCCCAATATAACATCACTTGGGACACGGCCTGTTGGGGCTTCCGTCTGTGCCCGAGGGCGGGTTGGCGCTGTGGTCGTCTGGGTGCCAGATCGGCGGGCCATCGTGACCACAGGGTGAGCAGCGCCACAGAGAGTGCCCTCCGCCATCTTTGCTCCAGTGACCAGGTAGTTGGGACCGCCAGGCTCAGAGACAGGCATAATATCGCTTCGGGTTCAGGCAGCTTGTGTGTAACCTGCTCCCAGGTGCTGGGCTGATCTGCAGTGACCAGCGCGCCAGATCTGCTGTGGGACTTCTGCCTGGCAGAGGGACGCCCCCTCCCCCCCCCAGGAGAGATCACACACCCCTGCACAGGGCAGGAGCCTGCCAGCCTCCCTTTGGCGACCTCTGCTCCAGGAATCGACTAGGCTGAGCCTTTAGATGTGCAAGGCCTCCCCAATATAAGATCACTTGGGGCAAAGCACATTAGGGCTCCAAAGTCACTCAGGAGCAGGCAGGCCCCAGAAATCGGTGCCAGGGGAATCCTGGTAATCCAGGGGGGGCAGAAATAGCTTTGCAGGCTCACAGGAGGTCCAACCAACAGCCAGTGGCAGCAGGACCAACTAACACCAGAGGTATCCAGATGGCAAAAGGCAAACGTAGGAATGTTACTAACAGTAATCAAAGTAATGTGGGACCATCCGAACCCAACTCTCCAACAGCAGCAAGTCCTGGATACCCCACCACACCCGAAAGACAAGATCTGGATTTAAAATCACTTCTCATGATGCTATTAGAGGATCACAAGAAGGACACAAATAAATCTCATAAAGAGTTACAGGAGACCATGAATCAACGGTTAGAAGCCCTTACAAAGGAAACACAAAAATCGCTTAGAGAAATGCGGGAGAACATGGATCAAAAGATGGAGGCGCACAAGGAGACAACACAAAAATCGCTTAACGAGATGAATCAACGGGTAGATGCACTCACAAAGGAATCACGAAATTTGCATAAAGAAATGCAGAAGAATATGGGTCAACAGACGGATGCCCATAAGGAGGCAACACAAAAATTGCTTAAAGAAATGAATCAACGGTTAGATGCCCTTACAAAGGAAACACGAGAACTGCTTAAAGAAATGCAGGAGACGATGGATCAACAGATGGAATCCCATGAGGAGGAAACACAAAAATCGCTCAGAGAAATGCAGGAGAACGTGGGTCATCAGGAAGAAATCCTGAAAGAGGTAATGCAAAAATACCTTAAAGAAATACAGGAAAATACAAACAAACAAGTGAAGGATCTCAGCAAATCCATCCAGGAACTAAAAAAGGAAGTAGAAACAACTAAGAAATCACAAAGGGAGACAACTTTGGAGATAGAAAACCTTGGGAAGAAATCAGGAGTCATAGATGCAAACATCAACAATAGAATACAAGAGATGGAAGAAAGAATCTCAGGTGCTGAAGATTCCATAGAAAGCATCGACTCAACAGTCAAAGAAAATGCAAAATGCAAAAAACGCGTAACCCAAAACATCCAGGAAATCCAGGACACAATGAGAAGACCAAACCTAAGGATTATAGGTATAGATGAGAGTGAAGATTTGCAACTTAAAGGGCCAGTAAACATCTTCAACAAAATTATGGAGGAAAACTTCCCTAACTTAAAGAGAGAGATGCCGATGAACGTACAAGAAGCCTACAGAACTCCAAACAGACTGGACCAGAACAGAAATACCTCCCGTCACATAATAATCAAAACACCGAATGTTTTAAACAAAGAAAGAATACTAAAAGCAGTAAGAGAAAAGGGCCAAGTAACATACAAAGGAAGACCTATCCGAATCACATCAGACTTCTCACCAGAGACTATGAAAGCCAGAAGATCCTGGGCAGATCTCATGCAGACACTAAGACAGCACAAATGCCAGCCTAGACTACTATACCCAGCAAAACTCTCAATCACCATAGATGGAGAGACCAAGATATTCCATGATAAAACCAAATTTTCACAATATCTTTCCACAAATCCAGCCCTGCAAAGGATAATAGGTGGAAACCTCCAATACAGGGAGAGAAACAACACCCTGGAAAAAATGAGATAATAACCTTCTTGAATCAAACCCAAAAGTAGATAACCACTCAAACATAAAGATAGCGTCAAGAATGGCAGATGGCAATAATCACTATGCCTTAATCTCTCTTAATATCAATGGTCTCAATTCCCCAATTAAAAGACATAGACTAGCAGACTGGATACGTAAACAGGACCCAGCATTTTGCTGCATGCAGGAAACGCACCTCAGTGTCAAAGACAAACACTACCTCAGAGTAAAAGGCTGGAAAACAATTTTACAAGCAAATGGCCCCAAGAAACGAGGTGGAGTAGCCATCCTAATATCGGATAAAATTAATTTTCAACCTAAAGTCATCAAAAAAGACACAGAAGGACACTACATACTGATCAAGGGAAAAATCCACCATCAAGAACTCTCAATCCTGAATATCTATGCTCCAAATGCAAGGGCACCCTCATTCGTAAAAGAAACTTTACTAAAACTCAAAGCACACATCGCACCGCACACAATAATAGTGGGTGACTTCAACACCCCGCTCTCTGAAATGGATCGTTCAGGAAAGCAGAAACTAAACAGGGACACAGTGAATCTAATTGAAGCCTTGGACCAAATGGAACTAACTGATATATATAGAACATTTCATCCTAGAGCTAAAGAATACACCTTCTTTTCAGCTCCTCATGGTACCTTCTCCAAAATTGACCATATAATTGGTCACAAATCAGACCTCAACAGATACAAGAAGATAGAAATAATCCCATGCCTCCTATCAGATCACTATGGAATAAGGGTGGTCTTCAATGGCAACAAAAACAAAAGAAAACCCACGTACACATGGAGGCTGAACAATGCTCTACTCAATGATAACTTGGTCAAGGTGGAAATAAAGAAAGAAATCAAAGACTTTTTGAAAGTTAATGAAAATGAAGGCACAACATACCCTAACTTATGGGACACAATGAAAGCAGTGCTAAGAGGAAAATTCATAGCCCTGAGTGCCGCCAAAAAGAAACGGGAGACAGCATACACTAACAGCTTAATGGCACACCTGAAAGCCCTGGAACAAAAAGAAGCAAATACACCAAAGAGGAGTAGAAGGCAGGAAATCATCAAACTCAGGGCTGAAATCAATCAAGTAGAAACAAATAAAACCATACAAAGAATCAACAAAACGAGGAGTTGGTTCTTTGAGAAAATCAACAAGATAGATAAGCCCTTAGCCAGACTAACCAGAGGGCACAGAGATAGTATCCAAATTAATAAAATCAGAAACGAAAAGGGAGAGATAACAACAGAAACTGAGGAAATTCAAAAAATCATCAGATCCTACTACAAAAACCTGTATTCAACACAACTAGAAAATCTTGAGGAAATGGACAATTTCCTTGACAGATACCAAGTACCAAAATTAAATCAGGATCAAATAGACCATCTAAACCGTCCTATAACCCCTGAAGAAATAGAAGTTGTCATTGGAAGTCTTCCAACCAAAAAAAGCACAGGTCCAGATGGTTTTAGTGCAGAATTCTATCAGACCTTCAAAGAAGACCTAACACCAATACTCTTCAAACTGTTCCACAAAATAGAAACAGAAGGAACACTACCCAACTCGTTCTATGAAGCCACAATTACACTAATACCAAAAGCACACAAAGATCCGACAAAGAAAGAGAATCTCAGGCCAATCTCTCTTATGAATATCGATGCAAAAATACTCAATAAAATTCTTGCCAACCGAATCCAAGAACACATCAAAACGATCATTCACCACGATCAAGTAGGCTTCATCCCAGGGATGCAGGGATGGTTCAATATAAGGAAATCCATCAATGTAATCCACTACATAAACAATCTCAAAGAAAAAAACCACATGGTCATCTCATTAGATGCTGAGAAAGCATTTGACAAAATTCAGCATCCTTTCATGCTAAAGGTCTTGGAAAGATCAGGAATTCAAGGCCCATATCTAAACATAGTAAAAGCAATTTACAGCAAACCAGTAGCCAGCATCAATCTAAACGGAGAGAAACTTGAAGCAATCCCACTAAAATCAGGGACTAGACAAGGCTGCCCTCTCTCTCCATATCTTTTCAATATAGTACTTGAAGTTCTAGCTAGAGCAATTAGACAACAAAAAGAGGTCAAAGGGATACAAATTGGAAAGGAAGAAGTCAAACTATCACTATTTGCAGACGATATGATAGTATACATAAGCGACCCAAAGAACTCCACCAGAGAACTCCTACAGCTGATAAACGACTTCAGCAAAGTGGCCGGATATAAAATCAACTCAAGCAAGTCAGAAGCCTTCCTATACTCAAAGGATAAGCAGGCTGAGAAAGAAGTAAGAGAAATAATACCCTTTACGATAGCCACAAACCATATTAAGTATCTTGGCGTGACGCTAACCAAACAAGTGAAAGATCTGTATGACAAGAACTTCAAGTCTCTGAAGAAAGAAATTGAAGAAGACCTCAGAAGATGGAAAAATCTGCCATGCTCATGGATTGGCAGGATTAATATAGTAAAAATGAGCATCTTACCAAAAGTAATACACAGATTCAATGCAATCCCCATCAAAATCCCAACTCAATTCTTCATAGAGTTAGAAAGAGCAATTCAAAAATTCATCTGGAATAAGAGAAAACCCAGAATAGCTAAAACTATTCTCAAGAGTAAAAGAACCTCTGGGGGAATCAGTATCCCGGACCTCAAGCTGTACTACAGAGCAATAGTGTTAAAAACTGCATGGTATTGGTACAGTAACAGACATGTAGATCAATGGAACAGAATTGAAGACCCAGAAATGAATCCACACTCCTATGGTCACTTGATCTTTGACAAAGGAGCTAAAACCATCCAGTGGAAAAAAGATAGCCTTTTCAACAAATGGTGCTGGCTCAGCTGGAGGTCAACATGCAGAAGAATGCAAATTGACCCATCCTTATCCCCTTGCACTAAGCTCAATTCTAAGTGGATCAAAGATCTCCACATAAAACCAGACACACTGAAACTAATAGAAGGGAAACTAGGGAAGAACCTTGAACATATGGGCACAGGGGAGAATTTCCTGAACAGAACTCCAATAGCTTATACTCTAAGATCAAGAATAGACAAATGGGACCTCATTAAATTACAAAGTTTTTGCAAGGCAAAAGACACCGTCAAAAAGACAAAGCGGCAACCAACTAACTGGGAAATGATCTTTACCAACCTTACATCCGACAGAGGGCTAATATCCAAGATATACAAAGAACTCAAGAAGTTAAACTCCAGAGAGGCAAGTAACCCTATTAAAAAATGGGGTACAGAGCTACACAAAGAGTTCTCACCTGAAGAATATCTAATGGCTGAGAAGCACCTAAAGAGATGTTCATCATCCTTAGTCATTAGGGAAATGCAAATCAAAACAACCCTGAGATTCCATCTCACACCAGTCAGGATGGCTAAGATCAAAAACACAGGAGACAGCAGTTGTTGGCGAGGATGTGGAGAAAGAGGAACACTCCTCCACTGCTGGTGGAATTGCAGGCTGGTACAACCACTCTGGAAAGCAGTCTGGCGGCTCCTCAGAAAACTGGGCATGACACTTCCGGAGGATCCGGCTATACCACTCCTGGGCATATACCCAGAGACTTTACCTGCATGCAATAAGGACACATGCTCCACTATATTCATAGCAGCCTTATTTATAATAGCCAGAAGCTGGAAAGAACCCAGATGTCCCTCAACGGAGGAATGGATTCAGAAGATGTGGTATATTTACACAATGGAATACTACTCTGCAATTAAAAACAATGAATTCACGAAATTCCTAGGCAAATGGTCAGAACTTGAAAATATCATCCTTAGTGAGGTAACCCAATCACAAAAGATCACACATGGTATGAAGTCACTGATAAGGGGATATTGACCCAGAATCTCAGAATACCCTAGACACAATCAGCATATCAATAGATTTCTAAAAAGATGGAAGGAGAGACCCCTGGTCCTGGAAAGACTGGATGTAGGGGAACGCCAGGACAGAGTAATGAGAGGGGGTTGAACGGAGAAAAGAGGGAGGGAAGGGGGCTTATGGGACTTTCGGGGAGGGAGGAAACGGGAAAGGGGAAGTGATTTGGAATGTAAATTAAAAAAATAAAATAAAATAAAATAAAAAAAAAATAAAAAAAAAAAAAAAGAAGAACAAAATCTCAAGTATAACACTGTTCTAACAATGAACTTCACTGACATTTTTCAGGAACACTCAGTACCTAGAAGTTAATTTTACAGTGCCTCACAAATGAGAAAAGTGATATAAGTGCATGTTCGAGATTTTTTAAAAACATATAAACTGTATAATTGAAGCTGGAAAGAACCCAGATGTCCCTCAACAGAGGAATGGATATAGAAAATGTGGTACATTTACACAATGGAGTACTACTCGGCTATTAAAACAATGAATTAATGAAATTCTTAGGCAAATGGATGGAGCTAGAAAGAATCATCCTGCTCTTACTTCTCTTGCTTCTTGTCTCTCTCTTACCCTCTCTTACCCTCTTCTACCCCTCTCCTGCTGCTCTTGCTTCTTGTCTCTCTCTTGCCCCTCTTGGGCTCTCCTCCCTTCCCCCATCTCTCTACATGGTCATGGCCAACCTCTGCTTCCCTACTCTCCCTCTCTCTGCCTTCTCTTGCCTCCACTACCCCCCTTAACTCCCATCCCATGCCCTGAATAAACTCTACTCTATACTAAAAAAAAAAAAAAATCATCCTGAGTGAGGTAACCCAATCACAAAAGAACACACATGGTATGCACTCACTGATAAGTAGATATTAACCCAGAAGCTCAGAATACCCAAGATACAATTCACAGTTCACATGAAGTTCAAGAAGAAGGAAGACCAAAGTATGGATACTTCTGTCCTTCTTAGAAGGAGGAACAAAACACCCATGGGAAGAAATACAGAGACAAAGTGTGGAGCAGAGACTGAAGGAAAGGCTATCCAGAGACTGCCCCACCTGGGGGTCCATCTCATTTACAGCTACCAAACCCAGACATTGTGGATGCTAAGAAGTGCCTGCTGACAGGAGCCTGATATAGCTGTCTCCTGAGGGGCTCTGCCAGTGCCTAACAAATACAGAATGGGATGCTCACGGCCAACCATTGGACTGAGCACAGGGTCTCCAATGGAGGAGTTAGAGAAAGGACTGAAGGAGCTGAAGGGGTTTGCAGCCACATAGGAGGAACAACAACATGAACCAACCAGTACCCCAGAGCTCTCAGGGACTGAACCACCAACCAAAAAGTACACATGGAGGGACCCATGGATCCAGCCGCATATCTTGTTGGACATCAATGGGAGGAGAGGCCCTTGGTCCTATGAAGGCTCGATGCCCCAGTGTAGGGGAAGGACAGGACAGGGAAGCGAGAGTGGGTGGGTTGGTGAGCAGGGGGAAGGGGGATGGGATAGGAGAATTTTGGAGGGGAAACCAGAAAGGGGATAACATTTGAAATGTATATAAAGAAAATACCTAATAAAAATAAACAAATAAAAATACTTTGAAAAATCATAAAACTTACCTATGTTCTTAAATAAAAAATATAAATTACTAGAACTAATCTGAGAAAGGAATATGTGAAAAACCCCTAAGGTACATATATTCTGAAGCATTCCTCTGAAGTCTAGAGCAAAATATCTTCAGAGGCTAAAAGTTTTTTAAAATGTAATAATATAGAGAATATATCGATTCTATAAGCTAACATAATACTGGCAATAAGACTGAATAAAAATAAGTCTCAAATAATATTGAAAATAAGACTGAGTAAAGATAAATCTCTTTAATACAAAGAATATACCAATTCCACATACTTTTTTTGTTTCTAAAAGTAGTGGAATAACCTTGATATTGAACTCTAATTTCACTTGCAAATTAACTTAGAATTTCTAGGGTCTGATAATGTTCTGCATAGATAACCTTTCCAATGGTTTAGAAATTTCAACCACATAATGTTACAATGATGAAAAATATATAACCAACACTTAATATCCTAGAGTACTGATGTTTTAACATAAGTTAAACATTGAAGCACCTTATCCAGTTTATACACACACAAATACTAAAATGAACAGAAACACAAAGGATTTCTTCCCTGCCTAGATAAGGTTACAATTAATGCATTATCTGCTGTACTACAGTGATATCCTCTTATTATCAATTAAGATCAGCATCTTATCCATATTGCTTGGACTGTACATAATGTATCTACTACAATTTAGTACATCATATTCCTAATACCTGATGTGTTTTTTGTTTCATACAATTAATGTAATATTTTTAAAACTGAATTTTGATCATACTATAAATAAGATATTAGGGTGACCTAAGTAAAAAAAAATACACTATTATTTTCATTTTCTGAAAAATCGTATCACAGCAGAATCATGATGCTAGTTTATAAAAAAAAAAATCTCCACTAACAGAGTATGTATATGTATATGTATAGGTATATTGCCATATATACATTATTTGACAATTTAACAACCTTTCCTACCCAGTATTTTTCAGTGTGTATGTGTATGGGAGGGGGCATGGAGAGAAAGTGGGGGGAAGGGAGGGAGGGAGGGAGAGAGAGAGAGAGAGAGAGAGAGAGAGAGAGAGAGAAGCTCTTGCCATTATGCACAGGAGTAAGCTCTTTCCTTCCACCATGTAAATCCCAGAAATCAAACTGAGATCATCAGACTTTGCAGCAAGAGGCATTACATGCTAAGCCACCTTGCCAGCCTCCTGCCCAATATTGAAAAGGATATGACAGTTTTTCTCTAATGGGTTCACAAAAACAGCTGATGCTAAGGTTAAATGGGAAGAGTGAGACTTCACAATTACTCAATTCCCAAACACTAACATAAAGAAATTATTTTACTAGAGTAGCCCAATTACACTACTCAAAAAAGTCTATCTTAATACTGAAACTTACTCCTCATTTGAACATTACATATTCTCCATATAGCCATAAGATATGGGCTTAGACCCTAGTCTAAGATACTACTGGAAGATGGCTGAGACTTTAGGATGTAAGTCCTAGGGAGAAGTGCTCATGTCACAGGTATTCTCATAGAAGACTGTGAGATTTTGGTTTCTTCACTCCTTAGCCATATCCTGAGTGATCTTACTCTACTACATGATTCCCACCAGAATGTATTGCCTTGTCACAACCCTAAGCCATAAGGCCAACAATCACGGATTGTAATCTCTAAGGCATATTAATAATGGCTTAATTGGTTCTTCATTTTCATTTTCTAACAAATTATAGTGGCTCTGGGATCTAAAAGGTTTTAAGGTGCTTCATTAGGTATCTAAGTAAACCCTATACTGCAGTTAACATTTCTAAATAATCAGGGAAAACTGCTGTACTAAACAAATCAATTGCAAAGAGCTAGTGTAGCATGTAGAACCAATCTGTAGGTGGAAATTTTTACATTTTGGGTCCTAATTTTTAAAAAATGTAATGGAAGATTGTTTCAAGTATTAAAATCTGAACTTTAGCCTAGTTAGGACATTCCATGGGCTCAACAGAGGCTAAGACCCTAATGATAAAAAAGACTTCTGACAGGACAGCACGACAATAATATACTTTGCAATTTGTAGAGGAATTTTAACCCAGCAACATGGCTGCTCTGGGATCTAAAGACCTTCTAGGTCTGTGTGATCTAGCTAGAATGACAAACCTTTAATCTCTCTGGCTGGAACACAAGCACTCCCTTAGTATATACCTCTAATCCCAGACAATAAGATAAATAAGGTTAGTTTGTAGACAGAAGCAGCCATGTTTAAAAGTGAGGCCTGAGTGAGGGACAGACAAAGTAATGAATCCGAGAATGATTTGACAGAATGAGTCAGAGGTAGGATATGTCGAACTCTCATGAGAACAGACAGGAAAGAGAGCAAACTTAAAATAACAGCACAAGGGGTTGTTTTACAGAAACAGGTTGCAGGTGAAGACAGAACGGGCCAGAGAATGAGTAGCCAAAAAATTTAGAACAGATTGCCAGAGTTAGTATGAGGCCAAGCAGAGCAATTCATTCTGAAGCTGAAAGAAGCCAGTTTGAATCAGTCAGTTTGGAGAGTTTGGGCCAGAATGGCCAAGTTGAATCAGTCAGATACAGTTCAGAAAGAGCCAAAAAAGGGTGAGCTTATTCAGCAGTAATCCTTCAAGACAACTACATCTAGCCAATGAAAGATACATTTACAGGAAATAAATGATCATTCATCTAAATCTACCAAAGAAGCATTTCAATAGAAAAAAATTAAATAATAGATTTGATCTGAAAGAATTTAAATATGGCTTACACAAAACAAGATTGCTTCAAACCCTACAAAAAGAGCTGATAAACTTTTTATATTCCACAAGTACAATTAATTTTGCTGAAATATTTTTTATTAAGTCAAAGTTGTGGAGACCATATTTAACACTAATATTTGAGAATGAAGAGTACAAGGTTAACTGATTTGTCTTTTTTACATGACCTTGGAATGACTTAATCATGATAAAATCAAATTCCAATAGAACAGATGGTAGACTAGACATTGCCAATGTTTTAGCTTAGAAAATATTTTCATTTTTTTTTATTTCCCCATGCTGTGTTTACTGCTTTACATATATCTCTGACCGCCAAAGAATTGTTAACTAACCAGCATGAGATTCATTTTGTTAGTTCACAGCTGGGCACTTTAGTCATACAACATCTGCTTCTCAACATATTGTCTTCCTTTTCTTCAACTATCTCAAAACAGTTGTGACAGTAAAAGCATATATACTACTTCTCAATATATGGAAACTAAACTTGATTATAATCATTATGTTTATTACTATTGCATAACTTAGCAGTGGCTTCTGAATGACTAAAAGCCATACAATGTATCTAAGGATCTAAAAAATCTGATATTAACAGAAATTTGCAGAGCCATTTAGTTGTCAAAAAATGAAATACTCCAAGAGTCATGAAATAATTAGATGTTATTTTCTGCATATGTATCTTTAAGCTCTAAGTGCAGACATAATGGGAAAATAACTAAAATTTCCAAATGTTAATGTTAAAAAAATGGAACACCCACAGAAAAGGATATATTTCATTTTATGGCCAAGACTCTGGTTATTTAGTGCCATTAACTTTTAATTATATAGGGATAAATTAGTCAAACAACAGATTATCAATGTCCTTAACTACCAAATTATCAAAGTCCTTACTGCCTCACTTTTCTGCTTTGGATGACTGTATAATAGTCTAGAATCCTACCAAAACACAGAAAGGTAAAATCCAAAGATAGGTCATTCAATACACAATGTATTCTATTCCAAATGTTTTCAGTTTGTTTCAATTTCCTTTTGGTAATAATTTATGAAAGTAGTTAGATCTTGGGACAATCTTCAAAGCTAGAATGTAGTTTAACTATAAGAGTAATAATAGCACACAACCCAAACATCTTCTATACCACTCTTTCTATGTAAAAATTCACTCCAGAATTTTTTTAAAAGCATTTGAGTACCATCCTCTCAACCATTCGATAAAGCAGCAAGAACTTCACAATTTAATTTACCAGAGTTCTCTTTCCAATTAGCCAAAAGTCTACAGGATGAGAAGGTAGAGGAGGTATAATAATTGTAAAAGATGCTGTTAACAGGAATCTGAATGGCAGGTGGAAGACTTACAGAACATCCTTTGCATTGTGTCTGAAAACAGTACCAGTACCAGTACCAGTACCAGTACCAGTACCAGGGAAAGCTGCAAATAAGAACCTGTGAGATGGCTAAGCATGTAAAGATGTTTGCCACCTGGCAACCTTAGATAAATCCTTGGAACTCACAAGGTGGAAGGAAAGAACTAATTCCCCTAAATAGTCCTCTGACCTCCACTTACACATGGTGGCATATGTGGATATAAACACACACACACACACACACACACACACACACACACACACAAAATTTAAACAGAATACCGTCATCATCTTTGGGTAGTTGATGCTGAAGTTGTGTAGCCATTTATCTTTTCTTTTCTATATTTTTAATGTGTGAAGGGGTCTGGAGGTAACAGGTACACAGGCACCTCAGCATTTGTGTGGAGATCAAAAGACAACCTCGGGTATCAGTCCTTGCCTTCCATCCTGTCTGAAGGTAGGGTCTCTTGTTGATCACAGATGCATATAACAGGTTAAGTAACCCATGAGCTTCTAATGATTCTCATGTTTCTCCTTCCCCTCTTGACATAGGTGCCCTGAGACACAGACTTATGCTACCAGTACATCTCTGCTTTACATGAGTTCTGAGAATCCAACTCTGTTCCTCACACTTCAGTGGTAAAAATGTTAATACCTAAATATTATATTGGAACACAGTTAATTTACTCTTAGATTTTCCTTGATATGAGTCAAAACAATCCATAATGCCCTTTTATTGCTTCGAATTATGAATAAACATACTGTAGACCAGTTTTTTGGGCTGTTTCATTACAAAACCCCACCATCAATCACTGAGAAAGATACTTTCCCTAACTTTAGGTGAGGGAGCCATGAGCTCTCCCCTGAGAAGAAAGATGATCTAATCTCAAACACAATATGCTCCGCTTTCTTGATCTTTTTTATTAAAGTTTAGATAATTAGGAGAACAATTAAATTTCTAGTGTTCCACATAACCAACTTCAGAACTGAGATATAAAGTGAACTTCTAAAAAGTTTTTTTTCCCTTCTAGTAAAAGATGCAGACATGACTGATACCTAATCTTCCTTCTTTTACATTTACTCCAACTATGGGCTGATACTTGCAACTTCACAGATACCCAACAAAAATGTGAAAGAGGTTACCCACTGAAGACTACCTCAAAATTTTTTATTATTACTACTTATTATTTTGCTTAAGTTAGTGCTAGTTAATAAGCTGTTTATAAATATCCTTACCTGATACAACTCACTCATATAATGTGATATGTACCCAACACAGCATAAAACTGTTCTCATACATTCCTTCATTTAATTCTAACAGCAATTCTATGAAGTAAATAGCGCTATCAATCATAATTAAAGAGAAAACTTGGTTTATGGAGATTAAGATCCTGAAAATTGCTAAATGGAAAGCTCAAATTTAAACCCACATTTTCATAATGACTATATACATGGTCTTTATACCATTATACCTCATCATCTCCATTAATACATCTATACAGTTAAGAAAGCAGTGTGGTAGAAATGAAATATCCAGAAATTATGGAGTCAAAATGTGTCCTTATTTATGCCCCAGTTCTAGTACTTAACTACCAGACAAACTACTTAACTTCAGATTTCTAACTATAAGATGCAGCTAATACACAATAATATATGGTACAATCATATGTTCTAGAAAGTTATTGGGACAACTTAATGTAATCTATTGTGTCTAGATATCTAAGTTTAACTTTTCTGGCACATGAAAGACACTCAAGTTCAGTTTCCTTTCCTCCTTCCAGTTGAACACTGAGTGTTCTGTCCAAAGCAGGGAGAGATGAAGGACTCCATTTGTGTTCCCACAGAGCTTACAGTCACACAAGGTGACAAACAATCCAGTATAATTTTAAAGGCAACAATGGGACACTAGAGGAGCACAGAAAACGAGGAAGCATCATGAAATGACTTCCGTCAATAGCCACCAAACAGGCTTGAAGCAGCTATCAGGTGACAAGAAAGGGAACCAGGAACAGCATAATTAACAGTCCAAGTAGAGGGCACTCCAAAGGCACAGAGGAGAAAACTGAGTATGTTTAAGAAACTACAATTATATAGAGCTGTCTGGCACTAGCAATGGGAAGTATAAGTGAAGGGGCCAGAAAGTTAGACAAGTAACAGATTATAAAGGCTCTCATTTTAAAAAGAATAATTTCCATTCCAAGCAGAATAGGCCAGACTCAAAAGACATATAGCATATTTTCTCTCAGATCAAGAAAATAAATCTGAATATTTTGAGAGACAGACACAGACAGAGAGAGACAGAGATACAGAGACAGAGAGATAGAGAGGGGTGTGAAACTAGAAAAGAAATAAAAGGAGAGGAAAAAATCTTAAGGGAGAGGGAAAAGAGAGGCCAATGAAATACTGTACCCTGGAAGCTGAAGAGCAACCACTGGCCTGTGAAGAAGGGAACCAGTGAGAGTGGAGGGACAGAGAGTGCAAGGAAGAGCAGTGGGAAAAAAAATCTAAATTAAAATGCAGTATAATGACAAATAAGTATAAAACTTCCATAACAAAACCCATTACTTTGTATACTAACTCTTTTTTTAAAAAATTAAATCACTGCTAGTAAATGCTGGAGACCATACTGGATAAGAATTGCGAACAGTCTCTTTTAGCTTCTAAACCATTAACAATGGTGTCTAACATACAAGTAGGAAAAAAGAGTAATTCCATATTCTTGTGGACTAAAAGAATAATTACATGGTTTAAATTTTTAGTATGTTATTCGATATATACAAAGGTAGTTAGGAAAGTATTCCTGCCCATGACAAACAGTCAAACAGAAAGTGAATGAAAAAATTCAGTAGTCCTTTTTAATGTTCTACCTTTTTTCCCACTTGATTATCTAAAAAGGAAAAGACTAAAAACCATACATTAATCACAAGCTAATGAGACAAGCAGGAAATAAAAAAATGGGAAACAAGAATGTAGAAAAGTAAGATATTTAACTAGCTAAGAATGACTGAAGTAGTAATCAGCTTAAAAGTAACATATACTTGGTCTCACTTCCAATTTTATTACTATTAAATATTAATAGGCAAGTTTAGTTCCATAAGAGAAAGGTGAAGGGAAAAGACTGCAAAGCAATGCTAAACTTCCAACAGTAGTACGTAAAAATCATGTTGAGCAAGAAGAGTGGTGATGAAAAAATGGGGGCATTTCCTGGCTCAGTATTTTGTGAACTATGGTTCTCCATCATCTCCTGATTGGTCAATAAAGAACTGATCAGCTTATTAGCTGGGCAGGACTTCCATGCCTTGAGAGAGAAAGAGAGAGTCTCAGGTGAGCTGAGGAGTCCCCATGAGGACACAGATGAAGAAGGAGGCCAGCATGAGACCAAGATGGCAGGTAAAAGGACAAACTACTTACCGTAGTTTGGGAAGTAGGCAGAAACAGCATAGAATAGCTCAGAACCTGCCCAACTTAGTGCCAGAAGGGTGTAATGAATATACCAGGTGTCATTTATTTGGGAGATAAAAAGTGGTAATAGAAAAGTCCCCTGAATTATTTTTACAAACAACAGCTACTTCTAAGATTGTCCCCTCTAATTATTTCATTTCAAAACACCCTAGAATGTCTGCCAAAATACTGACTAATATGACACCTTTTTTATTAATGTCATATTCAAACATAACTAACTATATAGGTGAATATGCAAATAAAGCTGGTTTAGGAAGGAAAGAAAGCAGGTACTATGCACATTCAGGTCTTTGTAACTATACTAAATATGGATACACAGGCACATGTATTAAAAGTAAGGATAGCGTAAAACAGAATCTAATTAGTCTACTCAAAATAAACAAACAAAGCAATATTGTCTTTCCAAAGAATCATTTTGAGTATAGGCACCCCTGTAGTGTAAATGGAAATGAGCCTTTTTAATTACTTTCTTTAAACTACTTTAAAAAGACCTTCAAAAAGAATGCTTAACGACTTAGGATTTTAAAAATAACTTCATTATAAGTTGTGCAGCTACAATTCCATTTCCCAAAATGTTTCACCCATACTCACCCCCCCAAATTCCTGTTTATTAAAGATGCATAAAATAAGGGGAAAAATCAGCATTTAGCATCTTCCATTAACTATAATTGTTATCTGATAAATTTATATTTTAAGTAAATAAAAACATTAGACCCCTCAAATGGCCTACCTTTTGATTTTTGAATACTTTCAAACTCCTTACTAATCTACAGGTTAATGTATTAGTCTTATTTAAATAAAAACTGAATAAAAATCACTTAGGCTTAAAATTATGTGAGCTGCTTCATCATCCTTACAGACCATTTTGCCATTAAAGAAATCTTTTGTTTTACTTCACTAGTGTATTCACATTTTAATTTGGCCTTCTGCACATTTTATGAAGGCAATAAATTACGAAGGCAATTATATGATCCCACTTATATAACAGTATATTTCTTACATAACACACTGAAATATAGAGTTTAATAAGAAAATTATTATCACTCAGCTCTTTCCTGTTATTACACTGCAATATTCCTAAAATTTTAATCAAAATAATTTATTCTATAAGAAATCTATCATTAGATTTTATATAGTTCATTTGATATAAAGCTCACATTATGCTTACACATGTTTTTCAATAGCTATTATTTTCAAACAGCCAATTCAATTCACACAAACTCACAGCTACGAATCAGTCATAAAGATTTAGAATAACTACATACTATTAGTGTCTCAAAATCTTTTATTCATGAAAAATCTAAATTCTCATGTTTTCAATTGCAAATTCCTATTTTTTTTACTACATTTTACAGAATGATCATAAGAGACTAGAAAAGGTCAAAAAAAGTGAAATTATTTTTTGTTCACTCTTTCTCTACTTGACACATATCGATAATCCATCTTCTAAATTTTTCAAATCTTAGAGATTTGAAATAAAGGCATACATCTGCACACTGGCAATGTTTAATTCCCTTTTGTAATACTAGCCCCTTTCATATGCAGTAAACAATGCAATAAGCACTCAAAAATATTTGTCAAATGAATTGCTGAGTTAAGAATTAGTGAAGAAATATATGTGAATATTAATAACATTTGTTAAAGTTAATAACTTACTCCTCTAAAATAACCCTCAGCTTCATTTATAAAACTTATAAATTAAGACATTTAATAAATTTCCAAATTAAAATGTTAAACAGAGGCTTCTAAACTTACATATTAACATTTTAAGAGTAAGATAGAGAGGGAAGAGACAAAGTTGGCATCATTGTGTTCATAATGAAAAAAGGTTATTATGCTTATTATGCTCTGGGCCAAGGACTCATTTAGTCATTAAAAAGTCAGTGAAGAATAATCATTTTTGGTGAAATTCAATGGAACAAAAAGCCAAAGGGACTATTACTATTAACACATGCTTATTAAGTGCTTACTACATATCTAATACTGTACCAAATACTAAATTCTAATTTCCCTTGAGGGAAAAGATTTAGAATTTCAACTAAGAATTTTAAAATATGTAAGACATGCTGTCTTTAAAGACAGAGTACCAAGGGAGGGTGATAATCAAGAATAAGCTACCAAGCAAAACAGGATATGAATTTCATCACGAAGATTTAGTATACAGACCTGGAAAAACATGAATTGTATAGCAACTAAAAATGTAATTATATAAAATATTAGTGTATGTAACATATAGATCAAAATTATTGCATTAAAAATAAAAGATTTACAAAAATAAGCAAAACCACTGTTATAGAGACTGAAAATGAGATGACAAGTTTATTCAGTGGTGTCACTTACAGATGATAAATAGGACAAAAGAGTCCTGAGAAAGTGACCCACAGAGGAAACAGATCAACCTGAAGACATGACTCTGAAGGACAAAAGATTATTTAAAAAGAGAGGCTATTAATAGCATAAAGTTCAGCAAGATGAAGCATGAGGAGAGATGTATGTGAATAGATCTGATTTAAGTATCATTAATTCAACAATTATTTGAGCACGTTTTATATGTTAAGTACATTGGCTTTTATTCTGCGTGAGGTATAGGAGTCACTGTAGAGCTCTCAAGAACAGACTGACATGATTTGAATTTAATATTTTTAAAGAGTCATTTAAGATACTATTGTGAACAGATTAAAGACACAAGAGGTCCTACAATAATTTGACCAAGTAATGGTAGTGCTGGGACAACAGGGTTGAATAGTCAGATTCCAAGTAAATTGCATAGGTAAAGCCAGCAGGATTTCCTGATAGAATGTTTGTGAGTCTTGAAAAGCACAGGTCATAAATTACAGTAAAATCTGTGACCTGTCAAACCTGAACTGGCATCAAACAAAATGAAGTCGTCTGTAAATGGGGGAAGACACACAGAAGTTTCTTTATCGTTTACGAACATATAATGATTGAGTGAAGATGACTAGTGACCATCTGGGTAGAAGTTTTTGGCATTCGGGAAGGACATGAGGACACAAAGTGAAGCAAAAAGGAGCACAAAAAATAAATGAAGACAATAATGAAAGTATTATCTCCAAAACTCTCTAGGAAGGTTTTTAACTTTAGTTGTTTTGGTTTTATTTTTGTTTTTGTAAACTTGACACAAGCTAGAGTAATATGAGAAAAGCAAATCACAATTAAAATGTCACTTTTAAGACTGGCCTGTTGGCAATCTTGGGGTGCATTTTTTTAGTGATTGATGTGGGCGGTGACATCCTCAGGCAAGTGATCTTGGATGGTATAAGAAAGCACTCTGGGAAAACCATGGGGAACAAGCCAGTAAGCAGTGCTTCCCCACATCCTTTTCTTTAGTTCTTGCTTCCAGGTTCCTGCCCTGACTTCCTTGATGAGGGGTTGTGGTGCACAAGTGGAAGCTCTGCTCCCAAGCTGCTTTTAGTCATGGTGTTTTATCACAGCAACAAAAACCCTAACTAAGACAGACAGCCAAAAAGCAAGTGGGAGGGGAGGGGAGGGGAGGGGAGGGGAGGGAAGGGGAGCAGTTCTCAACCAACCAGGGTTATCTGTTATCTTGAGGAACATTTGACAGTGCCTGGGGCATTTTTGTTCATTACTACTGGAGAAAGCAGGGTGCAGGAAGAACTTAGGAGGGCCCCTGAATTAGGGTGATGAAACTCACCTCACTAGTAGTGATTTTGCAACTGAGTTCCTCATAACGAAAGGGGGAGGGGAGCATGTCAGAATAAGGAAGAAAAGCCCCTTCCATCTTGAAGTACTGATGAAGCTTAACATTGTGCCAGCTGCCAAAGGGTGTCTACCACGAACCACAAAGCAATGCACTTAGAACTGATAGGCAATAAACTGCTGACAGGTACAGGTCATTTTACATCTTAAAAAAACTTAGTGTGGTCACAACTTTTTTAAAAATATCATGCCCTGGAATACTAGACAAAATTTAAAAAAAAGGAACAAGAATTTGGATCAGACTACAAATTTTGACTCAATTTTGATGTGATCAATTGTCTATACAATTTTTAGATTAAGTTAAAATTCATTTTAGGGTTAAGACTTACTTTCCACCATGTACATAAAGATAAAGAATAGCAAAATAATATACTGCAAGTGTTAATTTACACTTTACTAAATAATTTGTCACCTAAATGTTTGAATTTTTCAAGTTTTCTTATATATGCATGTATTTTACCTTTAAAATTAGGGATATCTTTAGAAAAAAAATTGATGTATACTTGGTTACTAAATATCAATGCATAGGATTAATGTTGTACAGCCTCTTATGTAACAGGATTGTGAATTTGTTTCAAATGGCATACATTAGAAGAAAATCATTTCTGCAAAGTAAATCCTGAAGTTTAAGATTAGTTCCTAATAGCTGTGGATTTAGAGGGAATAAACCAAATGTTAATCCTTTCAAATGTTATGAACTGCAGCAGCAGATTCATAGTGTTCTATTTAATGATTCAGGAGTGTAGCTCTAAATAAAGATAGACAATTTTTTTAATCTCCTAGAAAGAAAAGACCAGCCTGAACAGCACTGGCCAAATTTATAGACCCAGGAGTACTTGCAGGTAAAACTGTATCATGCCCTACTCACAGGCGTCCTAGAGTGCCAACTGGTTAGTTCCTACAGGTTTCCCACTGAAAAAATATCCAAATGGAAATGGTGGTTCTCTGCATTTAAAACATCCTAACAGGGTTGAAGAGGTGGCCCATAGGTTAAGAATGCTCATAACCACTTGTAACTCCAGCTTCAAGAGTGCCAAGGCCTCTGGCCTCCACAGGCAACCACACTCTCTTGAACATACCCACACACATATACATAAATTTAAATGATTTTAAAACCAGGTCATAAAGTAAACCAAATAAAGGTCATTAGGTTCAATTATATTTTGTTCTAATTTGTCCTCCTGCTCAACTGTCCTACACACACACACACACACACACACACACACACACACACGCACACGCACACGCACGTACATAAATCCATTAAATTCCCTTCCTTGCCCACAGGCCCCATTCAGGACAGAGGAATTTTAAAAGCCTAACAATACCAATTATGTGAAATAGAAACTTACCTTACTGTTTCTTTTTATTTTCTAGTTATAACTGTATTTTAAATTTTTCTCCTAACTTGCCTATTTAAAAATATCTCCTGTTAAAATAAATTTCTTAATTTTGTTAGCCAAATTTATTGATTTCCCATTTTCTGATGAATATATAATCTTTCCTTGATTTTTTTAATCAAATTTGAATAAAAATAAAGCAGAAAACACTGCTACATTCCTATCCTGGAGTAATAAATACATTTCCTGATACTGGGAAATTGAGAATATTGTCCTAGCCATTCAAACAAAGAGGCAATATAACACACTACTTAAAGACACAGACAACAGGGGCTAGAGAGAAACAAAGTGGTTAACAACACTGGCTGATCTTCCCAAGGATTTGATTCCTGCGTGTTATCTTATGACTGTCTGTAATTCAGTCCCAGGGAATCTGACACGTTCTCCTCGACTCCCGAGCACTAGGCATGGATCTGGTGCACAGGCATACGTGCATACAAAACAACCGCACACACAGAATTTAGCACCACAGTGATTTTTTTAATTTCTTCAAATCAGAAATGTTTTTTTTTGTTTTACATTATCAATCTACATTTAGATTTACTCACATACTTAACTACTATACTCCTTCTTAATTCAAGATCAGAAATAAATCTTTCTAAGATATTTGGAAGGAGAATGGCCTTGTGGTGATAAAGATATTTTTTTACTGTAAAATATCTTTATTCTACCATCATGTACAAAAGACTTTTACTAGAGATCCAATTCCAGGTCGGCCATTTTTTGACTATTTTGACTATTCTACTAACTTCAGGTTTCTATTTTAAGATCCCTATCTGCTGTGCCACATTTCATAAAAATAAGCCCATGTTCATAGGAGTAGATTATCTCATATTTATTTGTTGGGCTTCCAAAATGTAAAGATTCTAATCTTTTCTTTAAAATTTTAAGCCATTTATCACTTCAAGTATTGTTCACCACATCACCTTCTGAAATGTATCTCCCATGTTTTATCCTTACCACAACTACCCAGGCCTCTGACCCTGGACTGCTTTCTCTCTAACAAACTCAGAATCACATTCCAGTAAGTTTTCTTTCCAGTTGGGGTTACCTGCTATTTAACATTGGCACTAAGTTTAAAGATTTTTTTTTATTTTGCATTTCTTTATTTAAGATTGATTTGATTTATATATGCAAGTACACTGTCACTGTCTTCAGACACACCAGAAGAGGGCATTGGATCCCATTATAAATGGCTGTGAGCCACCATGTAGTTGCTGGGAATTGAATTCAGTGCCTCTGGTCAGTGCTCTTAATCACTGAGCAATCTCTCCAGCCCCTTATTTTGCTTTTCTACAGTTTGTATTTGGTTCATTTTCAAAGCCACCTGACCAATCCAACAGCCACTTGGCTGTTAAAACATGTTCCCAATTTTGTCTTTAGATTTGATTCCTTGCTACAAAGTTCCTATTAACTTTCATTCAATGTAATTTGTCTTGATATACTTTTTGTAAATTCCTATTCTATATAACAATAACTATTCTCTGCCATGTGAAGACCTTTTCTTACAGGTAGCAATTCAGTTTGGTTTGCTAGATGCCTGTCACAGCTAATCTTGGTTGTCACCTAACTAAATCTGGAATCAACTAAAACACTATCTGCTGGACTGAGGGATTTTCTTGATTGGATCAGTTGAGGTGGGAAGGTGCACCTTAAATATGGGCCATTCCTTCTGGTGGCAACCCACATAAAAGTACATGGAATAAGGAAGCTTTCATTTTTTGCCTGTTTGCCCTCACTCTTGCTGCTAAGTTTATCTATCCTATTGCTGAGGTATTCTTTCATTGGTGTTAGAACGTACGTCTTTAAGATTCCAGCACAGACAAACCCAGACACTTTCTAGGATCCTCTGGGACTCCAGCACTGGACTGACTGCTGAGACCTCCAGTCTCATTTTTGGACTACCAGCCCACAGCCTTTAAGTCACTCTAATTTATTCATTCTATAAATTTTGTGCCTTTAGAGAATGCTGACTAATACAGTATCTGAAGCATTTAAGATCCAAACTTAAGATATAATTCTTGACTTAGACTTTTACATACAATGCAAACACTGATCATTCAAACACCAAATAAACATATACACAGCACTAAGTTCTGAGTTTTTAATTCACATAGAAAGGAAGCTTCCTTTGACTCCTTACATTGGGTATGTGCTTTTGAGACCTTTAATACATGCTAGCCCTTTCCCTAATATAATCTCTATAATCCATAATCTATATAATATAATATTAGTATAATCTCTATAGTCTGGTCCCTAACCTATACAATCTGTAGAAACTTGAATCGTGGTTTCCAGCAGTTCTGTGCTCTCACATTGAACTTTTTTTTTTCTTTGTTTTGTTTTGTTTTGGGTGGGAGTAGTAAATGCCATGATGCTATACTATGCCAAGCTGGCTAGAAAGAATGTTCCATTTAATTCTGTTTCATCAAAAATACTTCTCTAAGCAAACAATTAGTCCTCTCAAAAGTTTTAATCTATAGAGCTGCGGACTCACTTAAAGTGTGAAAAAGAAATATACATTATGACAGTCAATGCTTTCATTGACTCCCAGAAGCACAAAAGTCCCTCCAACAATATGCAGACTTTTGACTGGAGTCCTGAGGTTCAGCATTGGTCTTTAGTACCACTTGATAATAAACACCTTGTGCATTATCAAGTACAACTTGATAATAAACATCCTTAATAGATGAGATTTCCCAACTGAACCCTCTAGATGGGCTGGAATTGGTTGGTTATGAATGTAACATAATATTTAACATAGATGAATAATGTCATTTACAATTTTTACAACACAATATCGAATTCCAAAATTATCTTTCCTCTAAAAAACTATAGAATTAGATTTTCAAACTTCTTCCCATGAGGAGGCCTTGACAATAGTGGCTGCAAGTGGTGAGTCAATGTTCTTTAGGAGTGTGGTTCCGGGTAGGATAAGCATGCTCCAGTGGATGGCCCCAAACCCATGTATATATCAGTAGCACTGACTGGACTAAGGGGATTATTCTGAGGGAGGGAGGGAGGGAAGGACGGAGGGAGGGAGGAGAGAGAGAGTTTGAGAAAGGTTGTGGGAAGAAAATATGGTCAAAATACATTGTGTACATGTACAAATTCTCAAAGAATAACTTTTAAAAGTTAAAGTCCTTCCCATATAACTTTTTAAGACTTGCACCTATTTTGTTTATTAAAAGTCTTTGTTTTTTCATCTTAGTGAGAGTGTTTTTTTAATATGTTAAAGTAAACAAGTATGATAGCTTATACCTGTAAGACCATTACTTAGGAGACAGAGGCAGGAGGACATAAATTTCAGGCCACCCTGGGCTACTGGGCTATATAAGGAGGGGAGAAAGGAAGGGAGGAAGAAGAGTGGCCAAGGAGCGAGGAGGGAAGGAAAATATCCAGAAATGTATAATCCCAGTACTTGGAAGGAAGAAAAACATGATACCCCATTCTCAAACAGAACAAAACAAAATAAAAAGATTGAACCTACAAGAACTTTATCAAATAAAAGAGTTTCTGTCTCAGCAGTAAATCCCTAAATCTATTGATCTCTTTTAGAGAGTCTTTTGTTTGCTGAAATGGGTAACAAGCAACAACCAGGCAACCAGTGGAGTCAAAGTTATAATCTTTTCTGGAGAAAGTATGTTTTGTATCCAAATGCTACCAGAACTGGGATGTGCAGAAACAATTACCTGAACTCAACACAAAGGCACAAGGTTCACTTAGCCCTATCTATTTAGTCTTAAGTTCATTAAGCCTCATCTATGACAACCAGTAAGAGGTCTTTCAGTCCCTGTTCAACACTGACAGTGTCTGGGACATGCTGTGTTCTAAGACTGCCCACTCCATCCTCACAGCTCTGTTACAAAGTTTTCTCTTAAAGTGAGTACAAATCTGTCTCTTTATAATTTCCACCCACTGGTTCTAATTCTATCCCTGAGACCACACAGAAAAAAGTATAGTCCTTCCATCTTCCATATGTCAGCCCTCCCTTCAAATATTTGAAGCCAATTATCGAGTATCTCATGATTGTTGGGGCAGGCTAGAAAACAGCCCCTGAAAGATGTCCATGTCCTAATCTCAAGAACCTGTGTATATTATCTGATACAGCAAAGGGGGCTTGGTAGATGTGACTAAATTAAGATCTGGAGGTGGGGAGTTTACAGGCCAATCTAATCATGAGTCCTTATTAGAGGGAGGTAAGGTTGGAGAGAAGGAGATATGATAAAGGAAGAAGAGGCTAGAACAGCGGTTCTCAACCTCCCTAATGCCGCGGCCCTTCAGTGCACTTCTTCATACTGTGACGACCCCCAACCATAACATTATTTCATTGTTACTTCATAACTGTAGTTGCTATTGTTATGAATCATAATGTAAATATCTGTTTTCCAGCAGTCCAAGGTGACATCTGTGACAGGTCATCCAACCCTCAAAGGGGTAAGCCATAGGGTGAGAACCACTGGACTAGAGTAGTTGAAGTAAAGGAAGGAGCCACTGCCAAGAAGTTCAGGGGACCTGAGAAGCTTAGAAGCAGGGGTAGAAACAAGAAACCAGTCTTCCCTAGAGGCCCCAGAAATACAGCCTGGCCACATGCATTTAAACTATTTTTTTTCATTTTTTTTTTTCTGAGGCAGTTTTATAAAGCCCAGGTTGACCTCAAACTACTAGGTAGCTGAGCCTGACTTAAACTGTAGATTGTCTTATATCTATCTCCCAAATGCTGGCATTATAGGCATGTGATACCAGGCTATACATTTAGATTTTTCACCTCTAAAACTGTAATAAATAGAATCTTTCATGTAACAATTCTGTGATATTATTACAGCAGCAGGAAACCAATACAACCATTCTATTACTAACCTAAGAGTTCCTCCACCATTCTACAATGACAGTTTCGATATTCCTAATCTTTGTTTTGTCTAAAATCTCCCTCCTTCTTGGTTCATATCCTATTCAAATCCAAAACAGTCTAAGACTGACACTGTCTGTCTGTCTGTCTCTGTCTCTGTCTGTCTCTCTCTCTCTCTCTCTCTCTCTCTCTCTCTCTCTCTCTCTCTCTCTCTCTCTCTCTCTCTCAATAACATCAGAAATCCTATCCATATGGTTTTGTAGAAAATATTTAATCTCAGTTAGAGGCTTCTACCCCGTCTCTGATCATTCAGTTTCTGGATAAAGACACACACAACCCTTATATTTATAGTAAGTCTTTTCAAAGGTGGGGTAGAAACCTCAGATTGAGATTACATATTTCTACAACAATATGGTCCACTTGCACTTACCAACCATATTATCAGAGTAATAACTCAGTAAATATTAAGTTGAAATAAAAAAAACTGTTGAGCACCCTTAACAGTTCTAGTGTTCTAAAAGAAGTGGTTTTATTTTTCCAACCCTCCAAACTAAGCTCATTCCATCTACAGTGGGTGGGGCTAGCATGTTCAGGGCAGCAGCAAACAGCTCATCAGTTAAGAGCATGCATTGCTGCTGCAGAAGACACAAGTCCAGCGCCCAACACCATGTCAGGCACTTACACATGCAACTCCAGCTCTAAGGACAAGGCCTCCATAAGCACTGTACTCACACACAAATCCACACTCAGACATATACAATTTTATAAATGATTATTTTATGTATGGGTATTTTGCCTGCATGCATATATGTAAACCATATGCATATCTGATACCCATGGAATCCAGAAGATATTGGGTCCCCTAGAACAAGAGTTACAAGTGATTATAAGTTCTATGTGAGTGTTGGGAATTAAATTCCCAGGTCTTCTGGAAGAGCAGTCAGGCCCCTAACTGCTGAACTATCTTTTCAGCAACATACACACATAATTTTTAATAAAATTAAATTATTAAAAATAATGAATGGATAAATACAATGTCACTTTAAAGATTTCTAAAAAAATAATGGAGATTAGATTACTTAATTCAGACTTATAATCACACAACTATGTATTAATAAAATCATTGTGAAAAGTATAGATAAAAGTTACTTATATTATGCATATGATTTAAGTATCGTAAAAACAGGCATCTTAAACTCTAGATTATTTTGTACATACATATGTATGTGTATGTACAAAATAATGTGAATGGATTAAGCATGTGTGTGAAGGTTATACCTGTGTGTTCACGTATGTATGCATGTAGAAGTCAGAGAACAATTTTAGGTTTCATTCTTGGGTGTGTATATACATGTTTATATGAATATATCTACACATACACACACATGCGCACACGGGCACGCACGCGCACGCGCACACACACACACACACACACACACACACACACACACACACAATGAGATAGGGCCTCTCACTGGCCTAGAAATTCATCAAGTAAGCTAAGCAGACTGGCCAGCAAACCTCAGGGACCCACCCTGTCTCTACTTCCCCAGCACTGAGGTCACAAGAGCACACCACCACACTTAGATTTTTTTTTTTAACATGAATTCTGGAGGATCAAATTTAGGCCCTCATGGTTTCCTTACCAACCGAATTATTTCCCCTTCCCTACACTCAATTATGAAACTTACAGAAGTTACTGCAAAAAAAATTAAATTAACCAAAGTACAATATTCATTAAGCCAAATGTTTGTATAAAATATTTTAACAGTTATATAATAGCTGTATCTGCCAACATTAATTTCCACCAACTAATAATGATGCAGCTTTGACAAATGCACTGTAATACATTGTTCCTATAGTGTAGTTCACCTTAAAATCCTGGGAGTTTTCCTTAACAGTTCTGTTCATGTATATTAACATTTAATGTACTTGTCGTTACTCTTCAAATTTTTGTTGGCTTCTAAATGACACATCATTCTCTGTGTGAGAATGGCCAGGCTTCTCTGAATATCAAGCACAAGCACCACACTAAGACAGTAGGAAGCCAGGTGTAGGTGGTGGTTCATGCCAGTAATCCTAGAGCCTGGGAGGCATAAGCAGGAACATCAAGAGTTCTAAGCAACCTGTGATACACATGAAACCTTGACTGAGTTGGCGATAGACAGCGGTGCAAGACACTGAGAAATTCTAGTGTGTGCTGACCATAGTTCCTGAGCTCAGTTTGCATTTAATCTTCTACAAGAGATGTCAATACATGTAAGTAAAAAGAAGAATAACGTAAGGCAATATAACAAATGATCATCCTAGGTAGATAAGCATTCTAAGCAAAGATAAAAGGGAGCACTCTTGGTTTAATGCACAGGAAGAAATGAAAAAGAAAAGTAGACCACACTAGTAAAATTTAAACGGGGCAGGGGGGTTGGCAGCAGACAGGTAAAAGACCTTGTCCAAGATGACTCTGCAGCCATACTGTGGAGATTTTTAAATATCCCAGTAGAAAAAGATGGCAGAAAAAGTAGATTAGAAACATGTTAGAGATCATATATCAGAATGTACTACATGCTCAGAACGCAAACCTTTAAAATAAATTACAAAGGTTTTTATGCTCAACAAGCAATATTTTCTATAGCAGATGACAGGGAAATGTGGGGCTTTCTGTATAGAAGAACAGTTTACATAAAACTGAATTAGCGGAACTATAGAAAGAGAAAGTTAAAAAAAAAAGGTTGAAACCAAGGGAGCCTCAGGTTTGAGGTGAGAAAACGAAGTAGATATGAAAATAAACTTGGATGGGTGGGAAACAAGCTGGTACCGAGAAAGAGAGAAAGCACTGGCAAATGTGATGGGTTCATTCTTCCTTCTTTCCTTCCTTCCTTCTCCTCCCTCCCTCGCTCCCTCCCTCCCTCCCTTCCTTCCTTTCCTTCCTTGCAGAACAAAGATTTAAGAGCCTAATACTACTTTCAAGTATTTGATTGAGACTGAGTGAATGGAAAAACGCATTCAGAAGATATTCAAGTATATATTATATCAGTCTCTGAGCTAGGTGGTGAGGAGAAAATATGGCTCAAGAAAACGAGCCACCTGAGCAAGGCTTATAGAAAAGGAGAGACAGGTGACTATCAAAGAGAATAGCGAGATAAATGCTTGAGGAAAAGTGAAGAGCACAGGGAGCGCTGGTGAAACCTCAGAAATCATGACAAGAACCTGATTTTAGCAAGTTTTTTGAATGAAAGAGCTAAGCAAAGTGGAAACATAAAAGCAAGCAGCCACAGTCCCTTCCTTAAATTACTTGGTTAATTATGATGGATTCAAATTAAGCTACCAAAAATCAATAAATGTGATCTATAATTTAATAACTGGCTTATTTTAAAATTCATTCCTAGAATTATTTATTTGAAACTAAAATCTTTGATAAAATAGATTACAAGATAAAATTGTATTCTTAAAAGATCACACATTGATCATAAGATCAGAAGTAAGAAGGACACAACATCTGTCCCAACACCAGCAGTTACTGGGACCAGCAGGACCCAGGCACACAGGAACTCCACCATACCAGTGGGCCAGTGCAAACTCTGCAGCCAGTCCTACAACATCCGGGTGCTTTTACAAGTCCAGGATCACAGGATCCCAGGAGCTTGGTCACACCAGGATCTCAGGGTCCCAGACGCAGCTTAACTCTCAGAAGCTCAGACACACCCACGATTTCAGGATCACAGGATCACAGAGACAGCTTGACTCTGAGGAATTCTGACACAACCAGGATCACAGGAAGGACAGGCTCCAGTCAGATATATCGAGGGCAGGTAGCACTAGAAATAACCAGATGGCAGGAGGCAAGCATAAGAACATAAGCAACAGAAACCAAGGTTACTTGGCATCATCAGAACCCAATTCTCCCACCATAACAAGTCCTGGATACACCATTACACCAGAAAAGCAAGACTCTGATTTAAAATCAAATCTCATGATGATGATAGAAGACTTCAAGAAGGACATAACTCCCTTAAAAGCAATACAGGAGATCAAAAGTAAACAGCTAGAAATCCTTAAAGAAGAAACACAAAAATCACTTAAAGAATTACAGGAAATCACAATCAAACAGGTGAAGGAAATGAACAAAACCATCCAGGATCTAAAAATGGAAGTAGAAAGAATAAAGAAATCACAAAGGGAAACAACGCTGGAGGTAGGAAACCTAGGAAAGAGATCAGGAGTCATAGATGCAAGCATCACCAACAGATTACAAGAGACAGAAGAGAGAATCTCAGATGCAGAAGATACCATAGAAAACATTGACACAACAGTCAAAGAAAATGCAAAATGCAAAAATCTCCTAACCCAAAACATCCAGGAAATCCAGGACACAAAGAGAAGACCAAACCTAAGGATAATAGAAGAGGGTGAAGATTCCCAACTTAAAGGACCAGTAAATATCTTCAACAAAATTATAGAAGAAAACTTCCCTAACCTTCCCTAAACATGAACATACAAGAAGCCTACAGAACTCCAAATAGACTGGACCAGAAAAGAAATTCCTCCCATCATATAATAATCAAAACACCAAACACACTAAACAAAGAAAGAATATTAAAAGCAGTAAGGGAAAAAGGTCAAGTAACATATAAAGTTAGACCTATCAGAAGTACACCTGACTTCTCACCAGAGACTATGAAGGCTAGAAGATCCTGAGCAGATGTCATACAGACCCTAAGAGAACACAAATGCCAGCCCAGGCACTATACCCAGCATAACCCAGCAAAACTCAATTACCATAGATGGAGAAACAAAGATATTCCATGACAAAACCAAATTTACACAATATCTTTCCACAAATCCAGCCCTACGAAGGATAATAGATGGAAAACACCAACACAAGGAGAGAAACTACACCCTAGAAAAAGCAAAAAAGTAATCTTTCAACAAACCCACACAAACATAATTCCACTTCTAACAACAAAAATAATAGGAAGTAACAGTCACTTTTCCTTAATATCTCTTAATATGAAAATTAATAGTACCAATGTATCCTAATCGATTGAAATTTAAAAATATGAGGAATTAGAAATTTGTTGGCTGTCACCCAGTGAGTGGTCTAATTTGGTAATTGGAGAGATATGTCCAATACTGTACAATCCACATACACTTTATGCTTGTTTGTATGTGACAGTGTCTTGCTGTGTACCACATAATGGTTTTGAAATCATGCTTCTCTTATCTCAGCCTCTCTATAAGTAGGATTGTTTATTTGATATTTTTACACTATACTATGGTTTTCAGAACAGCTTACATATTTCAAAATTATTTGTACAGTCAAAAGAAACATAGACAATTAATTTGGGAGGTGGCTTGTAAAAGAACAACAAAGAGGAAGACTGAATGTTTTGCTTGATATTTATAATTATTGTATCAATTTTGAAGAAGATGACCTTATAAGATACTCTTTTATGAGATGAATGCTTTTCAAAATCATCACAGCCAATGAACCACAATCTTACCTTCACCTAATGTCTGTGCCACCCTCCAAGCAGAACCATTGTTAATTGAAACAGTTGATGAATGACTGCATGGATAAACCATCTTAATACACACAATTTCTTAAATGAATGTAACCTGCTCCCTGTGGGTTGAGAATGATGACAATCACTCAAGTCAAATAGCTTTGACCATAGCAATAAATCTGTATCCAAATAATTGTGTCTACAATTCGTTCCTTGGAGCAGCAGAGCTGTCAACTCTTAGCTTAGCTACTTTGGAAGTAAAATCCTTTGGGGATGTGAGGGACACTGAAATACAGCCTTATTACAATGAACTCCAATGTCTAAAAATTTTCCTTATTTTGGGTTTGTACCACAGTAAGAGCCAAAATCTTAAGCTCTACTAAAAACAAAACAAACAAAAAGACTTTATCTTTTTATGTTCATTTAATAACATGTCCATCATTTTTATGACTGGCATATATATATATATATATATATTGCTGAATATAATAAAACTAAAAATTATAAAAAGAAAAAATTGACCTTTACAGGAATGGAGAGATGACTTAGTGGTTAAGAGCACCGTCTGCTCTTCCAGAGAGAGCTCCTGAGTTCAATTCCCAGCAACCACATGGTGGCTCACAACCATCTGTAATAGGATCTGATGCCCTCTTCTGGTGTGTCTGAAGACAGCTACAGAGTACTCATATACATAAAATAAATAAGTGAATTTTTAAAAAGTGACCTTTACATCTAGCACTCAACAATAAAATTACATTACAAGAATCCCAGAAGATGTGGTATATTTACACAATGGAATACTACTCTGCAATTAAAAACAAAGAATTCACGAAATTCCTAGGCAAATGGTCAGAACTTGAAAATATCATCCTTAGTGAGGTAACCCAATCACAAAAGAACACACACGGTATGCAGTCACTGATAAGGAGATATTAACCCAGAATCTCGGAATACCCTAGACACAATTCGCATATCAATAGATTTCCAAGAAGATGGAAGGAGAGACCCCTGGTCCTGGAAAGACTGGATGTAGGGGAATGCCAGGACAGAGAAGCGAGAGGGGGTTAAATGGGGAAAAGAGGGAGGGAAGGGGGCTTATGGGACTTTCGGGGAGGGAGGAAACGGGAAAGGGGAAATGATTTTGAATGTAAATAAAAAAAACTTAGAAAATAAAATCAAATTAAAAAAACAAACAAACAAGAATCCAATAGAACTTTCTGGAAAGATGAAGGTAATTCTTGGACTGCATTGGCCTTGACTTAAATAGCTACTGAATACTATCATAACTTGAGAAAGAACTCTCATTAAAGTTAAGTCAAATTTAAATAGCTGCCCTAGAGAAATTCATCTGGACATTGTGTTTCAAGGAACGTCGGTCTGGAGAATAAGAGGTCATCTACACTCTTCCTGAGAAGGCATCAATCATGCAGGGGTCTGGATTATAAAAACACTACAGTCCAGCAATGTCTACAGCTGGCTTTACTGGCAATAAATATTTGATTTAACTGATGGTTAGTATTTATTAAAAATTATACTTTGCTTATAGAGATTGAAAGATAAATGACAAGGCATTTAAAGGGAAAATTAGAAAGACTGCTTTTGAGTTTTGTTACTTGTATGGAGTTTTAACATATTATCAACTGCATTTATTTAAACATAACATTTAACCAATTTTGACATGTTGTATCACTACAATCAAGATTATGAACATCAGCTATTCTCTTGAAGGGTTCTTTATTCCCCTTTATGATTCTTTTTTATTATTATTCAACTAAACCATCAACAAGTAGCTACTGTTCTATTTTAATATGCTGGTTTACATCTCATGGAATGTGAAATGAATGCAACATTACATACAGTATGTTTTAAAAAAGATCACACATCTACAAAAGGGTATCAGTAAATTTTATGGGTGATGGAAATGTTAATTGTGAAACTAATTACATGATTCTATACATTTATCCAAATCAACAGAGTGATATAGCTAAAAATTGGTGAATTTTACTGTAAAATATGCCTCAATAAGTTTGCCATTTAAAAAAAAAAAGTATCACAGTAACTTACTACTCAGGCTTATGACAACTAGTCAAAAGTTATTCAATAATATTACACTAAAAACAAATCATACTCTAATGCTATATTACTATGCATTCACAGTATTCTATTCATAATCAATCCCCCCAAAACATGCAATTTCTTTTTATTTTTTAAAGATTTATTTATGTATTATATGTAAGTACACTGTAACTGTCTTCAGACACTCCAGAAGAGGGCGTTAGATCTCATTACGGATGGTTGTGAGTCACCATGTGGTTGCTGGGATTCGAACTCAGGACCTTCGGAAGAGCAGTCAGTGCTCTTAATTGCTGAGCCATCTCTCCAGCCCAACATGTAATTTCTTAATAAATATGCAGTTTTACAAATTTTACTTGAATGGAACTCTAAATATTTCTCACTGAATTTAAGAAAAAAGTCTTCTTGGAAGCCCCCACAAATGACACAGACAATTGTCATTACTCTTGGTTGTTCAACAAAACTAGATGTTAAGAACCTATTGGCAAAGACACAACACCTTTGGTTGTAAGACATAGAAAAATCAATGAACTGACCTGAAAACTTCCTCCCTGATGACTAACTTTCATGGTGCCAAAATCAGCAAGCTGCTGGGAGAGACAAAACATCAAATGGTACCTCTGTGACCAACTGCATCCTACAAAATCAGGTAAGATGTACCCACTGGTGCAATAGTAGCACAAAGGTTATGGGTGGATTTGACATCTCTCCATAAGAAGGAATTTAGAACTGATACTATAAATCTGCCCAGAAGCACATGGCTCAGGAGGTTACAGGCCCTAGGAGAAAGACTACTACTGTTGTTTTGTTAAATGGCATGTTGTAAAACTGCCTTCTAAATATTTGTGATTATACCTATAAATTAACGTTGTCCTCAACCTTGGCCAGAGAATTAATTAAGGCTTGGCTGTTCTTCCAGAGAACCAAGGTTAGAGTCCCAACACATACACGGCAGTTCACAACCATCCTTAATTCTAGTTCCAGGAGATCTGGTGCATTCTTCCGGCCTTCACAGGCACCAAACATACATGGAGTGCACATATATACATGCAAGCAAAATGCCCATATGCATAAAATAAAGATTTAATTTTGTTTTGTTTTTTAGTTTGCTTTATTTTGCTTTGTTTTGTTTTGAGATGAGATTTCTTTGTAGCCCCAGCTGCCTTGGAACCCTCTCTATAGACCAAGCTGGCCTCAAACTTAGACAGCCACCTGCCCCAGCCTCTGCATCCCAAGTGCTAAGATAAAAGGTGTAAGCCATTGTATATTTTTAAAATGTACTATATTTTAAAAAAAACCAAAGAGGTCGTAATGATCAGGTTCAGTCTGAAGTCTGAAATCTATATCCTATCATAATTCTAAGAGTATTTAAAATCTAAATCATTTTCCTCCTCAAACCAGCTCTCCTTTCCAATATCCCTTTTCTTTTGTCATCCTCTATATTTCAAGGCTGATTTACTGTTGGTATTTATAATTCTAAGATAAAGGCACAGGAAGACCACAGCCATTAAAAGTACTCTAGGGTAGACTTACAGGAAACAACAAGCAGCTAACCAATCCACCCAATTACTACTGATGGACACAAGTGCCTCGCAGTAACCAGTCAGACCATGTACGTCTCCACCAGGAGTAGTGGGTTCTTAGTGAGTGGACACAGAAGATGGCCATCAATACATCGACAAATTTCTGTCCATTTTAATCACATGTAATAACATGGAAGACTTAAAAATATATCTAAAATGTCTTTAAATTTTAATAAATATCAGAAAGACTGAATTATACTCACTTATTTTGGCTATTAGCATTATTAACATTACCAAAAAGAATACTGGTGAAACACTTAGAAGAAAGCAAATAAAAACATTACAGTAATAGAAGGCTCACCTACCATGCAAATGGCCCTGAGGACTATTCCTAGCACATAAAAAATATAAAATTGAAAATTGTTCCCATTTATGAAAATGTAAACATTGACCTCAAATTTTTCTCTAATGGCCTAGAACAAAAAATATGTAATAATGTAATCTCATTAAGAAACTCATATGCCAGCTGGGCAGTGGTGGCGCACACCTTTAATTCCAGCACTTGGGAGGCAGAGGCAGGCGGATTTCTGAGTTCAAGGCCAGCCTGGTCTATAGAGTGAGTTCCAGCACAGCCAGGGCTACACAGAGAAACCCTGTCTTGAAAAAAACCAAAAAAAAAAAAAAAAAAAAAAAAAAAAAAAGATCTTCAAGGAACTCATATGCCAAATTGCATACTGAAAACAGTGCTTGGAACATGGAAGAGACTCTGTGTTCTTATTTCCAGCATATATAACAGTGACATATATACAAGTATCACATGTTTAAATCTGCTTTGGGAAAGTATGTTGAAATAAATTAGTATGATTGGTTTATTACTATTACTAAAGGGTAGCTATAGATATTTTATTCTTAAGCAGATCTAAGTAAATTCAAGACTTTAAAAATCAAGATTCAAATTGAAATGAAAATACAAATATTATAGGAACGTAAAAAAAAATCAAGATTCAAAGAAAATATCAATTTCCTTCACTTTGTCAAAGAGACAATTTTTGTTTAAATTCTAACAAAACTGAGCATTCATTTAATTTAGCAGTTTTTCAAAAAGTGGTTACTTAAAATGTGTCACTTCAGAGACTTGATGGCTGAAATGGATTGCCTGGGAAGTAATCATTCACAGAGATTTCCAGTATTGTCAGAATACATATGAAAACATGTCTACAATTACAAGTTGGGCTTCTGAAAAAAAGATACAATAGAGCTATCTAACATCTAACTATATCTATCAAATATATCACAAATAGGTCAGTGAGATAGCTCAGTAAGTATAGGTACTACCACCAAGCCTGATGCAAATTTGATCCTAAGGACTGGTCTGGCGAAAAGAGAGAACCAACTCAGTTGTCCTGACCTCTACTCGCATGCTGTAGGATATACAAGCACATACACATACGCATACATACAGGTACAAAATAAATACAATGCAACTTAAATCTTTGTAAAGCAGAAAAGACATAAAACTTAAAAACAATACTGTAAAAGTAAGTCATTCTCTGAATGCTGAGATGGGAAAATAAGTGCCAATTTAAAACTACTATTCTTTTTTCCCAAACAGGGTCTCTCTACATAGCCCTGGCTGTCCTGGAACTCTCTATCTAGGCCAGGCTAGATTTTCCTGGAACTCAGTATGTAGACAAGTCTAAACTCACAGTGATCTCCATGGTTCTGCCTCTAGAGTGCTGGGATTAAAGGTCTATGCCACCAAGCCCAGTCAAAGTACTACTTTCAATTAAAGTGTGTGGCCAAACATCTCAGCTTGAATATTGAACCACTGTCAGCCAGTAAGTTATGTACTAGTGTATACATGATCAGTTCTGTGTTTTTAAATACTTTGTTAATTTACTGGTAGCTTACTCAAGGTTTGATAATGGATTTGGGTTTTTAATTTACTTGTTGACGCAAACTCAAGGCTGATTCAGCTTTTTTGAAGTGGAAATAGTAATAGTCCTATTTGTGTAGATAGGACTGCTTCTGCATTTATACCAGATTCACCTAGCTGTCATGAAGGAGGGCAGGAAGTAGGAGAGGAGTTAAACTGGATACAAAAAATGGAGATGCTTATAGTCAGAATGAGAGGATCCTATCCTATGATGTTCATGGCACTTTCACATGGCTAGCTATTCTAGAGGTAGACGACAAAACACAGTCAGTCTGCAACAGGCACTCCCACCCTCACTGTCTAACACCTGAAATGTCATCACCATCAGTCCGTATGACAACTCTTGTATAAGGTGAAGCTCAAAGTTTCCTATATAGTTAACAAGTTACTAAATAATCCAAAGTAACACAACTGTAAGAACCAAAGAAGAAAGGTAATATTCAAACAATAAAGTAAAACTTCTTTTTAAAATATGATAATAAAAAATGGGTATAGGAACCACAGACACTTTCCTTATATTTCCAAAGCCCATTATATTAGAATTAGCATAGTAGTGGAAAGCTCCTACAATGACATATGAAATCACATTATATTTAGTTACTTAGGAGGTTAATAGGAAAATATCCACAAGTAGGGTTAACTAGTAATTTCTCACATTAGTTTAGTATAGACTAGGATAATCAGATAATTTTACTAATATCTACTGATCACATGATGGTAAATGCCTATTGTTTACAACTGCCTATCAAAGACAGGGAAAAGTAGACATTCTTGAGTCAGTGCACAGGGAATAATAAGAAAATTATGAGATAAAAAGAATAAATTAAGAGGTGCTAAATGACACTTATTCTTAACTCTACCCTAAGACTTAGTTCTCCTTAGTGCAAATGATGCCACCATCTCTGAGACCATACTTGTTTCTGACCATACTACATCTAATATCTAATTCTGATCAAACTACAAGCCCCCAGGAGTTAACTATAAAGACTTAAAGAGTATTTCATATGAAAGAATCAAGGGTGTCAAAAAAAATCACATATGATAATTTTATCCTTTATACAACTACATACATATTCAATTTATTGGCAGCTTCTTGGATATATCCCATCTTATTCCTTATCAAACTTTGTTTTCCAAGTACAAGCACTATGCTTTAATTAACCTAAAGTCATTTTTTTAAGATTTATTTATTATGTATACAGTGTTCTGCCTGCATATTTGCTGGTATGCCAGAAGAGGGCACCAAGATCACATCACAGATGGTTGTGAGCCACCATGTGGCTGCTGGGAATTGAACTCAGGACCTCTGTAAGAACAGTCAGTGCTCTTAACCACTGAGCCACCTCTCCAGTCCATATGTTATATTTTTTTAAAAAAAACTTTTAAACCCTGCCCCTAGAAGCACTGCAGATGTGGCTACTGTGTCACATGTGTGTCAGTAGGTGGCAGAGAGGAGAGAGGCTATGTCTATGCTCAGTGTTCTGACCTGGCCTTGCCCCACACCTACTGCAGCACTCAGGAGAACAAGCCCTGATCTTCCGTGTGCAGCACAGTAAAGTTGGCCCCAGATGTGGGGGTTGCAGGTGATCCAGCCCCGAGGACAAGAGTGTGAGAGAACTGGTCCTGCCTCTTGTCTACTATTTGGTGGCAAGAGCAAGGAAGAAGAGATCTCCTCCATCTTGCCTTAGTCACCAGCAGAAGGCTTGGGCCCTGACAGGGTCATGAGAGCAGGAGAGCTGGTCCTGGCCCTCATCTGCTGCTCCTCCACTCAGGAGAACAGACCCAGCACAGCACAGTAGTGCTGACCATAATGGCAGGGATTTGGGTGAGCTAGCCCGGAGGGTGTGAGCATTGGAGAGCGAAGAAGAGATGACCCCCCTCACTCTTCCCCCTTGCCAACAATGGCAGGCAGGAGAGCTGGCCCTGCTCCTCACCTGCTGCAGCACTTGAGAGAGCAGGCCCTGTACTTCACCTGGGCATCACAGTAGAGCTGGCTCTGGGTGTGGGAGTTGCAAGTGAGCCAGCCTGAGGGCAAGAGTGTAGAAGAGCCAGCCTTGCCTCTTGTCTGCTGGGCCATGTCGCCCTTCCCTTCTCCCTCATCCCTCGCCATCTACGGCAGCCAGGAGAGCTGGTCCCAGGGTCATGAGAGTGAGAAAACTGGCCATGTCCCACACCAGCTGTACTACTCAGGAGAGTCTGCCTTGCACCTTGCCTGGGCAGCAGGGTAGAGCTGGCCCTGGTAGTGAGGGCTGCTGGTAAGCCAGCCCTGAAGACATGACAGCAAGAGAACTGGCAGGACTGGCAGGCTGACCACTTCAGATACCTCTCAGGCCCAGATTCAGGCTTTGAACTGGCCCACACCAACATTGATAATGGCAATTTACCTTGAAATGTTTAAAAAATAAAATAGAATAATGGATGAATAACATAATTCCAGACACTTAGTTGCTCAGAGCAAAAACCTAAACATCATCCTGAACTTAAAACCTCTCCTTTCCTTACCAACTGTCATGGAATCCTGTCATTTCCTCTTTCAAAACACACTTCAGATCAATCCACCACTTCATTTCACTGCCACTACTCAATAAAAATCCAATCCATCATTAATTTTCTACTATTGAAAGGGTCTCCTTTCTTCCCTTCTTGCCCTACTTTGAAATCTCAGTGGTTTTTTGAAATATGTTCTGACATCATTTTCCAACTCTGTATTTTCAGTAACTTTAAGAATAAACAAAATCCAGTCTGGAGTTTTGGCTCTATGCTATGGTAAAGCATTACCTACCCAGCACTAAAGATGAATAGAAGAATGATAAAGAAGAAGGCAGGAGGGACATAAGAAAGAGGGAATATGAGGAAAGAGAAGGAAAAGGAAAAAGGAAAAGAGAAAAGTCCAAGTCACTGACTGTAGCTTACAGACCTTCACAGACTGTCTCTTTCATCAACCTCCTCCAAGCTTTTACTTCACTTCCTAGGTGCCTGCCACACTTGTCATTCTGTTCCTTTAGTATATAAGATCTTATATATCGCTGAGGATTTACAATTTCCTGTCTAGAAATGTTTACATAGCAAGGTACATGGCTTATACGTACCCTTATCAGGATAGCCCTCCCTGACCACCTAGTAGAAACAAATGCCACATGAACAGTGCTAATGAAATGTTCATGTATGCTGTAATATTTTAAAACAGTATTAACAGGCAGACTTGACAATTTTCACTCTGTAAGAAACCATCCTTAGAGATTCATTTCTAAGACCCATTTCCAATCACCAATCATTTCTCTTTATTAAAGGTGACTTTTTTGGTAGTGGAGCTTTTTTGGTTTTTCAAGACAGGGTTTCTCTGTGTAGCCCTAGGTTTTCCTGGAACTTTCTCTAAAGGCCAGGCTAACCTTGAACTCACAGAGATCTGCCTGCCTCTGCATCCCAAATGGTGAGATTAAACATGTGCACCACCACCTCCCTGCTAAAAGTGATTTTTTTTTAAAAGGAAGGATTTGTGAAACAGTGTGGTATGATCCACTAAAGCAAGGGTACCAAATAAATATAAAATACTGCCTTGAAACTCAGCTTCTAGAATATTTTCAAATCCAAAAATAAAATATATAAATGTGTTTTTATGTATGCATAGCTAAGCCAGGACCAACATAAGAAGACACCACCACCTGAGGTTTCCACCTGACTGCAGAGATTGACAATTCATAATGTTAAGGAGCACTTCAATAGACCTGTGAGATCTGTTCAAAGTCAGTTTTCTCTCTGGGAAGCAGAGAAGCGTGGGAGAAACAATGTGAGTAAAGAGAAAACAAAGCTGGAGAGATGAGCAGAGGGATCAGGCAACTGATCAAAGCCAGCAGGGAGGTTCAGGCTGTGAGCTGCAGACACAGATCTATGTCTGCACTGTAAGAGTTCCTAAAGGCATAGGCTGAAAATACAACACCCAGCACTCTCCAACTCTCCAAGTTATAAAGCTTAGGGCATGTGTATAGGAAACAAAAAAAAACAAAAACAAAAAAATCAAAAACAAAAAAGATTATGTACAATCACTTCATAATGCTTATGACCAAAAACTTTAAATATGTAATTAGTATATCTGAAGAATTTGATCTTATTCTAGTTTAAAATGAGATATATGGCCATACTACCCTGTAGGCACCGAATCTGATGTAATCTCCAAAACTACAATATACTAGGACTAGAGCTGTAGGCCACATGTTAGTACTGAAAAACCACAATGCCTCTCTCTGGAAATTATTTACAAAAACAGACTCCTCCCTTACTTCTTCAGCATCTTTACCTTTATTCTAATCCCAGAAAATCTGAACCCAAATTAAACTCCTTCAGGAGAAAGCACATAACCATGAATAACAGAATTCTAAACTGTCTCATAAAAGTTAGTAACACAGAAATTCACAATTACATATAATCCCATGAACAGAAAGCCAAATATAATAGATCTTTAAGAGAACTCTAGAATGATTCTGACATGACAGAAGGAGTATGTGGTAGGTAGGTCCTTCTCCTCAGTGCTCTGCTATTAACAGCAATCACCTCTGTACACAAACACCCCGTCACAGGCACCAAGTCACAGCAAAACTAGATGTTATATTACACTCCAGTAGTGAAGATGGCAACAGTAACAGCCATGTGATTCCTTGGTGTTTTCTTGCCACAGTTGTCATAGGCAACCTCCCACTGCCCATTTACATGACTGTGGCAGAAGTGGGAGCTCTCATAGTGGGCTGCAAGGTGTCCTGGAAGCTATTCTCAGAGGCCCAGTTTAATATTCAACCCTCTGTCCTTTCAAAGATTATGTGACTAATTCCCTATATTCTATCTTTTTCTGTTCCCTGCACTGGTCCCTGACAGCCACTACAAAGTAGTATATGACATGTTTGCTGAAGGAAGATTTCCTTTCAAATACAAACAGCCAAGCAAGCTCCCATCATTCCCATTGTTCATACCTGTTGAACAGTCTTCCCAGAACTGCTATCTTCCTACCTCCAGGTTTGCCTCACACAGGTAAATTCTCTGTTCTTACATATAGTCAGCCCTCCGTGGTCTGAGCCATGTGCCAATACTGCACAATCTTTCCTTTCAGTTGTATCAACATCCATTATAGATAAGCAAGCTTAAGCCTAAAATACCCCTGATCACTCACCTCACACACTCTCTAAAAATTCCCAGCCAGAAAACTTACTTTCTCTTACTATATGCCCTGTTCACTCAAAAGCAAAAATTAAAGTGTGGCCAAACAAGCCAGAGACAACATTAGGAGTCTACCTAACACACAGCAGCAACTGGAAGGAATTTGATTAAAAGTGTTGTAAACAATCTCTTTAGTAAGAGAAATATCTTCTCAATGCTTAAACAACTAAGAAAAAAAAGCCTACTTGGATACTCAACTGTTATATCTGCTAAAAATGTTATGATTGTTTAAATTTTAACCATAAGCTATAGCAATATGTCAGGCTTAAAACGCCCTGAAAAGTTATAGCATATAATAATTTAAATTATTTCATGTGTTCCAACTTCTGGGTTACCACTATGTCTAACCACATTCATGAATGAAGACAGTCTCAGCAAACTAGTCAAGCACACAATACTTAATTCTAAAAGAATACAAACTCCTTGAGGAGTCTCAAGTTTTCATCAAATTTCTAGGTGAATTCTCATACCAAAACCAAAACAATGAGACGAGCTGGGTTCTAGTCCACACTCTGTCTCTGCTTAAGATTCGACTTCTTTATCTTTGAAGTCAGGGCACTGACTGGCTTGATGTAGTTCTCCGCAGTTGATGACAACCTCTAAGCCCAGATAGAAAACCTAACAGCAGGAAGAACAGGAGGTAGCAACCCCACAGGCTTCTCTGAACTGCTCTCAGGACCATCCTAATGCAGAGAACCTGAAGACTGAAGAGCAGAGGTCAGTTTCAAATACAGTGAGCTATTCTTTTGTCTAGATTAGATAAATTTCATTAAGCAAAATATACTTTGAAAACAGTGCATGCTTATAAAAGACCATTAATTTCAAAACATACTCAATCCCATGTTCATTATAACATTTTCTCAGCTATCAGTCTCAGGATAAGTGTGCTAACACCTACCTATGGGGTAGATAAATTTTACAAGAGGACAGGAAATATGGGAAGGTACTAATATCAAGTTGTCCCAAGTAAGTTCATTCTAAAAAGTATCCAGGTTTTCGACATAATTGCTTAAACCATTCACTTATAAATGTAACAATAATTTATTCTAATTTTCTATTTGATTAATAATCTCCAGTTTAGCTGGACAAATTGAACTATATTACTACAAACTTTGTTTAGAAACAGAATCAAACAATGAACCTTTTATTTTAGTATTTATCAAACATTTTACTACATTTAACACCCACTCAATTCAAAACTGTAGGGGAAGGCAGCTTTTTCAGACATAATAAACTAATAATATTCTACCCAGCGAATGAAGAATGAAGGCCTAATGATGCTCCTGCTCATGGTCCTCACCATGAGCACTTTAATGGGTTCATCTTGATGAACCTCAGTTTCCTGCGTATAAGGGAGATTCCTAAGGAAGATGTGAATGGCAGCGTTTATGTCCTTATGAGTCTTATCAGACAGGACAGCTAGTATGTCATGACAAGTTCTCAAGGCAGAAGAGTCAGATTAGATTTGAACCACAGTGGTCAGGAACATGAGGTTGCCACCAAAAGGAAGTTGAATATCATTTTTACTTATCAGTACTACATCATAAGACAGCTGATTAGCTCTAACACTAAAAGAAAGCAAAATTTTTATTAGTATGTATTCCCAACCTGTCAAATATTGAAGTTGGTGAATAGACCCATTAGCAAAAACAATAAAATTATGGCAAAATATTCTGCCCAAAATTATTGAAATGTAGTAAGATATAGTTTTGTGAACAGAGGCAGAAAGAATGGATTACTGAAACAAATTCTATAGCTCAATCAATACACAAAATTAACATTGGAGAACTCTAGCCTCATTTGAGGCTTCTGAAGTAGAAGTAGTAATTTTCCAAATATGGCCAAAAGACATCTCTAGAAGATATAAACTAATCTAAAAATTATGTCTCTATTTTGATTTTTATCAGCAAATCTTACCCAATCCAAAGATGTTTCAGTTTTGTTGGAATTTTTTTGTGGGAGGAATGGTAGGTCTGTTTGGGAAATTTTCTTTTTGAGACAAGGTCTCAGACATCCCAGGCTGGCCTCAAATTTACTACATATCAAAGGCTAACATTAAACTCCGATCCTTCTACCTACATATGAACCAAGTACTAAGGTTGCAGATAAGTGAGGCCACACTCATCTGAAGATGCTCATTTGTACCCGTATATTCACCAATAACCTATGATCATTTAATATCTACTAAAGATCTAACTATTGAATGACACCAGACAAAACCCCTGTGAATAAAGATTAATATTGAAATTATTGTTTTTAGCCAGGTATGATGACACAGACCTGTAATTTTATCACTCAGGAGACATAATTGCAAGCAAAAAGATCATAAGTTCAAGGCTGCCTGGACTACACAGTGATGCCTGTCTTAAAAATAAAATCATTTTATATTATAAAAGCTGAAAACATTAATATGGTAATTAGAATATAAAAACAGCACAAATTTTAAAATAATTTTTAAAAACAGTGCAAAATGAGCACTCCTCCCTCTCTAGGCTCTCCACTCTTTTTTGAAATACTTGAAATGGAGACTTGAATTTCTTGAAATGGAGATTGCCCAGTAGAGGCAGGGGAAAAACAAATTTAACAAAGAAATCAGATTTTATTCTGCAATGTCTCCCAACTTGCTTTTTGGTTATTAAACAGGGACCACATTATAGACTACTTTAAGTAGTGTTTCTAAGAGTCAGTAAGTTCACCTATGTATAACTTCTATGAGATTATAGTTGAAAGGTACAATTAGGGAACTATTTAATCAGAGTTACTATTACTATGATAAAACACCATGACTAAAAGCAACTTGGGAAGGATAGAGTTTATTTGGCTTGCACTTCCACATCACCATTCATCACCAAAAGAAGTCAGGACAGGAACTTTAATTGGGCAGGAACCTAGAGGCTGGAAGGGTACTGCTTACTGGATTGCTCTCCATGGCTTGCTCAGCCTGCTTTCTTACAGAACCCAGGACCACCAGCCCAGGAATGGCACCGTCCATAATGGGTTAATTGAAATGCCCTACAGCCAGATCTTAAGAAGGCATTTTCTCTTATATTTTTGGTAGTGAGTCTAGCCTTGAACGGCTGAGCCATCACTCCAGCCCAAGAAGGCATTTTCTCAATTGAGGTTTCCTCCTTTCAGATAATTCTTGTTTGTGTAAAGTTAACATAAAATTAGTCAGTACAAGAATTCTTAGAAATAATACAATAATGATACAGTCTCAATTTATATCTAAAAACACCACTGCTTTAAAAGCAAAACACTGGGAAGCAATTAATTAGTTTAGAATTTAATTTTCAAAAAGGATAATGATATTATGTTTTAAAACTTCCTAGTTGAACTAGAAGAGCAATCATTTTCTTACTACCAAAGTTACTAAATAATTCTCCAAAGTAGTCCCTCTACTTTAGAACAAGAAGCACTAATTTGGAAAGTCTCATTTGCTATTATATGGCTTTTACTTCTATTTTTGTTTTTGAGTGAGAAGCAGTTTGTCTCTATTGAACATATTCAAGTGTCAGCACCTCACCCTTCAAAACAACTAAACTTTTTAAAAATGTTTTATTGCAGAAGATCGGTTTACAGTTAGAGGCTAACCTATTCAACATTCCAAGTTCCAGCCCAGCCAGGACTAAAGATGAAATCCTCAGTAGGAGGCTAGGGGACTGCAGACACTGCTCAGTGGTTAAAACAGTTGGCTACCCTCCCAGAGGACCCAAATTCAATTTCCAGCACCCACATAACAGCTCACAGTTGTCTATAATTTCAGTCCAAGGGCATCTGACACTCTATTCTGGTCTCTGAAACCAGGCACATAGAAAAAAACAAACAAGCAAATCACTCATACATATAAAAACATTCATAAATATATCAAAATATAATTACTGAATTTGTGCATGCCTGTGGGGTGAGGGGGTGATGGTGAGGGGGGGGTTGAGGGGGTAGTGTGTATGTACATGTAACTATGTGCCTCAGTATGTGTATAGCTGTCAGAGTAGCTGATTTTCTACCATTTAGTCCCAGGGATCAAACTTACAGGCTTGGTGGGAAGCACTTTCACCAGCTAAGCTATCTCACCAGCCAAACATCTAAAATTTTATATAAAAGCATTTCGATTTAAAAACATCAAATACAATAACATTTGAGCAAAATATTTGATAAAGTCAGTCTCAGCTTTGTTCTACAGCCCGTTTTTGATTTGTTGTTACTTAAATTAGTTGTATATCAACTATATCCAGCTATTGGCTTCAACATAGGAGATAGAGTTTTAAAGGAGGCCATGTTCCATGTTGTCTCCTTAGCTCCCTTCCTCTGAGGTACTCCCTTCTGCTCTCATCTTGGAGTTGTTTTAGTGATATTGTGCTATCTGTACCTGGCTGCAGGAATGGACATACTATCCCAATCTGCCCAATCTCTTTACACCACAGCCCTGTCTTTACAGCAATGGGTCAGAGATGAGCACAAGCATATCAAAGCCCTTCATGATTTGTTACTGGACACCATAAGAAAAGATGAGATGCTCTAGTGATCCCTATTTCTAAAGGATTCAGAGCAATCTTTCATGTATGTCTTGCTATAGAATTCTGAAAAATTGGCATGTGAATTAGGTTTTGTTTCTTGTTGTTGCTGTTTAAATTTCCTGCTGAGATCTAAGCTATTTATTACACATTTCCTATGAATAATTAGTTTGGATAATTAGATCTAAAAGGGCACTATTTCTCTAGGACTACTCTCTATTCAAGCACAGTTTTAAAAGTTAGTTTATCAAAAGAAAAAAATCAAAGCTATTCTAGTTAAGTTCATAAAATAAGGTATTTGCTAATAAAAACTTGTGTTTTTCTCCTATAATGTATTTTCAATTCCTAAAACTACTTTATAAACATCATCATGTATAGTAAAATTCAATTTTTTATATTCATGTATAGCCCCTCACAAACTTTCTGGAAGGAAAATAATCATGTGTTTAAAACTCTACAAAAAAAAAAACATAGCAATAATGAAGAGTTATATAAGATGCCAGAATCTTTAAGTATTTTGGTTACAATTCATATTGCAAAACAAAGACAATAAGAATGTATCTTTAATGTACTGTTGTGATTAAACCCCAAGCAACTTGGGGAGGGAAGGACTTATTTCAGCTTACAGTTCATCACTGAGGGAAGTCAGGGTAGGAATTCAAATAGGTCAAGACAGGAACTGAGCAGGAGGTGATGGGGGAGTGCTGCTTACTGGTTTGCTCCTCCTGGGGTTGCTGGATTTGTTTTCCTATACTGCCCAGGACCACCAGCCAAGGGATGGCACTGCCCAAGACGAGCTGGGCCCTCCAACATCAACATTCAATCATCAATCAAGAAAACACACCACAGGCTTTTTTCCACAGGCCAATCTGGTGAGGCATTTTCTTGAGGTTACCTCTTCCCAAATAACTCCAACTTTTGACAAGCAGACATAACTACCCAGCATGGAAGGTATACGTTCTTTAAACAGAATTCCTTCCAATTTCATGTTTTTAAAAAAAAAAAAATAAAGGGAAAAAAGGAAAAAACTTTCCCCAACTAAATCATAGCAGGAAAATTTAACTCCCCTCTTTGATTCTTTTTTTTCTTTTGATGACCCAATGAGCTTCATTAGGATTACTTATAGAAACATGGATAAGGGACTGTTTACAGGGGCATAGGCACTGTATGAAGTAGCTACAGCATTAGAAAATGCCTCTGCCTTACATAGCAGCTATTAGTTTTGTATATATCCTCAGGAAGGTGTAGGGCCCTGAGAGCTCCTCTGTCCACAGCAGGATGTAGTCAAAGGCAATCTTGTGCAAGTCTTGTCCAGATAATCACAGGTGCTAGCTGCTATGAGTTCAAGAGTACACTGCCACGGAGTGCCCAGAAGTCAGCATTCTATATGAAGCCCCACTTCCTCCGGTTCTCACATTCTCTTTGCCTCTTTCTGCATATGTTCTCTGAGCCTTGGAAGGCTGAGGTTACCTCTTCCTAATACGTGTGTATACACATAAATAAACATATATACATGTGTGTGTGTCCCATATACAGTTGAGCATAACATAACATGTTCTCATCACTTTGACCAGTTATGAGCCTCTGCCGTCACCACAGGCCCTAGCAAAAAGAAGTTTCTCTGAGCAAAGTCAATAGTATCACTAACCTACCCCTTTACATTTCTGGATCTCTAAACAATATCTCTAACACATATTAATAAACAAAGTAAGTAACAAAATCTACTAACACAGCCTGCCCTTTCTCAGGTGCTTAGATTTATGTTATGACTGAAATTACGGTCTTCAAAATGCAGTCTATACTCTTAGCCATGTTGAAATTCTTGAAATGGTAGAGGGCTTACTCCTCAGAATCACTGTGCTATACAACAACTAGCTGCATAAAATTACTGGGAGAGTAGAGAAATAAATATATTAATGATGCCAGCCTTGTCCCTAGAAGCCAGATGGCTAAGTCAAGGTTAAGATGGAGCTGTGTTCTCAATTCCCTTCTTACTACACTAGCAAACTGTGCTTCCTCATAAAAACTTCTGGGCTCTCAAAGCAACCAAATACCTCTTATCCACAAACAATTAGTATTAATGATAATATTTCAAGTATATTATGGGCAAAATAAGAATATTCATGATACTATATTATGAGTTGAATGAGACTAAGCTAAAGACAGAAATACATCCCAATAGCATCATTACTAGAAGAAAACACATTTTAAGTTAGAACTTAGGAAAAACATTATCAGGAATAATTCAAAATGTCTCTATATTTAAACAGTTAATAGAATTCTTCCTCTATTTTCCAATAATCATATATTATACAATATAATTTTGTGCATTTGTACTAAGAAAAGTGTTTTAATATACACACAGATAAATACTATTGCAATGGAACATCCTACAGATATTTATAGAGTAAATATTCTTGCCCTGTATTTTTCTCCTCATCTATCTACTACTAAAAATGTCACTTTTCAACTAAACCAAAACCTGTCTATCTTTCAAAGCCAAGATAAATTCAATTTTTTTCATAATTCCTTCCTCAAGCAGGCAAGTCAGGAAATAAGGACAAGTAATCAGGACTCTATAAGGACAAAATCAAATGATACCTCTCTTACTTCATATACACATCCAAAGTTCACTATTAATACATGACAGTAATTTCTTAGAATTTTATTTTGCAAGTGAATCAGTGAAAGTGGTGTTCAACCAAAACACAGTAGTTATTCCAACATGGGGGGTATGGGTAGCGCATTCTAAAAGTGGTACAAAACAGCACGTGGTGAGCATCATAAGGACTTTTAAAAAGACACTTTTATTTGTTTGGTTTGCCCCCTCCTTTTTTTTGGAATAACTTAGGAACTAGAAATCCTTGCTGAGATATTCTCATATTCTCTCCTTCCCTCAGCACCCCCCCCCCCCGACCTCTCACTGAGATACTTCTTACTATGTAAACCAGGTTGGCTCAATCCTCCCACCTCAGACTACCAAGGAAGTAGACTCAGGACGCCTACTGCCACACCCAGTTCTAAGTAACTTTTAGAACCACACACTACAGAGATAATTATTAAGTTTAGTTTTCACCAAAATTCATGTTAGATCTTACCTGAAGAATTTTAAATAGTAAGGAAAAAGATGAAATAAGTAATAACCTTTCCTGCAAGAATTCTTTACCAATGAATCACTCAGCTCTCTTTGCATGCGTCTTAAAGATACCATTTCTGACTCATTTGACAGGGTCAGTGCTAGCTGCTGTGGGGACATTAGATGTTTGAGGACAGAACATGTTCAGTAAGCCGATTTTTCACTTTCTCTTTATAAACTAAAAGAGGCAGCTTTTCTTGGAAAACTTTCAAAATAATATTGGGTTTTCAGGACAGAAGAGCAGTGAGTGGGTTTGCCTTTTTTCCACCACAAACAAGTCTCCAAAGCACCAGCCTCCACACTGCATAGCAACTCATCACCCTCAGCAACAAGGTTTTGATCAGAGTATCCCCTCCCTACCAAAATACAGTATCTAAAAAATATTTATCAACATTTCAGGTAAAATTCTGGAAAGGTTAATTCAAAATAACACAGTTGTAGTTTTTAATAACAAACTTCTTATCTATTGTTAAAACACAAATGACCAAAAGTTCACTTTAAAATCAGTAGAGTTTGATAGAGACTATAAGAGTGGTTCAAAACTGAAGTTATTGGATGTGGTGGAACACAACTTTAATCCCAGTACTTGGGAGTCAGAGCAAGAGCACTGACCACAAATTCAAGGCTAACCAGGGACACAGAGCAAGAAAAAGTCTGTCAAGGAAAGGAAGAGAATGAAAGAAGAAGAGAGAAAGAGAAGGCTGAGGAAGGGAAGAGTCAATTCTGTAACACAGTCCCAAAACACAAAACACTAAGTACCCACAACATTTTGAAAAGGACTTCAGAGATTATACTCTAAAGACACTATACAACATTATCCACCCAAAGAGTAGGCAATGACTTTATAAATCAGATACTCAAACAAAATTATACATGGTTTACCATAAATTTACATAAATTAGAAAACAAACTTTTTAAGAATGAGTAAAATAACTCTCATAACAAATGGTTTTATAAAGTAGTCCCTACATCAGAGGAAAAATAGCACATATTTCCAAAAACATGGTGTTGTGTTGCTATGTTTCATGAAATTCAGTTTTAGCAAAGACTTGAATAAAACAAAAAAGTGACCTGAAATTTGAAAAGGCCAAATATTAAATGTGTGCATTTAATAAAAAGAAAGAAATTAAAGACTTTCTAAAAGACATCAACCCAAGAAAGATTATGTCTAAAGATAAGGGGAACGTATTGGCTAGTTTGATGTTAACTTGGCACAAGCTATAGTCATCTGAGAGGAGGGAACTTCAACTAAGAAAATAGCTCCAAGAAATTAGCCTACAAATAAACCTGTAGGGTACTTTTATAATTGGTGATTGATGGGGGAAGCTATCCTTGGTCTATAAGAAAGCAGGATGAGCAAGGCAGAAAGAACAAGCCAATAAGCAGCACCCCTCCATGGCCTCTAGACCTCTAGGTTCCTTCCCAGTTTGAGTTCCTGTCCTGGCTTCTTTCACTGATAAATGGTGATATGGAAGTGTAAGTTAAATAAACCCTATCCTTCCCAAGTTACTTTGGCCATGGTGTTTCAACAATGATAACCAATCAATAAAGCAACCGGAATGATACACTAGAAAAGTAACCAAATTATATACATGAGAGATGCTTGGATTTAGTACTCTGACAAAGTCATCTAGAAAGAGTGTTTAGGTATAAAGATGTTAACAATGTTACCCAGTTCTGCTGCTCCAGCATATGCCCCCTACTTTCATAGGAATCCTGAGCCTGAACCACTAAATTAAGAACGACAGAGAGAGAGAGAGAGAGAGAGAGAGAGAGAGAGAGAGAGAGAGAGAGAGAAAGTACCAGCTATCAAAATCTAGAAAAGCAAGAATGTTTCAAATGACAAGTTTATCAAAATGTGATGCAATTGTCTCTAACAAAAGGACTGCCTCACCTAATCTCTAGTTTCTGTTGGCTAAAAAATATATTGAATACTTGGAGTATTACTAACCTAGGAGGCTAACAATTAAGTCTCATTTTCTTTTGTTCTTCTCTTCTTTGGATACTAAACCACTTAAGCAAAATTCAGTGATATTCCAAAGTGCCCACTACACTAAAAACTAGCAATAAGGTTGAGGAGTGTACTGACTGGTTTTGTGTCAACCTGACACCAGCTGGAGTTATCACAGAGAAAGGAGCTTCAGGTGAGGAAATGCCTCTATGAAGTCCAATTGTAAGGCATTTTCTCAATTAGTGATCAAGGAGGGAGGGCCCCTTGTGGGTGGTGCCATCCTTGGGCTAGTATTCTTGGGTTCTATAAGAAAGCAAGCTGAGCAAGCCAGGGGAAGCAAGCCAGTAAGTAACATCCCTCCATGGCCTCTGCATCAGCTTCTGCTTCCTGACCTGCTTGAGTTCCAAGCAGGACTTTCTTTGGGGATGAACAGCAGTGTGGAAAGTGTAAGATGAATAAACCCTTTCCTTCCCACCTTGCTTCTTAGTCCTGATATTTGTACAGGAATAGAAACCCTGACTAAGACAAGGAGTAAAGCAGAGTTTTTATTATTTGCATTATCACACACATTCCTTATTTTACAGCATCCAGTAAAGCTTGCTCACTAAAGGGGAATGTATTTCTAGGGGTGAGTTCATTTTAACAAAATTCCTTTAGACACTATAATCCCCAAGTCAGTGGAGAGCATTTTTACCTGCATTTAATTACAACGTTACAAACTCTGCTTCAAATTAGTCATTAAACACACAAATAACTGCATTAAACGCAATGTTCACTTTGATTTTCATCTCTAGATAGAGTAGTAGAGTTAAGGTAGTCCAATGCACTGTGTACATAATAAAGCAACACACAATGATTTCGCATACTTAGACTATAAGTCAATATTTAATTTTTAACTAGAATAAAATCTATGTAATTTATAAGATGAAATATTTAAAGGTGAACTAAGAAAATATTTATGTGTTCTAAAACTCTACACATTCACAGTTGAGGGAATTTTAGAACAAAATTAACTAATGGTCATATTAATCCAAATAAAACTTGTTTAAGAATATACTGTGTAAATCACAGGCACTTGTGCTACAAACAGGACTATACACCATAAAAGGTTTCACCAATGGTCCAAAGTTCAAAAGTTCAAATGATAACTATTCTTTTTTAAACAGTAGCAAAACAAAAACAAAAGCCACAGATCACAATTAAGAAATTGGTGATTAATTGGGTCAAGCAATAAATAGGACTAAAGATTTACCTATAAATGTTAAAGTATTGATTGCTAAGTACTGTATTAGCACTAAACAAATACTGAACTCTCTAATTCAAAGAAGGATCCAAATTGTAAAGAACTATTTTAAACTGCCCATTAAAAAGTACAACAAAATAAATACAGCTCTAAAGCAAAAGGTTGGGAAATCAGAAATAAGACATACTCTATGTGCCTGCATTAACAGCATTGGCAGGGCTCCCCAAGCCTCTCCAGGACAGAAGGAAAGGAAAGGCTAGAGTAAAGAAGTAATGCGCAGGGCAGTGGTGGCGCACGCCTTTAATCCCAGCACTTGGGAGGCAGAGGCAAGCGGATTTCTGAGTTTGAGGCCAGCCTGGTCTACAGAGTGAGTTCCAGGACAGCCAGCTCTACACAGAGAAACCCTGTATCAGAAAAAAAAAAAAAAAAAAAAGTAATGCTGTTACCCCAGCTCATCCTTCTGCCACAAACTGTCAGAAGACAATATGAGATCATTCCTCATTAACAAGACATCTTACAGAAACAGCTACATTTTACTCTTTAGCTTCTAAATGACTGTTAAGAATACAGTTTAACAAAGAGTTAGTCAAGAGTGCTAAATCTACTATATAATGCTTGAAATTAAAAATTTCACAAAGTTTAGAAAAAATGGGGGTGGAAGCAAGGAAAGTTTCATTTTAGAATACCTTATACCGTGTTTTCATGATTTTCTAAATGAATCACAGTCATATAGACTCCAAAATTCTCTGGAGATATACTTGTGCAGTTTTTTAACTAAATCCAAAGTTCTACAAATAACCTCTTCAAGTTTTTAATATCTAGTATTTAAAGCTTGTGTTTAACCTACAAAATCCTTGATATTTCATTATAAATGATGCTTTTAAGTAAAGCCTTTTAAGAAAGCCATATAATATACTACCTAACAAATATTTTTCATTAAAATTTGCTTAGAAGTTTTAAATCTCAGATGGCACAAAAATAGTGGCACCCACTATGAATTATCAATGCTGAGCATGTTTTAAAAAGTAAGCACAGCATTCAGCACTGTTGCTATGAAGCTGCAGTGAGCATCGACACCAGTCACTCCCTTTATTTTCACTTAATATTTAAAGCAGGACAGTGTCTTTGGATGACAAGAAGGCAAAATTTTATTAATACAAAAAACTGACTATATTTTGGGGCACGGAAGATTTTTATCAATATAGTTAATTAATACTACTGTATAAGACTTTAAACCCTGAAGTATTTTCTCCAATTTTATGTGAAAGATATATAACATGTAAAGCAGATTGATATTTATTAAGGAGCCATCCTTTTCATCTTTTAAATGAACCACAATGATTTGGAATATAACAACTTCCTCAACAACTTTATGACTGTTATTCCCTCGGTAATGGCCCAACCTATTAAAACAAAACAGAGCAATGATGCACGTGTTCTCATTATTTTCTGACTCATGGGATTTCATCTAAGTCAAAGGTTGTCAACCTCCCTAATGCTGTGGACCCTTTAATACAGTTCCTCATGTTGTGGTGACCCCCAAACATAAAATTATTTCATTGCTACTTCATAACTGTAATTTTGCTACTGAAATGAGTAATGTAAATATCAGATATGCAAGACAGCTGATACACAACCCCCAAGGGGTCAAGACCCACAGGTTGAGAATCAATGATCTAAGTCATACCTAGGCTAGCAAATGTATAGTATTTGGAATATTATAAACAGTAACCAACACACCGAATTACAGCCCCAAAAGTTTTCCCTCCACCCTTTACATATGGTTCTAGAAGTTAAGAGTTAAGAATCTTACAATCCTCAAAACACAGAAAAAGGGTGTTTATAGTTTGACAAAGTTCTAAAGATTAACAATAAGAAAAACCCACAAACATACAAATCTTAACAGTATCATAGAATAGATTATATGAAAAGTACCTTCATTTAAGCTAGTAAAATTATGTTACATACCCACAACACATGGATATTGCATCAAAGCATTAGTTGCAATTAGCTCAAGGGCTGCTAAAGAGGCAGTCATAAAGTGAGCTGAAAGAGGCAGGCGGATTTCTGAGTTCGAGGCCAGCCTGGTCTACAAAGTGAGTTCCAGGACAGCCAAGACTACACAGAGAAACCCTGTCTCGAAAAACCAAAAAAAAAAAAAAAAAAAAAAAAAGTGAGCTGAAGATGAGGAAGAGAGAGATGGAGGGAGGAAGGGAGGGAGAGGAAGAGAGAGAATATTAAAATGTCTCTAGAATTTTCTACCATAGTAGTGAAAGGGGAAGACCAAAATCTAGCCCAGGTCACAGTTTGGCAGCCCCATATGTTCAGTCGTACCCTATCTACGTTCAGCAGCAACAATTTGATTTCTAGTAACAATGATTAATCACAATATCCGTTAAAAAAAAAAAATCACAATATCCGTGTCTACAACCATCTCAGAAGCCAGAACCACATTTTACCAATACCTAAAGGACCAACAATGTTCTCTCTTACAAATTCCTAAGAAAACTTACTACATACTACCAGACCAGACTGTGCGCAGTCTGATCAATGCTTTCCAACTAGGGAGTATTGCCATAAGTGAACGTGCTTTGCAGCACATTTTACGAGCATCAAAGACACCGGGCACCAAGGGTTTTTGGTTTTTTTGTTTGTTTGTTTTTTTTTTTTACCCAACGCTTCAACAAATTCTGTAGATTCGAAAGCTTTACAAAGGCATTTATTTGCTCGGCTGGCACCTGGGTCTTCCTTCCAAACCCAGACTACACAACAGCTCCACTGCCTCATACCACACATTGTACCTCATTGGTACTCAGACACCTGAGCCACCTAGACCCACAGAGTGGGACTGTCAGCTCCCAGATGTCTGCGGTCGTGCAGGACGCACTGGGCCAGCTGAGCCCTCCCAGGAGCTGTCAGTGGTAACCTCGGCACTCGATCCAGCGCTGGGTCTCGATAGTAAAGCCCTTTCTCCCCGTTAGAAGACGCAAATACGTTCCAAAGAAAAGATTATCATCATAAGACCTTTTCCACAAAGGGGAGCAGAAAAGAGATGGCCTTCTCTAGGCAAAAGATTAAAAAAAAACCAAAAACTCTTGTCTGCGGTGGGAGACCGAACTGGATTAGGAGAGCCGGCTCCTAGTGACAATTTCCTGACAGTCTACACAGCTGTCGGTTCACCCAGCTCAGTTTTACTAGCCGCAAAATGGGAAACCCCGGCGCCGCCCCCTCCCCCCTCCTCCCCGGGGAGTCGGGACCAGGACCCGGGTCCCCAAGCCGACAACACACCTGGCTTCACGGTCTTCAGACGGATGGGCTCGCGGAAGTGGCGGATGACAGCCAGGGTGTCCCGGTTGGTGAGCCCACTGACCGGCGTCCCGTTCACCTCCAACAGCACATCGCCCGGACTGGGCGCCTTGCCCGAGACCACGCAGCAGGTGCCTCCGCCGCCGCCAGGCTCGTCGCGGAGCCGCCCCAGGTAAGGGAACTCGCCGCGCTCGGCGCCGCCGCGGATCTCGGCGCCCAAGTCGCCCGGGGGCCCGGCCCAGGATACTGCACACTCCTGCACCTTGCTGAGCCAGTGCTTCTTCTTCTTCAACGTCTTCGACATCCCGACCTCCGCTGCACCATGGGGAGCCCCCGCGCGGGCGGCCGCGGTGCCGCTCCGGGGCCCGCGCACAGCCCGGCCAGAGGGGCGCCGCCGTCGACCCCCGCCTCAGCCCGCTGGCCGCGCGCCGCCGCGAGCCGCCCCTCTCGCAGGCCGCCGAGGAGAGCCGGAGGGAGCGCGCGCCCCGCGGGCGGCGCCGGCGGGGTCTTCGGGCGGGGTCAGCGCCGACGGCCGGGGCTCGGCGCCCGCGCGGCGGGAAAGGCTGAGGCAAATGGGCGGGAGCTGAGGGAGCAGCTGGAACCGAGGCTCCGTCCGGGACGCGCGCACCGAGCTAAGTCGCCTGCTCAAGCGCGGCTGCTGCGGAGCCGGAGCGCCGAGACCAACGCCTGCCCCAGCAGCCAGGAAACTGGCGCTTTCAAACCCGCCGCAACCTCCTCCCCGCTCGGCCCCTCCCCCGCCCTGCCGGCTCGGCCCCGCCCCCTCCCGCAGCGCAGCGCCCGGCGCGCTGCCGTCACCAGCCCTTTTCCGAAGGACGCGCCCAGCTCTCGACTCCGCGCCGTGGATTGGGTTCTGGCAGGCTCGGGGCGGCCCTCGGCGGGCATGCTGATTTCTGATTGGGTTGTCTGAGTAGAGAAGGCGGGCACTAGAATGACTGAAGTTTAGGGAGGGAGGAAAAAAGAAGTTTAGAGTGTGAGGGTGGGAGAAGGGGGGGGAGGGAAGAGAGAGGGTTGGTCTGAGAGCGGGCACAGGTCGCCTTGCGGGGAGAAGCCCTCCGCCCAGGGGCTGGAGCCAAGGGAAACTCTAACGCAGAAAGGACCCAGGTCCCCAAGGTGGGGCGTGCCCAGATGGGCAGGGGGCGGGGCCTCTGAGCTGGAGCCGGATGGCGATCCTGGGAGTCCAGTGCCCAGCTACCCGGAGCGGTGGAGCCGCGAAATAGGCCTGTTACAGCTGAAACGAATTTCCAGCGGGTTTGGGTTTGTTCATTTGTTCAACGAATGTTCTTGAATGATCCATTGAGGTGAGGAATTCGGAGTCCGGTTAATTAAGGGTAAAATACAGTCCAGTGCTTGAATGCTGTGTGATCACGGGCAAGTTAGACAGCCTGTCTGAAACTAGCTGAGAGTAAAGATCATTAATTACACTAGCTACTGAACTCCAAGAATGAAGAAAACAGCGATCCTGCTCTCGAGGAGATTGCAGCTTAGCAAGAGAGACTGACTAGAAGATCACTTGAGGAAAGCGGGAAGGAGGTGGATTGAAAAAAAAAAATAACCTGGTGCCTGCAGAGCTAAGTCCTGACACTGGTAGCTTGACCTTGGCCAGATCTCTGCTTCATATCTGTTTGTAAAGAAGGTGGAAGGAGAAGTGACTGAGAACAAAGGAGACCTCAGATCTCTCTCAGCTCTAATTTTTCAGAAACACTTAAGCTTTTTCTCTTCCTTACCTGAACGCATGCTTTCTCATCTTTGGGCTGCCCTCCGTTCTTATATTTTTCACTTCATCCAAATAGTCGTCCAGTATTTCCTGGAAAGTGCTCTCTCTGAGCCTGGGCACTTGTCTCACTTTTGTGACAGGGCATGCCTTCTGACTCCCTTTAATGATAGCCCTTATTTAAACTCGGAGGAGCTCTGCAGACTAGATCAAGCTTCAGACAGCTGCTGTGATTTCCTTCACACCATTGAATTGGGGAAATAAAAACACTAAGTGTGGGCGGGATTCAAGAAACCAGGGAAGTGGCGCCCTGGAACTGCAGGCTTGGGGCCTGCCAGGCAGAGAAGGGACCTTCATCTACAGCCTGACGGAGAGATTGTCAGACAGGAAACTGTAACCTTCAGTTCTTGATTGCCTGCTGAACAGTCACCCAAGAGAGAAACTAAATTTCTATAATACCACCCTCCATCCTGCTGAGGCTCCCTCTGGCCAAGTCGATTGGAAGCCAGATGGCCTTCGAACTCATAGTGGGGGTAGATGAAGCCTGGCATCTGGAACCCAATGGGGTAAATATTTATCACAGGCATCATGTGGATCATTCTATCGACCCACATCGGAGAAAAAAATTTGTTTTATGAACAACTACTTAATGCTTATAAATTCCTGTATGAAAACTTGATCGTCTTCACATCGCCTATTTTGCTGAGACTGAAACACAATACTCTGCCTAAACTGTATCTGTTTGGAATGGCTTTGGCAGCAAGAACAAAACATCTGACAAATAATGGCTTAGAGCACGAGGTCATTTATTACGTCTTTAGCATAAAAGTTTAAGTGTGGTAGTCTCAGGACTAGTTGGGCAGGAAGATCTCTATTATCAAGGTCTGGAGCTCTTTGTGTTTACTCTTCAACATCTTATCCACATGAACTTTTGTCTCCAAGCCTGTCACCTATTAATTACAAGATTGTCATAGCTCCAGACATCACATCCTCAAGGGTCATTATATGAAGCAAGAGAGAAGGGTAAGGAAATGTTAGTCCAAATTTTATGAAAGAGAAAAATCTTACCTAGCTTGTGGCCACCATGGTTGGCTAGAAAAATGGAGCCATACAACCTTAGACCAGTCACTGGCAAAAGAAAATGCAATTACTAACATTCCATTAACTTGATCATGAGTCACCTTCAAACAAAGTAGAGGTCCTCTTTGAGGGAGAAGGAGAGAATAGTTATTAAATAGTCACCCGACAATATCTGCCTGCTGTGTGGTTTTTTTTTTTTTAAATCATCATATAACATCTGCCCAGTGTCTTAACCATGAATTGATTTTCAGGCAGAAAACTGCAGTGATTAGGAGCCTTAGCTTCAAAGCCAGGCTCACATTGCTTTTCTATTCCCTAGCAAGCTGCTTGCTGTCACCTAACCTCCATTTCTCCATACACAAAACAGGTATGGCAACAATACTTAACTGAGTTGTGATGAGACATGTTTGCAGCTGAGTCAAGCACTCCGAATAGACAGCATAGCAGACACTCCACAAAATGTTATGTTGGCTTGTGCAATATCGTAATGCTTGTTATAAGGTTAAATGCATCAGCGGGTAGCTGTCCAGTTCTGCAAATATCATCCATCTTAGGTGGGTCATTTTCCCCCTGGTCTGAATATTCTGCCTACTCGGTGAGCTACTAATGGTAGGACACTGCTGGAAATTAATACATAGTCATGGATGTCACATAAATGTTCTCTCTAAAATGGCCCCTAGTTTAAATTGTTTTCAAGTTTATCATTGCCTCCTAAACCCAACAGTTGGATTAAGAGTTATGGTTTTTCCTAAGGGTATATTACTAAGTCAAACAATATGAAACCAGACCCAAAAAAATAAACGAAACATCTGAATTTGATGCTTCCCAAATTTTCTCTGGGTTATCTCTAATTTATAGAGATAGTAATATATTTTGTATGTAAAACACTTTAGATCTCAAGATGGCAATCGGGTCCAAATATCACATCCTCAACAATGTCCTAAGGAGAGAAGTTTCATGATCTACATTCTGTAACTCAAAGTCTTCCCCCAATGCTCCTCCCAACAGGATTTCCTTTCTAGTCGATTGGCCACAAGGGCCCAAATGTCATTTACTACGCCAGTCTCTGCATAGGCCTCTGGAACTCAGAAGGTACATGGTTGCACAACATCTGAGTAAAGCTGAAGAGGCTCCGTGAGGAGGAGGAGAGATGGCTCAGCAGTTAAGACTGAATTCTACTCTTGCAGACCGCTTAGTTCAGTTCCCAGCACCCATGTCAAGGCAGCTCAGGAGTCCCTGTAACTCCAGCTCCAGGGAATCTGATGCCCTCTTCTGGACTCCGTGGGCATCTGCATTCCCACATGCATATACCCACATACATATACACATATTTTTAAAATTATAAATCTTTTTTGAAAACTAAAAAGGATGAGATTAGCATTTAGGGAAGAAAGCAATAGCATCTGACACAAAGTACATTGATTTGCTTCTATCTTTTCATTTCACTGGGGTTGGGGGCAGGTGGGTAGCAAAAAGTGAAAAGTTTATTTTGTGATATTGTATGTTCCTAATGAGAATTAGCTAAACCTGCCTATTTAATAGAAAATTTCAAAACAAAATTATAAATCCAATGTTTGTAAAATGACCTAGGGTTCTTCCTTTTTCATATCAGAGGCCCCTCTCTGTCTGTGTAAATTGTGTCCCCAGCTATATTCGGCTCAGCAACAAAGCAAGACAAAGCAGGGCTCACTTGTAATCTCCATCTCAATTCTCTGAAGGAAACCTGAATTCTAGTGGTGGCAAATCCAGCCGTCATCAGTTACATGAAATGTTAGAGGGTTGTGGAGCAGACCGGTGTTATAAATATTAGCCTCCTATACGGAATAGGAGTGAAAAGTACGACTATGTTGTATGATCTTTGCAACATAATCTGCCATCACTAGCCTAACCCAGTATAATGTTGTATTGTATCTTCATATTTGATTAGCATTTTATTTGTCATCTATATGATATAATGTCCAAATGTGTTCAGAGACAAGTTTGATAATATGGAAATGTTTGTTTCATTTAAACTAATTTATCGGCTAAAATCAGTATTATGTTCCACACATAAGCACATATTTTTTACACATAGGTACATTTACCTGCAAATGACCATATGAATTCAGGCCAAATTCACAGGAGTGTTAAAGGTCAACAGCAGCATGCTTTGAAAAGGGAGAATAGTCAAGTAGTCAGGCAGAAAGCTGCTTAACAAAGCAGACACAAAGAACATTGAATGGAATTGAAGATACCAACAGACCCTTAGTTGTTGTCCCTTCCTTCCCTGCTTGCTTTGTAAGCTATGCTCTCACCATATAATGCCCCCCCCAAGTGTTGGGATTAAAGGTATATGCCAGCAAGCCTGGCCTCTTTTGTCTTTAAGCTTAACAACCATGTCCTGCCTAAAGCCAGCCACAATTTTCTAAGGTGGAGTCATCTATCTAGCCCCCAGAACAAGAGTTTCCCATCTGTGTGTGATCCAGACTGAGAGTGAGCTGTTTTTCCCATCTACTTGTCTCTCATCAGAACTCCTATCTTTCAGTAGCACATATTCCTTTATCCATCCATCCCCGAAATACCCAGAATGGATCATGAGCTGATGTGGCCTTAAGTGGTCATTTATGGCAGTGAACAGACTTACAAGGCCCCTCCTTTCTGTAGGAAGAAAGGCAGGAAGCCTGAGACAGGTAAAAGACCAGAAGAGATTCAAGGTGTGATAACTACTACCCACAAAACAGGAAACAGACAGAGTGCAGTGATAGGTGGATACAGTGGGATGGAAGACTGTGGCCTGAGAAAGCCTGACTTGGAGAGCAGAGGTCAAATGACAAGGAAGATAACCGCACAGATTCAGTCATTCTGCAGATCCTATGGTCTCACTCAGGACACGAAGACTGGGGCTGATGTGCCTGTGACACAGTTCCAGAGCAGAGAGAATTGGGAAATGGGGTCAGGAAGGCCAGAGCTCACAGATGCATTCAATGATAAAGAAAAAATGCGAGTTCTACTCAGAGCCCAGTAAAAAGCTATGAAACTGTGGTGTGATCTGGTTTGCATTGTTTTTAATTGTTCTTTCTGCTGCTGGTTCCATGATGGGAAGGATGCTAGGTGAGGCTACAAGTCAAGACTCCAGACAACTGTGATAGGATGATGTCTTCCTGGGTTCCTGGTTTATGACTCCTTCCCCAGGGCACACAACAGAAAAGAAATTTCCCTTCCGGGAGGCAGGCCAGAAAAACTGACTTTCCCTTCTCCAAAGGAAGCCAGAAAAATCAGAATTTTCTTTCCCTGGGTTAAATCCCAGAAACTTTTTACAGATGTGTCCAAATTTTGACTGGCAACACTATGTTGTCATCTACACAGTTAACACTCCACGACCATACTTGCAAATCTTTTTTTTTTAGACACAAAAAAAAAAACCCCCACAAAACAACAACAAAAACCACTTCTTAAGTTTATGATTCTGTATTGAGTCTCATTCAAAACTTTCTTTGGCTACTCATTCTGATTTTCCCCTGCCTTTCTCTCTTGTAGCTGACTGTAAAGAAACACTCTGACTCTCCTTGTCTAATAGGAGGTCATAAAATCCCCAGTCTTGCCCACACCCAGGAAGAAGGAATGCTGCACAAAAGAGGCCAAGGAGAATCTGGACAGACAACTTTGGTAGGCTCCCCAGTCCTCTGTGAGCCTTCACTGCTTTCTCTGTCCAATCACCTTCCTACACTGGGTGCCCCTATGTCAGTCACATGTATGAAGTGGAGCCTTCATAAAACTGTCCAGGACAAGGTTCAGAGGGCTTCTGGAACAAAGGGAAGTTCCGGGAGGGTGGCACACCCAGACAGGGTCCCTTCCCCCAACCCTTGACCTTATGTGTGGCTTGCACTGGAAAGGCCTCTGTAAAAGCCTTTATAATAAAGCAGTAAGCGTGTCTCCCTGAGCTCTGCAAGGAGGAGGTTTTAAGAATGCTAGCTTATAGCTGATCAAACAGAAGCACAGGTAAAAGCCCATGGTTACCAGTAGCTTGCAACTGACATGTCGAAGAGGAGAGCTGAGCCTCAGCCTGTGACGTCTGACAATAAAACAGTGTCAGTGTTGAATTAGTTAAGGAAACATGTAGCTGGCATCTATACAGAAATGATGGCTTGGCTGGTGAATGGGGAACCCTCCACAGTTGTTGTCATGAGTGATCTGTGTTTTAACTATAGGAGAGAAACTAGATCCCAGAGAGTCAGTTTGTCTCTGCGTTTTCAGAAAAAAATCTAAAAGAGGGGACCCATTAATAAATGATGGTGATATGGACCAGGATAGAAAGGATAGATATGAAAATGTGTTGAATGCTGTGGAAATCGGAAATTATAGCTTTAATTTCATACACTGATTATAGTTAAAGGAATGTAAGTTACAATTGTGTTTTGTAAGAATCTCTGTAGAGTATAATGGCTTTGTTGAAAAGTCCCTTCTCAGTAAAAAGAAGAGATAAGAAACAAAAACTGAGGGAGAATAGGAAATGAACTTTAAATTTATATAGATGCCTTGTATCTGTTTGCCCAGAAACACTTCCATGGATATACTGTTAATTTCAAGGTTCTGGTTTACTTTCTTAAGAAAGTAACATACACTCAAAGCATAGGATGATCTTCAAGTTGGCAAAGCATGCATTGTTCTTTTAATCTAGAGAATGTGTAGTAATAAGTAGTAGAATATGCTTGTTAAATTACAAAGGAACTTGGGAACTTTGTTTTACAAAGGACTCCACTACAGTGTGAAATCTTGTAGATTCTTTGGCTAATTAGCAAACTGCAAACCCTTGAGCCTTATTGTCTCAGTACAGACTAGATGTAAGCAGTGCCTCTAGCAGGTTGTACTACAAAGCTTCACGAGACTCCCTTTCTTCAACAGAGGGAAAATTCTTACTTGACTTCCAAACACACACTCCCAAATTTCATGGTAAAATTGACTGGAAATCTAACACATGAGCTTAAAATTACTATTCCCATTCAAAGGCAGGGTTGCAAGGCATTTCTGGTACTTACGAAGACATCAAAGTAAAGTGTATATATGCCTTCATTCAAAACTAGAGAGGGGCCCAAACGAAAGCATGCATGTGGTCAGTTTATACAGGGAAAAAATGCTCAGCATCACTGGTCTTCAGGAAAACGCAAATGAAAACCACAAGCTACCACCTGACACACATCAAAATGGTTATCATCAGAGAGATGAAAGGTAAAAAGTATGAGCCAGAATATGGAGCAAAGAGAGCTCTGCATACTGTTGAAACATAACTTAGTCCAATAATTATGGAAAATCAGACTTGTTCTATAATCCAGCAGCCCTACTACTGGCTATATATCCAAGGGATTTTACACCAATATGCCAAAGCCAAAAACAGCTCTACAACCATTTTTATTAAAGTACTACAACCAGCCAATCTAAATGTCCACCAGTGGATGAATGGACTAAAAAAAAAATGTATGTACATTCAATAGAAAACTATTTTTCAACAAAAGACTGAAATCCTGTCATTTGCTGTGCTGGATAGTTTTATATCAACTTGACACAAGCTAAAGTCATCTGAGAGGCGGAAATTGAGAAAATGCCTCCATGGGAGGGGGTTATAGATGAACTTATAGAGCATTTTCTTGATTAATAATGGATGGTGGAAGGCTATTACAGGCAAGTCCATCCCTGGTCCTGGGTTCTAAAAGAAAGAAGGTAAAGAAACCCATAGAGAACAAGTCAATCAGCAGCACCCCTCCATGGCCTCTGCATCAACTCCTGCCTCCAGGTTTGAGTTCCTGTTCTGGTTTTCTTCAATGATGGATTATAATGTGGAAGTGTAAGCCAAATAAACCCTTTCCTCCCCAACTTGCTTTCTGGTCATGATGTTTCATCACAGCAATAGCAACCCTGACTAAGACACTTGGGAAGGAAAGAAGGGAGGGAGGAAAGGAAAGAAAAGGAATGCAAGGGGAGAAAGGGAAGTTGAGGGAGAAACAGAAAAGAAGGAAGGGAGGGAGGTAGAGAAGGAGGAGGAAGGAAGGAAGGAAGGGAGGGAGGGAGGGAGGGAGGAAGAGAGGGAGGGACAACTTAAATCATCTCAGACTTCCAGTTTCTAAAGCAAGAAGAAAATGTTCTGTTGAGTAAGCCACCCAGTTCACGGTATCTTGAAGACCTTGATCTAATGCTCCTCCTTCCAGTGCTTCCGGAGTGCTGACACACCTACCCATGTGCTTGGCCCCTCTAACCTTATATTTCACTGGCCCCACTCTCCCACCTGCCTCTACTGCAGCTGCTCTAGCCTTCTTCAGTTCTTGCAACTTTCCAGTAGGCTCCCACTGAGCCCTTCCATTGCCTGAGCTCTGCCTCCAGGTGCCTGCCCAGTGTGCTCCTCACCTCTAAATCTGCTCAAAAGTCCCTTCTCAGTGGATTCTGCTCTGGCCTTCTTACTCCAAAACGATGCTGCCCCAACTCTGCACCCTGCTCTTTCTTTTTCTGTCAAGCACTGGAATGTGATAGCATACTCTACAGTTTATTTACTACAACTGTATCTTCTTTGTCTCTACCTGTCTTAGGGTTACTATTGCTGCAATGAAACACCATGACCAAAAGAAAGTTGGAGAAGAAAGGGTTTATTTGGCTTACACTTCCACATTACTGTAGGGCATTGAAGGAAGTCCCGACAGGAACTCAAACAAACAGGGCAGGAACCTGTGGCCAGAAGCTGTTACAGAGACCATGAAAGAGTCCAGCTTACTGGATTGCCTTACATGGTTTCCTCAACCTGCTTGTTTATGGAACCCAGGATCACCAGCCCAGGGGTGGCTCCACCCTCAATGGACAGAGCCCTTCCACATGAATCACTGATAAGAAAATTCCTTATAGGCTTGCCTGCAGCCCTACGGAGTCATTTTCTCAGTTGAGGTTCCCTTCACTCAGATGACCTTGTGCCAAGGTGACATAAAACTAGCCAGCATACTACCCTAGAATAAAAATTCCAGAAGAGACAAGAATCTTTGTTGTAGCCATTAATTTACTCTAGAGGCCAAAAAGACTGGCCTGCTAAGAGTAGAATCTCCAGAAAAGCTTGTTTGCCCAAGTGTATTCCATTTAGAGTTCTTTCAGAGATCTTAGAGAATGTTATTTCATTTTTATAATACTTTATTTTTACTTAATCCGTAATTACCATCAGAAGTTGCTGTTATGTGTCTTCTTGGTAGCAGATTAAAAGGGTCACTTAATCACTCCAAACTTACAGCATTGGTGTCAAACAAGACTTGAACTGCCTTTGCTCCACCTCCAGTCTCCTTCCTTATGCCATGGTGATAATTCTCACAAGGAAAAACAAAAATAAAAACACTGAAGAGAGAGTAGTCTACTCTAACTATATTAGAACAGTTAAAATGAAAAGGACCAACCCGATCTAGGTGTTAACAAAAGCAATGGAGGCATGTGGAAACTTCCAGACACTACCTTTGAGAACGTAAATTGGTTTGACAACTTCAGTAAACTGACAATATCTACTAAAGTTAGTCTTCTGTACATTCTACCATTCATTGATTCTTCTCCTGGGTATATGGACAATAGAAATATGTACAAATGTCATCCCAAATATCAGTATATGAATTATTCGTAATAGCCATAACTGAAAACAACTCAAATGCCTATCTGAATGATTATTAGAATGATTGGGCTGCCAAATTGGCTTATCAGGTAAAGGTGATTGTCATAAAAACCTGACAGCCACAGTTTGATCCCCAGAACTCATGTAAAGGTGGAATGAGAGAACCTGTTGCAGGATATTTGATCTCACTATGAACCACAAGATTGTTTTTACTGGAAAAAACCTGTTTCTAGTTGTGGTGTAGCTCATCCCTTAGTACACACCTTTAGTGCCAAACAATGAAAGTAAAATTATTTGTAGTAGGAAGCACCCATGTTTGAAAGTGATGTCTAACTGAGGGGCAGATAAATTGGTGAATCAGAGAAAGATTTGATAGAATGAGTCAGAGATAGGATATGCCCAACTCACATGAGAACAGACAGGAAAAAGAGGCAGTTTAAAAGAGCACCACAGAAAAGAGGAGAGAGAGAGAGAGAGAGAGAGAGAGAGAGAGAGAGAGAGGGAGGAAGCAGTTTTACCAGGAGACTTTTACAGAAACAGATTGAAGAGGGAACAAGCTAGATACAGGTGAAAACAGAATGAGGCAGAGAATGAGAAGGAGTCAAGATTAGAGCATGTTGCCAAAGTTACTATGAGGCCAAGCAGAGAAATTCAGAAGAAACTAAGAGAAGCCAGATTGAATCCATTAGCATGAAGGGAAGTTTAGAGCCATTACAGCTGAGTTGACCAGTCAGCCAGAGTTCAGATAGAGTTAGAAATGGTGAGCTTACTCAGCACTAAGTCTCAGAGGCTGAAACGATTCTAGCTAGGTAAGATTATATGGAGGCTAGAAGCTTCCGGACTAGGCCTAAGCTAGCAGACAGAGCACAGAGATGGACAATTACTACAATGAAAGCAAATGAAAGTTACTTTTAGACTAGCTAATGCCCAGAAGTTCTCCAAATGTGTATGCGCATGTGCGTGTGTGTGTGTGTGTGTGTGTGTGTGTGTGTGTGTGTGTGTGTGTGTGTATGTATGTGTGTGTGTGTATGTGTAAATGATGCCGGGCAATGGATGCACACACCTTTAATCCCAGCACTCAGGAGGCAGAGGCAAGTGGATCTCTTAAATTTGAGCCCAGCCTGGTCTACAGACAAGTTCCAGGATAGCCAAGGCTACACAGAGAAGCCCTATCTCAAAAAAACAAAACAAAACAAAGCAAAACAAAATACATAAAATAAAAATAACATTCAAAATAAAAAAGGAAGTAGAGCAAAAGGGAAGAGGGTAATAAAAAAAGAAAAGGAGGTGGCAGAGAAAAGAAATCAAGGGTTTCATTTGTGCAATCCTCGAATTACCCTGGCCAAGGTCTTAAACACAGCAAATGGCATAAACAAAACTCTCAAATTCCACTTAAGTATTAGTTCTATATTTTAACTCAAGTTCTCAATACATTTCAGAGCATGTGATGCTCAAGCTAACCGTGTTCTGATTCTTGGAGGTAGTTTATACCCATAAGAAATTAGAATTCACCTGCTCTTTATACACATCACCAAGGATCAAAGATAGATCAACACTAGTGAAAAAAATTAATAAAAAAGAGAAAAGCTCCCTTATATGAAAGCAGAGTGTGTCCCACCTGGGCTGCAGATGAATGAGTTAAGGTTACTGGGCATGACCTACTGACGGTGAGCACAGTGGTACGTGTCTTGGAGTTCCAGAATCTGGGAGCCTGAGGCAAGAGATTTATGCACTCAAGGCCAGCCCGGGCTACATAGCAACTTTCAGGACAACCTGAGATACACAGCTAGCTCTATCAAATAGTAAAACAATGACCCCTTGTGACAAGTTAACATACTAGTACAGGATCTTCTGCAGACACTTCTTCAGCATGAACTTTTGGAGGAATTTGAAACTCGGTGGGTTTTTAAGGGTTGGTGTCATGACTTGCACAGTAGGTCCTAGCTCATGTTTATTCTGACTCTATGTACCAAAGGAAATTGTTTTAAAGTGAACCTACACAGTTTTACAGAATCTCATAGATCAATACCCAAGATACAGGCAGGGAGATTTGGGAAATTACAGGAATTCAGTTTTGCATTATGAGTGACTAACTGGCTTAGTTTTAGAGATTTAGGAAAAATAAATACCAGAGGGAAATGCTCATCAATCGTGATTAAACTCTCCTCCAACTGTAAGACTATCTAATTACCAAGCTCATTGACTTACAGGGTTGCTGAAGTTTGGAAACAATGGAGTTACACCTCTATAACCCAGATTTCAGCTTTTCCCAGACACAGAAGTAAGCACAGTGAAGTAAGAAGCTGAACCCCCCATCCTGAAAGGGTGTGAAGCCCAAACCTTTGGGGAGCTGGTGCTCCTGAGCTGGGCTCAAGGTGAAGCATGCACTGTTGCTTCCATTGGTCACAGTCTCCCCCCACCATCTTAGTTTCCAAGTCATCCTGCTCAGGCTAAAATGTGCTGCCTTAATTTCTTTTCTCTGACCTTGGCAAATGCTTATATAATGGCTTGGCCTTTTCACAAAAATTAGGCCCTGTGCTGGGACAGGTTGCTGATTGTATCAAGAATCCTAAACGTTGAAATCCTCAAATATATTATTTTAAAGGTCTTGGTTCATTCGGATTATAAATTATGACATCGCTATAGGAACCAGTCTGGACTGAATCTGAGGATACCCAGAGTGGCTGCAGCCAAGGAGTCTGTGGGGACAGACGGTAGTAGAAAGAATTATGAAAAGAATGTTGGAAGGAGCCCAACCTCTGTTTGTTAATTATGAAAGCCTAGGAGATTATAGAACACTGTGTCAGTATAGCTACAGTGGTGTTTTCTACCAAGACAGATAAGAGTTGAGGGAGAAAGTTAGTCTTTTAATATTTGTTTATTGTTATTTTATGTATGATGTTTTGTCTGCAGATGTCTGTGCACCATGTGTCTGCAGTGCCCAAGCTGTTGACAGTAGCAGATTATCATTGTGATGTAAAATTGTCTGTTATTTGTGTTTTACTTATGCATTGTCTCCTGTCATCAAAAACTTATGAATTTATAGTCTTTACATTAAAGAATGCTTAAATCATGCACACTTTTATCTTGTAAGAAAACAAACGCAAAAGAAGGTGGTAAGGATAGTACAAGGAACTCTAAGTAGCTCTCTTGGATTAGAAGATTGTCAAGATGCTGCTATATGCTCTCCATCTTTTCTTCTGTCCAGCTTTTCACCTCTGTATCAGTGTCTCGCCTGTATTGTTTCCTATGCCTCTGACCTGATTTACTCATCCTAGAGACATTTCCCTGATCTCCAGCATAGCAAGATGTACCTAACTCTCTTCATTTCCTGGGAGCAGCCTAGAATCAGCCCATCTCTCAAGGTACATCGTATCTTTTCAGTGTGGTTTAGCTTGTTCTTTAAAGGTTTAAACTCAAAGCAATGTTATAACAGGAATGACATTCAGACAGCTGTAGCCATTACCAACCTGAGTAAAGAATTTTTTAATGGCATCAAATAAATAAGACTATGTAAGTGTGTTAAAATGAATCTCTTTTTAAATTAAAGCAGATTTGTCAGTATGTAAACTTGCCTCTAGGTAATTCTTCTCTGAGTTGCTTTTTTCCTTCTAGGAAATGTTCGGCTTCTCTGGGATTCTTTAACCAGAATTTCATCTAGCTCTTACCAGGGAGGTTAGCAACTTATATACTTGTATCTTCATTTTGCTTTCATCAGTGTTATAAAAGTGCCAAGTGACATCCAGCACCTTCTTTTTTCTTCTTAGAACAGTTTTCATCTTCTACTTTGTCCCTAAGGAATAAAGTACCATTGCTCCATTCTGCTCTGTAAGCTCAAAGACTTGCTAACCAATGAGGCCATATCATTTTTCTTTCCCTCCTTATCACAAGTGAGTAATACTAAAAGCCCACAGGCACTGTGACTTTCAACTGTCTCGACCAACCGAGTGCAGAGAGTAAAGGCTTTGTATCATTTAAGAGAGTTCTCTCCACTGGGTTCTAATCTGAGGGTTGTGATAAGGAGGCTAGGCTTCTCCCTGAGGATCATGGGTGCTGAGGGACTTCGTGATGGTTAGGGTCAATGGGCAACCTGACAGAATCTAGAATCTTTTGGGAGACAGGCCTCTGGGCCTGCCTTTGAGGGATTATCTTGATTTTGTGCATTGAAGTCGGAATACTCCCTCACTGTAAGTGACACCATGTCTTGGCATGTCTTAGCATTGGTGGGATGCTGGACTATATAAGTGGAGAGATGAGACTGAGAAGCCAGCATGCTTGCATTCATCCCTCTGGGTTTCCCAGTCATGGATTTAGTATGACTGGCTGTCTTACAGTACAGCTGATTGACTTCCCCACAATGATAGCCTATCCTGAGAAATATGAGCTGAAGTAACCTCTCTCTCATAAGCTGATTTTGTTCGGTAACACACAACAGCAACAGAAAAGTAACTAAGAAAAGTGTGAACTGAACATGTGAACGATGGAGAAAAATGTTTGTGTCTTCGTCCCTTGGATTGATATTTTGCCATCTCTTCCACAGTGATAGCAGGAGATAATTAGTTCAAGAGGGTAAGATATTTATGAGTAAGATTTGTAGCCGTAAAAGAAAATCCCAGAGTTTACTTGTTCATTCCACCAATGTGAGGGCTTTGTGATAGATGGATACCCTGAAGAGAGAACTCATAAAAATTAGGCCCTATTGACATCTTGATTTTTCATTCATTCAGTCTCCCACACTGAGAAACTGTGTTTAAGTCCCCTATTGGTAGTACTTCATTATTGCAGCCTAAGGTGATGTGACGGTTTAAATAAAAATAGCCCCCATAGGCCCATAGAGAAGGCACTATTAGGAGGTGTGGCCTTGTTGGAGTGGGTGTGGCTTTGTTGGAGGAAGTGTGGACTTTGAGGTTTCAGAAGCTCAGGCTAGGCCTGGTGGCTCACTGTCTCTTCTGCCACGTTCTTCAGCTGCCTCTCTAGCGCCGTGTCTGTCTGAGTGCCACCATGCTTCCCACCGTGATGACAGTGGACTAAACCTCTGAACTGTAAGCCAGCCCCAATTAAATGCCTTCCTTTCTAAGAGCTGCTGTGGTCATGGTGTCTTCTTACAGTGACAGAACCCTGACTAAGACAGCTGACATAACACAATGCAAATACACATGTTTATATAATAATAACCAAAGCATTTAGTATTTCCTATATGTCAGACATTATCCCTAAAATCCTTACATGTGTTTAACTCTCATTCTTAGAAAGAAACCTTCTGAAGCATCAATTGCCTTTATTTTTATAAGTAGGACTCTAAGGAATAAAAGATGAATAAATAGGAGCCCAAGACCACTCAGCTATGATATGAAAAGGCAGCATTTCAATCAGGGTAATCTGGCATTAAATTCGCTAAGAGCTTTTTAAAAAAATAAAAAACCCTCTGAATCTTAAAACCACAGCTAGAGAGAAATCACTTTGTTTAGGGTTGAAATACCAGAGCCCTTCCTTTTAAGAAAACAAGAACACGCTGGTGCTGGTATCCAGTACCGCCATTGTACTCTTCTGGCTAGCCCAGAGCATGTGCAGTTGACAATCACACTGCTGTTGCTTAAGCAAAAACTAAAACTCATCTGTATTATTAGAAAGCACTTCTTAACTAGTATTATGTAAGCTACATGGGCACAGGGACAACGCAATTATTTGTTAGGAGTTTTGAGACAGGGACTCATGTCACTCAAAGTTACTAGGCACCAGGGGATTATATGAACTACTGATTCTCCTGCCTGCATCTTCTAAGTGCTGATATTTTAAGTATGCATTGAAACATGCAGTCTGTTCATCTTTTTCTCCCCAAAAATTGTTTCTGGCACATAGGAAGTAAACAGTATGTAAATAAAAGAAGTGGTTTTGTATAAATTAAAGTTGATAAAAGTGCTGTGTGTGTGTGTGTGTGTGTGTGTGTGTGTGTGTGTGTGTGTGTGTGTGTGCTTGTATGTGTTGGGGGGGGCTAGGTAAAGTTACTTTTGAGAAGTATTCGTTCTAACTATAGGACAACAGATCCTTTGTGTGTGAGTTCTGTTACAGAAGCCACAAGTGAGCAAAGCAACTGAGTCCCAGAGCGAGGTAATTTACAAAGAGGCTAGCAGAGCGGCAGGCCCTTGTCTTTACTTCTTATCCCAGCCCAGCAGTGAAAACTTTTCCTGCTCTTTTAACCTCCACAATGCTGCTGTGCTACACTAAGTAACATGTCTACAGCTTTCTGCCTCAACAATTAGTCTTTGTTCTTAGCTAAAGCTTTAAAGGAAAGTAACAAGTATTCAGTCAATATTTACAGAGTCAAGTTTTAGGAGTACTTGGTTACACAATTTTAAGTTGTTTTTTTTTTCTTTTAAGTTTTGGATCATCTATATATTTTAGGGATGGCAATGCTTTATGGGCAAGCCAGAGATGTTGTTATTCTTTCCAGTTTAAAGTGAGTTTTAATCTTTCACTCTTTGTCCCTCTGAGCAAAAAGATCAGTATTTATGGTTTCTACGAACTCGTTTTGTGTTTTGGCATTTGGGGTATAGCGGTGGCAGTAAAAATCTTGTTGTTTACATCCTTATAAATGATTTAGCTTTCCTGTTTTGTCAACTCAGCCCTTTAAGTCTCCTGTGAGCTGGAGTAAGGATATCACACCACACGCAGTGTTGTTTGAGAACATAAAAGGAAATGGCTGCGTGCTGCTCGCAGATGACGCCTCCATTCCACCGTAGACTAGGAAGCAGGAAACATAAGCCTAGCCGTTATAGATTTAAATGGCTTGCCTGTCGTTTCATAAAGCACTTGTTTCATTTACTCCTCCACGTCTGTGCAATTCCGCTCAGTTACTGTGAAGCAGAAAAAATTATCAATTAGAGGCGCAGTGTGCCAGTCCTGAATCATAGCCTTCGGTACCCTGGCGTGTTATGATACCCAGAGCGTTACCCTGCTTCCCGCCCCAGCACACGCATCGCAGCAGGATGGGATGTGCTCAGAGGCTGGATGTGTACTGAGAATTAATAGAAGAAAAGCTTAAAAAGGCAAAAGGTGAAGAAAGAAAATTCTAACAGCTCTGGAAAGTCACCGCAATCGGAGTACAGGGTGGATCTCTGACCTACAACACTGCCTCTTCCTCTATAGGTCTGGATCTCTGTCCTAGTTTAGTCTGCTTTCTGTTGCTGTGATACACACTGTGACCAAAAGCACTTGGGAAAGGACTTATTTGGCTTACAGTTCCTGATCACAATCTATTGTTGAGGGAAGCCAGGCAAGAAGCGAGCAGGAACCTGGAGGAGGCAGGATGTGAAGCAGGGGTCATGGAGGTAGTGCTGCTTACTGGATTGCTCTCTATAACTTGCCCCAGCTTGGTTTTGTATTCAACCCGAAACAACTTGCACAGGAATGGTTCCACCCACAGTGGGCTGGAAGGCCGACATCAAACATTACTCAAGAAAACACCCCACAGGTCCAATCTAATGGAGGCAATTCCTCCAGCCTGATGGAGGGAAGAATTGAGATTTCCTCTTCAAAAGTGACTCCAGTTTGTGTCAAGTTGACAAACTCCAACTAGCAATTTTCTAAACTGGCAAAGTGGACGGTGACTAACAGAACAGTTAGTCTCAACATATCTAAGTTTGAGACAATTTTCTCCTTTCTCTCCCATCTAACTCCAGCTCCTTTCCTTGGTCAGTGGTAAGAGCATCTGCCAACCAGAAGCTGAAGTCATTTTGACTGAAATCCAGCCCTCTGTCATCTCCATGGCAATCAGCCTCTGAGTACTGCGGGTGATTTTTGCATAGAGGTGTTTTCCGTATCCAATGTTAATCCTCACTTTCACTACCTCCCTCTAGTCCAGGCCTTCACTATACTTCTTACTTCTTGGCACAATCTTCTCAATCTGACTCATACATTTTTTTAAATGGCAAATTAAGTTTTCCCCAAAGCACTGCTCACTCTCTCTTGCGCTCTCTCTCTCTCTCTCTCTCTCTCTTTCTCTCTCTCTCTCTGCCTCTCTCTCTTTGCCTTTCTCTGTCTCTCTCTGCCCCCCCCCCCCCATCACTGGGGTCTGGCCATCCTCCTCAGTTTTATCTCATTAGTCTGAATGTTTCTGATTTTGCCGAGGCCTTCTTGGCATCCTCGCCTGGCATAGTGAGACTCTTTTCTCATTCCATCCATTAAAATTCCACAAGTTCAAGCCCTAGCTTCAACCTTTGCTTCTCTGAATCATAGAAGCCTTCTGTATTTGTGCATTAGTCACTCACTGAGTCAACCAACCCAGATTATTAAAACAAAATACAGAAAAAGCAAATTGCATCTCTACTGAACATGTACATTCATAAATTGCATCCGTATTGAAGGTGTGCATTCTTGTTCTTGTCTTTATTCCCTAAGCAATACAAGGTAACAACTGTTACACAGTATTTATATTAAGTTAGGTATTTGATGTCACAAGGAATTCAGAGATGATTTAATTAGGAAGATATGTGACTACTGTTACCATTTTATATGTGACTTTAAGACACTGTAGCCAATTCCCAAGGATGCTAACGGAAGATCGCTCAGTGCATGGCCAGCCCTTGACTCATTTTTTTCACTAAGCAAAGCACTGTGTTATCACTGTAGGTGATTCATTCATTTAAACAGGGGAGGCAGAGGGTCAGAGTATGTGAGAGTGGGCTCTCGTGTTAGATGTCCTCTTTTAAGAAGGAGATAATGACTTGTCTGACTCTTCTTAGACTCTGTAACATGGGTATCTAACAGTAAGTGCTTCATAGTATGAGGCAATCCACATGAAGTACACTGTGTGGTACCCAATAGACGAGTGCCTAATAAACGTTTTCTGGTATTACTTGTGAAACTATTGCTGAATCCAGTCTCCTGGGCCCTACTTCAAGGAGCACAGAGTCTCAATGCATGAGTATGCAAGTGTGCATGCGCAAGTCAGGAGGAATGGAGTAGGGGACTACACCAAGGGGTAGTGACTCTATTAACCAAGGTAACTAAAGAATCCAGGAGGGCAATCAGGCTAATGAATAACAAAGCAAAATGGTGCAGTTTGGTTTGGAATGTTGAGTTTGAGATACCCACAGGTATCTTTGTTTTGCCCTCAAGATCCTCCTTCTGTCCTTCTCCCCCTGCCTCAGCTCAGGGTGCTGCACTGAGGGACTGCATCCACACCCTTCCATGCCTGCTGGCTTCTGTTTGAGTTTTTTAGTAGTGGCTAAGAAGCAGATGAGGAAGGGAGGGAGCAAGGACAAGTCCTTATTTCTCTGGTTTCTTCCCAGTAGGCACCTTACTCTACACAACACTCTCCCAGTCTTGAGGAGTTCTCCTTTTTCTCATCCTTTACATTTAGGACAGGTGAAAGATAGGCTCTCAATTCCCTCCTGTGGTACTCCATTCCCAGATCCTTATAAGTCATCCTTCATAAATGTACCTTTAAATGAATTTTGAATTTGCCAAGTTTCCTGCTGAGACCATGACTGACACACCAAAATTTCGGGTCTAAGGCTGGGGGGTGGGGGAAGGAGATAAGGATGGCAGGTATAGACTATAAGGGCGGTTCTGGTAAAAGGGACAAGCAACATCAGTGGTTGAAAGAAGACAAGGAAGAGGCACCAAAGGAGGAACCCTCCATCTACTTCAGCAAGAACAAGAGCACACCAAATGATCCAGACACTCCTAACAGCATCCTTTCAGAAAGATGTAAAAAAATAATCTTATGTACAGGGTAACAGGATAGTTAAAAGTATTACCAGGGTGGGGGGTGGGGCATGTGGCAGTGCAGAATACCTTACAACTCTGGCTGGAAGTCCACTCTTTCACCACTAGTTGGGATCCCACAACCTCGTCAGGATCTTCCCATCTCATCAGCCTCTTCAGGGCCTAACACTCCCATGATCCTAGCAGCTCTGCTGTATATTAACTGTTCTCATGATGGATCGCATAAAAGTGAAGCCACCTCTCTTGACTCTATTCTCTGAGTAACCCATCTCCTTTTTTCCCAGAACCACATTTCTTCAGAGATTGCCCATAGTGAAAGATCTGACTTCCTATGTGTACCTCGATCCTAAATCCACTCCAGACTACTGCTCCTTATCACCGTAGCTTCTAATGCCTTGAGATCACCCAGCAAGCACACATTCCAGTCTTAGTTTTAGTTGACGTCTTTATAATTACACTTCAATTCTCTTTCTTTTGGAAATACTCTTAGATGGCCCTGTACTCTCCTGGATCTCTTCTTATCTCTGGTTATTTCTCCAGAGAGTAGGGATGATATTTAGCCCATTGTGAGTCATTTTGAGAAATAAAACCAGGATCATTTGGACTGATCAGTGGGTAGAGGCACTTGCCACCATGCCTACCAACCTGAGTTCAATTCCCAGAAAACAAAATGATGTAAAAAGAAAACTGATTCCCACTATCATCTGACCTACTGGGACATGTAAATCACACACAATAAATAAATGAAAATAATAGCATAACAACAACAACAACAATAACAATAATAAAGAAATAAAACCACAATTAGGGTGAGTTAGTGACATAGTCATCTTATATAAAATTTAAGATGTTGCCTCCCCAGGCCCCAAAAAACAACAGAAGAAATATAATGGACTGATAGGATGGCTCAGTGGGTAAAGGCACTTGTGTCGTGTCTCCAGGACCTGACCATGTCACATGCAAGTTGTCCTCTGATTTTCATATGCATATCTTCACTCACATATAAACATACACACATATAAATAAATAGATGTAATTACTACAATGCAGTAAACAGGATCATTAACTTTGAATAAAATATTCCAAATATCTAATTAATGTAAATGAGCATATTAAACAAAATATCAAAAACTTAAGTGAAAGCCAGTACCGCAATATGCTGATTAAGATTGGAGCCTTAGGCAAAAGGAAAAATATACTTTTAGATCCAGTTTTAATGCATTTTATATGGTTAATTTGTTTTTTGAATATTAATTTAGCTGGAAAATTATTGAAAATGGAAAAGTAGGTACACTGGACTATCATTTAAAGTTTAAGTATAGTTTATTAATACAAGAAGGGAGTTTATTATGATTTAACCACATGCTAATTGAAATTCCTTGTACTATCACCTGGTCAAGAGAGTACTTTTCACTTAATTTCTCTTATGTGTATATATGTATGCCTGACTGCATGTATGTGTAGCACATGCATGCAGAAGCCCGTGGAAGTCAGAAGAGGGCGTTAGATCCCCTGGAACAGAAGTTACAGGCAATTGCGACCTACTGTGTGGGAGCTGGGAACCAAACCCAGATCCTGGAAGCAAGAGCACTCAGTGTTCTTACTCCTGAGCCATCTCTACAGGCCCCAATCAAAAGAAAACATAAAACAAGACAAGTCTATAATTTCAACTCAAAACAAAGCAAAGAAGTTGACAAAGAATGTAATTGGCGGATCTATTTCCATTAAAGCCAGAGGCACATTTTTCTTTTAGCTTCAGAAAATGGCACAGAACAGAACTGTTTTTTAAAAATCATATTGTTTTTTGCTTGCTTGCTTGCTTTTATCCGATGTTCAGATACTTTTGCTATCACCCCATCAGCCTGGTGGAAAAATCAACCAATTATTTTTAAGCATTCTGTCTTAGGGCAGAGCAAAGATCCAGAAGTCATATATATCAGAAGGTGTACAAAGAAACCTTTGGCATTCTTGAGACTCTAAGGCCAGCCTGAGCTGTTCATGGGCCTCTACAGTTCCAAACCCTTAAGAGTTCTCTCCCCCAGACTGTGGAGGTTCTCTTTGTCACGAGGACCTTTAAAACTCTAAAAGTCTTAGCTGAAGAATCCCTGTGTAATAGATTCTGTCGATCTCCTTGAAGCTAGAAACAAAGAAACCAGGCTATCAGCTTAAACTACGAGGAGAGGGCGAAATTCAAGTAAGGGGGGAAAGTTCTTTCTATAGACTATTGGGACACATCAGCCTCTTCGGCAGGCTGACCCTCAGCCTCAAGCCACCCAGCCTGAGGTACCAAGCTCCACCCCAGCCTCCAGGCAATCTCTTCACTTCCTGATAGTAGTTGCCAAGGACAAGCCTGTGTCTACCTGGCTTGTTTTTCTGGCCCAGACCTCTTCACTGAATCCCAGAGCAACCTTCCATGCTCCGAAGCCCCATTTGGACTTCTCCATGACACTGAGCTAAAGGTGCCAGTGAGACCATGCTCACTCCTCTCTCCACCCAGTCAGGTCCTTTGTAGCACAGTCAGCGAAGGGCTCTCACTCAGGAGCACCCCACCCTCTGTCCTCCCATCTCCCACTTCAGTTCTTCCTTGAATCGTCTATTTCTGGTCTTGCACAACTCTTAGACCGTAAGCAGCTCCGTTTCTTCTGCCTCAGGCTAGTTTTAGCTGCTCTAGCGTTGGTCATAAAACCTAACTGGTCTTTCCAGTATTCCGGCTTGCCTCTCCTGAATCTCATTCTTCACAGAGGCATCTGCAGACAAATCCTCCTCCCTCCCCACTCTGCATCTGACTTTGCTCCATCTTCTCGCTTTGTTTCCTGAGTTCCAGGCCTTCTGGCCTTCCGTGCCCACTGCTCACTTCTGCAATCGAGTACTTCTCACGTGTATGAGGCTGTGATTGACGTGTGCCTCGCCGTCTAGAATATAAGCTCCACGAGAACAGGGACTGTGTGTTCCAAGGTCTCAAAATAATGAACAAACATTTGTAGGAGAAATAATGTTTATTTTTTGAAAGTTTAGCCTCCCTGAAGCTCAGAAGTGGACTTGATAATCTTTCAGAATGAGTGTTCTAGATATCTTTTAGAGTGCTTTACATATATTAACTCAATTAATCCTCACCGTGAGGAAGTAGATTCTTTTATTATGCCCATTTTAAAGATGCTGAAACTGAGGGACACAGAGGTCAGATAACTCGGGTGCTCATAGTATTAAGTAAAAGCAGCAAAAGGAGAATTCTAAAGTTACAGAGACAAGAAGTCTAAAGAAAGAGACAAGGACACCTTCGGAAGCGAAAAGCACAAGAAAGGAGATTAGTGTCTGTCAAGGTGTGACATACGTGGCCAAGTACATACCCCATCTTATTGGAGCCTGTTGAAGTGGAGTCAACTGTGTATTATTAAGACCCCTTTACAGGTAAGGGTGCTGAGACTACTGGTCAGACATCACACAGGCAGGACACAGCATAGCTGGAGTTCAGAACCAGGTCAGCAAGATTCTGAGGCCTGAGCTCTTTCCCTATGTGATGCTGACTCCAAGGAAGACTGTGTGAGATCTACTTCTTCCTTCCTTCCCTCTGTCCTTCCCTCCCTCACTCCCTCCACCCATTTCCTTTCCTCCCTGGTCCCCTCTACTCCTTGAGACAGGGTCTTACTACATAGCTCAGGCCTGCTTTGAAATCATGGAGATCGCCCTGCCCCGGCCTCCAGAGTGCTGGGATTGCAGACGCGCACCACTATACCCTGTTGCTTTTTTTCCATCACAAAGTAATCAGTTGATCTATCTATCTATCAGTTCAGTGAGCTGAGAATCACCTGGAAATTTTATGGGGACAGAGATTCTTGGGTTTGGTGTGGGTAGGCTATTTAACCTGTATTTGAAACACCCCAGGTGTCTCTGCTGCCTTAGCCCAGCAGTCCCAACCTTTTCCACTGTCAGCATCACTGTTCTCTGAGCAGATAAACCACAGCCTGTTGGACTCCTCCCCAGGATTGCTGATTGAGAAGGTCGGGGACTATTGGCAATTTCATTTCTGACGCATCCCTGAGTGGAGCAGGCACAGCTTCTGAGATCTATCTTAGCACAAGGCTCTGAGGGATGCTTATCTGGTTTTTATCTTTCCTTGGTTCTCTTACATTTAAAGTAATTTTCAAGGTACACATGCCTCTGCTCTGCCTCCCCTCCACATCCCCCTCTTTGAGAACTGTACAAAAGAGCAGATTTGGAGACCTGAGGAGCATGGTCCTGAGGCAAAAATCCTTCTGCTGCTTGCAACAGAGAATTTCCTACCTTCACAATGATGTGATGCTCATATAAAACTGCGGACCCTGGTTATCTCCAAGTAGAGCTGTCCTAGCTCAGGCAGAGCGAAAGCAGTGCTTCCCTTTCCTTCTCTGAGTGTGGTGGTACAAGTCCATCTCTGTGAGATTGGTTTCCACAGCAAGTTCCAGGCCAGCCAGGGCTGCATAATGAGACCCTGACTCCCAACAAGAGAAACCAATGATTAATAAGGCAGGAAAAAGTGTTTTTGGCATGCATATATATAATAAATAGAAATATGTATATGTACATATATCTAGTATACACAAATATATCTTTATATATTTACCAATACATTGAGGAGTATATTTAATAAAATGTAATTTGTACTTAATGCTATTTAGCTCTTGGGAAACTAAGAGGACAAAGTATCAGACAATTTAGTATGGGAGTATTTAAAATTGAAATAAAAATCAAATTAAAAATTTTTAATCATGTACTATTTCTCCAGAAAAATAATTTTACCCTAAGAGTCCCAAGTGTTGATTGAGACAGTAAAAGGTTATTGTGTGTGTGTGTATTTATGTGTGCTTGTGTATATATGTGTGTGTTTGTACATGGCTCTATACACACATGCTTGCATGCACACAGGTGAATGGGTACACAGGCATGTCAGACCTCTTTGATATCTCAGTCAAACCCGGTACAGTACACGGTGAGCAAAGATGGAGGATGTACATGTGATGTGATAGTAATGCAGGATCACTCACTTGATGGATCTTTGTCCTGTCAGGCCATCTTTTCAGGGCATGTGATCTGTGAAGATATTCTCTATAAAGGTATTTGGCAAATGAGTTTTTTGATGAAATATATTTCCAGACTTCAGTTATCTTCAGAAATAAATTCAGTCCTTTCAGAGTTGGGAATTAAATAAAAGATTTATGCTTCTCATAGGCATCCGTGAGGAGAGTTATCAACACTTTATCTTGACAAGTCTTACAAACATTGGTGTCTCTGCAGTGCTTCCTTTTCTGGCCTTTCTCTCCCTCATTCCAAGCCATGGACTCATGTTGTCCCTGTCCCCGAATTTCACTTGACTGTTGTAATGAGCAGACATCCAGATTACCTATCAATTTTGTGTGTGTGTGTCCAGTGGGGGAGTACACACACACACACACACACACACACCTGTGCTTGCCTTGGCTCGAGGTCTATCTCAGATGTCATTCTCAGGTGCCATTCATCTTGTTTTGAGAAAGGGTCTCTCTGAACTGGAGCTCACTGGCCAGCGAGCCCCAGATGTCCTCCTGAGCCTTTTCAGTGCTGGGTTTGCAAGCATAGGTGATACACACTTAACCTTTTAATGTGAGTTCTGGGAATTGAACCCAGGTCCTCATACTTGCATAGCAAGAACTTTACCAACAGAGACTTCTCCCCAAACCCTCAGATATTTTTCGTTTTGTTCTTGAACTAAAAAAACCAATCCAATTTCATTTATTTTCCATTTCTCTTTTTACTACTTTCAGCTTAAATGCAAATAAATAGCTCTTATTTCCTACAGCTATCCCCAGGAAGTGAATATTTTTTAAATTACCATGCCAAATGTCTTGGTGGGTAGGGAATTATGTTTCTACAGAATTTTGATGATTAAGGCCTCCAAGAATGCCAATGGGCTCCTAAGTTTTCATTTTCTCTACCAAAATAAGTCTAATTTTAGGCAAATTGGAGATATATGGCATAGATCTCTGTTTTCCTAAGTCTAGGCTTATCTAACTGGATTGCCACATGTGGAGGAAGTGACTAAGGACACAGCTGCCAAGCTTGTGGACTCAGGGACCAGACTTCAAAGCCCAGTGCTGGTTCCCACACTTACTAACAGTGTGGCCTTGTGTACATTACTCAGCTTCCCTATATCCCATCTCTCAAACGGTATTCTGACAGAATTCATTTCAAAGGCTATTCTGAGGATTCTATCTAATAGATACAGCACAGCAACTTAAATATAATTAATCTGGGGCTGGCAAGATGGCTCACTGATTAAGTGTACTGGTTGTTCTTCCAGAGTACCAAGTTCAAGTCCCAGCACCCACAAAGCAGCTCACAGGCATCTGTAATTCCAATTTCAGAGCTCTGATGCCTTCTGGCCTTTGCAGGCACTGTGCACATGTGCTACACAGTCGTACATGCAGACAAAACATCCATATACATAAACATAATTTTAAAAACCAAATAGATGATCTGTAAGTATTTGTTGTGGTGTGCCATTATAATTATTATTAAGATTTTCCTATAATGCTAACACAGATCTGAGTAACAATTTGAGTCTAAAGGAGCAAGCATTAACAGAATTTGTTTTTTTTTTTGTTTTTTACCAAATAATGTCATTAATGCTTATTTAAGAAAAAGCAGACTAGTTATTTGTTTACCCAATTCTAGATTAAAATGAGAAAGTTGTTTTCTATAGAACACTAGTATTTCTTGCTAAGACATAGTATGATATGAAGTAAGCACAATATTGCTTGAAAATATCCCTTTGGAAAACTCAAACCAAGATCTTAGTTATGAACAGAAGCCATCCCTTTACTACCTTGAGACGTTTGCAGATTGGGAGGCACAATTATATAATCAAGCGTAATGAATGCATATTCGCTTATTTATACCGCAACTTATTCCAGAAAGGAATAGAGACTGCTGTAATGAGTGAATCACAGGGAATCATCCAGATAAAGAAGCTCTAGTGCGGTGGTCTGGCTCTCGGCACATACAGATACGCTGAGAGTGATGTTGCCAAGGAATGTAAATAAAGAATAAAAACCATGCTCCCTCTACATCCTGCTTCTGAAGAAGAATAGCAAAGCTTTATTTGCATCTTTCCTAGCCTTTGCTATCCATATTCAGTCAACAGCCATAACCTACTAGTTTTAGTTTCACAGTAGTCTTATTTTCATCCACATCTTCTCTGCTTTTACTGCTAATCATCTCATTCATATTGCTGCATCACTAAAAATAACCTCTGCCTCTCATCTCTCTTCTTTCCCTCCCTCTTCCCTTCATCCCATTTGATACTACTAGCCATCCAATGCAGTCCTAGTGAGTTAATTTTTCTAAATTATGTCTCTGGTCTTGTCATTTGCATGCACAAGACCTGTGGCTCTTTACTGCTTTCTGCTCCTGTTGGGTTTCATTTGTACCGACTGTCTGTTAGCGGCTTATAAGCCACACAACAGTCATTGAAGCTTCGCTTCTAGAAACTTCCTTGCACTGTTTCCCCACAGCACCTAGCTCATTGTTGTAAGGTATCAATGAATGTTGAAAAAACAGAAATCAGTACATAAAATGGTAGAAGAATATATCATTATGTTGATAGGCATTTCTAACTAGCACAGCTGTGTCTTTGTGATGCTATAATTTGATCAGGACAAAGAGAGATATAAATCACCAATTTAGGAAGATGTAGCTAATTCAAGACCTTAATTATAGATTTGTGAGATAGTCACATAATTCCGTTAAACTGAAAAGAATGCATTTTTGTCTTGTCACTTACCAGGAGAGCTGTGACAATTAAAATATTAATCAAAAGGTTATGGAAAGCTAGTAGAGTAAAGGGGAAATAGCAATTGAGAAAAACATTTTTAAAGGTACCATGACTGTAGAGGCTCTAATGAAAATCATAAACTGAAATGCCCTTACTTATAAAAAGGGAAAAGTGTGTGCAAGACATAGGTCAGGTGTATAAATGCATCCTACTGGTTTGTTTTATTATCAGCTTGATACAAATGAGGGTCACCTGGGAAGAAGGATCCTTAATTGAAGAACTGCATCCATCAGATTGGCTTGTGAGTGTCTCTGGGGCATTTTTCTGGTTTCTAGCTGATCTAGGAGTGGCCAGTGACAAACCTAGGCAGGTGGGCCTGGGTTATATAAAAAAGCTGTCTTAGTGTGGGAGAAAAGGCAAGCCAGTAAAAAGTGGTTCTCCATGGTTTCTGCTTCAAACTTCTGTCTTAAGTTTCTGCATTGACGTCCTTTCATGATGGATTGTGACCTGGAAGAGAAAGATGAAACCAACCCTTTTTCCCCAAATTGCTTTTAGTGGTAGTGCTTATTACAACAATAAAAAGCAAAGTAGGGCATTTGTAATCTCTGAGAGAGAGAGAGAGAGAAAGAGAGAGAGAGAGAGAGTAATTTCTAAGAGTGATAGCGCACCACTACAGTCCTAGCTACTCCACAGGCTGAAAGATGGAAAGTTCAAGGTCAACCTAGGCAACCAAATGAGACATCTCCCCTCCTTAAATAAAAACTTTTTAAAGAAATGGTTGTGGTCAAAGGTCAGTAGTAGCATGCTTGCCTAGCATATACAAGTTCCTGAGTTCAATTCCATGTACTAGAGAGTGGGAGGGAGGAATGAAGAGATTTATTTGTGCGTCTATGATTCTAAAGACAAGTAGTATTCTTGGTGATGTGCCTTTAACTGATATAGAAGAGTATGACATGAAGATGAATCTTTAGCTTTGTGATTTGTGGTATAGCATGTTTAGTCTCAGAAGAAAATTCATCCAGAGATTGCATCAGCTGTTACAAAGTGCTTTAAAGAAACAATCATTTTAATAACAACTCAGGTATGGCAACAATAACCATCTCTTAGTATGTGTAATCATTGCAAGGATTAAGGTGTGTGTCTTTGCATATGATAGTAATGCCCAGAGCTGTTTCCAGAGATTACAACTGTTACCGTGTAAATCTCCAAAAATATCTCTTGATGGTACCCTGAAAACATGTTGAATTAAATTTGAATGAAAGATGAGAGCTTTATTATACATTAAAATGTCTGCATGTAAGGCATCTTAAGGGTAAACTACCCCATCTACTCCTTAGGTTTGGCTTGGATTACACCACCCACTTGCAATGAGCAGAGAGTATAGAAAGGGAAAAAAACAGTAACTTTATAGCGAAGAAACATAGCAAATGCCAAACTAAAGGATACTCTACAAAATCCTCAGAGTCGATGCTATAAAAATAATGAAAGGCTGAGCATTAGCCACTGACCAGAGATTAGGGAGAAATGACAACAAAATGCAAGGTGTAATAAAGACTAGAGGTTAGTTAAGTCACTTGCCGGCTGTGTTTTCATAGTTTACATAAGCACATCATTGTAAGGCTGGGGATGGCTCAGTCACTTAAGTGCCTGATGTCAGGCCCCAAAGCTGGGAAGGCAGAGATGGGCAGATCCCTGACGCTCACTGACCAGCCAGTTATTTGAATGGATGAGCCCCAAGCTCAGTGAGAGACCCTGTCTCAAAAATATAAAGATGAAAAGTAATTGAGGAAAAAACACCCAAAGCCAGCTTGTAGTCTCTGCAGACACAGAGGCAAGTGCACACACAGGCACAGACATACACACATAGGTGATGATAATGGTGGTGGTGGCGGTGATAATGGACATACCACAGTTATGTAAACTGTTAACAAAATAATGGAGCAAGTGTATGAGAAACCTGTGTAGCATCGTCACAACTTTTGTGGAAATCTAAACTTCTCACAAATGTTTCCTTACAAAAACAGAAAACAAACAAACAAACAAAAAAAAACCTTGTTTTTGTTCTTCTGACACAGTGCAGACACAAGTCTACTACATGTCACCGTCATCTGAAGCTATATTGACATTCTAGTCACCCTCTGTTGACAATGTGACAGAACAAAACGGACAAGAAAATGTATAGGAGAAAGCAATTTCAAGAAAGGAAGCTTAAAAGAAAACCCTTTGCAAACAGTGTACAATATTAAAATGTTTTTAAAGAATACATCTTCCATTTTACAGACACCCACAAAAGAGTCAAGGTAATAAAAATTCACTTGCACTGCATTGTGATTCCATTAAAAGACAAGCAAGCTCCCTGTGTCTGCTTTGCTCGGGAAAGGCTCTGTCCTCTGTTATTGCAGTATAGAGCTCTAAGCTGCTATTACCCTCTGGGGAGAGCTATGTTTTGTTGGATTGTGTGTAATGAGGTTGAAGCCCACATGAACCCTCAGAGAGAATAGCCGAGCATCCCAAGTTCTTGAAAAATAAAAAAATAAATAAATAAAAAAATAAAAAGAATCTTCCTGCTGACTTTTAAATGCAAGCAAAGAAAACCATTTTAGAATCTGATTTATTGTCATTCTAAAAGTAAAGTATATACCAGACCATAATGTCCTCCGCCCCGCTTTTGATCCCTATGTGTCGGACTGGATTCATGATGATGGTACCTATCTGTTCTTAAATGCTTAGAATATTATTAGTGACTTGGGAAAGCTAATTCATATCTCTCTAAAATTTATTCTTCATTAATCTTAATAAGCCTATAAGCAAATTTTGCTCATTATCACCAGTTTAACTTTAACCATGATGCTTAGATTTTAATCCCTCTGATGATTTTGCAAACACTGAGGTTGGTTCACCTGTGTTTCTTCCAAAGGGGAAATTCTAAGACTGTGCATTCTCTGCATAAGCATCTAGATGACATCTTTTGCATCAAGTCTATTATTGAAAGACTCATTCACCGCTGAGCTGGGAAGATTACAGGTATCTCCTGTAATTTGGAAACTGTAATTCTCCCAGAGTTTTCATTAGGTGAAATGTTCCACATCAAAGTTTGTTTTGCTCTAGAAGCAAATGCCATGTGCCTTTCAGCTGCAAAAGGACAGGAAGAGCAGCAACAATGGGATCAGAAAACAGGATGTTGTGATGATGACTTCAGGATATGATGGCGCCTGATCTCTGGAACGGCCAGGCAAAGAAAGGCACTGGCTGTTTGTAGTCCCAGAGCTCTCCTGTAGCCTCAAGACTACATGGTGGGAGAGGCCACTCTTGAAAAGCAAGATACAGGGAAGGACGTGTTTCTGTCCTTCCTTCATGCTCTTCCCTCCCTCCCCTGGTCCCTTGGGTGGGCACTAAGGACTGCAATATTTGCATTGCAAAATATAGGACAGAACTTCCTATATTTTAATGGTCCAGTTATAGAAATGCTAAATAGCTGCTGTTTCCAAAGAGATATGGGTGAGTTTCCTTACATTAAAGAACAAACAAATGGTTGTTTGTTCTTGGTACTGGAGAGATGCCTCAGTGGTTTATAACATGTTTTGCTTTTACAGAGAACCCTGGTTCAATTTCCATCACCCACATGGAGGCTCACAAACACCCATAACTCTAGTTCCAGGAGTTTTAATGCCCTTTTGTGACCTCTGTAAGCAGCAAACATGTATGTAGTCTACATATATATATGTATATATATATATATATATATATATACATATATATATGTAAGTAACACACATACACTGTTAATCTCAAAGATTCGAGGACAAAGATCACCTTTGTGGTCATTATCATGGACAAATTAATTAAAGCAAGATGTATTTTATTTGTGGGCTGTTTCCCCCTAAGGAAAGGTTTGAGAGGACAGCATGAATGTAGGCAAGATAAGGATTTTTATAGCTTAGAGGTGGGGGGTTTACAAATGGAGGAGTTTGGCAGGCAAATGGGCGGGGTTACAGAAGCAGCACAACAAGGTGGTCATAACAAGGTAATCATAGCAACCTTCTGAAATAAAGGTAGGGTTGCAAGATGGTCATCACAACTCTTTGAAACAATGATGTGGTGTCATTTCCTGTAACAGGCAGTACAGAACCATTTATAGTTAAGATTACAGGTGGGGCACAGCCAAATCCTTGGGAAACAGAGATTTACTCATAAGCAAGAGTGAGCCTAGTTTGTCTTTACTATAAAAGCTGGCTGTTAAGCCTAAAATGGAGGCAGGCTGGTTTATCAACACAAAATAAATAAACATTTAAAAGCAAACAAACAAATACTTGTGTTGGGCTGAGGAGATTACTCAGTGGATAAAGCAATTGCCATTTAACTGAGGACCTAGAGGACAGGAGTTCACATGCCCAGGACCCACATAAATGACAGGGTTAGTATTCCATCCACAATTCTAGTGTATTTAAAAGGCAGAGACAGGGAATCCTGGGAGCAAGCTGGCTAACCAGATTAGCTGTATCAGTGAGCTCTAGGTTCAGTTAAGAGATCCTGCCTCAAAGAGTAAGGTGGGGAGTAGTTGAAAAAGATTCCTAACGTCAACCTTGGGCCTTCACATTTATGCTTGCATACACACTTGTACACATGTACCTCCACACATGTGAATGTATACACATGCAAAACACACATAGACTCATACATACACAATTGAGTCGCTTTAAAATACATTTCTGCATAATATTCTTATATTTAAAACATTTCTAGGCTAGGAAGATATCTCAGTTGGCCACAAGTTTGCCTGGCATGTGCAAGTCCCTGGTTTTAATTCCTATTACTGGAAAAACAAAAACAAACAAACAAAAACCATTTAAGAGAAATTTTACTTCACTATGATGCTAGTTTCTGTGCCTAGGGATCTGGTTGCAGTCTGAATGTTTACATTGTCATGGTTATTTGAGCATCACCTATATCAGTGATAATAAAAGATTGTTTTCCATCACCTCTGATTGGTTAATAAAGTGCTGACCAGCCAATAGCTAGTCAGAAGAAGAAAATAAGGCAGGACTTCCAATTATAGTCAAGGGGTCCAAAGAGACAAGAGTGGAGAAGAGCGAGAGGAAGAGAAGAAGGTGTAGAGAGACCATGTGGATGGCCCAGGAGGATTTGCCATGAGCTTGCAATGAGAGAGCAACCATGCTCGAGGCCGCACGTGGACCAGATCAAGCCAGGATAAGACTCAGATGCAGGTAAAGGACCACATGGCTGGGAAGTAGGCAGCATAGAACCTGCCTAGATTAGTGTATGAAGACTTTTAATAAAAATACCAGGTCTCTGTGTCTTTTTTTTTTCAGGAGATAAACCAGGCTAGAGCAGGCCTAGCAGAAGGCTACTAGATGCAGGCTAGTAGAAATGCCCTGTCAGTACTTGGGAGAAAAAAGGATGTAGAGGAAAAATCCTCAAATTACTCTTATAAGTATCTTTTGACCTATTTTTGATTGACACCCTGGATTCTCTTAGGTTCCATGTTCTTTTTTCCTTGAGGCAGGTCTTACGTCTCAGTCTGGCCTCCAACTTGCTATATAGCTGAGGCTGAATCCCCACCAGATAGGTCCATTTATGAGGTACTGGGACTAGAACTCATGGCTTCGTGCATTCTAGGCCAACACCCTACTATGCAGCCTTGGGCTTCACAGTCTTTCTTATCAGGAATTTTGTACTTGTTTGTGTTTTTTGTCTTACCTGCCTGAGCAGTTGCCAAGAAAGCCAACCAGAGTGATACTGTTGAAGATGGGGACCATTCTGCAGAGAGGCTGTTCTTCATTCTTGTTATTTAAAACGTCCTCGGTCTCTTTCTTTTCCCTTTGTTTATTTCTACTGATGTGTGTCACTACAATGTGCACAGGATGCAAAGTTCACACCTTGACTTGAGTGTGTAGTGCCAAGGGCACTGCATCATTAATACATCTTGGCAAGTTGTTAGTTAGTTCACCAAGTTTCGTTTCTTTTGGCTAGACATGGGTTCTAAATGCCCTGATTCTACACCAGATATCAGTTACCTCTTGGTGTCTGTTATCCACTGGTCTGCTTTTCCAGGGGATATGTTTTTTCTAACGTCTCATGTTGTCAAGGTGTTTGGTTACATCTATTTCTGACCTCATTTCGCCTGCAGCAGTCTTAGGGGACTAAAAAGTATTATAATGATGGATACAGTCATGGTTCTAGTGGAGAGAGCCTATAAAGATATCACCCACAAGGCCATGTACCTTTCATCTCTATGGAAGAATTTTGTAGACACAGAGAAGTCAGTAGGAATCTTGACACCAGCATTTACAAAGTTCTTAAGTAACTGAAGTCAACTCTGGTAACCTTGCCTCTATCCTGGGACAAACGGACTTTCCAGTAGTGTTCTAAGCTTTAATGTTTGTGCTTCACTGTGCAGACTTGTACAAGCCTCTTCTGGAAAAGTATCCCATGCCCAGGTCTGTGCTGTGTTTGTTCAAATTCCTACACTTGTTGCCTCCTGCTTCACCCTCCGCGCCTTTTACTACCTTTGTCTTATTTGTGTGGAGAACTCTCCTCAGTCTTTGGGGGCGAGGCCTCCTTTAAAAATTCTCTCAGAAGAGACACAGCTCTTCCTTTAACCCCCTGCTGACTTGGCAATCAGCCTACACAGCTCCATCTCCTTGTCTAGAACATTCTTCCTCCAAACTTCTGTTTATTGTCTCACCAAGCTCAGTATCCCCTAGCCTAAGAGTGATGCCAGTCAGTCTGCGAGATGGAGCTGTGCTTCTGCCCCCTAGCCTAAGAGTGATGCCAGCCAGTCTGCGAGATGGAGCTGTGCTTCTGCCTCTCTTGGCATTTGCATTACTACCACCAATGTACAAACTGCCTGACTATGATATGCCAATGCACCACCTTGGTGCCAATCTATCTTTTTACCTTTATCCATTACATACCATTTTATACTTATTTGATCTAAAAATTCAGCTTAAATCTAAAGGGAAGAAAGAAGGAAGAGAAGGGAAGAAAAGGAAGGAAGGAAGGAAGAAAGGAAGGGAAGAAAAGAAGCAGGAAGGGAGGCAGGAATGTTTTTTAATAATGTCTAAGTCCTTATTCTCCCATCTGTAGGTCCCAATAATATGGTCCAACACTTAACTCAGGCTTACCCTTCAAAGCCGTCTTCAGCCAGCTTATATCACTTGTTCTTTCTGTGTGAGACTCTCTGATTCTGATAACTGTAGCTGCAATTTCTCAATTCCATGCACTGCATTAAACTCTTCATATTGTATCAGTCTAAAAGCAATGTTAGGTAGGAACTATTATCCTGTTTTCACACAGGAAAGAAAATTGTTCTATGCATTTCCTAAATCACATGAATAAAAAATAGCAGACCTAGATGTGAACTTCATTTACCTCTCAAGTCCACGCTCCTTCCTTTGAAGCTTCTTCTCCCTCATCAGCTATTTGCATCTCTGAAAAGGTCTCAAATGCCACCCTCTGCATGCGACTATCTTTTCACCCCTTTGATTCAATGGAATCTCTTCTCCTCTCCATCGTCACAATACTATGAACATGTTTTGTTCTTGCAGCCCCACTCGAGCTTACGCACTACAAGTTTCTTGTTGCCTGTCACATTCCCCTTCGAATACAGTAGGCATTTAGTATGTGAATATTTCACTGGTAACTATACATCTACATTAGTTACTTTTCCGTTGCTGTAATAAAACACTGTGACCAAGGCAATTTATAGAAGAAAAAGTGTATTTGGGTTCAGAGGAGAAAGACCCCATCATGGTTGGGAGACATAGCAGCAAGTGGCAGGCATAATAGTAGGTGCAGGAAGCATGAAAGAGAGAAAACTGAAAGTAGGGCAAAGCTATAATCTCCCAAAAGCTGCCCCTACTGACATACTTCCTCCAGAAAGGCTATATCTCCTAAACTTCCCCCCAAACAGTGACACTAGCTGGGGACCCAGTGTTCAAACATATGAGCCTATGGGGGACATTGTTCATTCATACCACAATAACATCCACTGTTCCACCCCCCTACCCACCCATTCATTCACCCACCCATCCATCCATCTACCCAGCCATCCACCATCCATCTTCCACCCACCCACCCATCCATCCATCCACCCATCCACCCATCCATCAGTCTTCATCCATCCAACCATTCATCCATCCACCCATCCAACCATCCATCCATCCATCCATCCATCCATCCATCCAACCATCTATCCATCTTCCACTCATCCATCCATCCATCCATCCATCTTCCACCCACTCATCCATCCATCCATCCATTCATCCATCCATCCATCCATTCACCCATCCATCCATCCATCAATTCATCCATCATACGTCATCTATTTCTACCCCAGGCTCTTTTCATGGTCCTTGTTTGGAGCAATCTAACAGAATGTTTTTCTAGACTGTCTTCCTCAGAATCCTTCAGCCACCATGGCATCCAAACTTCATTTTTATGGTTGTTATTTGGTTGAAAACAAAACCAAACAAAACAAAAGGCAAGTTCATGCTCTATACTTGAGGGTTCTTTTGTTCTGCTAAAATAATGTACTGCTTATTTATCTCTGTATATAATCAAAGGTTCCCTGTCATCAGTTGCTTTTTTAAGTCCCATTTCTTGTGGAATGTGATGTGAAGACAGCTTGTTTCTCACTTGGTAGCTTCAGGGACAAACCAAATGTGAGGAATGAGAGGCGAAAGTGACAGTAAGTGGCAGAATTAAATCTAGGATTTAAATCTAGGTGCATTGGAAACAAACACCATAGCTCTTTACCAGAGAGTCGTACCAGTCTGCAAAGCATTTGCCTAGCTGTTTTGTTACCTAAAATACAGTTGCACTGTTCTGACAATACAGTCTGGCCACTGGAATTAAAATGTTTTCCCACAACAATTTAGCTACTTATTGGTAATCTAAGATAAAGATTCTTTGTTCCATTTGTTTTGGGCATAGACATACATCCAGCCATTTAGCTAAGGGAACTCTTTTAATGGTATTTTAGGCCCTATTCATGTTACGACTTAATACCAGTAATTGATGTTATTGTCATTTTCTTTGTTTCATTTCAAGGGCAGCTTCAAGCTTAGGGGTTATAATACCAAGCTTCAAGAGCTGCCATGAGCACTCTCCTTCTTATACCTCTTTGTAGAAAATTGACTTGTAACCTAAAGGATAAAGAATAATACACAACAGCCTTAATCTTCTGCCTATGCCCTGGGTCTCCATTCTTCCCTTCCTTTTTTTTCTTCCCCCCATGAAGCCCAGTCTTGCCTTGAACCTAACTTATCTTCCTCAGCCCTCTGAACGCTTAGATTACAAGCATGTGCCATCACACCTAGCTTCATTGTATAATCACACCTAATCTGACATGCAGAATACTAATAAGGCATATGGAAAGGAAGAAGGTAAATGTAATACTTTTCTCCTAAGAAATCATTTCAATGACCTTCAGTGGATTGCTGTTAGACTAGCATGCAAATCAGAAGATGCACATTGTCCTTCAAGAGAAGGTTTTTTTTTTCCTCGCCATTTTCTTCTATCACTTCTAGTTCAAACATGCTAGACTACTCATGTCTTTCCAAGACTCATGTTCTTTCTCTTGCCTGGAACTCTGAACATGATCTTGAATTCCTTAGCTTACCTGCCTAATGCCTATTGGTCCTTTAGGGTAAACTCATGCTATACATCCATCTTGACTCCTTTAAGTCCCTAATGCCAAGAGCCCTTTTTAATGTCTAACCAGACCATTTTTCAGTTATACTGCTTTGTAATTGCCTATTAACTTGCTTGTCTCCCCAGCTGGCTTAGAAACTCCCTGAGGACAAAGATTATAACTCGTCCACTGTTGATTAAAACATAGTAGGTGTCTGTCCCATTCTTTATTGGATGGATGAAAAAAATACACAAAAGATTTAACTTTTGTGTTATGGTCATTTTTAGACAGTCTGCTTTATATCTTTTTAGGACAGAAAATTACTCCTTGTGACCTTATTGTGTCCTGAGAGATTTGTAAAGCTGAATAATAGAATGTCAGTGGCACCCAGATTATTAAAACATTTGGGTGACAGCCAGTCTTCTTTCTACCACGTGCATACTTTCCATCTGGATATTTTACTTGCATGGAGATTATTCTTCTGGGAAATAATATAGGCATCCCTGGTGAGCACACCATCAAAAGAGATGGATCAGCCTAAATTAATCCAAGAAACTAAATATAACTGAGTGGAGAGGCAATAATGCTTACTGTTATTAAGAGGAAAAGCACACACTATGTTTTTTTTTCTGTAATCAATCGCAAATTTACATTTGATAACTCTGGTTGTTTAATCAAAAATGATTATCATCCTTGATTAGGAGTGTTTTGTGGGTTTTTTTTTTTTTGAGGAAAAGGAATTGCTAATTAGTTTGTAACTCTGTTGAAGGTGTTTGCAATTAAATCGAGGAGGTAAAGAAAGCTGCAAATGATCCAAATGCTGAATGCTGTTATCCAATACTCTAGGTGTTCTTTTTTACAAATGGTGTGAAGTTCCAGACTTCTCTAAAGATTTCTTTAAAACTTTTCATACAGGGCTTGGGAGAAGGCTCAGTCTGTATAGCACTTGCTGTGAGAGGGGCAGGACCTGAATTTGGACCCCTAGTGCCCACATAAAAAGCCAGGCATGGCTGTGCACATCTAGGACCCCAGTGTTGGGCAGACAGAGAAAAAGTGATCTTTTCAGCTCCTTGACCAAAAGGTCCAGCCAGTCAGTGAGTTCCAGGTTTATAGAGAGACCGTGTCTCAAAATATAAGCTGAAGAAGAATGACAGAAGAAGACACCCAACTTTGACCTCTGGTCCTACACCCTCATAAAAATGTATACATGCATATATACCAGGCATACACAATTTTGGAATATAAAATGGGAGAATGGAGATCCACTTCAGCTGTTAATAGCACATACTGATCTTGCAAAGAACCTGAGTTCAGATCTCAGCACTCACACTGGATCGGTTACAACTGCCTGTAACTTCAGCTCCAGGGCACCCCACACCCTCTTTAGGACTTCAAGGTCATCTGCCACTCACGTGCACATGCTCCCCCCAATACATACACATAATTTTAAAAAATCAAGAATAAATCAGAAAAAAAACTGAGAAATCCTGGGTGAGGCTAAAGAGACTAGTTTTCTTTTTCTTTTTTCTTTTTTTTTTTTTTTTTTTTTTTGGTTTTTCGAGACAGGGTTTCTCTGTGTAGCCCTGGCTGTCCTGGAACTCACTTTGTAGACCAGGCTGGCCTCGAACTCAGAAATCCGCCTGCCTCTGCCTCCCAAGGGCTGGGATTAAAGGCGTGCGCCACCACCGCCCGGCGAGACTAGTTTTCAACATTTTATTATGAGTATATTTTTTTAAAAGCAGACTGCTATTGTGGAGATAGATAAAATTAGATGAAGTCATGATATTGAACCATTTTAAAGTTGTTTATTCTCTACTTTAATAAGGTGCTAACTCTGTATAATAGGTACTTCTGATTACATCACTTCAGAGTTATATATTTGTTTTCTCAAGCTTTGAGGACTTTTATTTCTTTTATTCTAGAGACAATAGAAAGCAAATAATCAAAACCAGTGTTTGAAGATGTTTGCTTCTTGGGAAAAATCAAATTGACTACAATTAAAATTTTAATTTAACTATTCTTCAGCACACAGTTCAGTAGGGTCAACTATGTGCCCATTGTTATACAGCCATCTCTAGAACTTTCTTGACTTGCAAAAAAAAGAACTCTATATCAACTGAACAACCCTCTACATCCCACCCACCCTTGGCACCTGGCAATCACATCTCTATTTTCCGTTTCTGAGTTTGACCATTTACATTCTACATGTAAATGGAATCATGCGGTGCCTATCATTTTTTTGTGACTGGATTCACTTAGTAGGATGTCCTCATGTTTCATCCATATTGTAGTGTGTAACAGGATGCTCTTCCTGTGTGTGACTAAATTTTTTCACTCTATTTTGAGGCTGAATAAGAGTCTGCTATTATCCTGTGCCACATCTCTACTGTGCATTCACTCACCATTGACTACTCAGGATACTTCCATCTCTTGACGGCTTTGGATAATGTTGTCATAAACATGAGTGTGCGAACATCTCTTGGTTCTTCCTTCAATCTCACTCAAATATGTGATTGAAGGATCATATGGCAATTCTCCTTTTAGTTTGTTCAGAAAAATGATACTATTTACATAATGGCTACATCATTTTGCATTCCCACCAGCAGTACACCAAGGTTCCAATTTCTCCACATGCTCACCAATACTTCTCTTGTTGATATTCTATGGTGATGGTTCACTGTGGCTTTGATTTGTACCCCCTCAATGAGCAGAGCTGTTAAACACTTATTCCTATGCCTGTGACTACACACATACATATATGTATAACTTCTTTGGAAAAATGTCTAGTCATAAAGTCCTCTGTCCATTCTTAATTGGGTTACTTTGACTTTCGTCATTGGGTTGTCCACTCTTTGTACATCCTGGATTCACCTGGATACATGGTTTGCAAAGATTTTCTCACATTCTGTAGGTTGCCTTGGGTTCCACTGATAATTCCCATGCATGAACCAAAGTTTCCAAATTTGCCTTGGTCAGTCATCTTTCATTTTATTGTCTGTGCCTTTGAGGTCACATCTAAAAAATAAAAAAATAAAAAACCAAACAGACAAACAAAGCCCAGCCTCATGGAGCTGTCACTGTGCATCCTTTGTATTTGTGTAGCCTCCAGTCTTACAGCTCAGGTCCTAAGTCCATTTTGAGGGTTTTTTGTTTGTTTGTTTTTTGTTTTGTTTGGTTTTTAATATGGTGTGAGGTATGAGTCCAACTTCATTTTTTAACATGGCTATTTAATTCCCCTAGTACTATTGTTGAAAAGATCACCATCTCCCATAGCATACCATCTAGGTTCTTGTCAAGATCATATGTAAGGTTCACTTCCAATAAATTGGCTGAATGCAAGTACAATACTATTCTGGTTATTCTGGTTTCCTAACATGTCCTACAATCTGAAATATCTTTTTTGCTACAACAATAGTTTTAAAAATATTCAGTATCAGACAACACTAAGGGTTGTGTGATGCTCAAATACTGTGAAATAATGATTACTGACTTTTGTATTCCTCGCACCACATAGACCAGAGCCACTGAATAGAATTCTATGTCTACATTTTATCTAAAACATTCTGTCTATGGGAAGTAACCAGAATACAGAAGGTCTCTAGAACACTTGAGAGAATGTAAAATACTTAAGCTATAAAAAGAATTTTTAAGGAAACCACTATAGCAGTCTCTGATCATTCATTTGTTCAAAATATCCATTACAATGTAATTATAGTATAATCTAAAAAATAAAAGAAAAATATAGCCACTGCCTTTCTACTGTGCACCAGATTTTCTGCCTTCCTCCTTACATGCATTCTTTTCTTATCTGTTGCATCCTACTCTCAGACTATGTAGAACACCAATCCTCCTGGGATAAGAGAGGAAACTAACTCAGCCTTCACTCTATGTTGAATGCTTATGGATGAGTCTTGTTGCCAAAGAAAGAACTAATATAATTGCTCTGAAGATTCAACTTCCTTCATATAAAATGCCTGGTGGGCTTTTGATAATTAAAAGGCAAGTGCTAGATTAAACGAAGTATTTAAAAAAACTCTCCCCCCACCCAAGACAGGGTTTCTTGGGATAACCCTGGTTATCCTAGAACTTGTTCTGTAGAGGACACTGACCTCAAACTCAGAGATCTGCCTGTCTCTGCCTCCTAAGTTCTGGGATTAAAGGCATGTGCCACCATTGCCCAACTTGAAAAAGTCTTGATAAATGATTTATACTCCAGATATTTAAAGATTTGTTTTTTTACAACTCAGTAATAATGAGACAGGCAGCTCATCCAAAAATGGCCAAATCAAAGAACATTACAGAAAAAGGGACAGAAAGAATGTGAGAGGCAAATGATGGGAAGAATGACCTGAAACGCTGTCATACAGGCATGACATCTCATGGTGTTCTTAACTCAATAGTGGCTGTGTTTCTCTGCAGAGGGTCTGTACACACCGAGTCCCAAAACATTCAGTCTTAGATGGAGAATTCATTAGTGAAATGAAAATTAAAACCACAAGAAGATACTGTTTCACATCAACTAGAATGTCCGTAATAAGGACAGATAACCCCGTCCCTCGCTGGCTGCTGCACTTCAACAGCGGCCCCTCATCTTCCTTGTGGTGCACAGTAGAGCTGGCCTTGGTGGTGTGGGCATCGGAGAGTGGGCGAGGGCGTGAGAGTGGAAAGGTGGCCCGTTCCTCGCCTGGGCAAAGTGGGGAAGCTGTCAAGCTGACTAACTCAGCTTCCATTCAGTCCCAGTTCCAGGGCTCTGAGCTGGTTCAAGCCAACATTTATCCCATCTATGAACAGCTAGAGCACAATTCTAGAAGGGGCAGTCCTGCAGAATCGAAGCTGCTGGATCTCCATAGCACCGGAAGCAACAGGATATCCAGAAGGAGTCCCGGTGAGGATCCAGCATTGATAGTGTAGCAAAAGCCCGAGGCCTCGAACCAGACCAATGACTCATTGCCGTGAACATTTGCAAATAAAGCTGTTTAGATAAAAGAGTACACTGTGTGACACACTGTGACAAACTACTGCTTCCATGATGAAATTTTGTTTGCCTTCTTTTGGGGGGGTGAGGTTGCAAGAGCAGAGGGGACAGAGAGATAAATGAAATTGGGGTGCATGATGTGAAATTCACAAAGAATCAATAAACAGTTAAAAATAACAAAAATGACAGATAATAAGTAATGTTGGACAGAAAGCTACATATATTATTGATGGAAATATAAAATTTTGAAAAAGAATTTGGCAGCTTCCTAAAAAAATCATTATAAATTTATTACATTACCCAGAATTTGACTCTTAGAAATCTTATCCAAGAAAAAGGAAAATATCTACAGACTCAGACTTGAACATGATTGCTCTTAGTGTCATTATTTACTATAGCTCCAAATTGGAAACAATCCAAATGGTCACTAAATTGGTGAATGGATATACAGAACATAGTATAGACATACAATAGAATACTATTTAGAAACGAAAAAGAACAAACTATAGATACACGCTCCCATGTGGGTAAGCTTCAAAGTATTTACAACTTCTGTCAGCCCTAAGAGAAAAGTTATTATGCAGTTCTATTTATGTGAACTTCCCAGAAAAAGCAAAAATAGATGTGGAAAGTAATTGACAGTGGGAGAAATTGATTAAGTTTCCATTTGCTTGAGGGATCATATTGGTGTAATAAAGGTATCCTGAAGCTGATTTATGGTGATGATTGTACAGTCTGACAAATTAAGGGTAAGAATCATTCATTTGGATATTTAGAAATTTAATGTGATACACAAAATATGCCTCAATAATGGTATTGAAATATATATTTGGACAAAAAGAAATCTCTACTCTCTTTTTCCAAAATATCAACCACTTGACCTCAAAGGTTTTATGGCAATTGTTAGAACAAGAGACAGCTCAGTGGTCAAGAGCACTTGTTTCTTCTCTTCCAGGAAACTGGGGTTCAGTTCTCAGTACTCAAGTCATGTGGCTAACAACTGCCTATAACTTCAGCTCCTCTCTTCTGAACTCCATGAGCAACCACACATGTGTACATGCATACACACAGAAACATAAACAATAAAATAAATATTTTTTAAAAAAAACAGACAGGGGTTAGAGAGATGGCTCAATGGTTAAAAGCATTTAGTCCTCTTCCTGAAGACTTACACTCAGTCTCCAGCACCACATCCAGCAGTTCATAAATGTGATTGCAATTCTAGCTCCAGGATGTCTGATATCCTCTTCCGGCTTCCAGGAAGCACCTATATACATATGACACAAACACTCTCCTAAATAAAAATAAATAGGTCTATTTTGAAACCAACAAAACAAAACAGAGGGGCTAGAGAAATGGTTCAGCAATTAAGAACACTGGTTATTCTTCCAGAAGACCTGGGTTCAATATCCAGCATCTATATCGTGACTCATAACCATCTACAACTCCAGTTATAGGAGATCTAATGTCCACTCTTAGGTCCCATGGGCACCAGGCATGCACATGATGTACAGGCATACATGTAGGTAAAACACCCATACATATAAAATTGGAGAAAAATTAAAATAGAGAATAGCAAGTGTTGGTAAGAATACAGAGAAATTGGACCATTCATAAATGACTGGTGGGAATGTAAAAATGGTGTAACCACTTTGAAAAATAGTTTGGCAGTTGCTCAAAGAGTTAAATGTAGAATACCATATGACCCAAAAAGTACACTCCTAGGTATCTTCCAAGGAAAAATGAAAATCAATGTCTTCATAGACTTGTAAGTAAAGGTACCTTCCTATGGCAAGTAGATTAAAGAAATAGAACACCAGAATACACCAAATGAAAGGAAATTAAAATATGGTACATAATTTGCCAATGACAACCCTTACAATGTTACTAAATCTCAAACATATTGTGTTCAGCGAAAGATGTCAGACACAAATGGACACTACTTTGCATGTCCAGTTTCACAAGCTAGAAGGCAGGTTAGTTGTTGACTAGAGCTGGGGTGATGAGGGGAAGTAACTATGAGGGGACATAAATTTTTGGGTGGAAGAAGTATTCTAAAATCACACTGTGTGTATCACAGGATGTTAGGTCGTACATACGTATGGGTGAATTTTATCTATGTGTATTATGCATCACTAATGCTACTAAGAATAATTTTTAAAGATTTAGTTTTATTTAGTGTGTGTGTGTGTGTGTGTGTGTGTGTCTATCTGTCTGTCTATAGAAAAATGGGTGCCCACAGTAGTCAGAAGAGAACTACAATGGCTCATGTTTCAAGAAACTCAAGTGGAAGATTCTTACATTTACTGCCATTTGGTCTCCTCCAGGCTTCGTCTCCTTATCCAAGTCAAGGATGGCTTATCATCTTGGCATCATTGGCTTATCCCACCAGCTTTGTACTGTCTAGAGCATTTGTTTAATATGCTCCATTCATCTCTGTCCAAGTCATTGAGACAGGGCTGATCCACGGTGAGGAGCCACAGAGATTCCTCATCAAGAACATTCTTTGTACTTCTGTTTTTAATCAACTTGTTACTTACAATGTTCAATGCAAAGAGTATGAACATAGACACACATGTCTATGGACACACACAGTTACTCTGGTCTCTTCCTTTAAGAAGTCATATTTCTATAGTTTATTGCCAAACATATCATAAAAGACTATAAGTTGCTTTGCTAAAAGCCAGAAAAAGACCCATAATGTCAAAGACTTAACAGAAGCCACTGCAGAGCAGAAGTAAGTCTATTCACATTTCAGACAGAGGTTGACTAATTTCTCTTTATTGGCACTGCTATACAAAATTCCTATAAATTTACTTCACGTCTGTGCAGCCTAGCTGACCCTAAACAGTTTTTTCAAATTCTAACCAGTCGTTAAACAATTTTTATGCTGAATTTATATATTCAGTAAAGCTTCTGTTTGGATGTGTATGATTCATTAAGCCCATGGTTTTCATTACAGTGATATTTAGAGAACTAATTATCTCTGAGTAATCAGAGTACGATGCAATTTAAATGTCATTCCCAGAACAGGTTAGAAGCAAATTTACTTATTAAATTACAAATGTTTTACTTTATACTGGCCATTGGATAATTAAAAAATGAACATGACACTTAATTTCAAATTCACTTAAAAAGAATGCAATCACAATGGCTCTTCTTTAACTCACACCAATCTGAACTGAGTTCCTTTTCTTAAAAATCAGGAAGCTTCCCTTCAACCTTGATCACTTTAGAGTCATGACTTCCAAACTTAGTTTTCAAGTAATTGATTTCTATCATTTTTAAAAAGACTTAGAAGGTTGGAGAACATTTTAGAATAGAAGTTAAAGAGATTGGAGATCATGCTTGCCTTGCATGTACAAAGCCTTGAATTCTAGCACTACAAAAACAATCTGTAAAGAATAGTCATTAGTAATTTTATTTCTCAAGAAAATCTGTTTTCTAAGTAAGACAATGAGAAGACACTACTAGGTTGAACCATATAAACTATTTTGGTAAATTTTAAAAGGTTGAAAATTGGCAATTTCATAAGTTCAAATTAATGAATATGTTAGACATGACAGTTCTTTAATAATACAAATTAATTTTGAAAAATTATAAGTAGGGTTTTAAAAATTACATATCATTTAGAAAAAGGGAGCAGGAGAGATGGCTTTGTGGTTAAGAACACTGGCTGCTCCACCAGAGGACCTGGGCTCAATTCCCAGCACCTACATGGTGGCTCACAATCAGCCATCCAATTCTCAGAAGCACCAATTCTGGTGTCTGTGGCACTGCACTCATGTGGCACACATAAATACTTGGAGGCCAAACACCCATACACATAAAATCTAGAAAAAAAGAAAAATACATACTTCCCATCCAAATGTAAATTCCATAAACATTCCTGTTTCTCTTCCCTCACTTTCCCTGCACATATTTTTACCAGATTGCAGTCATGGCGTAAGTAAATATTGTCTATAAAAATTAAGAATTTTCATCCTTTACACTATCAGCTTATGACATATTTGTATCTAACCTTTTAAACAATTTTATAACTCACCAACTGATTCTACTATATTTTATGCATTACCATACCTGGATTGTTTCTAATTTTTTAAAATTTTATTTTATTTTATTATTTTGTATGTGTGATTGTTTTGCCTTCATGTATATGCATGTGCTGTGTGGATGGTGGGGACTGAACTTGGGTCCTCTGGAAGAGCATCCAGTTCCCTTAACCACTGAGCCATCAATCCAACCGCACTTATGGCTTTTTCATATTACAATGGATATTATGATGAACATGATTGGACTTGCTAAGAAATATATGCCCAGTGTTAATGTAATGCCATTTTTAAAAACCCATGTCTCTATAAATTTCCCACTATTTGGATTTTTTAAATCAAGTAAATTATGAGGAATATTCTTGGCTATCAAGAAACAGCACTTCTATAAGTTTTTGATGTAATTTGCCATTTCTGCTATAAACTGATTTCCTTTACAGTCATTAATTCTTAATGACAACATAATAATGTTCAATCTCAGATTCTCCCAAACTTTCCACTGACCTTGTAATTAAAGTGTCAGGATTCATTCCTGTCCTCAAAAATAAATTTTTTTCCTCTTCTGATTAAAAACTCTACTTTATAGATCTTAATTCTCATATCTCACTTCAGCAGCAAAATGAATCTGTAAGAAAAAAAAAGTACATGTTTACAACTTAAAATTTGTTCTTATTAGCTTGGCAGAGACAACAGGGTGAGATTAGTTTCAGGGTTTTTTTTTTATACTCTTAAAAATGAATAAATAATTTGAACTCTTATGCAACTGAGAGTTTTAAACCTTTCTACTGGATTATCGATGTTATAGTTCATGAATTTTAAAGGCTTTTTATTTTTGTGTGATTGAAATTATACATCCTTTGTTCGGTTCATTTCTTCCCCTGAGACAATCCCATGAATTCCAGGCTGGCCTCCAACTCATTATGTATCTGAGGGTGATCTTGAACTTTTTTTATTTAATTAAAATATAATTACATCATTTCCCTCTCTTCCTTCCAACTCCTATGCTACCCTTCTGATTCTCTCTCAAATTCATGGCCTCTTATTCTTTAGTTATTGTTACACACATATATATGTGAATAAATAAATAAAAGCAAACTACTGAATCTGCTCTGTGCTGCTTGTATGTGTATTTTTCAGGACTGACGTGCTGTTGGATAACCATTTAGAGAGCTCATCTCTAGGGAAGGCTAATTCTTCCTCTCTTAGCCGTCTTTAATTGCATCTAGAGGTGGGGTCCTGTGCTACTTCCCCATGTTGGCATGTCAACTGCCATTGTCATAGTTCAGGCCTTGTTTAAGCTACCATATTGTTAGGATTTATGGGTACTGCTTCCACATCATATCCTGGTTCTCCGGCTCTTACAGTCTTTCTGCCCCATCTTCTGCTATGCTCCTCATGCCTTGAGTGCTGGGTTATATCATAGTTATATTAATTGGGGTTGGGCACCCACAGTCAACGGTTCTCTGCATTGTGACTAATTGTGGCTTTCTGTAATGGTATCCATCTGCTGGGAAAAGAAGCTTTTTTGAGGTGAGGTGAGAGCTATACTTACATGCAGGCATAAGGATAAGTAGTTAGAATACAGTTAGGAATCATATTGCTTTGGAAAAGTGGCACTAGTAGATTCTCCTCTGAGATCTATGCCCTCACAGATGGTTGACTAGGTTTACAGTAACAGGCATGGTTTCCCTCTTGTTGAGCAGGCCTTAAGACCAATTAGAGAGCTATTGGTTACTGCCAAGATAGAAGCTCCACTATTGCACTTTTAGGGATAGCTTGCTGTGCTGATCATTGTTATGGTTCATACTTGTCCCAGCTGGGAAGGACTATTGAATGCTTTCTTTTCTTGGTAGCCTAAATAGCACCTGAGGGAGGAGGCTTTCAGGACATATCTAGCTCTGTTCCTCAGAGTCCCATGTCTGAAGTGTGTGGTGTCTTCAGCAATAAGGATTTACCTTCCACTTCTGGGTGGCAACAAAGGGCAGCAGCAATAGTCTATATTCTTGACCAACAGCTTGAGGTCATGAACTTCTGATCCTCCTTTTCTACCTCCTGAATACTGGGAATATAGGCATGTACCACCGTGCCTGATTTTTGTGGTAGGACCCATGGCTTTGTACATGTTAGACACCATTCTACCAACTGAGTTACATCCCTAGTCCTAAGTTCATTCATAAGTCAGACTCATTTGACATGTTGATCCTAGCTTAGACGTTACATTCACATTTATGACAAGGTAAAACACTACTAAACACATCATAAGCTTCAGGTATTCACCAGTTCAACCTGCTTTATTTCCACGTATGTCTATAGTCAACAAACTAACTGGAGTTCTAGTAGTCCTGATTCATTTGAGAGACTGTTCTACTTCCAAAGGACTGTAACAACCAATATTAGGAAGTGTGTAATATACAGCCCTGCTTATTTAATCCAGAACAGATAGGTATAGGGATATATGACACCATCCCTCACTCATCCCCTTTGATCATTCTTGAGACTGATAGCTGGCATGCTTGATTAATAGTTGGCAATACTGACATAGTTCACAAGGATAGCCAGCCAGAATTAGAATGAACTACTCTCACTGAGAATGGGCCAATTGACTTTCTGCCCTCCATCTCACATTGGATGAGGAGAGTACATTGAATTTGACATGCGCTTGAATGCCTGTCTCTGTGTAGGGCAAATGTACCAAAAGCTGTGCCCTTGATTTTTGCATCTTTCTTAGTTCAGTGAAGGGCTAACTCACCCCTCCCCACAAAACACATCCTGGGGCTGAAAATGTTTTTGTTAGCAGTTATGCAACCTTATGAAAAAGCATGGTTTTCTCCAAATTGGATATACTATAAATTGAAGACATTAGTCATAGCTGGTGCTTCCCCCAACCCCATCCACTTGAGACACACGCTTTAATACTTTTTATTTTCAGATCAGACTTTAAGTGGTGTGTTGAAATATTGGAGAAGAAATGCCACATGCATAAAAACAAAACAGGTTGGACAGCTAATATTTTTAAAGGCAAACTGCACCAGAGAGAGAGAGAGGAGAAATGGCGGTATAATTTTTCTCACATTTCAACCCCCCCCCAAGGTGTACAAGTATAATTTAACAAAACACAATATGATGCAGCCTTTATTTATACACACAGGCTATAATTATGGGACGGACACTTGTCACTGGTGTCAAACGGCAGTCATCTCAGTGGGGGACACAGAGGAGAAGAAGGTCTCATCTTTGCCCCCTAAGAAGCTTACAGCACCTTTGGGGAGATAAGACAAGCATGAAAAAGTTTAATAACAGCATGGTCTATTAAATCCATGACATGAGACAATAGTGCTTCAGGAACACAAGACAAAATGGCTTTGGGAGAGTCACAGAAAAGCAGCAAGCTTTCAGCTGGGTCTTTAAGGGTAAGTAAATCTTTGCTATGGGGGAGGGGAGTGTAGGACAAGGAGGATACTCTAGCCTGAGGAGAACACTTAAGAAGGCAGGATTGTGTGACTTGTGTCTACAGAATGGCAACAAGATAGCTTGGCAAAAAGTCGAGGGTCTGTGAAATAGAAAATTAGATTGGATTTGGGGGCAAGGAGGGACTATCTCATACTCTCTCAGTGCTGGTCCTTTTATTGAATATTTCCAACAAGTCCACTATTCCCTAGGTTTATGGGTAAAGAGAGAGACTCATATGGATCGTGTGATTTGAACAAAGGTGGTAAAGGTATTCATTGTACCACTAGCCACTAAGTAAGGCACCTTCAGGGGAGAAGAACCCTGTGTTACCGTACTACAAAGTGTCCTTTGTTTTACTTTCAGCTAAAACTTTATGGCACAAGATGAGCATGCCCAGAAACATTGCTGTCCATCACTTTAATCTCTGTGACCTTAAACTGAACATGCTTAGGAATGGGTTACCTCCATGTGAATATGCACAGGCTCCCTGATTGGAAGCCCCAGGCTCCCTTTGTTGGAGGCGAGTGTTGCTTTGGAAATGACTCCCTTGGTCTCCTCGCCTGCTGCAGGTAATAAATCTTTTTTTCACCCTTTTATGTCTTGGCTGTGCTTATTATGTCTTAGTATTCACCAAGCAAAAGCCCCTTGTGTTCAGTGACAGCCAGGTTCAAATTCATGTCTTTAGGACATTCTTCCTCTTGTCTTTATACCAGCTCCTTTAAGTGTCTTGCAGGGGAACTTGAATGTGGTTCTGTACAAAATAGAGAAGAGCTAAAAATACTTTGTGCCAAAGAGACTTAAATAAATTATTTTCATGATGTGTCAGCAAGCAGTATGTATTAGAAGGACCAAGAGCTGAAGATTGTCTTAGAAACTATTTTTAATTTAGTTTATCATTACTGTGTATGTGAAATAGAACATGGGGGTGGGGAGAGGCCACTGCTCAAGTGTGGAGGTCAGAGGACAACTTTTGGGAGTCAATTCTTCCATGAGTTCCAGAGATCAAAATGAGATCATCAGGCTTATGTGGCAAGTGTTTTTACCCATTGATCCCTCTTGCCATGCCCTTGAAACTTTTATTTAAAAATTGTAATTATATTCATTTATTTATTTGTATAGAAATACATTGAAGTTCTTCTACAAGATGCTTAAAGGGACTGCTATAGAGGGAGAAGTAAGGATGTTCTGAAGACATAGATCTGAACTTGGCTGCGACTGAACACAGAGGGCTTGCATGTATTGCAGCACACATGTGGATAAGAGGACAGCCTTAGAGTGTTTGTCCTCTCCTTCTGCCACATGGGTCTCAGGGATCAAGCTCAGACTCTCAGGCTTGCTGGCCAGTGCTTTTTACCTGCTGAGCCATCTGACCAACCCCATGGAGATTTTCTTTAAAAGGGCCTTTACAACTCTTCACACCCTCTTGTTGACCAGCACAATGCCTTACATGGAGCTAAGACTCAACTGCTATGGTTTGAACATGAAGTATTTCCCACTAGCTCACAATTTCCATGACTTATGGTTGTGGTTTGAGGGGAGATGAGGGGTGCTACCTTGAGGAAGTGGGTCACTAGGAGTTAGATAGTGAGGTTACCGTCCAGCCCTGCTGGCAAACTCTGCTTCGTGGTCTCTGCGGATGTATGTTTCCATCACTATGAACTTCCAACATGCCTTCCCTTCCAAAGTGAACTATTCCTTTCTCAAACCATGAGCCAAAATCAACACTTCTTTAAGTCGTTTCTGTTAGGTATTTGTCAATGTGATGAGGAAGAAGATAATATGTTTGTTTAGATAGAAGACACCGTAGAACTAGCAACCAGAAGATGTATTGTCTGGTCCCGGCTAGGCATTGCCTCGTTTTATGAACAAAATCAAATGGAATGATAGCTGTGTAACCTTGAACATGTTAGTTTACCTCTCGGAGGCTGTGTTCTTATCTGTTAATATGAGGCTCATGGGCTTACATGGCGTCTACATGGAGATGATGGACAGCGTGATTAAATAGCCCGCTACAATAAGCCTTTGTTATTATTGTTCAGGAGGAAGTCCATGAATTATCTTAATTAATTCATAATGCCTAACGAGCAGTTTTTCATATCAAGGCTGCAGTTAGTGAATGGGTTTAGGTAGATGAATGCTTCTATGGCAGGATCTTGAGTAATGGGAACACACTGGCTTAAAGCATTCCCAGTGGACCCTCCCCATCCACCTCACCCCCCCACCACCACTGCACAAAGCCTGTGTAATAGTAGAACCTAAGGGAGACAATCCAGGCTTGCAACTTGTGCTATGAGTGCCTTGATCTCTATCGGCCTGAGATCTTAAACAAACATGAAGTGAGGACTGTACTAAAACACCCACTTCCCTCAAATCCCACAGTTAGTGAAGGTGGAGAAGTCCCCTAAGAGTTCAAGGTGGTTGGGCTGGGTCTGCTATGTAATTTTATATCTTTTATTTTTATAGAAAACAGTCCAAATTTAATCTTGTTCTGAAGAACCTTCAGGTCTTTCATGGATTTGTACTACCTAAACTTTATGCCAATAAATATTCCAGAAGGAGGAATGATGAACTTTTTGTCTGATAATCATATCTACATGCATCATCTAATCTTAGTTGCTGAAGGTTGGTATTTTGAAACCATGAGACAACGTAGCTTCATTTTTTCCTAATAAAACAAAAAGCTGACTCTCTACAGCATGCGACAGGAGGAGCCTCCTCGTCTGCAGTGCTCCCCCTCCGCTCTGTCTTGTACATTATTACAGCTGCAACACGCTGCATAAAAATGGCATCAGCTGTGGTTAAATATTCATGGCCACTTGCTAGTCGATGCACATTTTTATTATTTTTAGCAAATAACAGATTATCTAATGATTCATTTAACCCAGTTTATGAACTTCTAGTGTCTGATGTTTGTCTGTCACCAACAGATTTCTGTTCTTACTTTAAAAGAGCATGGAAGTCTCACGGTTTGTAGGTGGCCTGCCAGCCTCCTGGAAAAGCCCATCAAAGGTCCCCAAGGCTTGGATTTTAGGATCTCCAGTGTCAGAGAAGAGGATGTGCTGCCGATGAAGGCCAACACAAGGCAGGAGGGTCTGCTGAAGGGGGAAGAGCCTCTGCTCGCAGGGCTTGGTCCCTCTGCAGTACACATTGGGGTTTTCACAGAGAGAAAAATCAAAAACAAATTCTGCTCATTTTCTGCTTTTGTTTGTTTCTTTTTGCTATGAGAAGGATGGTGTATTTCAGAGTTTATTTCCTTAACAAGGCCAGGGGGAAAAGAACCCAAGGAATGGGGGAAATATTTTCTAGGTTGTGTTACCTTTGACTGACAGGACTGGCTTTTTGGCTAGAAGGCCTCAAAAGCACCTCAGGAAGGTCCTATGTTCAGCTGCCTCTGTCTAAATGTTGCTGGTGTCTTCTGAGCTGAAGACTTTGCATTTCCATTTTGCACGAATGATGTAACTGGTCCTGTGGCTTAGTGAAGTATGTGATGAAAAGATGTACTTTTTCCTCCTCAAAGCAAATGACTTATTAAATAAAGCTGACTGAAGAAAAGAAGCAACAAAAGAGCGAAAGCAGGCAGAGGAGGGAACAGAAGACACTCAGTGGCGATTCCTTCATGACAGAAGAAATGTGGTTGGAAAGAGAAATCATGTGTGGGTTTATTACATTAAATTTTTTATTTTATTTTGTATAGGGATGAGGCACATGGTGGCTAGACAACAATTTGCGAGGCTCAGTACTCTTTTTCTATCATGTGCATCCTGAGGATTGAACTCAGGTCTTCAGGCCTGGGGGCAGTCACCCTGAGCTGTCTTGCCAGCCTAAGACATTATATATTTGATACCACTTCCCACCAGCTATTTTTTAAGGGACACTTAATATTATTCTCATCTATGAGAATGGCATTTTAATGCATGCCATGTGCTATTATACAAATTCTATATCCTTTTCTTATACCCACCACACACCTTTTTTACTCTGTATGAGTAGTCTGTAGATAGAGTCTGTAGTTTTGTTTACATACTTCACAATGGTGATTTTTTTTTTAAAAAAAAGTATTTTACATTGATATTTGAAAACCAAAAGTTGTTATTTTCATAATAATAAAACAAATGAGAAAAGCCAAGGCCGTTTGTTCTGAGCTTGCTGTAACATTGAGAATTAGTCACTGGTGCCTGGTAGACTCTAGCCTACAGGAACTGGGAGCTTTACAATGGCAAGAATGACCTTAGGGTTCCTGACTAGAGGGTGCTAGCCTGGGGAATATGTAAGCATAAGCAGAAGTGGGGGTACTGTTCAGTACTGGGGTACTCACCTGGCATGTGCAAGACCCTGGACCTAGAGTTAAGAAGGGCATCTTGGGGAGGGAAGAGGGCATATGGGACTTTTGGGGAGGGGGGAACCAGTAAGAGGGAAATCATTTGAAATGTAAATAAGGAATATACCTAATAAAAAAATTTAAAAAAAAAGAAGGGCATCTTATGATGCTTTGTGGGGTGGCAGGGTCTTAAGTATTCCAAGTTGGCCTTGAATTCACTATGTAGCCTAGGATGACTTTGAACTTCTGATTTTCTTGCTCTTATCCCCTTACCTCAGAAGTGCTGGGATTACAGTTGTGTGCCACAATGCCTGGTATATGTGGTTCTGGGAACTTTAGATATAGTAGATGAGTATTTTACCAGCTGAACTGGGAAGGTACAGAGCACGTGCCCAGCATATATAAGACTCCAGGTTCTCTCCATGGCACAACAATGGTTTTAAGACAAGGAAGTTGTAATCAAGTCCTGGCATGCTGGGTTGAGTTTTGCTTCCTGAATTGTCACTTGCTGTAGCAGACTGGATTCTTACAATTCTGAGTTGCATGAGGCTAGCATCCTGGGATGTTCACACCAAATATGGATGGATTTCTTGGGTCCTTGCTGCAGACTCTGGGGTAGAATTCAGTCTCTGAATATGGCTTACTCACATCTGCTTGCATAGTCAGATTCTTACAAGTTCTCCCTAATGACAGGGCTTTGCCCACAATCACCACACTCCAGCTTTTCTTTCTGCCTGGTTCAGGTAATGATCATCAGTCATTAAATGTACCAGATCATGTACAGCATCCATAGCTTTACTAAAGGGCCTTTATTAGACAATTGATTCTGAGGGTGTGTGTGTGTGTGTGTGTGTGTGTGTGTGTGTGTGTGTGTGAAGAGCAGGAGACAAGAGTAAGCCAGGCTTTCAACAAATTTTCGTTTCTATGAATTCTACTTTTTCCTTGCCTGTCTAAACTGCAGTCTTGTCTCAGCTTCCATGAGGTGACTCCTAACCTTCAAGAAGGAAAGAGGACGTGGGGATGGATATCTCTAGACTATAATGTTCTCATCCACCAACTTTTAATGAATACCTAGGCCTCATTTCTACCTTCTGTTATACCTTGATTCTTCTTGACAGACAAGAAACTATGGGTGACAGCTGTTGTAATGGCTTTTGACAGGTTTTAAAGTCCCAACTGAATTAGTAATGATATCCTTTCTCAAGTCAGGTTAGAAAATATCCATCATTTATATTAATTTCATCAGTAACATGGATTAAAAAGTTCAAAACCTACATCCTGAAGTAAAGTTAGTAAACATCATTGTCATTAGTGAGAGCTAGTGACTAACACTTTAAAAATTGTAAAAACACATGATGAACTATTTCAGTCATGTGAGCTATTTGTTTTCCTTCCTTCTTTCCTTCCTTCCTTCCTTCCTTCCTTCCTTTCTCCTGTCCTTCCTTTTCTTTCTTTCTTGCCTTCCTGTTAAGACAGCAGGGTCCTCATACTGTTCATATCTAAACTATGACAGTAGCTCTGTCTCTACCTGAATCTCAATCTGCCAGAAAGGGTTTTCATACCCTTCCTCATCATTACAGCCTTCAAGATCACAGGCATAGTGGTGCATGCCTTTAATCCCAGCACTTGGGAGGCAGAGACAGACTTTGAGGCCAGTCTGGTCTACACAGGTTGTTCCAGGACAGTCGGGACTACACAGAGAGACCCTGTCTCAAAAAACAAAATGAAACAAAACAAAACAAACAAAAAAACAATGACAGTAACAAGAAAACCTCAGCACTTTAGTAGCACAAGAAGCAAAATTAACTCATGATTCGGCTATGTAACATATTATACAACTTGCTAAATTTGATCATTATTTGTATTACATGTATTCAGTGTGTGTGTGTGTGTGTGTGTGTGTGTGTGTGTGTGTACATACTATTGCACAAGTGAAGAGGTCAGAAGACAACTTGCTAGGCTCAGGTCTCTTTACCACGTGGGTCCCAGGGATCAAACTTGGTTTGGCTGGTCTGGCATCAAAGCCATGCCTGCTGAGCCAACCCTCCCAAGCAATCTCTCCCACCTGTTTGATCATTTTGAGATGTCGAAATCACCACTGAGAAAGAAGTTAAACAACTAGCTCAAGATAGCATCACCAACAGAAAGTGCTGGCCACTGACTTTATGGTCCCAGGGGCCTACCTTCTCCCTTAGCCATTAGGCTTCTTTTTCCTGAATGTAGAAAGGGTATAGGTTTTTGTATCTAACTAGCTTAGGCTGGAACTATCACTTATAAGATATGTGGCCTTGGTCCAGCTGACCTCTATGGGTATCAACTTTCTTCATAGGTAAGAATGTGAATGTTTTGGGTTCTGTGATAATAATAAAAATATTAACATAGTTGTAAAACAAAAAAAACCCCAACCCTCTTAGGTTGAGCATGAACTATAGTTACCTGAGAGAGATCCCTTTATCAGCTTTGTTTTACAGAAGGAGAAACTGCAGCATACCCAAATCCAGATACTGAGCAGTATGTAGCTCGGGAATTCAATCAAGGCAGATCTGGCTTTTATCTGCTAGATAAGGCAATTTACAGTAAGTGCCTAGCATGGAACCTGAAACAGAGTGAGAATTCAATAAATGGTATTGACGTAGGCAGAACCGCCTTTTAGGCTGGTTCTCCCCATCTTCTATCAGTTAGATTCCCTCTTTTCCCACCAACTCATCAGTGACCCCCAGTTTCACCTCTGTGTGTGTTGCACACATATTTGTGTGGTATTGTGTTGTGTAGCACTTTCCCTCTAGATTAAAACATTCCATTTTTAAGTGAGGCTCATTAAGACACAGGATGTTAAAGGAGAAGCAAAACAACAGAATATTTTAAGACAGAATATTAAAAGGAGATGCAGCGACAGGATGCCCTAAGCAGGAAGCTCATTAAGTTACCGGATATTTACAGGCAGATAATAGGATGTCATAAGGGAAGGCAAAATGTTCTATCCTGCAGGGAAGCATGCTAAACACAGGAAATAAACAGCGTAATGGCTTCAGAAAGTCCCTGAAACTGACCAGAATCATTATGCCCATCCCTTCCCAAGCACATATAAGCAATAGGACTTCTGAAAAACCCTCTTAGGCCAGTCAAGCTGCCCGAAAGAACATATGTGAGATAGAAGAGAAAATTGTTGGAGGTCAGAACACCTGAGTACCAGTCCTGGCTTCACCTATGACCTGGGTGAGGTAAGTGAATGTATCTCGAATCTTCCCACTCCTACCCCTGAAATGGGGATGGTATGTTTCCTTCCTGTTTGACAGGCTCTCCTGAGGGTTAAAGTTGTCATTAAATATGCAAATACCTTGAAAAGCATATCAAGTGGTATTGGCTTATTTGCTCTTGGAAAGTGATTTTGAAATCTCATCTAAGTGTATAACCTGAGAGGAAAGAACTATTTTAAAGGAGGAAGATTTGCCGGGCGGTGGTGGCGCATGCCTTTAATCCTAGCACTTGGGAGGCAGAGGCAGGCGGATTTCTGAGTTCGAGGCCAGCCTGGTCTACAGAGCGAGTTCCAGGACAGCCAGGGCTATACAGAGAAACCCTGTCTCGAAAAACCAAATAAAAAAAAAAAGGAGGAAGATTTATCTCCCCTCATGGTTTCCAAGGTTTCAGCTCTTTGCTCCGTTGCTATGGGGCTGTCGTGAGGTGCAATAGCAGGGCAGCAAAAGTGTGCAGTGTAGCAAAGCTTCTTACCTATTTAGAGTCAGGAAGCTGGGACAGGAAGAGAGCAGAGGCAAGCTCTATCTGCCCAGTAATGCTATCATATTATGAATCAATCAAGGAATCAATCTACTGGTGAAGTCAGAATCCTCAAACTTCCTCAGATCCCCAGGTCTGAACACCATTGTACTGGAAACCCTCAATGCACAAGCCTTTTAGGAGCTTACCTTTATACCCAAACCACAAGCGGGAATCCAAGCAGTCTCTCCTACAGGAGCTGAGAAGAAGGTGGAAAAGTAGCCAGTGAAGAATGTTCCATAAAAAGCAATGGTGTAGGGTGTGGAGCGGCAGGGGAGCCCTGAGAAGCAGAAAAATTGGAATGATTTTAGAGCTGTGAGTGCGGTAGGGTCAGGTGAGAAGGACCTTGTAGGCTCACTCAGAAGTCTGTGTTGTTATGATCTGGAGCCAGCAGAGTAATGGAGTGATTTAGGCAAATTAATAACACAGATCGGCATTATAAATCCCGGTGGCAGAGCAGACGACGGAATGAAGGGAACCGAGTCCGGCTGGAGGGCGTGGTTAGGATCTAGGCCTTTGTCAGGGCCAACAGTGTGGGTGGAGAGAAGGGGATGCCAATCTTTACAGAGAAGGCAAGATTGTCATCACTTGACAATGAGTAATTAATGTCTTTGGGTAATAAAAATTGACAAGTTTGATGACTGACTCTTGGCAAAATGCTCTAACCAATTTTTAGAAATGATAAGTGAGTGTTTAATTTAGAAATTGAAGTGGTAGATTAACTTAGCGCTTGAGTAGGTGCCTACAAACAAGTCATACCAAATACATCTCATTTCCTTCTTTAGAGAATATTTTTCCACTAAAAACAATAAGCATTTATTTTATAAAAGTTGGAAAATGTGAAAGTGAGGGTAGGTAGGAAAAGGTCAGCTGCCCACCGATGACATTTTGCTGTTGGTATTTTTCTATGGCTCTTCTAATGTGGTCGTGACAATTCTACCCACTGCGCTACTTTTTTCTACTAATATTTTGCTTTAAAGATATTTCTGACAAAATGTTTGTAGTTATCACCTTGATGAATTGAAATGAACTTTAAGTGATAATTGTTTTAGGGTTCTCCAACACAATGAATATATATTACAAAAGGAGTTTTAATTAGATTAGCTTACAGTACTGGCCTGGTAGTTCAGCAATGGCTGGCTGTACATTGGAGAAGCTAACAGACAAGTAGCTTCTCAAACCCTGAGGCTGGATACTCCAGGAGTCCCAGTATGGCCTGAAGAATTCCTGGGGAAGAGCTGATCCTCAGTCTATGTTGGAAGGCCCAGGAAGCTGGGTTCTGATGTCAGCAACACTTCTGTCCTGGGAATGCACTCAAGGCCTGCTTGTGTGTCTTACTTGATTCCAGATCCAATCAGACAAAAAAATCAAGATTAACCATCGAGGCTGGCAAGATTGCTTAGTAGGGAAGATACCTGCTGCCAAGCCTGATGGCCTGAGTTCGATCCCCAGGACCACATGGTGGGGGAAGAACTTCCACATATTGTGCTCTGACTTTCAAATGGGGGTACCACCCAAATAGATGTATACATTACATTACATTACATTACATTACATACATACATACAAACAAACAAATATAACTTTTTAAAAAAGCCGTGCTTGGCTTCCTATGCCTGTAATCCCAGTACTTTGGGGAATGGAGGCAGAGGGATAGCTGAAACTTCCTGACTGCCAGCCTAGCTCCAGGCTCAGTGAGAGATCCTGTCTCAAGGAAACAAGGTAGTGATCGATAAAGCAGATACCTGATGTCCTGCTACGGCATCTGGGTGTGTGCACTCTCCTATGCACATGTGCATATGCCACATACAGTCTCTCTATATCCCCCCACTATCTCACACACATGCACACATAAATAATTTTACAGTATCAAAAAAAAATGAGTATGTATATACTTTTATCACGTACTATCAAACCTCTTCCCAAAAGGCTTCTGACAATTTATAAAGCCACTAAGCCGTATGGCCTTAACTATTTTTGTAATATATTTCTTGTAATATACTATTACTAAAAACAACTAAATAAAAGGACACTTGATTAATAAAAATGCCTAATTTCTTTAATTTCTGTTTAAAAAAATATAACTCATTTTGCATATGAGGAAAAGCCAAATAACATAAAAAGGCATGAGTAAAAAATAAAATAAAAAACCATCCTCCTTCCACTGACTACAAATGCTTTCTCCTCCCCTAGAGCAATCACCGTGGAAACTTTCTTGAATATATCTTTCTGGAAAAAAAAAAAAAAGAAAAAAAAAGCCCTCAGAGTCTTTTCGAGCTAGCACTAGGTACTATTTATATCTGACTATTCTGGGCCTTGGACACCCTTTCCATGCCAATGCATAAATCTCTAGTTCATGCAAAATCTAAATATATTTAACTAGTTCTCTATAGATTGACATTTAATCCCCTTTCAGTGATTTGTTATCATAAACAATGCTGCAAAGAACATGTTACAATTAGTGTACTTGTGTGGGATGAGTTTCTACATGTTAAACTAGATCAGACTTCAGATTTAAAAATGTTTGCAGCAATTGCTTCTCAGCCTTTTAGTTAAGATCAAGTGTAAAAATGTTTGCAGCAACTCACAATCTCCTCAGAGAATAGTGTAACTGTTTACTCCCCACAACCTTACTGGTCAAAACCTTGAGTCTACATGGAGCTGATGTAGACAGAAAGATCATCTCTACCTAGACCTGAGCGTCTTCTGGACAACACTCATGGTCACCATGCCTGGTTTTTACCATTCATGGGCACCTCATAGGAACTATTATTCACTTTACATCTGGGTCCCACATTTTAACTTTCTTGAAAATTTCAGTTCTATGCTAAATGAAGATATGAAGTATTTCTAGCCCATCCCAACTTCCGGAGCCTCCTTCTCTGCTCTAGGCTCCCCTGAAGACAGCTAGGAATTCCCTTTCCTGTGATAGTTAGGGTCCACACCCCAATGGCAACTGGAATTATGGAAATACATTTTCCTCCATCTTCAGCCTCCTAAGATCAAAGGAGACTCTGAGGGGAAAATCAAAGTAGCCTGAATAGGCAAAGAAAGAGGCCAGAAAAAACCCCAGCAACTGCTAGAGGATGATAACGCAGTGCAGTGATCTAGCAGGCATCATGGAACCACTCAAACAGTAAAGATACAAGCCCACTAAAAATCGACTGGGACCAATATGGCCGAATGAGCCTTGTGCTAGGACCAAGAAGGCCGAGGCTCCTCCTAACTGTCCTTTGTTTCATTATAAGTGACATCTCTGCATCATTAGCCTTGCAAATCTGTCTGTTCCTACCATGCATCTGACTCCATGACAGATCCAAAAATCTCATAGAAGCACAAAAAGGGGAAGCAAACCCTATTTTAGAGAACTCTTCAATTTCTATGAGCCCTGCCCCCAATGTCCTTGACTCATAATCATCCTCCCCTCTATTAAAAAGTGCCTGTACGATCCCCTCTAGGTCTAGATCCTGTGTAATGCATCTTTCCTCAGAGGCTTGCTCTCACTCCAAGTATGTACTGTCACTATGAAATCATACTTTCTCCTGATTCCTTAATTTAAAAAAAAAATCAACTGTGTGCATTCACTCAGAAATATTTATTAACCTCCTACTATGTGCTTGGGACATCAAATAAACAAAATTAAGGTCCCTGCTCTGTAAGAGCTAACATTCTAACACAATAAACAATAATATATAAAAAAAGAAATCCTCTGGCAAGGTTGAAGATGTAAGGGTTGGGCCTCTAGAACTGCTGCCTGGCAGCCTCTCTAACAGAAAGAAATTGCTGCCTGTGGCTGGTGAGGGTTTTGTTCCCTTTGGTTGGTTTTTGTTGTTGTTGTTTGTTTACTTGCTTTTTTATTGTTAACTTATGAGGGTCATCTGGGAAGAGGAAATCTCAGTTGAGACACTGTCCCCATCTGACTGGCCAGTAGGCAAGCCTGTCAGAAATTTTCTTGATTAATGACCAGTGTTGGAGGGCTCAGCCCACCATGGGTGGTACTGCCTCTGGGCAGGTGATCCTGGCTTGTATAAGAAAGCAGGCAGAGTAGACCATGAGGAGCAAGCTAGCACCACAGTGGTCTATGCGCTCTGCTTCAATTCCTGCCCTCAGCTTCCTGCCCTGGCTTCCCTTCATGATGGACTATAAACATAAAATGAAACAACAGAGGGGAGATAGAACCTGTAGAGACTACTTCCAGTAGATAGGCATGCCCCCCGCCCCCAGTTGAGGGATGGAGTCACCCACCCATCTCAAAATCATTAACCCAGAAATGTTCCTGTCCAAAGGAAAGACAGGAACAAAAAATAGAACAGAAACTGAAGGAAAGGTCATGCAGAGGTTGCCCCATCTAGAGATCCATCCCATCTGCAGACACCAAACCCCCACACTACTGCTGATTCCAAGAAGGGCTTGCTGACAGGAGCCTGGTATGGCTGTTTCCTGAGAGGTTCTACCAACACCTGACCAACTCACAGATACTCACAGCCAACTATGGAACTGAGCCCAGGGACCCCAGTGGAAGAGCTAGGGGAAGGACTAAAGGAGCTGAAGGGGATTGCAACCCCATAGGAAGAACAATATCAACTAATCAGATCACCCAGAGCTCTCAGAGACTAAACCACCAACCAAAGAGGGATCCATGGCTCCAGATACATATGTAGCAGAGGATGGCCTTATCTGGCATCAATGGGAGGGAGGCCCTTGGTCCTATGGAGGATTGATGCCCCAGCGTAGAGGGATGCTAGATCGGTGAGGCCAGAGTGGGTGAGTGGGTAAGTGGGTGGAGGAGCACCCTCATAGAGGCAAAGGGGAGGGGGGAGAGGGGGGATGGGATGGGGGCTTTGTGGGGGGGGTAACTGGGAAAGGGGATATCATTTGAAATGTAAACAAATAAAATGATGAATAAAAAAAAGAAAGAAAGAAAAGAAGGAAGAAAGAAAGAAAGGAAAGAAGGAAGAAAGAAAGGAAAGAAGGAAGAAAGAAAGAAAGAAGGGAAGAAAGAAAGAAAGAAAGAAAGAGGGAAGAAAGAAAGAAAGAAAGAAAGAAAGAAAGAAAGAAAGAAAGAAAGAAAGAAAGAAAGAAAGAAAGAAATCCCTTCTTTCCCAAGTTGTTTTTTGGGTAGTGGTGTTTTACCATAGCAACAGAGAAGCTAAGACACTACCCTTGTACCCTTGTTGCTGCATGGGGCAGCTGTTGCTTCTTGCCATGGTGGCTTGTGCTGTAATATTTAGTCAGGGCATCTAGTTGACGGTCTCCAGAGTGCATGCTTGCTTGCACAGGTGTTTGGGAAAGGAAGCACAGGATGATTTCAGATTCTATGCGGAATACAGGACTCCCTCTCACCAAGTGGGGACTCCTCAGTCACAAAGAGGGATTCAAATGCTGAACAGCTAAAATGAACCACAAATGTCCATACATGTGGTATTTTATTTGCATTCACAAGGACCTGGGCAAATCCCAGGGAATATAGGTCCCTAAAGGGAAACAGAGTGGTTAGGGGCAGATGTAATCTGATGAACAGGCAGAGTAAAGTAAAAACTTTAGGCCTAAGGGAATAATTTGAAATGGCATGGGTGTGAATATGACATGTCCCTGAATACTGGAAGATTTGGGAGGAATTCAGAGCTTGCCTGTGTGCACAGAAGGGTTGTTACATGGAAGACTGAGTGCATTTTCAAAAGCTGCAAAGGACAGTAACATTCATCATGTAGCCAACAAACACTGAGTGCCTGCTATACCCAAGCCACTGCTCTAGGCACAGGGATTACAATAGAGAACAAGGCGCATAAATTTCTATTGCTGTAAAACTGGCATGTCTGGGAGCAAATGGTAAAAAGAATTACACACATATATTTGGAATGCTAGTGCTGGATGATATGAAATAAAGTAAATGAGAGTGTGTACACTCCATGCCTCTCTCTCTCTCTCTCTCTCTCTCTCTCTCTCTATATATATATATATATATATATATATATATATATATATATATATACACATACACATAGGCATGGAGTGTGGGAGCATGACAGCTAAGCAGAAACCTGGATGAAGAGAAGGAGCAGATGCCTGGGAGCAAAACTAAAATCCAGTGCAAAGGCCCTGAGGTGGGAACACATGCTGTTTGTTTGAAAAACACTGAGAAGTTTGCGTGGCCAAAGAGTAGCAGGAAATGAGGTCAGAGAAACAACAGGGAGAGGGTTTAGTGCCAAAGAGGTCAAGGTAAGCAATTTTGGTTTCCTCTGAACGTTAGGCAAAGCCAGAATTGGAGAATGATACAACTGGGTTGATGCTATTAAAAACAATAACTTCATGAAATTCTTAGGCAAATGGATGGAACTAGAAAATATCATCCTGAGTGAGGTAACCCAATCACAAAAGAACACAAATGGTAGGCACTCACTGATCAGTGTATATTAGCCCAAAAACTCAGAATACCCAAGATACAATTCACAGACCAAATGAAGCTCAAGAAGAAGGAAGACCAAAGTGTGGGTGCTTTGGTCCTTCTTAGAAGGGTAACAAAATACTCACAGGAGCAAATACAGAGACAAAGTGTGGAGCAGAGATTGAAGTAAAGGCCATCCAGAGACTGCCCCACATGGGGATCCATCCCATATACAGTCGCCAAATGCAGACACTATTGTGCATGTTAAGAAGTGCTTGCTGAGAGAAGCCTGTTATAGCTGTCTTCTGAGAGACTCTGCAAGAGCCTGACAGAGGCATATGCTCACAGCCAGTCATTGAACTGAACACTAGGTCCCCAATGGAGGAGTTAGAGAAAGGACTGAAGGAACTGAAGGGGTTTGCAACCCCATAGGAAGAACAATATCAACCAACCAGAGCTCCCAGGGTCTAAACCACCAAACAAGGAGTACACATGGAGGGACCCATGGCTCCAGTTGTATATGTAGCAGAGGATGGTTTTGTCAAGCATCAATGGGAGAAGAGGCCCTTGGTCCCCTGAAGGCTCAATGCCCCAGTGTAGGGGAATGTGGGGGCAGGGAGGAGGGAGTGTGTGGATGGGTGGGGGCACACTCTCATAGAAGCAGGGGGGATGGGATAGGGAGTTTCAGGGGGGGAAATTGGGAAAGGGGATAACATTTGAAATGTAAATAAATAAATATACAATAAAGAAAGAAAGACTCAAGGGGTGAATGTGGGCTGTCACATGGAACCACTTGGTAGAAAGGACAAGGCAGAACCAGAGACTAGCTAGGATGCTTCTGCCATGGTCCACGTTGAAAATGGTGGTGGTAGCAAGATAAGACTTTCAAGGAAACACTGTAGAACATACAAGAAAAGTTGTCCAGATATAGCATGGTCTGACTCCTTCTGAAGGGAACTCTATATTGAAAAGAGTTTGGATTAAACTCTAGAACAGTGGTTCTCAAACTGTGGGTCGTGACCCTCAAGTGGGGTTGAAGGACCCTTTTACAAGGATCACTTAAGGCCATCAGAAAACACAGTTCATAACAGTAGCAAACTTACAGTTATAAAGTAGCAATGAAAATAATTTTATGATTGAAGTCACCACAACATGAAGAACTGTGTGAAAGAGCCTCAGCATTAGAAAGGTTGAGAGCCACTGTTCTAGAACATGGGTCAAACTGGCCAAACCTGGCATGCCAGTCTTTTTATCAGTAAAGTTTTACTGAAATACAACCACACTTTCTTGTGGCTTCTTTGGCACTACCACTTTGAGAGAGTTGAATCATTACAACAAAGACCATACATACAGCCTGCAAACAATAGAATGTTTACTCTTGGACTCACTACAAAACAGCTTTGCTAAGCTCTGACCTAGAATTCTCAGGCTCTTGCCCTGTTCCGTATGGGTTTCTCCTGAAGAGGCAGCAGAAAACTGAAGAAATTCCACATCTGTATATTCCATTACATTTCTCCTAGTGAACAAGAAGAATGTTTGTACAAGATCAAACCACTCTTAATTATCTAACAAAAGGCAGTCGGCTTCCTCTCTACCAGGCAAACCACTGGAATTTGCAATGCAAATAATCCTCGAGTTTTTCTTACATAAAGGCTGAAGCAAACTTGGGCTGACAAAAGCAGAAATTCTTCAGAGACTTCATGGTGCTTTTTTGGCAATGGGTTCAAGACTCCCTAAGAAATGTAAGAGAACCCCTGGGAGCTCCCAGACACTGAGCCACCAACCAAAGAGCGTACACAGGCTGGTCCAAGTCCACTCCTCCCGCTCCGCCCCCCCAACACTTATATAGTAGGGGACTGCCTTGTCTGGCCTCAGTGGGAGAGAATGTACCTAATCCTACAGAGACTCAATGTACCAGGTGGGGGTATAAGGTGGTGGTTGGGGAGCTACCCCTCTCAGATGTGAAGGGGAGGGAACAGAAGAGGAACTCTGTGAGCGGGAACCAGGAAGGGTAACATTTGGGATGTAGGTAGGTAGGTAGGTGGGTGGGTGGGTGGGTGTGTGGACGGACGGATAGACAGACAGACAGACAAAAGAAATGAGAGAGAACAGAGGAAAGTGGACAAGAAGCAGCAGTACGAGTCACAGAGCTTTCCGTACCTTGGTCTTTCTCTGTGCCTCTACCAACAGAAGCATCAGTTGGACTATTTTTTTTTGAAAACCTCGTGGGATCATCAGAGGAATCTCTTTCTTCCGTTTTGTTTTGCTCTTTTGAGACAGAACCTTACAGTGCGGCCCAGGCTGGCCTGGATCATAGTCCTCTGACCTCAGCTGTGCATCACCATGAACCAGCTGCTAGATTTTTCTTTTTAGTATTGTAATTTTTTAAATTGTTGGCATCTGTGTGTCTATCTTATTTATATTTTAAAAAGAGAGTTCAGAAACAGTGGTTCAGGTAATTCTAAGGGAAAAAAGAGTCACCAAATCTACTCCTCATTTGGATCCTTTCTCTTACAATGATCAGTATGGTTACCTGCTACACAGTCTCACTTCTTTACTTTGTGTTTTTTTTTTTTTTACACATACATTAATGATTATATAGAAATCCTAAAGCAGTTCACTGTTTGCTTTAGGAGCTGCCTGAACCCAGCCTTCCGGCAGCACCAGTAGCTAAAAAGAATTGTTACTGTCCTCTGGATTTTTAGTGATACAATGTAGTGTCCTCATCAATTTTAAATAGTTTTGTAGAATATTAATGAGACTGTTGCATAAACTCATACTTCTGGAGCTTAGCTTTTAAAATTCTTCCTAGAGCACCCTTCTTCAAATATGTCTAGGACTGGAAGCTGTTTGGAATGTGATTGTTCGTTCATGTATACACACCCCTGTTTACTCAGCGCTTCTGAATCACTTAAGACCGATTAATCTATGTAACCATTCTGGGCTGTACAGCAAGCCTTAATGCAAACACCACAGTGTGCTTTTTAACCTAGGAGAAACAGGGTACTGGGGTAAGAGTTACAAAACTTTACCAAGCAACTTTGGATGCTTGGGTTTTCCCATCTATAAAATGCAACACTCTCTCTCTCTCTCTCTCTTTCTCTCTCTCTCTCTCTCTCTCTGTCTCTCTCTGTCTCTCTCTCTGTCTCTCTTTCTCTCTCTCTCTCTCTGTATGTGTGTGTGTGTGTGTGTGTGCATGCTTACTAGACCAAATTATCTTAAGATTATGATTGGGATGGGTAGATTACAAATGGATAGCACATAGAAGTTGATTACTAATATAAATCACCTTGCCTTGCCTTATATTGGATTGAAAAGTTCTTTGGAACAAATTCTATATCCAAGGAAAAATGTAGTCATCGCTCATTTCTCAATAAGCGTCTTGATAAGAAAATCTTGGGAGTCAAGTTATGAATACCAAGATTCTAATACTACCCTAGCATATCTACGATGGTTTTGTCAACTTGACACAACCTAGGATCATCCAGGAAGACAGGAGTCTCAGTAAAGGATTGTCTATATTGTGATGACCTGTGGGCATGCTTGTGGAGACTTGTGTATATACATATATATGTATGTACATATGTATATATACATACATATGTATGTACGTATATATATATATATATTTCTAAATCTGTATAATGTTATGTGTATGTATGTTTTCAGGGTTGACCATTTAGTATTGTAGAACCATTTGCTGTGTTCTTCCCTGGGGAAGACTCCCCTCTTCTCCTCAGTTGCCTGTTCTTTACATAGGGTTCAGGCCTCATGGGCTTTCCCTGTCTACTTCAACATCTCCATAGGTATCCTGTTCAGCTTGTTTGGGCAGTCATGTTGGTGAGACTTTATGGGTGTAACTTTTGATATTCCTAGGAGACATAATCAATCTCACAACAGATTCTGGTCTTCAGGCTCTTACATCAGTGTTTCTGCTCTTCATCAAGTGTTCCCTGGGCCTTATGTTTTGTAGGCGAATTCATTAGGGATGGGGTTCCGTAACTCTTTGTATTGATTGGTTGTGGCATCTGTCTGTTGTAAAGGGAGGTTTCCTTGATGAGGAGTGAAGACCACTTCTCTGTGGGTATAAGGAAAAATGTTTAAATGGTTGTTAGGGATTATTCTGGTTTAATAAATCAGTGGCTTTAGATTCTTCTTCTGTAGCTATGACTTCACTGACACTGAGTAGTTGGCTAGGTTTCCAGTACCAGGCACAGTCTCCCTCTTGTTGAACAGGCGATGAGCACATCTTCTAAGTTCTAAATGAGAAAACTTGACCTGAGACTTCTGTTCTCATCTTTTCATGAAATGTACTAAGGACACTGAATCACTAAAATTTCTGGTGCATGTTTCTCCCATCTGGATAGAAACAAAATATCTGGAGTCTAAAAATTCTCAGAAAATCAAGGCTTATGGACCTAAGACAGCCCCCAAACACCCAACCTGAAGAAGTAGCGTTCAATTTCAGACACAGACAAGTGATATGTAACTTGGCTATTACTGACAAAATGCAGATGCTAATTAAGCAAATGTGTTTTTTAATCCCATAAATTAAAAACAGGAAGGAAAACTTAAGAACAAGCATTCTATACCAACAAGTGTGTCTCAGGTTTTCCTTCGCAGGAAGATTCTGTATCCTGAGACCCGCTGGAATTTTCTCTTCTTCTGAACAACTTTTCTTCTAGCAGTAGCAAAAAACCCCAAAACAAAACAAAAACAAACAAACCCAGGCCCATTATTCAAGAGAGACAAATGTTTCCTGTCTCTTACAAAAAAATAGAATGTGGGAGGAGATTGACCCGAGCAGAAACTGAGAAAGCAAGCAGTCTGCACCACAAACTACACATATGAACGTCAAGATAGCCAGTGGGTAAAAGATCTAACCGTTATTCTTAATTTGCTATAAACCTTGCAAGTCTTGGTTTTGAATAAGATCATTTTATCAGATGAAGTATAGGTAAAAATGAGAAAGGGAAGGAGGGTGAAATTTTTATGTCAGCAAAACTAAAGAAGAAAAAAGTGATAGTGTCTATACTAAACTTTAGCTTCCCACTAACCAATGCAAAAAGGGAACTGCGAAAAAAGGGAAATGCGAAAAAGGGAACTACTTTTCTTCTATCAGTAGCAAAAAAAAAAAACAAAAAACCAAACAAGCAAACAACAACAAAACCCAGGCCCATTAGTCAAGAGAGACAAACGTTTCCTGACACGGAGCTCTGAAAATATCACAGAGGTTTTTGTAAAGAGGACCTTGAACAATTTAAAGGATGATCTTCTCCAGCTAAGAGATTTTACATATGCATGAGGGCTAAGCTGTTAGAAACGCTCTCCCAAGCGGGACAGGAGAGGTGCAATCTTTCTTATACAGTCTCATGCCCAGGCCAATACCTACATTTTTGTCTGCATATACATACCTTCAAAAGGTATGTGAGTACGGAACTGTGACCAGAGAGAAGCCAGAACAACGATGCCATTACTCATGTCTTTTCAGCAATATAAGAGGGGAACTCCCTCAGAAGCTAGTGGAGCAGGGCTTCCCAGCCCTCCACACCAAACCGGCGTGCGTAGTGCCGATATAATTCTGCTTCCAGTTTCTACTATTCTTTCTCTCAGGTTCAGGGCTATAGGCTGGTCAGCAGTGGCTTCTGTGAGCCTCTGTGGAAAGCCTGCCTGTGAGACTCTAAACCCCTAAGGAACTCCGCAGGTGCCTGGATTCCAGGAAAACATGAGGAACCATTGTATTTTCCCAAGGAAGTTTACATACTCAGACTGCCAGACCCCAGGACACCAGAGAGCTACTTATCCCATGGCAGGTATACCTCAACTACCTGTGCCCTATTCTCATATATCCTACATCCTTCCTGAAATGCGGGGCCCCTCCTACCTCTCCCCAGGAAACAGAGAAAGCCTGACTGAAGGCCTGTGCTGTAGAATGATCTCAGCTACGTGGAGTAAAATCTCCCTCTTCCTTTGGGACTTATAAGAAAGTCCACCTGGGAGAGCCAGACCTCTCTCCAGAGCCCACACCCCCACTCTGCATGCTGCCAGGCAATCTGCTTAGCAGATTCTCTTGAACCCCAGACTTAGAACCACTCAATTTCTTCTCTTGAGAAGGAAGGGAAAAGAGGATCCTAAGTCAGGGAGACACACTCTTATATCATCTCTGTGGCAAAGGTCCTTCCTGACTTGAAGTAAAGGACCCTAAGAAAGCCAACACATGAAGTAGAGATGGTACATGCTTGTCAGGTGTAGATAGAAAAAAAAGAACTGTTTCCATCTGGTTCACTGGGCTCTCAGTATCAAAAAACATGGCAACATGCAAGCAACTGCACAGAAGGCTGTGCTTTTCAGAATGCAACTGTGATGCATGACTGCTCATTAAGGGCCCATCAAAACAAACCCCGAACAGGCCACTAAGTGCCACTTTGCTGGATTAACCCTGGGCTGGGCCCTATGTGCTAAGATTTCAAAAGTCCTTTGAAGTTAGCACATTAGGAAATCACTTTCCAAGGCACATCACCACCAATTCTACATGTTTCTTAATGGATGAGTGGAAGAAGAGCTGACTAATTCTTTACGTTTTAACCAGGAAGGAAAAGAAAAACAATGTTCTTTATGATGAACACAATAAGCACAATATATCCCAGGACTGGGGATGGAGCTCAGATAATAGAATGCTTGCCTAACATTCATGAGGTCGTGGGTTCAGTCCCCAGCACTGCATAAACTGGCCACGGTGGTGCACACTTGTAGTCCCAGCACTATAATATACATAGGAGGGTCAGAAGTTCAAAGTCATTCTAGCCTATATATCTAGATCATCATCTTCTCATAAAAACTAATGCTCGTGATAATGCCCAATAACCAGTAAGAAAAAAATATGAAAGCAGATGGTATTTGCCAAGGGTGAATTTTTTTTTTCCTTCTGAGGAGTTGATTCCTTTCACATGCTTGCTCATAACAGTTCTATTCCTTAATGTAGCCCTACATCTTAATAATCTCAATGTAATGGTAATTTCTTTAAAATATTAAAGTTCGACTTGCCATTAAAGTAGCCATTATCATTCTTGATGTCATTAATATTACTTTATCGACCTTTCAGTCTAAGTAGTGTGGAGAAATTGGTCTTTGCTTCTTATTAGGATCTCTGAGGTTTGACTCAGGATCTAGGCTGTGTAAGACCTGGAGGCTGCAAAGGGACTAGGGAAAGCAGCCCTCTGCCCTGGAGCACCAGATCTGATGCCTACTGCAGCCTGGAAGTCCCTGGCTTTCTAGGTTTCAGAAAGAGGCACACATATCCAGTGCCTGGAGGAGCCTTCTTCACAGCATCATCACAGCTCTGAGAAGTTACAAACAAACACACGAGAATAAAGACATCAAAACACGGCACATCATTAAGGAGCATGTAATAGAAACATGGCTATTTTAGGTAGCCGTAGCATTTGGTTGTGAACCTCAAGACTCTCCTGTGATCACATCTGCGTATATTTATAAACTTAGCATAGAAACATGCGTCACAACTGATCTCTTGAAGTAGCAGAGGTTTCTGTGTGGGGGACGACTGTGGAATGTGACTGTGGGATTTAAAAGGGCAGGGGGGGCGGGGAAAGTAACTGTTCCGGCTGAGCGGCTATACACAATGCGTTTTTGATGCAGTGACTAATTATTGTGATTATTTTCATCAGCAAAGACACCGGTAGAGCTAAACATATTTATTTTCTTTTCTTTTTTTCTCCTTACAAAGTATAATATTTCAAGCTTTAGAGAAATTCCATATGTCTCCTCCCTCTACTCAGGAAGCAGGCTCTCAGATGTTGCCACAAATGCTGAGCTACCTTGCTTCCACTATTCCTTCTGCAACAGTGTTTCTCTCATCCAGTATCAGCTTGATAGAACCAACCCAAGCTTAGTGAAAACACCCAGCTTCTCTCTGCCTTGGTAATATCCTCAGCTGACCCTCTGGGCTCCGTCATAGAACTGCATAGAGCTAGTTGCCAAATGTTAGAATTTAATCTAATGAGCACTCACAGTATTTCGATAGGAAAAAAAAATAAAAGTAGTAAGTATCGAAATTGTAAGTCTTTGAAATTAGAGTTTTGTTCCCTGTAAAATCATTGGCCATAGTTTTAGAGGTTTATATCAAACACGCTCTCTTTAATGACTGCTATACAGAAAAAGTACAGAAGAAAGCCTGTTCCCACAGTTAGGAAGATGAAAGATGAATATGTTAGATCAAACAATGCTATGTCAAAGCACGGTTCTTTAAACTTTTCTGATTCCCTACACTTCATGTACACACACACACACACACACACACATACACACACACACACACACTCTTTGCACAACTGAGAATGATACACCAATTGGATCTAAAATCAAATGAACAGAGCTGGAAGCAAATTGCTCAAGATGTGGCCTGTAAGGAACAGTCCAGCCTTTAGTAGTGAGTCACTACCATAGAAACAGAAACTGATAGAAGCCCAGGGAGTCTGTCCCCTTCTCCTCCCAAAATTGTTATGAAGGGATAAATGCCTTAGCCTGTATACATTCTTGAATTCATATTATTATTGAGCGCACCTCCATTTTTTTTTAAATTCATCACATAATCGTCCTTTATTTGCTCAGACAATTATGTGGTTAATTTGATTTTTCAGTCTTTGAACAAAATCTTTGGTAACTTAAAATGCCTACTCAGTGGAAGACATTGAACCACCCTTCCTTCCACATGAGTGAAGTCCATGTGAGAATGATCATGCGTGAAAATCAAACTATATTTCATTTTCTAGAGTTGACTTAAGTAAATCTAGCCACTATACATTTACCTAACAACATTAAAATTCAGAATCCCAGAATTAGGACATCAGGACAGTACAAAAAAAAAAACCTCAGTAATTGAAGAATATTCATTTTTAAAATTTAGTGTGAGAGGGAAATTTTGTGTGGGTGTGGGGACACATGCCACGACAGTGTGTGGTGATCAGAGGACAACTTTGTGGAGTTAGTTCTCTCCTTCCATCTTCCTGTAGGCTCTGGGGATTGAACTCAGGTCATCAGCCTTGAGCAGCCACCACCTTTAGCCACCACGCCAATTACCCTTCTTTTGGTGTGTGTGTGTGTCACAATAAAAACATATGAAACTAGATGGAAAATTTATAGCTACAAATTTCAGAACGTCTGTTTTAATGTGGTAGTGAGACCAGCTGATATCTCAGAGGAGACTATAAATGTCAGCATATCTCATGCTTTCTTCATTCATAATGGCTTCCCTTACACTCGGATTATGGCTATTTATTACATAACAAACTGTAGTGTTTAAATGTCTTCGGTCTTACCGAGAGCTCTGATGAAGATCTACCATTATGAATTTTTCTTTCAAGCATTTATGGAAACAATCCAAAATTAGACTTTTCACTTTTGATTGCAGAGAATGACTAAACAAAATAGTAATTGTGGAACTTACTCATGTTTATTGTATTTTTCTTAAAGATAGCCTGAATATATTTCATATTCCATCACTTGTCATAATGCAGCAGAATAAACTTAGACATAAGCCACTTCTTGCTCCAGCACAATCACTAAAATACCCCTGTAAATGGGGAATCCTCTGTAAAGGGTCTTTTCTGGTCTAAAGCTTTACACTTCTCCAGATACTACATTTCAGAACTCCATTCTTTTCTATTTTAACAGTAATTGGCTTTTCATAAAATTCCAAAGTCGGAAGGTATATTAGTTAGGATTGCATCCAGCGGCCAGACTCAGACGCCTACATCATCTTAAACAGGAAGCAGCTTTGGGGCTTCCATCTGCTCATCCTCCTTGGTGGATGGCTATTGTTCTCTTGATCCTAAGGTGGCTGCTATGCTTCCTGACCTCCTGTCTGCACTCCAGGAAGGAAGAGCAGGTCACAGTGAGGACCGTAGACAAGAGGCCTTATTCCTATGTCCTCTGAGTCTCTCTTTTTTTAAAATAGATATTTGCATACCATAACAATCCATCCATTTGAAACACATATTCTAGTGGTTTTCAGTGAATCATCACCATTATCTAATTCCATTTTTCTTGAGTAAAATCCACCTATTAGAGTCACCTGTTCTGGGCATTATGGGTAAGTCTAAGTAAACAATATGTGGTCTTTGTCTCTGGCTTTGTCTTTGTCTTCTTCTCCTAGTGCAATATTGTTACCATTCATCCAGTGAATGGAAATCTTAGTAATTCAGTCCTTTTTATAGCTTCATTGGTATATGGACATTTGGGACTATTTCCATTTGTTGGCTATTAAGAATAGTGCTGCTATGCTTGGGTTTGAGCTTTTATATAGAAATATGTTCCCCAGTTACTTGGGCATAGCTAGGACTTGTTCAGCTGAAGAGTGACTCAGTTTTGTTCTTTGTTTTTGTTTTTGGTTTTTTTTTGAGTAATTGACAAACTTGTACAAAGAAGCTATACCATGGGCTGGTGAGATGGCTCAGTAGGCAAGGGTGTTTGATAGGAACACTACAACTTGGGTTTGATCCCCAGGTTCCATATGGTGGAAAGAGAGCTGATTGCAAGGTGTTCTCTGACCTCTACACACACACACACACACACACACACCACCACCACCACCACCACCACCACCACCAAACAAACAAACAAATAAAAAACAAATAAATACATATATGTGAGAGAATAGGAAGAATGTAAGATAGTTTGAAGTGCTGTATGCAACATCACTCTCTAGAATTTCTACTATAATCATGAGCTCACATCAGTTGTAATGACCGGCTCTGAGCCAACACAAGACCAGCTGCATCAACAGTCATCTAGAAAAGTAGAAGGTCCTCATGGGTCTACCCTTCACCTCCTAACTATTGTCTATCAATAAATTATGGGAGAGGGGAAATCACTGTTTTAGTTGCATTCTTACTGCTGACCCCACCAAGCTCCTACAGATATCTTCAAACTCACAGTCACACAGATGACCCAGGTTAATTTTAGAAGGTCACAAAATAAAATAGATATAAAATGTCCAAGAAAGATTTACGGGGAGGATAGTTGTGGACAGGGTGGTAGGGAAGGAGTCAGTATGCAATGTGTACACATATTAAATTGTAAAAATGTAATAAAAATGAAACGCATAAGTATAATTTTAAAAAGGAAAAAGGAGAAACAGAAAAAAAGAAACAAACAAAGCAAAGCAAAGAAGCTACATCATTTTTCAATCCCACCAGCAGTGAATGAGGCTTCCTTGAGCCTAATTATCTGTTCAACAATATTTTCTCAAAAGCTTCCCCCACGCCTTGTGAGCCTTCTCTCATCTCATTGGCCACATCTGGGTCACATGGCCTCTCTAACACCGAGGGAGCTTGGGAAAGTGAGTAGACCAAGTGTAAACGTCTGGTATAGAAGGAAAATGAGGTTTGGCTTTTGTCTCCTGAGGGAATGGTATCTTTTTTGATGGAAGACTCCTCCTCTAATTCAGGCTACATGGAGTGGTATATACACTGTAGTCTAAACTGCTCAGGAAGCTGAGACTAGAAGATCTCTAGAGAGTCCAACCTGAGCAACAAAGTGAGACCTTATTTGAAACATGGAAAAAAAAAAAGAAGAAGCTAATGGGGATGTCATCTGGCTTATCACTGTGGAAATTAGTATGTCTGTTCCTTGAAGAACTAAAAATAGAGCTACCATATGACTCAGATGTACCCTGCCAGGCGTCCACCTGAACCACTGAGTCAGCATACCAGAGATCTAGGCATGGCCATGTTTATTGCTGCATTACTCATAATAGCCATCATTAGATGCTCATCCACAAATGAATGGATGGGAAAAATGTGATGCGTACACAATGGAATTTTAATCAGCTGTGAAGAGGAATGAAATCGTGACACTTGCTGGGAGGCAGATGGAACTGAGCAGGGTCATAGGTGAACGAAACCCCAGAAAGACAACACACAAATATGGAGGACATGAAAGTCCGAAGGAGACGGTGGTGAGGGAAGAGGCGTGGGGGAGGGGGACAAGGGCAAACAAGGGAACAAAGGGGAGATGACTGCAGAAGGGAGGACTATTTTGCAGAGAGGACGGATACCAGCAAGAGATGGGAGGAGGAATGGTGTCACAGATATGTGCAATGTTACAATGAAAGCTATTACTTTATATGTTAAACAATTAATTAAAAACCTTTAATCTTTAAATACAAAGTAAAATAAACATTAAAACCCATTCAGTAAAACAAATCTGTTTCTCTCATTCTGTTTCTTTGTCTGTCTCTGTCTTTCTGTCTTTGTTTCTTTGTCTCTGTCTCTCTGTGTGTATGAACATGCCCAGCATGAGGCTCCTGTCTTAAAGGAACCAGTCTTCCATGTTGGTGTGGTTCTTGTTGTTAGTGTTTCCTGGAGACTGAATAGCAGATCTAATATTTTCCCTCCAGAAGTAATACAACAAAGGGATATGGGACTAGAAATGCAGTGGAGTCATTAATAATGGAAATGTGATGTTCCAGCCATTATTGTCTGGCTCTCAGGAGGGCTCTGTAATTGTCTTCCTCTCTTTTACCTCCACTCCCACTCTGGTTTTCCCCTTCTCTTTCTATCATGGGATGGCACGGAAGATGCACTTTGTTATTGTTTACAGTTAAATTATACATTTCTAGGACGATGGTGTCTAATTGCTTTAGTCCACACTTGCTATATGGGAGGAGGAGCATGTGTGAACATTAAGAAATGTTTTTCCTATGGAAGGGAGAAACAGTAGGCGATGGAAGGAACCATTCACAGGTCTCAGCCCTGGGTTATCAGCATTCAAGGTGCCTAATGAGTTGCTGAATAATGTAACACTTCTTTAGTTCTTTGGTTGCTTCATGATTAAATGTTATAAATATTTATGATTTATTACTGATGCTTTGGATGGGATAGGCATTGGGAGCCTCATGGATCACAGTGATTGGAAAGGAAAATAAGAAAATAAAACTGCACAAAGCTGCTTATTTATCATGCTGCTCTAAAGCACTGTGTGGCTTGTCAGAAGTCAAACTACCCACAGGCAATACCACTGCTGCACTTTCTTGTCTCATTGATTATTTTCATAAGCATATTGATAGAAGATGGAGTTTACTTCTGAGTAATGACCCACTTGCCTTTGAAGGGTTCTGTTAAGCTACAAAATCAAAGAGTTCGGCATTCTTTGCCCAGCGACAGTCATCAAGTCAGGCTAGTTGGGACACCATCACCAGGACTTCTTTTTTTCAAAACCAAAATCAGGGCTAAGAGGGTCTGCAGTACCAACTGTAGCTGCATCTTGCCTGGCTCACAAGCTCTTCTTGGAGCTTCTTTGATTCTATTGGCTATGAGCACAAACACTACAATAGAGGTACTTGCTGAAGGCAGCTGGAGTCACAGAAGCAGCTGTGGTCTGGGTTACTAACTCAGAAAGCTGACTGAATTCCATGAGCTGTGTGGTCTTTCTCACATTGCCTCGTGGAATTATTACAAGAATCAAAAGAACTGACACATGTGGCTCTCTGGCCAACAGCAAGTGCTCGATTAAGTAGCAGGCATTCCCTCCACCTAAAGAAATCAGTAGCAAATCCTTGACTCCCATGGCACCTCAGAACACAGTTACCATAGATGAGTAGTCAGGATTCGTATCCAGGTCAACTGCCCTGCGTGTGCTCCTTCCACTGAAGGAGTGTGTTAGGGATTTGCTCTCTTGTTGAAGAAAAGCAAAGACAGAACAGGCATGGGCACATGCCCTGCTGCACACTCAGGAGGCAGAGACAGATAGATCTCTGTGAATTCAAGACCAGCCTAGTCTATAAAGTGAACTGTAGACTAGCCATGGCTATAGATCAAATTTTTTTTTTTTTTTGGAGGGAGGGTGAGGGAAAGAGAGGAGAGGAAAATTTAAAGGGGAAGGAAAGGAGGCATTGAGAGGAGAGAGGTAAAGGACCCTTCCCTCCTGCAATCATCTGTAAAAAGACAGTTTCCTGAAAGAGTCAACTCAGTCCTCTTGCCATACAGATATCCATCCTATAGCTTCAAAATAGGGCTTTTTTTTTCTGGGGCTCCCGAACTAGACTACTTTGAAATATAAAGCCTCACTGATTCCTTTGAGTAACTAAGGAAGGTCACTTAGGTAGAAATTAGTTTCTTTTAACTTGTCCTGACCTGGGTCTAAGAAACCTTTGCAGTGTAGACTCTGAAATTTGTACTGCTGCCCCCACCCCATTCAAAGATCAGATTAAAAACCTCACACTTCCCAGTGTGTTCCTGCTGATGAAGAAAGCAAAAGCAGCTTACATGTGCATGACTGACAGCTCACTGTCCTCAGCCAGGTAACAAAGTCTGTCCTGAATGCAGAGTTAGATTGTGTACGAATACTAAGGTCATATATTCGTGTCACTGAGGAAATTTTCATGTTTCTTTAGTTGAAAAGGGATCTTTAATACCTCATCATTCCCATATTCCCCTATTTTTTATCCAGACAAAAATAATCATATAATTCTGTCACAAAGCAAGAGGAGAACATTAAAAATACCCCAGAAAGTTAAAAATCTTTCCAGGACTAGAGAGAAGGTCACTCAGTCTCCCAGAACCAGAAAGTCTTGAATAGAAGAAACAAAATAGCAAAGACAGCCTGGCCAGCTATTGCATGCCAAAAAGATCTCAGGTAAGGGTCCAAATTGTCCTAAAAGGTGAAGACTATGCAATACAAGAGACAGTGAATGGCACTTAAATACTCCACATTTCCTATGTACCAGGCATACTGGTGAATATACTATCTGATTTACTTCTGCACATAGTACCATGCTAGCTTCAAACCAGAAGGAATACTGTCTTCAGTATTAGAAGTAAATACTATCTTCAAATTAGAACCATGGAAACAGAGGTTTAAAAAAAGATAGAACTACTTCTCCATCTCCAAAGATGCTAAGTGGCACACCAGGACCTAAAATCTAGAGCCCAGTTATTCAAACTAATGTTCTCTCTGTCTCCTTTTGTATCATTCTCTTTCTCCTCCTCCATCTTCTCCTTCTTCTTTTGTGCTGCTAGGGGTGAGCCCTGGGCTTTGTATATGCTGGGCTGCATTCCCAGACTAAACAGGGACTTGGAATTTGGCTCAGGTTGATCCTGAACTCCAGATCCTGCTGCCTCTGGATCTTGAGACTTGGCATTACAAGTGTGCACCACTACTAGCTTTTGCTCCCTAACAAGCCACTGCAAAGACAATAGCTTAAACACCACACATACCTGTAAGTCAGGAATTCAAGGTACAATGTAATTGGGTGCTCTCCTCTGGGTCCTTCCCAAGGCTGTGCTCAGAGTGTCAGCAAGGGTCAGGATTTCATCAGAAAGCTCAACTCAAGAAAGGTCTATCTCCAAGTTCTTTGCAAGCTGTTGGGCTAAAACTCTTTACTTCTCTCTGTGACCCACAGGCTGCCCTGTGCTCACTGCTGTGTCCATATGGAAACTTGTTTCATCAAGGACATCAAGGGAGTGAATGCAAAGAAAGAGTTTGCTGTCAAGAAGAAATTTACAGTCTTATACAAAATAACCGTGACAGCAGACACACACACACACACACACACACACACACACACACACACACCTTTTCTGTGTTCTTTTGTTCTTGCACAAGTCACAGATCTGCCCAGACTTAAAGGGATTTGAACATGGAAGGTGGGAATTATGCCAAATGTTGTCATTTACCTTTCTATTTCTACCAACTCATACACTTGTTATGAAGTCCCTTGTGCAGAACCCCAATGACAACAAAACGTTTATAATTACTTTCAAGGTTCCCTGAAGGGGGTGAAGATGTAGGTCAGTTGGTCCAGCACCTGTCTAATAGGCATGAAGCTCTGGGTTGGAGTCCCACAAACCAGGCATGGTGGTGTATGCCTGCAATGATAGCCTTTGGGAGGCAGCCTCAAGAGTATCAGACACTCAAGGTCATCATTAGCTACATATTAAACTCAAGACAAGTGTAGGATATAGAAATACTTGTCTTTTTTTTTTTTTTTTTTTGGTTTTTCAAGACAGGGTTTCTCTGTGTAGCCCTGGCTGTCCTGGAACTTACTTTGTAGACCAGGCTGGCCTCGAACTCAGAAATCCTCCTACCTCTGCCTCCCAAGTGCTGGGATTAAAGGCGTGCGCCACCACTGCCCAGAAATACTTGTCTTAAAAACCAACCAACCAACAAAAAAATCCCAACTGGGTTTTAAAAAATATTTATTGTCTTTGATTTCTTGGACTTTCTTATTAGTCGCATTGGCGCCCTATGTCTGGAAATAAGCTCAGTGCATGTAGAACACCAGGAAAGTGAGCAGTTAATGAGCCAGTAAGTTCATGAGAACCTACTGGACAGGCTCCAAAGGCTGCACACGCTCTCTGGAGGACTTCCAGCCAAGACTCTCCTGGGTCAAGCAGAGGCTCCCCTGAGGGAATGCAAGCTGAGAAGCCATACAGAAACTCTAAGGCTTCTGGAGACGTAGGCTTGCAGGAAACAGAACAGCACATTCCCTGGAAGAAACTGCTTCTGAGATGATCATTTTCATTATTTTTTAGTGCCTTAAGCCCCACTCTACTCGTGGAATGCAGTCTGCCTGAATTATAGCAGCTTAACGAAAGAAAACCCTTTCTTCGCTATCAGCACATACATATGTCTCTCTGTGTGTATACACATACACATGTATATGTATGAATGATACCCAGAATTTAGCCCCATGAGTTCTCACTGCCGCAGCGAAACTGTGTTCCTTCTCAACCATCTTGACGTACACGGCATCCAAAAGAGGCTTTGGGAATCTTCCAGAGATTGGTGGCACTGCTGGGGTTGGAGGCCAAGATGGGGACCAAACCCACTCATCTCCCATCTCCTGTAATTTCTTCATAACTTCAGCATAGTGTGATACTGGTTTACCAAGGAAGAGCTAACAGATTTTTTTCTATAAATAACTGCTTGGCAGGGCTGTGGTGACAATTTATATAATAGAACTCATGCTTAAATAATAAGGTAACAGCTTTGGACTGTGAATTTTAAAATGTTTTATTGAAATGTAGACTGATTAACAGGCAAGATTCTTCTAATTACTTTAATGATAGGCTCTTAATGACAAGAAGCCATAGAAATAAAAACACGTGAAAATGACATTTTTAATGAAGTGGCACCTGGAAGCCTGGACTTTTCCAAGCAAGCGGAGTGATCTATTGTTACCTGGAAACACTGTGTGTGCACATAGAGGTTAGGAGGGTGCTCCTTGTGGAACATAATTATTTATGATCCAGTTTCCTTGGGAATGCTGTCAGGATACAGATGTGTAGCATTGTAAAATGAATTTGGGACTCAGGATCAAAGATGATTTCTAATCTTGACATTGTTCAGCTACTTGGCCACGTGTCTACTTCACCTTTCCTGGGCTCCATTACTTCACAGTAACTTCTTGGTTTCATTATTCTATTATAAAGAATGATAAACCTTTTGGGAAAAGAGACTGAGTGCATGTTATTAGTTCATAATTACATGTAATAATGGCAGGTGTTTTTTTTATTTTTTTTAAGGATGCAGACAGGACTTTTCATGGAATTTAACAACACTAAATGAGATGGGCTCAGCTGGAAAGGCGCTTACCCAGGTACCTGAGTTCAGTCCCCAAGACTAACCAACCCATCATGGTAGATGGAGAGAAACAACCCCTGAAAGCCATTGTCTGGCCTCTATGCACATGCTAGAGCACACACTTACATACACAAATTAATTTATAATTTTAAATAAAAAATAGACATATACCATGTGCCCAACATAATACTGAGAGTACCATGTTTGAACGGGTGGTGTGTAAGGTTGTGAGTGGAAGAAAGGATAATGTGCATCTACCCACCATTCAGTCACTCATTTCCTAAACAAATGTACCTTGCTTTTAATAAGCAGGAGAAATCAGGGCTGGTAAAGGCACTTACCCAGGAACCTGAGTTCAATCCCCAAGATCCACATGGCAGATGAAGAGAAGCAACTCCTGAAAGCTGTGTGTGGGGGAGGACAAGCCAGATGGGTCACCTGTGGGGAATGTGGCTGAAAATTGAAAAACAGATGCGCCTGCAGAGAGTGATGGGCCGATTAGAATTTCAGTATTATAGAGAAGGTCTGGAATGTTGCAGGTCTAGAGGCGAATTACCTTATCTTGGACTAGTTCCGGGTTCTCCGGAACACCCATTCCCTCATCTACCTCTGCACGGGAATTTGGGACTAACAGAAAGAAACCTTTTAGAATCCATAACTGAGCAGGCCACTAGCTTCCACAAATCCGGAAGCTAAAATGACATCAGATAGACTTTGGGGCCTATAGAGAAGCTTCCCCCAATTCACTGTACCCACCTCTCAGATGTACCCGCCTCTCAGATGTACCCACCAATGTATTTTAAACTTGCCTATGATCTATGGCTTTCTCTTGCTCTGTACAACTATAAAGATTTCATGAAACTGTTTCCACACCAGAACATGGAATGTGGAGTAGCATAAATCTATGTTTCTGGGTCAGAGTCACTCTTACATGCTTCAGAATAAACTACCTCCCGTTCCCTTTAAAATGAGAGCTGTTGTTTTTGCATGACAAGAGGCATTTCCACAGAGGAAGTGCAAGTTGAGTGCTTCTGAGTAGGAGGTGGTATGCATTGTCCTGGGATTAGTGGAGGGGCCTGGAGGGCTAAAGCAAAGCCCAGAGTAAGGAAATTAAAGGGAGCTCCTTCCCAGAGGCACTCTCAGCTGAGTCATAAAAGTGTAAACGTCCACTTTCAGTAGGCACTTCCGTCCTGAAAGTCCAGAACCTTCTTGGGCACCATCTCTGCACAAACGTCTCTTATCTGTGGCTCACTGCTCTCTTCAGGAATTCCTGCTCCAGCTGGAGTTGCTCAACCTTGTCTCCATGCTGACAGATCTTAGGGTTGATCTCCCTTCTAGTCTCTGTGGCATTCCCGGAGTTTCTCGATATGTTTTCCAAGCCTTCAACCACCTGTTTAAATCTGTCCCGTCTGGAGTCGGTCTTATCAGTGGTGATTTTTAACTTCAGTGATTGCTCCATCTTCTTCCCAGCATGCCCCAGTCCTCATGTTTCATATCCACCTGTTCTTGTTTCATCGGATGCTCAGGTTTCAACTCAGTTTTGTTTTTTTTTTAATTAATCTATTATTTTCATTTTACTTTGAGTAAATGCATCTCCTAGTGATTTCTATAATTATTTATATTTCCATGTGTTTTGGAGGGTCGGAGGCCCTCTGAGAATAGGTTTTATTGTGTTCTTTCTCTTTCTAGATTCAACAATTTTATGGCTGTGTTATCCTGGACTCTAGGGTCCCAGTGTATAGACAGTAGCTTTTCTTACCCACAGTTCGAAAGATCCATCCCACTGAAACTGAAAAAGAGCTCATCACTGACCCAGTCCTTACTTCAAGGTAAAGTATGATATTTTCCACCATTCTAGATACTCACTTACATACTCTCTAGACTCCAGGGAGAGGTTCTTTGAAACCTTTCTCATCCTCCTCGCAGGGCTGGGGGAGTCCAGTGAGAGTTCAAGCTTCACTCAGTGCCCTGCCCTTTATGCACCGAGCACATTGGTCCCTATTCTCACACCAGATGCCAGCAATTCACAGTCTGTGCTCACAGTCATACCCGACTGCCATTTAAGTCTTGGTGTCCTTTAAAATGTTTTAATCTACCATTGTTATGTTTTGAGCCCAGGAAGAGTGTGTGGACATAAAGTGTAAATTCACATAGCACCTTCACTAGAAATCTCTTCCAGGAGGAATCTGAGAAACCCAAGATAAGCCTTAAAGAACTGGTGTGTGCGTGCATGCGTGTGTGTGTGTGTGTGTGTGTGTGTGTGTGTGCTCCAAGTAGACTGGGGAAAGTCTGTTTTCAGAGTCAAGTCAGGAGCACATCTGACACACACAAGGAAACAGGCAATTGAACAAGGGTGACTGGCGGCTAGCAGATCCCTAACCAGGGATTGGTGCCCTTTATAGATGTCCCTTTGACAGGCTGTACTGTCACATCATCAGAGGCAGGAGGCAGAGCACCCACACATCCTGCCCACATCTGTATCCCTCTGCCTTGCAGAGGGCCTGGCACAGAGAAAACTCTCAACATGTATGTGTGGAATCAACAACCAAACAAACACTGGACAAATGAGACCATGAAGAGAATGTCCTAGTCACATGACTTCACGCCATCAGACACTAAGCATCATTAATCTTTCTCCTGAGATTACAAATCAGAAACCTAACCCAGCTGCTAGTAGAGCGCTTGTCTAGTAAGCATAAGTCCCTTAGTTCAAGCCTCAGCATTCTAACAAACCAACCTACAGTCTTCTCTCCATCTCTACATCAGAGACAACCATCCATCTTCAAAACAATGCCCCAAATGCATAGAATCCAGCTTTCTCTCTCCCAGTGTGTGTGTGGGTGTGTGTGTGGGGGTGTCTCCCCCTCTCCTTCTCTTTCCTCCCTCCCTTTCCCTCTCTCTCCTTTTCTTAAATAAGACTCTACTAGCTCAGACTGGCTTTGTACTTCCTGCTGTAGCCTCCCCAGTGCTGAGATTATAACCATGTACTGCCACACCTGGCTTTAGCTATCTATTTTTTTTCTTTTTGCTGTTTTGTTGTTGTTCATTTGTTTTGTTTTGTTTTAAGACAGGGTCTCATTATGTAGCTCTGGCTGTCCTGGAACTCACTATGTAGACAAGGCTGGCCTTGAACTCACAGAAATCCACCTGCCTCTGCCTCTGCCTCTGCCTCTGCCTCTGCCTCTGCCTCTGCCTCTGCCTCTGCCTCTGCCTCTGCCTCTGCCTCTGCCTCCCAAATGCTGGGATTAAAAGCCTGTGCAACTATACCCAGCTTGTTTAGCTATCTGTCTTCTAAATCTGTCTGCAGTGTGCCCCGTCATTGGCTTTGGCTGTACTGAGCTGTCTTGTCCTGGGAGATTTGTAACTGCTACCGGCCTGGACAGCTGAAGCCACACACTCAATGCAAGCGTTTGGTGAAGATCCCAAGCAGGGAGCAATGGAAGAAAAGCTATATCTTAGGAAACAAGATCTGAATGCAAATGACAGGGCAAACAGAATAAGGGCTGGGAAAAGCCTTGGAGACAAACGGCATCTCCCGTCTGCCCAGGCCTGTCAGGAGTCTCCCTGGAGGCAGTGTCTAGGCAGCAGGTCACCTCAGTGCTCAGCTAGGCTGCCTGAGACAAGACCCCTTCTGCTTAGTTCCTGTCCTTGAGATTCCTGCCTGTTGCCTCAGGATACTGGCACATATGTATAAATCTCCAAGGAATAACCACCTTGCTGTGCACATGCCCAGCTAGTCTCCCCCAGCTCCCTATGACTTCTTATGTGAGACCAGTGACACTGATTGGGTCATCATTCACCAGTCCTCCTTGCCCTCATCCTGGGCTCTTCTGTCCTAACCCCTTTCTTGGTGGGGAGTGTCCAGTGGCTATGGCCTAACTCTTCCTCTCCCTGGATTCTGTCACTGCCACTAAGGACCATAAGACCTAGCACCAGGTGTCTGCTTGTGATTGGGACAGATTGTTTAATTGGAGGCTTGTTAGATTCAGTCCTACAGAAGTTGTAGTAGGCAAACTATCTAAACTAGGTCTTTGGCGAAGAAGGTTCCCAAGGTAGAAAGCCACGGGCAATCCTGGAGTAGACTGAGATGATGGGTGTTTAATGATACAGAAAGCTAGTTATCCAAACGGGAGCACAGAACAGGGCTGGACTCACAGTGAGGTGACCTGATGCATTGCTCCAGAGGCCCTGGTTGAAATTTCAGAAATTCTTACCCTCGGTGGTCAGACAAGTCATAAAAATTGCATCAGGAGAGCTTAACTTATGGGATCCGAATGGCCTAGCTATTTGGATGAAAACTGACAGTAGACATAGAAACAGACTACTGAGGGACTTGTATAGATCAGTGTGTGTGTGTGTGTGTGCGCGCGCGTGTGTGTGTGTGTGTGTGTGTGTGTGTGTGTGTGTGTTCGTGCACATGCACACCATATAAAATATAGCAAGTAATTTATATAGAAATGGGTTATTTTTATGTATCAAACTATTTTAAAGGTATAAAAATTCTCACTCAGCATCTAATGAGATCTTCTTTTTCCTCAAGTCTTTCTCATTCTAAAATTGTCCCTCGGCACTGGTGTCCTTTTTCCAGCTACTTGAATTGCTATGAATCTTCCCAGGCTGGGGATTCACCAGACCAATGTGGAAGGCAGTACTCAGCAAGTGTGGAAGGCAGTACTCAGCAAGTGATTGCATTAAGATGGCTTCTCTTCCGGCAGTCTGTCTAGAGGGCAACCCCAGTTGGCTATGCTTGTCTTTTTTTTTTTTTTTAATTAGCTCCATTTCTTCCTGCTAAGCCCTATTATTTAGTTGATCCCTTTCCATTCCTCTGCTCTCCCCACCATCTCACTCCCCAGTAGTTTCTGAGGGACAGTGGGATACCTTCCCCAGCTGTAACACCCTGCTCTATGGAAGACACCGGACTGCCCGCTGGCTTTTGCTGTCTCCCAGTGCAGTCACAGAGCTTAGGCTTGTTATCCTACTGAGGCCCCTGACTTATCACCTGGTTTGAATCCCCACATTTCTCTGAGTCAATGACAAAAGTGATTGAAAAAGAAGCATGCCTTTGCCTCAAAAATTTAACAGGAACTTTGTGGTTTTAGACTTATTGTGGACGCTAAAACCCACTCCCGTTCTTCCAAGCTGTGGGTCCCACCTGCTTCCTTTACTTCTCTTTGCTCTGGTTAAGTTGGCTTTCTTATACATTCATATGGGAAATTTATTCCTTGAAACTGGCTCATCGAACACAAAAGAAGTGGACATTTCTCCTCTCTCTCCCTCCCTCCTTTCTTCCCCTTCCCCATTCTCTGCCCCTCATTACTGGCTGGTACAGTTCTCTATAGACACACAGGCTATTTTGGGATCTGCTATTCTTACAAACCAGAATGGTTTGATTGCCTTAGAAAGGGCAAAAGAGCTAAAGAAAGGAAACGATTCATTGACGTCCCTTGAGCTGTTCCTTCCTACCTGTGTGCCAGCTCCTGTGCTAGATACTCAGTTGTTTACAAACATCCAAGAGTGCGCCTGCTCCTCATGCCTGTAGGACTTAAGACGTGGAATTTCAGCACTGACTTTTCCCCTGTGGTACTGAGCAGGCATTCACTGTACCTGTAATTAATTAACAGCGGCCACAGTAGAGGCTTTATTGGAAACGTAGTAACTGGGACAAGCCTTCCGTGAGAAAAAAAAAAAATCCCACAGTAGCACCTGTCGACGCATCTCAAGGCAGAGACCCACGCGAGCATCATGGGAGTGTACTTCCATGTAACTAAATGCTTCTCTTGGTCTCTCTTTCTAAAGCTGTCCTACTTCCCTGCTCACTGCTGTTCTTTGGCATAATCAGAGAGCAATGTTCCTCCAACCAGTTGGGGCTCTTTGCGTTCCCATCGCTTCATCAGAAGCCTGACTCTTGCCGGCTCTCTTCTCCCACTCGGTAAACAGCGCCCTTCTCCCCAGCTCTGAGGGGTTTGTGCCTTTCACGGTTCTCTTATCTTAACTACTTCCTGTGCCCCTTTAGTCATCTCCTGAGTTGCAGCACACAAAACCCACTAGAAGAGGCTGTGGAATGGCTCCCTGTTGTGCGAGCTCAGGCCATTGTTCTTCAAGTACTCAGAAAGGGGCTTGTGGGATTGGTGAAGTGGTGTGTGGACTTCACCGTGGTCACTGTGCCTCTGAAGGGCCCCAGGCACTGGAGTTGCCTCTCTCCCATCTGTTTCCTTGGGTCATCATCCTTTCACCACTGTGAGCCTGTGTCCCATCTCTACAGGCCACCTGTGTTTCCGAAAATATACAAAGGGACAATTCCAACTCCAGTTGAGTGTCAACTCTATTGATGCCAGGCTCAATAGGTGCTGGTGACATAAAAACAAACAAGACTCAGTCTTTCATCCCTAACAGCCTCAAGTCTTTGGGTATAAAACATACACAGATATACTAAAAACTTTCCCCCCCAACCTTTATTGTTACATGTATAAGGCTGTTCTCCACCTGCATGTATACCACATCCATGCAGTACTCATAGAGACCAGAAGACGGTGTTGATACTCTAATACTGGTGTAACAGATGCTTGTGAGCTTCCACGGATGCTGTGAATCAAACCCAAGTCCTCTGGAGGCGCAACTAATGTTTGTTTGCTGATTTTCAAGACAAGGCTTCTCTGCCTAGTCCTCTCTGTCTTGGAACTTGCTTTGTAGAACAGGGTGGGCTCCAATTCAGAGATCCCCCTGCCTCCGGAGTACTGGAATTAAAAACATATACCACCATGCCTGGCTATGCAACTCATGCTTTTAGCTGCGGAGGCGTCTCTCTAGCTCCCTGCTCCCTTGCCCAGATTTGGCCTCTGTCGTTCTGTCATTGATAAGAGTTATGACCACTGCATGCATGAAACTCTGGGAGCACACAGGAACACCAGCGAGTCTCCAATAGAAACCTGGAAAAAGGAATCTAAGAAACAGGATTTGATGGAACATAGATTTTGAGGTGGGTGTGAGAAGAAAATAGTGTGAAAAGGGAGAAGACAGGAGATGAGCAATATTGGAACTGACTTGAAGATCAAATAAGGAGGATGCATATAGACTAGACCTAATAATTTTTTCCCAGCCAAATGAGTAAAGAAATGTTGCATTGGTAGAAGAAAAACCAAACTTCGTGTGTGTGTGTGTGTGTGTGTGTGTGTGTGTGTGTATGTGTGTATGTGAAGAGAGAGAGGCATGAGTGATATGAACTATTCAGGGAAGCTGCTACTTCAGGGACCCTTGGCCTGCTTAGTTATAGGCTATGAGGCACGTGAGAATGGGCAGGTATTGAGTAAGAGCTGCCTGGATGGGACCATGAAGAAGGGAGTAGATGTGGGGCCCATGTGGACTTGGTTTGTTTCTTCTGAGACAGTCTCATCATAAAGCCCAGGCTGTCCTCAAACTCACTATCCTCCTGCTTTAGCCTCCCCGAGTGCTGGGATTGCAGGCAGGGGGCTCTACTCCGGGCACTATTCCATCTTTTAAAAATGCTAGCCATCCTGCACAAGTCCTAGGTTTCAAAGCCAGCTGTGCGGGAGGGGGTTGGGGAAAGTGCTAGTTATGTGTATCTAAGCTTATCTAGTGGCCCAAGGAGTCATAACTCAAAGTTTCCATCTGGTCTAAACAGTGAAGGTACGTTTAAGGAGAGAGTCACTTCCATGTGAGGGGTAATCGAAGCAGAGGAAACCAGGAACTGATCAGAAAACAAAACAAACAAACAAACAAAAAACAACAAAGAAAGAAAAACCCAGACACAAAGCCCAGGATACAATTGACAGTGGGCTGATCTGGCCAGCTCAAAGGTGCAGAGCTCAGGAAGATAACAAGCCTTGTCGGTTGTTAGGATGCTTTGGTTCTGTTTCGTTTGCAGAGGTAGGTACAGGCACTGAATAACAAATTGCTCCAAAAGAGAGACTCTGGACCACCTCTGCCTGTTTTTCACAAGTCTGTTAGTTGGTGAAGCTGGTCTGCTCCCTGGGTTGGACTCTTTCTGTATTTGAAGTCAGTCAGCAGTTTGCCTGGGCCTGGGATATTTATGATGGTCTTGGCTATAACTCAACTCTGCTCAACACATCTCCTACAACCCTCCAGCAGGCTAGTGTGAGCATGCAGAGTTCAAGAGAAGAAACCTGCAAGTTGGGTGTTTGTTTGTTTGGTTGTTGTTGAAGCTCTGGTGTGTTTGGGGTAGAGTGGAGGCTGTGTCAATGTTTGTTATTATCCCCTTGGCCAAAGTAGAGACAAGAGTAAGTATGGAGAGGTGCTACCCAGGGGTGTGGGTACAGACAGGCATGTGTGAAAGAGTGGGCCATTAGTGTAGTCTTTCTTCACAGGAGAGAAAAAAGAAGGTCAGATTGGTGCTATTTAGGAAGGTCATATTGGCCCTGTGCATTGAAGGGAGATGATGTTCACCCTGGAAGGCCAGATCACAGGATGTTTTAATGATCTAGATAAGAGATAGTGAGGGTTCAAGCAGGGTCTGCAACTGGGTAGAAAAGGGTTGCTGCATTTCTAAGGATTCAATAAATCATGCCTTCTTCCCTCCTGGGGTCATAACCAATCAAGATCCGAACATCTGGGTTGAAAAGAGATGGCTTATTCAGATAATGTGACTTTATAGCAGCCAGAAGAGCTTTCTCATCCACTCTGGACACTTTAATTACCTGTCTGCCAACTGGGTCTTGGCACAGCCCTGCAGAGTAGGTCCTGACCCTCAGGATCTGTTTTTCATTGACCTATGGCAAGAAGAAAAGAAAAGAAGAGGAGAGGAGAGGAGAGGAGAGGAGAGGAGAGGAGAGGAGAGGAGAGGAGAGAAGAGAAGAGAAGAGAAGAGAAGAGAAGAGAAGAGAAGAGAAGAGAAGAGCAAGGAAGTGGTCCATCCATTCAAGGAAGTCTCTATCAAGAGAGAGAAAACCAGGCAGGAGAAATCCAGGAACAATGCTCCAGCACATTTCCTGGAACAGCCCAGAGAATGTATGATTTGTGGACCACTGGGTATTTCTGGTGACTACTCAATTTTCTCACTGAGGTACAAAAGCAGCCCTTGCCAGTCACCTGACCATATTCTAATACAATGTCATTTCTGAACAACACAATCTGCATTTTCAGGTGCCACAGCAAATTCTTCTGTTGATTCATTTTTGCTGTTATTTAAAAATTAAAAACCAAAGCTGAGCATGGTGGGTCATAATAATCTCAGTGCTGTAGAGGTAGAGTTCAAAGCTAATCTCAGCTACCCAGTGAGTTTAAGAACACTCTGAGTTATACGAGACCCTATCTCAACAAACAATAACAAATAAATCTGTTCTTAGCCTGTGATTTGTATGAAAGTAGACAATGGTTGCACTGGGTTTGGAGAGCAATGATTTAGTAAAAAGCCCTTCTACAAGGAAGTATGAAATTAGGAAAAAGTAGTCCTTCCACTATTATCCTATTGAGAGTAACTTTTAGATCAGCTTTTTAAGAGTTGTTGCTGTATCATAGTAAATGACATCAACAATGAGAGTTCTTGTGTCATAGGAAATGGCATCATCTATGATGAGAATAACAACCTTCTAGTCAGGAGTAGAGTGAGGGGGCTGGGAGATGAGAAAGAAGGGCACTATTAACATTTCTTAGTGTTAGGACACTATACATATGGTATTAATCTTTCCCAAAATCATGTGAGGTCATTTTTTATGACCCCCAATTTGCTAGCAAGGGAAAAGAATTTCAGAAGGTTAATTAACTCACATTGCCCACAGCCACATTGCAAGCAGGGACAGAGTTGAGTTTTAAAACTAACATCCTTCCCCCTAGCTAGTACACTGCTATAGTCCTAAGTTGTAGTAGGTATATATGTTCTGATGAACATAGTCTTCATGGGATCTCCTTATTTTGCTCTACTTCTATTTTTATTTTCAAGACAGGGTTGAAATATGGTTTAGGCTGGGGTTACAAGCAGGTGTCATCATACCCACCTTCCACGGGACTCCTGTCTTAACTCAGACAACAACATAGTCTTCAGAATAACAAATGTCCACAAGACAAAAAGAACTGAGTCTTGAGCACTTCCATTTCCAAGGGTCTTTCCCTGTCAGCATCGTTCCTTCAGACAGGGAAACATCTCACAAGAGACAGGATCCTTTCTTTCTCCTTTTATGCCTTTGCACATTTCTTTTTCATTATTGAAGTAAAACTCACATAACACATCCAAAGCCATTTCAAAAGGTACAATTCATTGGTATTCAAAACATTCACCCTGCTGCAAAGCCATCATCTCTATCAATTGCCAAACTCAAAGCACATGCTTTCCCATTTTGGAAGATACTTATCTACTGGACAGTTTCCTGATGCCAACATGGGTGTCCATTTCATCTTCACTCTCTTATAAACATCCCTAAGATGCTCAGTGAATCCGACTTGGATGGAATTCCACATACCTCCTTCCCCAGTTTCTTTTCTGAGACTCACTTGAAAGGCTCGCCCTGGGTCAGCATCTAAGCTCCTTCCTGCTGGGCACCTCATCAAGGCTTCAGAACAACAAGCTTCACAGTGGAATAGACCTCTGTCCTATTTTCTTTGAAGACTTTCTTTCCTTCTCTTTTTCATCTCGCTGCTCACGGCCCATGTGGATATTAATTTGCACTGAACTCTGGTTAAATTTTAAATGTGCCTCCAAATTTACATTCTAGGCAAAGAGCCACAAATTTGAATATTGAAACTCATTAAATAATTAATTTTTCTAGGATTCCTTCCACTTCGAGAACAGCAAATTTCGCAAGTACATAAATACGAGCTGAGAACTTAGAAATTAAGGCAGATGATGTGTGTACAATTTCAGTGCAGAACTAGAGGAAAGCAGTGCATTATGTTCTTTAAATTAAAATTTATTAGTCAAGGGGTTACTAAAAAACACACTCCATAATCTAATTTCTCTTTGTACAAATTGTCAGATAGAAACTAAATCTTCCAGTTATTGCTTCAGAATGTTTCAGTCTCCAGAAACAGCTATAAATCAGACCCATTCACCATCGGAAGCTTCGGGTTTTCTGCATTACAATTCTACGCAGTTTATATGCTATGCAAATTGAGCTTTGCTGAATACCATCTAATGCATTTATTCTTCTTTAAAATTAGCTAAACACCAACTTTTTTTTCTGCTAAATTCATTTCCCTACCAAGACAGGTGTGAGGACAATCATCTGATATGTGCCATGGTTTATTATCTCCCCTTTGCCAAACTGTGCATGGCTGGACAATGGTTTTAAATATATGTGGGTATGGGGGAGGATGTCATGTACTTAGTAGAGTGCTTGCCTAGCACGGGAAAAGCTCTGGATTCAGTCCTCAGTAGGAGACAGGCTTGGAGGGACACAGCGAGATACCAGCACTTGGGAGGCAGGTAGGTCTGAAGGTCAAGGTCATTCTTGGCTCCATATTGAGTCTAAAGCCACCTGAGGGGAGGGGGAAAGAGCGAGTAGAAGAAAAGAAAACAAAGGAAAAAAAAACCAAAAAACTCGAATCTATAGGACTTCATTTCACAAAAAATAAATTTAAAATCTGGATGATGCCCAGGGTGTGAGGAGCGAAGATTAAAGAATGAAGGCTGTGGTCTACCAGCTGCCAGTGCCCTCAGGTCTGAGGCAGGAGACTAGCCTGAACTGGCGACCAGCCTGAGCTACAAAATGAGACCCTGTCTTAAAGGGGTTTATGTGTGTCAGAGGTCAAGTGTCCAGGACGCTGGGAGGACCACAACAAAGTGCAAGCGCTCAATTTACTTTTAGCTTTTAGGAAAAACAGACCCATTCCAGGGTAGCATTTCTCATTCTTGATTAGCACTAATACCTACTAGTGTCTGGGGGGCTAACTCAGTGATAAGTCCTGTGGGAAGGCAGTCAGTCCTTCTAAAGCTCTGATCATCAAATATACTGTTTGACGGGTAGGTGCTGGCATGAAGGATTCCTTGTATCATTAAACTCAGATAGGCTGAGTTCAGCAGCTGCCTCACTGGGAAGCATAAGGGACGCCTTAGTGCTGGGTAAAGACAGAAAGACGTGTGACTTTTCTCATGCAACAGTGGCAGCAATGTGCATGCAAAGGATTTGCCAGAGTAGCTCCTGGGAAAGGGTCCCAGAGCTCCGAGGAAGTGATGAACCTCATTATCGGCTCTCACGCTGTCACAACAATGGAAGCTGCCTTTTTGGGACTCCATGTTAGCTCTCAAGTCCAGGAGGCTTCCAGAAGGAAACCTTCTGAGAGAATTAGTGCTCCACAGAACTGCATATGGAGAGTGCTTGGCTAGACAGAGACATCACAGCACTGGCCTCACTGTGTTATCCCAGGGGTTGAAAAAAACAAAACAAAACAAACAAACAAACAAAAACCAAGGTCATATGGAGACAATCACTGGGGCTCTGTAGACAGAGTTCAAGACCCAGTCCTCTGTTTTAGCAGTATAAACTCCAGCCAACTAAGTATTTTAAGCCTCAATTTCCACATTTGTAAAATGGAGATAAGATTACTACCCACCTCACAGAGTGGTCCAAAACTTAAGCCAGGAGCTGAGAACTGTGGTTCAGAAATGCTGCTTATGTGAACCATCTCCTTAGCATTCTCTCTCTACTCTAGGGCTGGGATAGTCAATCAGGCTGATCTAAGCCAATAAAAGCCTTGCTCCCTTCATACCCTAAGTCCTTCAGAAGAACCCTAATTGAAGTCATATATTAAATATCTAGATAAGATCTATGTACATGTTGGCTTCCATTTTTTAACGCACAAGTATTTTAACTGACACATAAAAACATAAGCTGTATATACTTATGGAGTGCCACATACCATTTTGAGACATATAAGTTGTGTAATGTTCAAATGAGGGCCAATACTTCTATCTACTCACCTAACATTTGTGGTAAAAACATTCAAAACTCTCTCTGCCAGCACTTTGAGATACACAGTGCATTGCTGTTATCTGCAGTCACCCTACTGTGCACACCAGAGCAGCTTGCTTCTGTCTAACTGTACACTCCCATCTTTACAGTGGGTTTGATTTTATAATTGGAGTAATACCTCAACACATAGACAGTGTTCTCTCAGCACTAATAAGAATATAAAAAGGTTACGTCTTTGCTTTGTGTCTACAATTCTCTGACAGGTCTTCTTCTTGGTAATGGGTTTGCCCTTAAATCTTCTCTGGTAAATCTCATTTTCAGAAAATAAAAAAAGAGTATTGGTGTTTAATATATGTGATTTTTTTTTTAACAGTAACGGTCTCCAATAGATCCTGTCTCTCACCCTCACATATTTGAGCTGTTCCCTCCCACATTGACTCTAGCCTTGGCCACTTGAGTTGACCGATGGGATCACTATCAAATGTTACAGAAGCAGAGGTTGGACACAGACTTGCCAATTGAGCTCGACTTGTTCTTGTTGCTGAGAAGTCTCTGGCATTAGGTATAGAAACACAAGCCAACCTGCTGGAAATGACAACCTAGACACCAGCCAGAAGCCCCTCACCCCAACCCCCATCCATATGAGCAAAGCCATTGTAGACTTCCAGCCCTATCTGAGTTGCCAGATGCTTGCAGCCGCATGAATGGCTCTGATGAAACCAGCCCCCAGAATGTCCAGCTGCGTCTAGTCCTCACTGCCGACCTGCAGAATGATGAACTGATAAAACGGCTGTTGTTCATAGCTACCAAGTGCTGGAGGGGTTTGTCGACACAGATAACAGATACATTTTATAGATACAGTAGCAGTTATTTTTGTCCTCTTGTTTATGCTTCTAGAAGAAGCTTTTGTTGCACGATAAAACATGGAGATCCGTTTGTAGAAAGTTCAGAGAGACCCATGCCTGTGCCCCTCTCCTCCTTTTCCTTTTAGTTCATTTTGGATAATCCAGAATAGAAGCTCTGCCTGTGAAATTTTTGAGAAGTGTAGCAGAACCGTCAGCTAAACAAAGTGAGAGTCTCTGAATAGCAAGAGAGAGATTAGCTGGCAGCAAGGATGTGCTCCACTCCTGGGAATAACTTCCTGACACCATTCTGTGCATCACAGCGCCCATCCCTCATCTTGACACTTAGCATGCACAGTCACACAGGCATACTCAGTAGTTGTTAAAGAAGGCTGATTTTTCACCTGGTGAACGGATGTAGTTAAGTGGTTGAATAGATTCTAGAGACACAGTTGAGGAAAATGGCTGCTAACTTATAACAAGGAAGTGGGTGGGGAATGAACTTTGAAAGGCTCTGAAGAACCTTAAAAAAATAATGAGAAACAAGAGGAATAGACATGGTGAAAGCAGAGAGACTCCAACTTCTCTGTGGTTCTGGCCCAACAGCCAGGTAACAAATAACTATGAAGAGTCGACATTGCTAAACAAACAAACAATGCAAATTCCTTAGAAGGGGGTCAGGCTTTTGAATTAAAGTTACCAAAATTACCAGAGTAAAGTACGAGGGATGTAGAGAGATAAATTGAAATGCTGAGAATTCAACTAGGAAACCCACATTCCGTTAAGCATTCCTCACAGAGATCTAGAAGACTAGTTGTTAAATATTTTGTTCTGGAGGAGAGACACCACAGGGATTTGAACTGATGCTGGGAATGACAAAGAGGATAATGGAAGGAAGAGAGAGAGAGAGAGAGAGAGAGAGAGAGAGAGAGAGAGAGAGAGAGAGAGAGAGAGAGAGAGAGAGAGAGAAACACTTTGGCTTCATTCTGCTTCCTCAAACAATCACAAACTTCCCCCCTATGGGGGATTCCTGAGATACAGGAAGACACCCCATCATGAACAAGGCTATTTAAAAATCTTAAGTATCACCTAAAGTAGCAAGGCCACTATTGGTTTTTAAGACTTATTCTTTCTTCTTATGGCAACAACCCTCCTCTCTTCACACCCTGTTGCTTGGATGGGAACTGGGTCCTGTGGTTGGCATGTGACCATCATTAAGCCACCATAAGCCACTCAGGAGGGTCACAGGACCCTACTAGAGCCAATGGAATGCTGTTAAACGTGGGTCTGAAGGAGGTTGGGGCTGGCGCCATCATTTTGTGCTCTGTGCACTTAGATTCTGGGATGGAAGCCAAGACAGTGGTGGAAGACGGCCTTGTAAGGTGGAATTTGAGCTATGAATCCAGCCTCGTCTGAAGCCATGCTTACCCCTTGGATGTTTCATTTCCATAGACCAACAAATTCTATTGTTGCTTAAGTCAATTGCTTTCTGTCACTTGCTATCAGGAGAGCAGTGGGGGTCATCTCTTAATGGATTTCTCATCTGTAAAAATGGGGAGATATTGCTAGAAGAGAGCATCTATCTGTAGCCTGTAGTTCTGATTTTAAGAGGGGCGGTGGGAGTTTATAATAATCTACCAGACAAATGGTCTGTCCTGGTCATTGTCAATGCAGTGAAATGCATTGAGTGCTCACAGTACTTTAATCACATTATGTTCTTTCCTTTCTGCATAATCATGAAAGGCAAATGTATACAATTTCATCACATGCCATTTACATGTAGAAATGGACCCTTGAGTGTGATATCACCATAGAGATTGGAATCTAGGAACAGAAAAAGCAATTATAGTGGGAAAAGAATATTATCATCTTTGAAGCATTGGACTTGTATAAACATAGTCCATACCTTTTCTAAATATTGCCCAATACTGCTTTTAACTAGAGTTATGCAGGCATAAAATATCCTTGGCTTGCAAATTTTCTATTAACTTGAACATACTGGGAACACTTAACAGCAAGGCAGTACTGAAAGTGCCAAAGAAATTAATGGCTTTGTACTGGACTACTGAAACATGTCCACTAATGTTTAAAATTCCACGTCCCAGAACATCACTCATTTCTGCTGAGGGAAGCTGAAAGACCAGGAATCTGCTGGGTGAATCATCATTTTCTTAAGTCTCCTGTTGAGTTTCTTTTTCTTCCTTCTCTTTCTTCCCCTGCCTGTACCCTTTTCCCCTCGGATTAATGGAAAAGTTGTTTATAAGAGGTTAGGAAAGGATTATACAACCTAGGTTATGATTTATCATATAGGTAAAAAGAAACCCAAATGAATAAAAAAGCCATATACCTCATTAAAAATAGTCATGTGGAGTCAACACTTACAGGGCCTTGAAATCCATTGTCTTCAGCATCTTTGAGAGAAACCCGGCGGCTATGTGCATGGTTTACGAAACCATACATCAAGGTCAGACCACAGGGCTCAATCTTAAGCTCTCTATTCACCTTGCTCCTTGGATGATGACTTCCAGGGAAGGTAGAGCATCTGTCAGCCAGTCACAGCACCCCCACACCTGCAGATCTCAGCGTGCCTTTTTACAGTCTCATGGCACTAGATGCCCCAGTGTATATTGTATTCATTACAAAAACTGGGAAATGGTTTTTTAACATAAGAGTGTAAGTATTCAATGTCTTATTTACATGCTTAGCCAGAATGATCTGCGTCTTCCTCCACAAATACTTGCTAAGTACCCTCCATGTGCCGGGCACAAGAGAAGTATTCGCTTGCTTTGCAACATCTCCTTATCAGTGCTTCTGGATTATCACCTTTGTGGCTAATCTCATTCCTCACTCCACTCAGAATGACTACAGCGGTGGCAATGGCTTTCACCCCTGTTCTCCACCTTAGTGAAGAGGAGGTCTCTCAACATAGACTAGTCCTAAGGTTTGGGTATGGCTCACTGGTGGAGCAACTGTGCAGCATGGCCTGAGTTCCATCCCTAAAACTGCAAATAATAGTAACCGTAATGAAACTGCTCCTTTGTCCTTGTCCTCATTCACCACATCCAAGTGTTTATTCCCCTTCTTAACATGTTGGAAACAACAACCCTTTCTGTTCCCATTATCCTAACTTTTGTCCATACCCTCAAAATCTCTTAGCAAGTTTCCTTCTGTCTCCAAACACAATTTACATGCTACTGTCAGAGCTCTCCCCCTCCTCCCCCTTCTCTCCCTCCTCTTCCTCCTTCCCCTCCTCCTCCTGCCCCTCCTCCTCCATTTGTCTCTGTGTGTTTGCACACATGCAGGTGTCCACAAAGGCCAGAAGAGGACATCTGACCCTCTAGAGTTAGAATTATAGGCAGCCGTGGACCACCTGACTGTGTGCTGGGACGTGAATGTCAGTCCTTGGCAAGAACAGCACGCTCTCTTAATTGCTGAGTCATCTCTCCAACCCCCAAGTTAAATTTCTAAAATCTAAACCCAGGTCATGTCACGACCTCTTACAACTCCCCTTCCCACCCCAGCACTCATGGATTTCTATGTGTCTTATAGATCAATCCCCATCTCTTCTGCATGACCAGGTCTTTAGAACCTTAACTCTGCCTATCTGTCCAGCCTATTCTTCTGATTTTTGGCCACATGTGTTGCTCCCCCCCACACCTCACACATAGCCTATGTGCCTTTGGGCCTTTGGACATGGTGTTCTCTGTACTTACCACCTTACCTTAGAGAGATATTTTCAATGTGTCTTCTAAGAATCAGTTCAAGGTATATTTTATGAGACCTTCCTTGTTCTGGATTGTTGTTAAATCTGCACTTCCAGAATCCTCCAAGCATAGCTTGACCAAGCATAGCTTGTTTAATATCCAATTGTGATGATTTGTTTGCATAGTGACCTATATATACTATTAGTCTGTGAGCTCATTCACATACTTTGGTCATCTCAGTGTTCCCAGAATGCAGAACAGTGCTTGGTTTTACAGTAGATATGAGGTGTTGTGTTGGAGAGAAAGAAATATAAGGCCTATTTTCTATTCACCACTCCTGCCAGAAAGGTGAGATAAGATAACATATTATTTGTGAATAATTAGCAAGATAAATGGAATAGCAGGCAGAGGCTGCTGATGTTCCAGTCTTGCTGACTTAAAAGGACAGATGCTCTGGTTTAGAGAATCAAGGCAGGAGGAATTGACCTGGATCTTGGAGAGTTGTCATTCATTAAATAGGAGAATGGAGGAAGGACATGAAGGAAAAAGAGAGGCTTACTACATAACTAAACTCCAAAGGCAGAAAGCCTAGGATACATACAAGGCTGAGACAGGGCTGGATGGTAGCATGGAACTAAGAGTCAGAACATGGGCTTGGCCCCATAAACAACTCAACATTTTTGATACAGAAAGAACTGTGGAAATGGTATTTCAGGATCAATTAGATGGTATTGAAATGTTTCAAAGGTAGAAAAACAAATTAGGATGCTATTGAACAATCCGTGCTTGAGGAGACGGAGTCTCATCTACAGTATTGACAAAGGAATTAGAAGGGAAGGAGCGAAGAGCTTGAGATTGGCGTTGGGCAGCCAGGGGGACTCTTCAGCCAGAACAGAAACGAAAGAGATAACTTAGGAGTTTCAAGCCAGGGAGAAAAATGGCAATTTGAACAAATAGGAAAGTTAATGGAAGGATGGTACTGTTAGAGGAGAGAATGAATTTTACTTGAGAGTTATAACAGTTGGGAGAACTACAACAGCAGAATAGAAATGTCCAGAGGACAATTGAAGGTTAAAGATAGCACTATGGTACGGGACTCAAACTTCCCCAGCATCTTAGGACTATCTAGAATAACCATATTGATGAACTTGTAATTCATGATTGAGTTTCAGAAAAAAAATTACTCATTGTACATTAACATTTAGAGGTCAATTAAATAACAAAATGCTATATTGTAAAAGACCTGTACAATTTAAAACTATAAAGATTTGAAGGGGGGACAATACAATGTGGCTGAATCAGCTATTTAATTGATTTTAGACTTCAGTTTCCTCACTTTAAAGAGGGACATAATTGTATTTATAGGGTTGTTGGGGTGTCCAGTTAGAGCTTGTGCATAGAGTAGGGCATATAGTAATGATAATAAATAATGTTATTACCATTAAGAATGAAAATTGGTTAAGATAAATATTTTCTAGAATGCAGAAAATATTTTTATTTTATCTTCCTAACAATTATATAAGGCAAATATTACCACTTAATTTCCCTCTGAGGAAGGAGAGCTAAACAAGGTTAATTGGTCAGATAAACAGGAGTAACTCAAATTGAGATTTTTCTAGGCCAAATCTCCTATGCCACTAAACCTACTGAGTCTGGTTTGGATTTGGGGTCAAGGAAGAATCACTTATGCAAACTATGAACACTACCAAATCCTAAGGATAGGCTTTGACATCAGATCCTTACTTGTCTCAATGACAACCCTCCCTTCAAATACACCAAAGCTATCAAGCTCATCAAAGAATAATATGTTCTTAGAAAAGGAGGTCTTTAAAGATGATGATGTTTCTCCCCTGGTGTTCATAGTTATAGTTATAGTGGAGCACTCTGGTGCTCCACCCAGTCCCCAGCATCCTCTAAGGCTCCATGATATACTTCAAGATAAGGTTTCTCCTCTAATTTAGAACAGAGGATGCTAATAACAGTCTGATATCTGTCAGCAAGAATCTCACCTTACTGGGACAGCTGTCCTTAAATCATACATTTCAAGCGATTCCTCCCACATTAAGAATGATTGGGAAATTGTGTTGGAGGCAACCTTGGTGGTACATTTTTGCCTGGGAGCTGTGAAACTGGTTATTGCTGGCCCCATTCTATCTTAGAATTACTGCTTAACTTTCTGCCTGGACATATGGAAAGGAGAAATCTTTGGGGATGTTGCCAGATAAATCTGGCTTACCTTGGATTCCTGAACGGACAGTTTGTCTAAGAATAGACTCCGAAGAGAGTCAAGAGGGAGCTAAGTGGAACCGTAAGATCCGGGTACTTTGTTCACCCCTCCCAGAAACTCTTGATTTCTGAAGTGAATAAAGTTATGTCATAGGGTATACAGAATAACTAGTGAAGACCATGGAAGAGATGGCAGGTACTTCCAAGGCTGCTCTATTATCATAAGGAACAAGATGGCCCAAGCATGTCCTTCCACATCAAGGCAGGAGACTAGTGCATGGTTTATGAGAGGTGGAGACAGGAAATTTCAGGCTCCAGTTGTACCTTGGGATGCTGATTCTATCGTGGCCAAGGGCATTTCTCCCCTGCTCTTTCCCACATCTATAAAAAGGAGTTAATCAAAGGTGTTGCTGAGGTTTAATTAGTTAATACGGCAAAGTGCTTTGAAGATGCAAAGAAGATTATAAATATCCCGAGTTAAAAGTCCTCTTAAGAAATATAGGTTAAAGTTAAGATTTAGCAAATCATATTGTCCCCAAAATAGCATAGGGCAAATGAAGGTGATTTAGCTTTGACAGGAACGTTCCCTGACACTGCTCGGGTACTGTGGGTGATGTCTTTTTAGCTCTTTTTGAGATTTTTAAATTGTTATTGAGGGGGGAAACAAGGAAATATCACATTCGAGTGTTTAGAGTATCCCTTCCCCAACCCAGGATCATCTGGCTAAAATGAAGGGAAGGAGACAGGAAAGAATACAGAATACAAAGAAAATGAGAATATGCAAACCTCTCTCCCAGACTTACAGTTGTGTGTGCTGGTACCATAGGAGAATAGGGAAAAGAGACTATAGAGCTGGTCAGAGCTGGTCCACAAATCCGATCCCTGCTCAGGTTGCGTTACCTCTTAGAACCTCTGAAATGAGAATCACCCCATCTCCTAGGCCTGTGTGGAGACGCTGTGAAATAATGGGTGTGAAGTGACTGGACTATGCCTGCCCTTACCTCTTACTATAAAATCCAATCCTCTTCCTGCAACCCAGATTTTGTTCCTCCTAAACCTCTGACATGTCAACATGCTGGGTTACTGCTTGCAATTCAGAACTGTTGGGATCATCTTATTTACTGTCTGTATTTTCTCTGAAAATCAAAAGTACTGATTTCCACTGTGAGGTAGTGTTCCAGAGGAGGAAATCTTATTATTTTTTAGCCAAGATTGCCTCATGGGGGAACTCAGGTTTAAAAAGGGGGGGGGCTTAGATTATTGTTTAAATATGTAATTGTTTTTATTTTATGTGTGTTTATTTTATGAATGTTTGCCCTTCATGTGTCTTTCCTGTGATATGAAGGAACCTGTGATATCAGGCATTCCTAGGGACTGTGTGTGTGTGTGTGTGTGTGTGTGTGTGTGTTTGTTAGCAGTCTCTTCCCTAAAATTCTAACAGAAAGTGTTCATTGGAAGTCATAGATGGTTAGCATTGATGAGGAGATGAGAGGGTAGAAGGTTGTCCCATGTCCTCTATTTCGCTGACAGAAACATTGAATACAGACTCCCTACAGATGTATGTACAGAATAGGTCAACACCACCTGGCAGGTGGTAAATATCACTCAGTTTGAAATCCAGTCATGGGCTAATCTAGCACTGTGTGACCGTGGCTATGAACACACACACACACACACACACACACACACACACCACGGATTTGAAGTTACAGCTACCTGGATGTCTGAAAAGAATAAAAAAATAACAACTTTAAGTGAATAAAATTTCAGATTGGGGACAGTGGCTGGCGTGCATCCTGGAGGTTTTTAAAGGATGGCTGGGGCAAATGTGTCAGGGAAGGACAGGGGCTTCTAGCCCTTGTTGTGCGGGTTGCTCCTGCTGGTTCTTCACTTGACACCCCAATACTGTCATCACTGGTATCTTTGAGTGGAGAGAACAAATACCTCTAAAGAGCCGAAACTGATACTGTGCATATCTTACACACTCTGCCACACAAGTGTGGGTTGGTTTTGTTGATGTTGTGGGGACGGGGTGTTTGTCCTTGGGTTTTACCTGTCTTTTGTGGTTCTCACTAATTGTGAACTCGCTGCAGCTTGATCGATACGGAATTAGTTCTAAAAGAATGAGGGACACCGATGTCTTTGGCTCCACCTGGAAGCAGGAAGGAGAACGTGAGAAAACAGTGGTCTTTCTTCAGTGCCTCCCTCTTCAGATGCCCCGCCCTCCTCAGATGCCCCACCCTCCTCAGATGCCCCGCCCTCCTCAGATGCCCCGCCCTCCTCAGATGCCCCGCCCTCCTCAGATGCCCCACCCTCCTCAGATGCCCCGCCCTCCTCAGATGCCCCCGCCCTCCCCAGATGCCCCGCCCTCCTCAGATGCCCCGCCCTCCTCAGACGCCCCCCCCTTCTCTAGTAGTCTTGCTCTTGGAAGGATTAGACAGCTTAGCTCTCTGAGTTCTCAGCTGTTACTAGAGAAAGCACCTGCTCCACAACCACTGCTTCTGTGACCATCAGCAACCCAGTGTTCTCAGCCTCGGTTAACAGCAGGCGCGTGCCCAGACAGAGTAGGACCATCAGATACCAATGGTTAGAGTCTGCCTCTTCTCCATTTCTCAGGTGCTAGTCTGTGCCCAATCCTTTAAATGAAGGTGGTGTCCACCACCACTGCAAAACAAAGCAACGCTTCCCACCCCATATATTGTTCAAATAACAACATGAATGAATCAGTAGAAAACACTAACAATTAAGGAATAACCACAAATAGCTAATAAAATTTACAAATGAATATGTTTCCATTTTACTTACCAAAGAGATGCAGATTTTAAGAGGGTTTTCCTCTTATCAACTTGGACAATATAAAAGTATAACATTCACTGTCCTTTGAGTACAGATAAAATTGTTCTGAAAATACTTAGGATCTGTGTCTTGACCTAGCAATTCCTGTCCTACAATGGATTACCAAGAAATAACTAGAAACATAAAAAAAGAAAAAATGCGTATATCAATTCAAATAGTGTTTATCATATCAAAAATTTAAAATAACATAAATGTCACTCCAAAAAAGAATAGTCTAAAGCTTAGCTCTAAATGGGACACCACAGAGTTAATTTTTGTGGGGGGTGATATGTTCTATTTTATTTTTAATTTTTCTTTATTCTTGATACTTCCATACAGATATACAATGAAATATGATTATATAGACCCCCTATTTTCCCCTATAGCTCCCCCAATGTCCTCTCCAGCAGGTTCACCCTCCCAACTTCATTTGATGAAGTAAGGAAGTCAGGTCGATCCCCCCACCCCCATATGTGCTTGAGAGTGGGGCCATCCACTGGAGCACAGGAAGTCGACCTGCAAACTACAACCTCCAGAAAGAATGACTGTCTGTCCCCAGCAACTACCCACTACCAATAGCTCCTCATTGAGAATATGTTCTGGCGACTGAGGGGTTGGCTAAGTGGGTAAAAGCACTTGCCACACAAGCCTGATGATCTGCATTTGACCCTGGAACCCACAAACAGCACCAAATATGGTAGCAAGCATCTGTAATCCCTGCATTCCCACTGAGGTGGAGACAAGAGAATGAACTTTGAGGGCCAGCTAGCCTGGAGTAAGACAGCAGAAACAAGAGACCCTACCTCAACAAGAGTGGAAAGGCAAAAGCTGACTTCCACAAGCTGCCCTCCGACCTCTGCCGTGCCTGTGCTCTCACACATGTTCACACAGACACATTGCTTGTTTGTTATTTTTTTGATATGGGATTTCTCTGGGTAGCCTTGTCTGTCTGCTCTATGCCTTGAAATCACAGAAATCCACCTGCCTCTGCTTCCTGAGTGCTGGGATTAAAGGTGTGTACCACCACCACCTGGCTCCACGTACAAGGAATTTTTTTTAAGTTTTTAGTTTTTTACATGTGTATGCATGTATACACGTTCATGTGCAGGTGTATGTGCATGTGTACATTTGTGCTTGTGTATGCATGTGCAGAAGCCAGAGGAAGATATCTCTCAGGATATCATCCACCTTGCTGTTGTTTTTTTTTTTTTACTCCTTTTTTTAAAATTAGATATATTCTTTATTTACATTTCAAATGATTTCCCTCTTACTGGATCCCCCCCTCCCCAAAAGTCCCATATGCCCTCTTCCCTCCCCCTGCTCTCCAACCAACCCACTCCCTCCTCCCCTTCCTGGCATTCCTCTACACTGCCTGCAACCCAGATGTCCCTCAGTGGAGGAATGGATACAGAAAATGTGGTATATTTACACTATGGAATACTACTCAGCTATTAAAAACAATGAATTCATGAAATTCTTAGGCAAGTGGGTGGAACTGGAGAATATCATCCTGAGTGAGGTGACCTATTCACAAAAGATCACACATGATATACACTCACTGATAAGCAGATATTAGCCCAGAAGTTTGGAATACCCAAGAAACAATTCACATATCAAATGATGCCCAAGAAGAAGGAAGGAGAGGCCCCTGGTCCTGGAAGGAATTTTTTTTAAATATATTCCAGGGTTGGGAATGCAGCACAATGGGTAATGCACACCTCATTTAGTATGCAGGTTCTAGTTTCAATCCCCTTTACCCAAAATACATAAAAACAGGTTTCAAATAACATTTCATAATATTTCTTAATATATTATCATTCATTATGTTATTGAACAGTACATGATACCAAATTATATCATATCTCTAGTTTTATAAAATACAGACATATGCCTGAAGGAAAAATACTAAAGGATATATTAAAATACCAAATACATTGGCTATGTCTTGTTTTCTACATTCATCTTTCATACTAGAACAAAAATGAGCTATATTTACAGTTAAAAATGTTAAAGAATTATAATGAGATATTACTCCACACCTATCAAAGTTGCTAAAGTTAAAAACAATTGCACCCATGTTGGTGAGTGTCTTAGTTAGAGTTATACTGCTGTGAACAGACCCCATGACCAGGGCAACTCTTATAAGGACAACATGTAATTGGGGCTGGCTTACAGGTTCAGAGATTCAGTCTGTTATTGTCAAGGCAGAAACATGACATTATCCAGGCAGGCTTGATGCAGGAGTAGCTGAGAGTTCTACATATTCACTAAAGGCTGCTAGCAGAATATTGGCTTCTAGGCAGCTAGGGTGAGGGTCTTAAAGTGCACATCCACAGTGCCACGCCTATTCCAACAGAGCCACACCTACTCCAACAGGGCTGCACCTTCTAATAGTGCCACTCCCTGGGCTGAGCATATACAAACCATAACAGTGAGGCTTCAGAAAAATGGAAAAACACACTCCTACACTCCTGACAGGAGTATGAATGGTACACCCGCTCAGAAAAGAGATGGCAGTTTCTCACTAACCCCGTGCCTATTAAATGACCCTACAGCTTTAGGGATATGATAATGTTTTCGGGATGTATTTCCTAGAAGCATAATCACTTATGTGTGCACAAAATCTATTCATGAGTCTTCGCAGGGTTTTATTTGTGTAGCCCAAGCTAGAAATGACCCAGGTATGCTTCAGTCAATGGAGGCACAAACACACTGGAGTATCTGTTCCATGGGACAGCACTTAGTAGAAGCCAAGTACTACTACACACACAACTTTCATGGACCCTGAGAGAAATTTGGTGGGAAAGGAAATAGGCCATGAGGGGTGTGGGGCAGACCTGGGAGGACTGGGAAGTGGGTGTGAATAATCGAGAAAAAGATCATGTTGGAAAAGCAAAAGGAAATAGGCCAACCTCAGAGCTATAGCCACTGTAAGACTGCAGATATGTGATACCTCTGAAGTGACAGAGTTACAGAGATGGGGCTGTAGCTGTAGCTTGTAGCCTAGCACACACAAGACTTCAGGTCTGACCCTTAGCTTTGCAACAGCAACAAAATATCAAGTGTGGAGAATGGAAGTGGAAATCACAGGTGGGTATGATTAAGATACACTGTATATATACTATATATGTGTGCATATATGAAATGGTCAAAGAATAAACACATGTATATATATGAGAGAGACATGGAGACCAGAAAAAAGTGTTAGGGAGATATGCTTATTAATGATAGCACAAGGTATCTGTACCCTGACAGTGGTGCGTCACATAACTCTGCACTCCTAAGTAGAATGTGTGGGTATAAACGCACACACATAAAGAGCAGTGTGCAGGACTGTTGAGATCTGAGTGAGGCTGGCAGATTGTGTCAAGGTCACTTTTCCTTGCTCTGTTACTGTACTGCAATCATACATAACATTGACGTTCAGAGAGACTAGGCAAAAGGCATAGTGGCTGCTTGGCAACATGTTTTTTGTAACTACATATGGTTCTACACTTATCTCCACAGAAAGAGTTAGCAAACTCCAGCGGTCAGGAAGTTGTAGCAAGAGGATCATTGAGCTTGAAGCCAGCTTGGGTTACACAGTGGGTATAGAACAACTGTGCACCTAGTGAGGCTACATAGCAAGACCTTGTCTCAGTAAACCACAGGCTGAGGTGCCAAGGCCTTGGATTTAATCTCCAGCACTAATTTATAAAAGTTAAATTGGCAGAAATCTATCAGAGTATATATATATGCTAGGACCTGGGAGATCACAGGTCCTAGCAGGGAACAACTACTGTTGTTTTGCTAAGTGACATGTTGTCAAACTACCTTCTAAATATTTATGTTTCTACCCATAGGTTTGTGCTGTTCTCAACCTTGGTCACAGTGGACTGCAATCAGTGGAATGACTCAGAACCAGTCAAAATATTGAAATTAAGTGACTGTCAAGTCACAGCCCTAAACGGTGCATCTACATCCATATCCCCAAGGCTTATGGAACATCTGAGAGAGAAGTGGACAGGCCATAAGAATGGAAGGAGCCCCGTGGCATGCTGCTTCCTGGGTCTGACATGCACTGCACTCATTAACACATAGTAACTACGGTCATCTGCCCAAGATTAAGCCTTTCTGTAGCAATCCAGAGTAGATGAGGGAGGTTCCCAAGGTTCCACCCTGATTGAGGAGCTATTGGCAGTTGATGGCTGCTAGTGGAGAGAAAACTGTTTTTCTTCAGAAGTGTGACCACTGGTAGGTTGCCCACATTTCAGTGGATGGCCCCACACCCATGTGCATATAGACAGCACTATTGGACTACTCGGTAGGTTATACAAAAAAAGAAGGCATCTCAGTGGTTAAAAACATTTACCGCTCTTGTAGAAGAGCTAAGTTCAGTTCCCAGCACCCACATTGGGCAGCTCACACTGATCTGTAGCTCCAGCTCCAGGGGTTCCAATACCCTCTCCTAGACCGTGCAGACACCTGCACGCCTGTGCACATACCCACACATGAATGTATGCACATGGTATTTTAAAATATTATTAAAACTAAATTAAAAAGAAGATATGAAGTTAGGAAGGCGACATGTTGGGAGCTAGGAAGAGATAGTCGGAGGTGGATATGGTCAAGTACATTGTATGCATGTATGAAATTGTCAAATAAATATAAAATGTTTAAAGAAGCATGTGATGTTTGCAATGCTATGAAGCTGAACATTGGCTCGATAGTTGAGGCTGTTAAGTGGTTATACAGGGATGGCAAGGAAGCTCAGTGGGTAAAAACATTCACCCCCAAGCTTGATGGTCTGAGTTCGATCCCTGAAACCCACACGGAGGAAGGAAAGGACTGACTCATACAAGTCGTCCTTTGACCTACACACACACACACACACACACACACACACACACACACACACACACTGGTAAATAAGAAAGAAATTATAATTATTTTTCGTTCCATAATGCTAGTGTGACTGAAAAAAGAAATGAGGCCTTAAACTTTAGAGATTCAAACTTCATTATCAAAACATTTGGAGATAAAATCATCTGATAACCGCATGTGCTTCAAAACCAAGTGAGCAGGTAAAGGGTGAGCTGTGAACAGGTTAGGTTCAGCCATGAGTAGATGGGTGAGGTGATATATATCACATCTATTTTTGTATATTTTCAAATTTTTCCATAATGAAAATTTAGGTTTATTTTAATGAGAGAAAATTTTAAAAAGAAGGCTAAGTCTCCATGGAAACCCTGCCAAAATATTTATCTGCTCATCAATAAAGCATGCAGCTTGTATCTTAATTCCCCATATGCCAGGCACTACACTGGGCTTTAAGGATGGGACATATAGAGCTTTACTGCTACCCAGAGCTCAAAGGCTGATGGGAACAGAGAAACTGTAAGAATGAGTGTGGATGAAGTTGGAAAGTGCTAGAAGGATTGAACAGCAGTGGAAGAGCTGGCTGTGCTCTGTACCCACAGAACGGTACCCCGAGTAGTTGTCAAAGGGCATTCTGCAGCTCCAGCCTGCAGGGGAGAGGCCTTAAACTGAACTAGAGTCCCAAACAGAGCGGAATGTCACCTCTTTTCACATCAGTGCTTTTCATTTCGGATCCTGTTCTAGCTCAAATTGTATTACAGTCTTGTGAGCTGGCTCTGCTGTCACCTTCAGGGACGTGGGGCTAATGATCTATACTGAAGTCTTCCAGTTCACGAGACAGGATGATATGAGCTCACATTCAATCTGCCCATCACCAACTGCCACCCCTTCCAAGGTCCTGTAGCCTTGTAGTTTCGCCTTCATTATTCAGATACTGAGTCAGAGGGAAATTGTTAAATGAGCCCTTTAGAAGGAAGGAAAGTCGCTTTGTCTTCTCATTTGATGAGATCACTGCTCTAAGGTGTACAAGCTGCTCTATGCATACGTAGGCATATGGATGCACATAGTCCTATGGATGTACATATAAATTTGTTTTATGGCTACCGCCTAATCAGCTGTAATAATGTAAAGGATGCCACGTGGTTAACAGTATTAAGGCCATAAATTACATCTCACAGGATGTGGTTTCTCCACAAAGTCACTTAGCAAGACCTGCTTGATTAATGTCACACCAGGGAGGCATGGCAGAGGTGAGATTGGTAAAGAAAGTGGCAGAGGACACAGGGAGACCAGTGACAGTGGTGTTCACAGCAGCTGGCCTTAGTAGAACATTCAGCTTTTGTGACTACTGAACACTGCCTGATTTACTTATTTTAAGAAAACAAAACCAAGGGGGGGCACCCAACCTCGAGGAAGCATTAGCCTCCATTCTGGATGTTGCTGTTGACATGCATTATTTATCACCGCTGTGTTCCATTATTGCTAAATAGAGAATCGATAGATTAAAACACAGAAGACCTGCAGAAATAACAATCACCAGAGGAAGGTAGATCTTCTGCTAAGATGGTGCCTGGCCAGTGGAGCAGCGCATCCGTTTCCGGCCTTGCCATTTGTCCATATTGATTCTGCCTGTGAGAAAAGGAAGAGCTGTTTGCCTTGACCAAGACTGATTCATCCTGTCTCTCAATACAATTTGCAGCTTGGACCTCATTTGAGTCCTTACCTCCAGAGTCTTTAGTCTGATAGAAGAAACTATAAAGGAATTAGTTTTTTTGTCTCGGAAGCCTGCCTATAATTACTTTTAGTATCAAATGGCTCCAAAAGGCAGAACATAATGATTTTAAGGGATATGAAGTTTAGCCACGGGTGATGGGCTTGAAGAGTGTATTCCACTAGCTGTGCTTGGAAACAGAGAAAAAAGGGTCTATGGCAGGACAGATAAGAGGAGGCGAAGGCCCCTTGAGCCTCGTGTGTGTTCCAGGAGTTGCTCATTTATTACATTCGGATGTCTTCCAGTTAAGAAAGACCAGTGTTTAGGAAATGGCTTAATTATTCAAGCTGTCTTTTATTTTGATAACAAGGAAAAACAACTCATTCTACCCAAGTCATAATAGTTGGGATTAAAAAAAATATTTTCCCAATATAATTCAACAAACGCCCGACGAACTTCTGTGGAACACTATTACTAAGCTTTAGGGATGTGAGCACCCACCAGATACTTCCTGGGTGCCTGCGGGAAGCGGGCTAGGTGCTCACAGTTATGAGTCACCTGCCCCATAGAGCATACAGCCTGGTACGGGAGACGGTCAGTCAACAGACAACCACACAGTGAAGGAATTCACCAAAATTCTGGAACCTGGTGGGGCCCAGCAGCTGCTGTGAGCAAGTATGATGAGAATTTGGTCTGCTCATGTGAGGAAGACTTCTCTTGGGTGAGAGAGTATCAGTAGGAACTAGCTTAAGTGAGGAAGGGATATATAGGGAGGTGAAAGGGGATCTACTGTCCCAAAGCTCCTAAGAGGGCTGGGAGCTGGAACCAAGTATGTATGAGCCCTGACAGGTGACCAGCATGCTCTAGCAGGGAAGCAGTGAGCTGTAGGACGGCCAGTAGGCTGCAGGAGGATGCCCTTCTGAGCTAACCCTGCCTGCAGTGCACAGCAAAAGCAAGCAAGGCTAGGCCACAAACACAGAGAAATGAGTCTCCTTGGCTTGTCTGGCTTAGGGCCAGCAATGTCCAATGAACACAACATACTTTGGCATCTTTGCCATTATTCCGTCTCTTGTATAAGTATTTTAGCTTTTAATCTCTCTTTTGAAAAAAATGAAAATGAGGACTTGGCAAAGATGCAAAAGAAATCTTTTTTTTCTTAAAAAAATCATTTTTAGCTCAAATATAGCAGAATATGCCATGATGAATATTGAAAAAAAAAGCATGATGGTTTTATGAGGTGTAACTGAAACCAGGCCAAACAGGTGACTGGATGCTTCTCGCACAATCAGTCAACAGCTGTTCACTGGGCATTGGTAGTACATGGTTGGCACCCAGTAGCAAGTGTGCTTATCCCCAGGGAGTTTGCAGTCCAGTGGGAGGCAGAGAAGAGAAACCAATACAGCTTTAGGTAGTGACAAGGGCTACAAGGAGAATAAGGTAGACACAGGAAGTGGAGAAAGGCAGGAATGAGGAGAAGCTAATAGAATACAGTGGCCAAGAAGTCCCCTGTGAGGAGCCAATACATGCATCACCATTTCCAGACGATGGCCTGATCTTCTGTCACCATCTTCGTGTGTCTTGAGAGCTAGGATTACAGCTGCACACCACCATGCCCAGTTTACAAACCCAGGGCCTCCTGCACACCAGGAAAGTGCTCTACCAGCTGAGCCGCATGTCCAGCCATGTGACGATGGAGCAAGCATGAAGCCTAGAGCGTCAGGTGACATTAGTCTCACTCCTTCAAACTCCCCCCCACCCCATTACATTTATTTGTTTTGTGTCGTGTGTGTGTGTGTGTGTGTGTGTGTGTGTTCATGTACATGCTATGGTACATGTGCGGTGTTACAGGATAAATCTGCAAGAATCGGTTCTTTCCTTTCATCATGTGGATCCCTGAGTTAGAACTCGGATCATCAGGCTTGCTGGTGGGCACCTTTACCTTTTGAGCTATCTTGTCAGCCTTCCACATCCCTGAAGCAGTACTAAAGCCTTTAGCCTCCTGGGTCTAGCCATGGGCACTGGTACAGGAAGGTTAAGGTAGGGGCACCTCTGGAGGCTTACACTGAACCCGGGAGAACCCCCATACCCAAAGGAACATGTTGTCAACTGACAAATAAAACACACCATGACTAAGATCGCAAGAGAAGCGATAGAGAAAAGAGAAAGGCTTTCATCCTGCTTGTCGAACAGAAGACCTGCCTTGCACTTGGCACTGCAGATGACGTAGCTGTCCCTGGCCATCAGAGGAGGGGATAAGCCTGTCGGCCTGAGTGGAGAAAGATACAGGAACATTTGAAAGATATTGAACATCATGAAAAACAATTATGGCATCCTCCGCAGAGGAGAGGCAAGTGCTCAGGCCTGCAGACTGAAACAAGCTTGACAGGTCTCAGGAAAAACAGGGCGGCTGGCTCGCTGGAGAACTGCCAGCCAATGGTGGGCGGCAGGAGCGAAACTGGAGCCTCCAGGGGCAGCTCAGGTGGCTGTTGCTGGAAGGCTACATGGAAGCTGTAGGAGGGCTCTCCAGGCAGGGAACCGGTTCCATCTGATTGATGTCTGAAAGGCTGTTTCAGAGACAGTGAGTTGCATCGCTAGCTTATTGCTGTAATAACTGATTCATTTTCCATCTTGTGAGACCCTGGATGAAGACAGTGACAGCTAAGAAGGGATGAGGTGGGAAAGATGGGGAGAGACCTCGTCCACTAGATCTGGAGTTGGGGAGGCAGAAGCTGTGTGGCTAGTCCTTCCTTTTCCTCAGTGGACTGAGAAGCAGAAGAACGAGGTGTGGCTGAGGGGGGATTTGGAACAACTTCTAAGAGATCAAGGAGGAATTGCCTGAGGGTACACTGCTGGCCTGGGGTGGGGGGGATAGAGGAGGAGACCCGCCCCTAGACTGCAGAACCCACTCTTTACCCTTCCCTGGGGGAGGGGGTTCCCATCCTTAACCCACTCTTCCTTCCTGCTCCCCTTACAAATCTCCATCCCTCCCACCACCCCCGCCCCCAGCCCAGATCTCAGTCATTTTAACCACCAAATGCCCCGTGGTGCAGCCATTTGCAGATGTCTCTTCTCTCCCATGCTTCTCTGAATGATGTGACACTGGCTTCATCGGCTCATCAGTATTCTCATCACTCCCTTCCTCCCTCGTCTCTTGCTATATGATTTTTATTACATTAGTGAAATTTCCCTTAAAGGTCACTCATGATTTCTGCCCTATTCTTGCTGTCATAGTCACTGTGGTGTGTGTGTGTGTGTGTGTGTGTGTGTGTGTGTGTGTGTGTGAGAGAGAGAGAGAGAGAGAGAGAGAGAGAGAGAGAGAGAGAGAGAGGCTTATAAAAGTTTCTTCTTTGCTGGACAGGGGCTTCCACAGCGCTCTTCTCTTCCCTTCTCTCCTCTGATCACTGTCCCCTTGTTTCCTTTGCACAGCTCTTTCTCCTGCCCTTAGTCACCTATCAGTCATACCACCTGAAACTCAGATCCTGCTCCTCAGTGAACTTTCTGGTCTGGCCACCAGATACCCTCAACTGGATACAATCTATCAGCTTAAGGACTAGCTGTCGAGTCTGGCGGTTCCTCAGAAAACTGGGCATGACACTCCCGGAGGATCCGGCTATACCACTCCTGGGCATATACCCAGAGACTTTACCTGCATGCAATAAGGACACATGCTCCACTATGTTCATAGCAGCCTTATTTATAATAGCCAGAAGCTGGAAAGAACCCAGATGTCCCTCAACGGAGGAATGGATTCAGAAGATGTGGTATATCTACACAATGGAATACTACTCTGCAATTAAAAACAATGAATTCACGAAATTCCTAGGCAAATGGTCAGATCTTGAAAATATCATCCTTAGTGAGGTAACCCAATCACAAAAGAACACATATGGTATGCAGTCACTGATAAGGGGATATTGACCCAGAATCTCGGAATACCCTAGACACAATCCGCATATCAATAGATTTCTAAAAAGATGGAAGGAGAGACCCCTGGTCCTGGAAAGACTGGATGTAGGGGAACGCCAGGACAGAGTAACGAGAGGGGGTTGAATGGAGAAAAGAGGGAGGGAAGGGGGCTTATGGGACTTTCGGGGAGGGAGGAAACGGGAAAGGGGAAGTGATTTGGAATGTAAATTAAAAAAATAAAATAAAATAAATAATAAAAAAAATGACAGAAAAAAAAAAGACTAGCTGTCAGCTTATGACGTCTAAATCCCATCTGTATCCCAAACTCCTGTCTCTATACTCCTGTTGTACTTGCAACCTATCACCATGCTCCAAACGAAGCAAATGTTTTCTTGAAAAAATCCCTTTCCCATCAACATCAGCACTTTTGAATCTACCATATGTCGAACTGGAAAGCTGAGCTTTGATGTGTCCTGCTTGCCTCCTCCATCCGTCAACCTATCACTCTTGTCCTCCATGGACAAGTTAGATCCAGTGCCTCATTCCTAGTAATTCATCCACCCCAAACACAGACTTTGAGTGACCTTCCTCCTATGCCTAGAATTCTAATACCTTCAGCCAGGATCTTCCAACCACTCATTGCTTCAACAAATATTTGCTGAGGACTTATTGCATATACTGGGGATTGGGTATTAGACAATGATGGCGAAACCCTGGCTCTCACACAGTCAATATGTAAATAAATGAAATCACACTGAATAGTGACAACTGGCAGACATGGCGTGTGGTGACAGGTAGAGGTGACGGTGGAGGGGGTGAAGTGACACTCTATCAGATGAGCGCTGTGGAAATCCTTTCTGAGAAAGTGAGTCTGGATCTGGATGAACAGAAGAAAACATCTGTGTGAATCTCCAGCTCCTTCCTCCCCTGCCGTGGCCACACAGACAACCAGTGAGAAGGTCTTCATGTGGGAATAAACCTGGTTTTATTCAATAAACAACAACAACAAAGGCTGATGTGTGAATGCAAGAGAGCTATGGAAGATGAGTGTGGAGGGCTTGCCTAGGCCAGACCACATGGGCTTCTCAAGCAAGGCTGTGTGGGAGCTTTATTTTCTGCGTTCAAGCAGAAGCCATAGGATGGGCTGAAAAAAGCGGTGATATGCTCTGCTTTGGGCTTTCATAAGCTCACTCTCACTGCTTAATGTGTGAGAATGGATCATATGACTCCTGAGAAGACACAAGAAGAGTAATTAGGAGTCCAGCTGAGAGCTAATGGTGGCTTGGAATGCGTGAGGGCAGTAGAGATGAGGACAAGTGGACAATCATATGTCCGATTACCTATGAGGCAGACATGATAGTGTTTGGGAATGGATTGGATATGGGCATAAAGGAAAGAGGAGGAATCAAGAATGACTCCTAGGTTGTGGTTCAAGCTGTGATTAGCTAGCGATGTAATCTCCTAAGATGGGGAAACCTGGGGTGGGAAAGCCTGGTGGGCAGAGAGTATTCTACTACACACCCTTAGTGATGGGCTCTTCTTACAAGGACAACCTACCAGTCTACTGATCTTAGAAAGGTCTTATAATGAGTCCTAAACTGCTTCTCTGAAAATTTGCCCACTTATTCCAAAGCCCTCCTCTCTCCCTTGCAAAGGAGACTTACATTCTTCTGGATGTTCTCTCCTGTGATTAATTTACTCATTTTTTTCTTGTTTCTGGACCATGGCAGATTTAAACTGGTTTTCCTTCCACCTCATACCAGCCTATCATTACAAACAGCCAGATGCATCTTCCTAATGCTCTCCTCATTAATCACAGAGGGCGAGGCTCTGTGCTCTACCTAATAGATCACTAAAGTTAAGATTCTTTGGTCTCAGTGTTCTAAGGCAAAAGGACAACAGGGAAACACTAACACTACTCTGCAAGTATTCTGAGTGGCCAAAATATTCTTAAACTTCCAAAAGGACCCCACATCTATAATATTAAAGAATTGGGGCCATAGGGAAATAATATAGTTGGTAAAGTGCTTGCCTTGAAAACATGAGCATCTGAGTTTGATACCCAGAACCCATGTAAAAGTTCCATGTGTAGTGGCTTGTAAGCCCAGTGCTGGAGAGACAGAGACAGAAGAATCCTTGGGGCTCATGTTGACCCTGGCCTACTAGGCCACCTTCAGGTTAACAAGGGACCCTGTCCCAAAGAACTCTTCTCACCTCAAGTCACAAGAGCCTTCCAGGGCATCCTGGAGAAGCTTGACGCTTGGCGCCAGAAGAGGGTGGCTGTGCCTTATAGACGATTTGAGTGTGTTTTCCTCCAAGGATCATGTATTAAAAGCCGGGGAGTTGGTAGGACCTATAAGAAATGGAACCTAGGGCACAGTAGATAGGTCATTGGACTCCAGCCCTTGGTTGCCCTGGGAAGGAATCAGCACAGTTCTCATAGAACCCCATTAGTTCCATAAGATCAGATTTCCATGGGAAGATGAGCCCATTCACTGATTCCCTTTGGTTTGGACTCTGGTGGGGAGGAACCTTTGATGGATGACACCAACCACCAAACCTGTGAGCTAAAGTACCCAGCCTATAGTGCTTTGTTATAGCAATTGAAAATGGACTGTCATGAGAGGTGACACAACTGGTTTCTCACTGCTTGGGGAATCTAAAAGGTAATGATGAGCTAGCAGGATATTCTGAAAGCCAGTCTAAAGGGCAGTAGTTGCACCGGGCAGCCTGTGCTTGCTATTTGTAAGGCAAAGACTCTTATTTCTCACACCGCTGAGTTAGATTGTGTAGGGACAAAGGTAGCCTGGATCCATTTTGAGGTCTGCCTAAAAAGACTACCAGGAGGTCTTTGTAGAAAAGGCTTTTGGAAAACTGGGGCTGGGGAGGGGGGTCTTGCAGAGGAAATTGCCTCAACTACATATACACAATGTTGTTGGCTGGGTGGGATAGCATGCATTTAATCCCAGCACTCAGGAGGCAAAGGTGGGTAGATCTCTGTGAGTTTGAGGCCAGCCTGGTCTACAGAGCAAGTCCCGGATCAGCCAGCATTACATAGTGAGCTGCTGTCTCAAAAACAAAGAGATAATTAGAAAACAAAATGCTATAGAGCCTCTCAAAAAAATCCACAAAAGAGTCTAGTCACAAAAAAGTAAAAAAATAAAAATAAAATAAAAATAAAATCCCAGTTTGGTGGAGGGGAGGAAAGAGGATGATGAGGCAGCAGTAAGAGAGAAGTCACGAGCGCCTTCTCCCTGCCCCCTGAGAGCCCACTAGACAGGACAAGACTGGGCTCTGAAATCTTAATTCTCATGCTGGTCTTGTACGGTATTTATTACTGAATTAAAATACAGAGCAGGAGGAGAATTTCCCCATTTTTAAAGGATGGTAAAAGTTTAAAATAAAGTCTCTTCTTGATACCATTTCAGGAGTCCCCTTGTTCAGTCCCTTGTCTGGGAGCAACAGATTTAAAAAGCTTCCCTGGGTTGTCCCCTTCTTTAGGCATGTCCCTCCAGGACTCTGTCATGCCCTTGAGATTGTCCAAACCCCTAAATATGGAGTTTGATGCTGTCCCTTACCCAAACTCATCTCTTTTTTTCATTAGAATCTTTCTCAACTCCAACAGAATATCTGACTTCCATCAGGCGGTCCCCTGTGCTTTGTAATAACAACAACTAATCAGCCAACATTATACAGTCAACCCTCTGTATTCATGAGTTCCACATCTGTGGCTTCAACTGAGAATTGGAAACATGAAAAAATATCTCATCTGCACTGAATACTCATGGCCTCTCTCCATTGTCCTAATTCCCTAAACAAGAGAGTCCAGCAGCTATTTGTGCAGCATTTACTTGTATTCTGTATTACAAGTGATCTAGAGGTGGCTTTAAGCTGATGGGTGGGTGGCATGGAGCACACGAATGGCAGCTGCCATTTCCTCCCAGGGACTTTAGCATCAGCAGTCCTGGGGTCAACCCCCTGCAGATGAGGAGGCTGTATCAATTCTCACAAAACCTTCTGAGATACAGGTTATTATTACATCCCTGGCTGCACAGCTGAAAATTATGAAACCAGCTGACTAAGGAGGCTGCGATGGAGCCCAAGAAGTCTAAAGGGAAGTACTTCCTCTTCCTGTGCCTTACTGTGCTTTGATATTCTTCCTTTTCTCCTCCTGAGTATGCTACCCCAGACAGCTTCCAAATCCCAACTCAAACCCCTCCTCCGCAGAGCTTCCCCTAATTACTTTCCAGTTGTCTTTTTTCTCTGAACTGCCCAAACGTTTCATTTGTCCTGAAGCTTTAAAACTTGAGTGTGTGCTGTGCATTTCTATTGTCTTGTGAGAGCTCCAAATGTCCCTTCCAGGGAGAGACTGGTTTTCCATACTTTCTTGCAGTTGTCATGGCGGTGGCTCTCAAGCCATGAAGCAAAAGGCTCACAAAATAAGAAACACGTAAGTGGTACTTAACTAGTCGAAAGGGTGTGCGACCTCATTGTCATAAGAGATATGGGAAGGACTGTAGGTGTTGCTCAGTGGTGGAACACTTACTAGTATGTGTGAGGCCCCGGGTTCATCTCTAATATGATAAAAGAAAGAAAGGTTGTAGATAGATAGATAGATAGATAGATAGATAGATAGATAGATAGATAGAGATAATATGTGATAGATTAATAGAAGATAGATAACAAGTATTAGAGAAAAGATCAATTACAAATGACAGATTAATTCTATTATTAAACTGATGATAACCAAATAGAAGGTAGAAGATACAAGTAGATAGATAACTGATAACTAATAAATTACAGATAAGAAGATAAGTGATAAGTAGATAGAAACAGAGACTGAGATAGATAGATAGATAGATAGATAGATAGATAGATAGATAGATAGATAGATAGATAGATAGACAGACAGACAGACAGACAGACAGACAGACAGACAGACAGACAGGCAGACAGAATCTCTTTATGTTACTATTTGTTGCCTGTCAGATAAGCAAACATCCAAACGCAGGACTGCATTTGGACAAAGCTGTAGGGGAAGGAATCTTTCTCATGCTTCTGATGGGGATGTAAATGATGCAGCCCTTACAGAGAAAAATTTGGCAGCATCTAACGGTATTACACATACATTCTTTTCGGCCCAGTAATCTCACTTTTGGGAATCCATCCTGAAGATGCACTGGCAAGAATCCCAAGTGCTGTATGTTCAAAGCTATTCTCGCTGTGCTATTTATGAAAGCAAGTCTGAAGAAACCCAGTGTCAATCAATAGAGGCCTGGTTAGATCACTACAGAGCAGCCATATCAAAGGGGCCTGGGCAGGGATGAGGGAGGATCACTCCGGGCTGCTGGGGACACACTTCAGGATCTGCTGCTGAGTGGACAAAGCAAAGAGGAGGAAAATGTACATGGCAGACACCATTTGTGCAAGAAAGGAATGAATGTAATTACCTGTTTGCCTATATTTTCAAAAGGAAATAATGAAAGGTTAAACTGTAAAATAATGAAAAGTACTATGTACAAAGGGAAAGATTGGGGGTGGGGGGGTGGTGAGATCTGCCCAGATACATCCTTTTATAGTTTATAGTCCTAACTTTGGAATCAATTATTTTATACAGTTCAAAACAAAATTAAGGGACCAGTAAGGTGGCTCAGTGGGTAAGGGCACTTGCCACCAAGCCTTGACTACCTGAGTTCGATCCCTGAGACCCACACTGTGGACAAAGAGAACCAAGTCTCGCCCATTTTCCTCTGTTGTCCACATGTGTGCTGTGGCATGCACATAGCCATGCACACACACACACACACACACACACACAGAATAAACACATGCAACTTTCAAAACACGAAAGAAAACACTAAAAACAAACAAGCAAAGAGAAAGGGTAAAGCACGTGCACTAGATGCGAACAGCTCTGTAAGAGCATGGAGTTGCCTCTCTGTTGGAGCCAGAGGAGGCCAGAAGGATTCGTGTGGAGACAGCCTGGAGCTAGAGCTGCTCTTGTGAACTCAAGCTTAGCTTAATATAGACAGGGATGGGCATGCACAGAAATATCCACCACTGTGTCTGTCCACACAGGTTGCTGCACAGACCTTTCTTTCCTTGTTATGTCAGCCCCATAGCAACAAGCAATGCACCATTCAGATCACAGTGTCTAATACCATTCTCCAATCAAAGGCACCAGGGCTTCTCAGAGAACTGACTGGTTCTAATGGGACAAGCAATGCAGAAGACAGTCCTAGCACATCTGACAATGACAGAGAGTAAGAAAGCACTATTTTAAAAAGACATTATGGGGACATGTCTAAGGGACACAGAGACAAACTGAAAAACTCCCAGAGGTCAAACCTGGATAGTAACTGTGAGCTTCAACTAATACATTAGAGCATATATTGAAGAGAAAACAATTAAAATGTTTTTACATTTATTTGGGGATGTGTGTATGTGTATGCATATATGCATGCATGTGTTATGAGCATGTGAAGATCAGAGAAAAACTTGCAGGAGTTGGTTTTCTCCACCTCATGGATTCCTGGGATCAAAGTCAGGTCACCAGGTTTGGCAGAAAACACACTTACCCACTGATCCATCTTGCCACGCAGACATACAATTTTTAATAAATAAATGAAGGGAAGGGTTTTCCATTCTATATGGCTCTCCAGCCCTGAAGAGAAGAACCCCTTCGCTGTGGACTGTACATAGTGACCTCATCTTCCCATGAATACCTCGTGGAGGGAAAATGAGCAGAGAAGTCTGACAAGCACTACTCGGTGAGGGGGTCGATGTTAGCATCAAAGGTGAGAAAAGAGGGTGTCAGGGAATTTGAATATATGTGATATGAAAGCACAAGAGGTGACTACGTGTGGAAAGGAAGGGAACTATCTGGGGAGAGGGGCCCTGGAGGTAAAGCAGTGAATTCAAATGAAGCACACACACACACACACACACACACACACACACACACACACACACACACACAGAAGAGAGAGAGAGACACAGATACACATACACACACACACACACACACACACACACACATGAAGATGCCATAACAAACTGTTATGCACTTATGTTAAACATAACTGTTTTGCAGAAACAAACCGAGTTATTTTGTAGGCCAACTTCAAATTTTATTTTTTAAAAAAATCAATAACAGTAAGTCACATTAATAGTGCGTGTCCTTGACAGAACTTGAAGAAAGTGGTGCTTCAGTCCTGGTCTTCCCTCCCCAGACACAGAGCTCCAGACTCATTAGAATGTTATCCAAGCGTTTAGGGTGTGGATGTAACTCAGTTATCGGAGTGCTTGCCCATAGTGCATGAAATAATCCCAGGGCTTAGAAGGTAGAGATGAGATTAGTTGGTAAAGTGTCTGCCAGACAAGGTAAGGTCCTGAGTTCAATCTCCAGCACCCATATGATATGTCACAAATAATGGGCTGGGGCTGAGTTGGGGGGGAACTCAATGTTCCTTCACCACTTTTTTTTATGTCTATGTAGTGGTTTAAATATGCTTGGCCCATGGGAAGTGACACTATTAGTAGGTGTGTCCTTGTAGGAGGAAGTGTGTCACTGTGCAGACAGATTTTTGAAGACTCCTAGTACGCAAGCTCCGTCCAGTATGGAAGAAACAATCTCTCTTGGTTTCCTTCAGATCAAAATGTGGAACTCCAGGCTCCTCCAGCACCAAGTCTGTCTGCATGCTGCCATGCCTCCTGTCGTGATGATAATGGACTGAACCTCTGAAACTGTAAGCCAGTCCCAATTAAATGTTTTACTTTATACGAGTCACTGTGGTCATGGTGTCTTTTCACAGCAATGGAAACCCTAAGACTGTGGGGCAAGTAGACTATGTCATCAGACAGAAGAACTGGTAAGGCTGAGCAGGCTCAAACCCTGGGGATCTTAGAATTGAGATCGGCAGGTATGGAGCCAGCTCCCTGTCAAACTACCTGATCTGGAATATGTAGCCATGACATGTCACTGAGAGGACCATGACAATCAGTCATGTAGCACGAAAACCTGGAGTTCTCCATGCTACTGAGGTTTCTAGATAGGTCCCAAGTGTTTAGCCAATGAGTTTCCCTTCCTGGGCATTCTTCCCGCAAAAGGTACATAATCCCTGGTTCACCCTGAGTAAGGTGTATACATCCACCATCAAATAAAACAGTTTGGACAAGTAAGGATCATCTCCTTCATCAAGGATCGCCTGGGTGGTTGGGCGGCACAGGGGAGGCCTTCACTATTGAAGAGCTGTGCCTAAATCTCCCTGAGAAGGGCTTCTCTCTTCCAGCCCCTCCCTACTCTCAGCACGGAACCAAACCGGATTCCTCCCCTGTCCAGGGCTCAGCTAGCCCTTGCCTGCCTGGTGAGTAGATGCCCTGAGGGCATCTGGGTACACAAGAGACACCAAGAACCACAGTATCCGTCTCAGACTCCGATGTTTCTCACTCAGGAAAACACGGACTGAGACCCTCTTACGGACTGTGTCATGCCTTCCCCGAGCAGCTTGGCGGTGCACTCGGACACCGCAGCAGTGAGGCGGACACACAGCCTGGCATAAGACCGTCTAAGACGTGATAAAAAATAGGAAGTAAAAAAATTTTAAGTTGAAAACTAACTGAGCTGTTTATCAAGTTAATTCTGTAGATGAAAGAGCAGTGTTTTAAAATGACTTTGAATCACTCTATCCTGAAAACAAACATAGACACAAAGAATCCTTAGATCTCTTCAGTACCATTAGTACTGGTCAAAATATTTTGTACCAATTTGCTGGTGTGGGGAGAAAGACAAACGAGAAACTGGATACAAAATAAAATCAAACAAAACCATAATCAGGCTGGTGCATGAGGTGGCTTGGTGAATGGGGTCACTTGCCACCAATCCTGACAACCTGAGTTCAGTCCTAGGACCCATCTATGGGCTGTCTTCTGATCTCATAAGCAAGTGTTCCCCCTACAAATAATTAAATAAAGTGTATTTTTTAAATGTAAAATTTTTACTTAAATTTGGACTGGAAAGATGGCTCAGTAGTTAAGACATTAGCTGCTCTTGCAGAAGACCTGGGTTCAGTTTACAGAACCCACATGGTGGTTCACAACTATCTTTACCTCCATTTACAGGGAATCCAATAACCTATTCAGATCTCCATGGGCACCAGACATGCATGTGGTACACATACATACAGGCAGGCAAAACACCCACACACATAAAAAAATCTTTAAAAGAATCTTTACTTAGTTAAGTTCATAACTCAGGTTTTCATTCTCTAAACAATGTGCACTTCTAAGTTCTATCCACTGAAGATGCCCAGGATAGACGAGCAACAAGAGACCCTAGAAACAAGATTGTAACATCTACTGTTTTCCATTGAAAAGAGTCAGGCCCCCTTGGAGGTGTGGCTAATTGTAAATCTGAGGTTGAGGAGCTAGAATATCTCCTGTTACCTCTGAACACAAGGAACTTACTGAGACTATTACAGCCATATCAAACAAAACACAACACAGCACAGAAGAACCAATGGACAGTGACTTTTGTGGGCTACAGAGGACAGAACCCTGAGCATGAAGAAAAGTAACTTGACTAGATTCAACCACACCAAATATGTAAAAATTTATGAGCCCATACTATCCCTCCTCTACAAGAAAGAAAACTTCATTTTCTGTCCTTTGGAGAATCTTAAAGCATCAATTGTTGAGATAAAATGAAAATTGAGCCAGATGTGGTTTGGTGGGTGGCACATGCCTTTAATCCCAATACTTGGGAGGCAAAAACAGAAGTATCTCTTTTGAATTTGTGGCTACAAAGTGAATTCTAGACCAGTCAGGGCTACAATAGTGAAATTCTGACGAGGGAGGAAGAGAGAGAGAGAGAGAGAGAGAGAGAGAGAGAGAGAGACAGAGAGAGAGACAGAGAGGAAGAGGAAGAGGAAGGAGGAAGAAGAAGAAGAAGAGGAGGAGGAGGAAGAGGAGGAGGAGGAGGAGGAAGAGGAATTGGAGGAGGAAGGAGAAGGAGGAGAAGAAAAGAAAGATAGAGAGAGAAAGAAAGAGAAAAAAGAGAGAAAGAAAGATGAAGGGAAAGAGGGAGGGAAGGAAGGAAAGAAAGAAGGAAAAAGGGAAGGAAAAGTGGAGACTAGAGAGAAGTGGTTCATTGGTTAAGAGTACTGGCTCCTCCAAGGGACCCAGGTTAAATTCCCATGTGAAATTTTTTTTCCCATGATGGTTCACAACTGTAACTCTATAGACATTTATGCAGACTATAACCCACACACATAAAAACAAAGAAAAAATTGTAAAGTGAAAAAGAAAATTAAAAGGAAACAATAAAGTTATCATACCTCTTCCTGGACAGAGTGTATTTTTCACTAACCACATAGTTTATAAGGAAATATCTTCTCTATAGAGCCACAGTAAGCTCATGGAGAAAGAAGGAACTATAAAGTCACCTGAATCAGAGCCAGTCAATGATCAAGTTGGCTGCTCATACCATTAGATAAAAAGTTGGGGAGAGTTTGGCGTGACAGATCAGGTGCACAGCACTTGAACCCACTGATGAGTTTCACTAAATGTGGAATATTCTTGCCAAAAAAATATTGAATGTAGTCAAGCCTCTAACCTCGACTTACAGAAAATGAGTTTGGAGAGCATGTTAAACACTCACCACGAGGAGACAACGAGTCAAAGCCAGAGTGTGGGAAATTCTGCCGCAGAAGTGATACAGTTTAGTCAATAAATCATGGTCCTAAAAGAACAAAGAGAACTATTGTTAATTAAAAGAGACATATCAAATGTGGTGGGTATATTTGATGGTCAACTTGACAGGATGTAGAGTCACCTAGGAGACATAGCTTTGGGTGTAACTGGAAGGGGGTTTCCAGAGAGCTTTAACTGACCTGGGAAGACCCACCCTGAACACAGGCACCACCATTCTGTGTATCAGAGTTTATCTCTCTTTGCTTCTCAGCTACTGGCAAATGTTACTATAACTGTCTCATCTCCTGCATCCACGCCTTCCCCACCATAAAGGACTGACTATAGTCTTCTGTCCAGCATTTTGTCACAACAGTAAGAAAAGAAGCCAGTGACCCAAACAAACACAAGACGTGGATCCTTTCAGACATACCAATTTGAATGTGCCAAACACACAAAAGGCACTCAGAGACGCTGCAGACCCCAGAACATAGGCTGGAAACCTGATCCTATAAAATTGTAGAGTCAAATGTGATGGCACATCCCTCTAATCTCAGCAGCTTCAAGGTGGAAGCAAGAATATCTGGAGTTCAAGGTTACCCTCTGCCACACAGTGAGCTTGGAACCAGTCTGGATTCCATGATACACATAATAAAGAAGATAAGGAAATTATAGGTAATGTTATAGGTGATAATGGCACTGGGCTTATATCACAACTAAAAGTCTGTATATGCTAAAGGGACATATGGAAGGAGAGATGGGTGAGAAGATACGATGCATTTGGACCACTTTAAAATATTATAATCCCCCCTCCACACACACACATACCAGAAAAACTCAAGTTGGGTAGGATTGGAGTGAGGGACGAAAATTCCCTGTTACTGGAGCTTAATAATGGGCACATTAGGTCTGCTGGGCGATTCTTTCTAAGGTCGCGTGTGTTTAAACATGTCTGCAATAAACAGTAAAATAATTAAATATTTTTTTCAACAATTGTCCCAGGATTGTGGGCATTAAGGAGATTTTGACTGCACATTGGGGTTCTTTTAAGGCAAGCAGAAGATGCTGGCTCAGATGATCAAGGACCAGCGGAGAGACAGCTGCAGTTGATCTTGCTGTGTGGGTTGGAAATAAGCCCTTTTGGCAGTGGTTCTCAACCTTCGAATGCTGCAACCCTTTAATACAGTTCTTCATGTTGTGGTGACCCCCCCCACTTAAAATTATTTCATTTCTACTTTATAACTGTGATTTTGTTACTGTTATAAATCATAATGCAATCCACAGGGTGAGAACTACTGTCTTAGAGATATATATTGATTGAAAATGAAGATTCTGTTCTAATCAGTAATTGAAGTTGAAAATTTTGTAGCATCCAGAAAAAGAGCAGAGAGAAGACATGCTGTCCAGGATGCTCAACTCCTAGGATTGTAGAACAAAATCTTTCTGTCATTTCCAGAGCAAGGCATTCTGGGTTCTCCAAACTCACTAACTGAAGGGAAGGCTGGATTCTCAGAGACGTGCTAAGTGGGTGCCCTCCCTCCCTGGCTGCTGGCTGTATGTGTGTGGCTAGTTTCTTTAGTCTGGTGTATTACAACAACCAGTGGCCTCCCTCCTTTCTACCCAAACTCCAAAAATGGTATAATTTGGGGGCTTACGACCCCGTCTGTCCCTTCAATTTGTCTGCGTGCATATTTTATCTCAGTTGCCAGCAGCAATAAAGAAGGGAATCAGTGGAGTGCTTACTGCTGTGAGCAGTCCCCTAAGATGTCTGAGAAAGCAGATATGTTTAGGTAAACCAGAAGTGAGAATCCTCCAGGGGCGGCTCAGCCACTGAGTTTAATTGGGCGGCAGCTGCTTTCTCTCCTCCCTCCCTCGCTACTGGTTCAGCTTGCAGACAACAGGGATTTACCAGTTAATTGGCTGTTCCCAGGATTGTCATTCACTTAGGTCCTCTTCCCAGCCTTTGTGACTACAAAATGCTTCTCTTAAAATAATTTGCTCACATGTGGCTCCCCAAAACACTGGTTGGACCTTCAGACCTTTAGGATTTGTGGAAGAGAAGCGAATGTGTGCAGGGGATGGTGTGTATTGTGGGATTTGGGGTGCTGCTGTGGAAAGTCGGTGCTACTGGGGACCGTTTCCTGGGTTATGCTTTAAAAAGGTGTTGGCTCTGGTTCAAGTCTCAGAACCAGTCAGGCAGGTTGAGGAAGTTTCTTTCTTTTTCTCACCACCCATCTGAACAGAGGGAACTTCCAACTTCATTAGGTGAATGGTTTACTTGGAAGTGGTGAGAAAGGTCAGTAAGCTGGGGGTTAGATTTCACAGCTCTATCTATCATCTTTTCAATAGGTGCTAGACCCCCCAAACAGACGCAAGGCCACAGAAATAAGCAGGAGGCCTACTGGGCTCACCAGCCTGCAATGCAACTTTAGGGTTTAGCTGCTGATGGTTTTTTAACGTTAAACGTAGTAGGGACCATTGCCAACATCAATACATCATGCGTGTTTGCATGCTTGCCTGCCTCAAGTTGCATTATGGTACCGGGTTTGGGTGGTCACTCTGACTTCTCTCTTGACAACTCAATGCCAAATTGTCAGCTTTCTGACAAACTATCCTAGAGCTTTCTGCCCTGCTCAGCCCAGTGGAAAGTTCCAGAATAATTCAGAGAGTGTTTTTCTTTGGATTGTTTTGTCTTTTTTTTTTTTTAATTGGGAATTTTGCCATGTAGGAATTCTAATTGGTTCCTAGGAGATGAGATGATTCTTTTGGCTCCAATAGCCTCTACAGCATTTCAGCAAGGCCATTCTCTGTTTACCAAATGAATACACTGGACCCAGGAGCCAAGTTGAAATCAGTTCCAGGCCTCTCCACTACAGAAGAAAAGAATGCTATAAGTTATAAATCAACAGGAAAGTCTGCGGGTTGAGTTTCAATAGGTCTCTTTTAATGGGAGAGTTGGTGCTGATGGTGGGTGAGGTCAAGTGGATTACAGTTAAGTGTCTTGTTAATATGTCCAGTGTGCCTTACATCTCAGTTGCCTCTCCACTACACCTTCTGCTACTCAAAGTAGGGAAAAGGAATGTTTAAAGATCCTAGTGTCAGCAGGAGAGAGGTGACTCAGTAGTTAAGAGTGTTTGCAGCTCTTTCAAAGACCTGAATTCAAGTCTTAGCTCCCATTGGGGCAGTTCACAACCTCCTGTAACTCCAGCTCCAGGGGGTCCAACATCCTTTTCTGGCTTCCAACAGCACTGCACACACCTACATACGAACATAGATACAGAGACACATAATTAAGATAAAAATAAATGTTTGTTGGTTTTGTTGTTTGAGAGAAGGACTTGCTATTCAGCTTTAGCTGGCCTGAAACTTACTATGTAGACTATCCTGGCCTCAAAAATCATAGAAATTCTCACCTGCCTTTGCCTCCTGAGTGCTGGAATTAAAAGTGTGTGCTACCACACTACTACACCACTGCATCTGGCTAAACATAAATCTTAAAATAGAGAAGGACAGATAGATGATGATGATGACAGATAGATAGATAGATAGATAGATAGATAGATAGATAGATAGATGGATCCCAGTGTGGGATAAGAAAGATGACTCAACAAATAAAGGCACTTGCCACCAAGCCCGATATGACCTGAGTTTTATTCCCTGGATCCACATGGTGGAAGGAGAGAACCAACTCCTGAATGTTGCCCTCTAATCTCCTAGCAAGACACAGCATGCACATACCCACATACATGTATGCACATACACACAGATAAATAAATGTGATCCTAAAAAAAATATACCAATATCTAGGCCCTTCCCCATACCAGTGGCATCTCTCTTGGTGGGGGAGGGGGCATTTTGTTGCTTCGGTTCTTCAGTTCATTCCAAGGTAATGCATGTATCAAGAACTATCCATCTCTGCAGTGGAAAGAACACATTAGCATTCCCAATCCTTCCTTTCCACTCTTGAGTGTGTTAGTTTGCAAAGCCAGGGGCATCTCTGTGCTGTGATGATTGGAGCTCAGAATTCTATGATTCTCTTTCAACTCTCTCCACTGGAAGCAAGGTACATCCCAGGGGCCAGCTACTTTCCCATCACACCTAGGTCTTCTCGAAAGCTGGCTGTCACCTAAGAAGATCTATCTAATCGGGTCAGCGTGCTGGTGAGTTCGGATTGCCTTACTCAGCTTAAGTAAATATGTAGTGTTGGTTTACAGAGGAAAAATACAAGTTCCCTGGCGTGTCTAATATGTGTGGGCCTACCAACTAGCTTCAAGTGTGCAGTGGAATTTTTTTTCCTAATGCATATTTAAGTCCCCTGGTGTGCAGTTTCCAGCTCCTCTGATGTTCAATTAATTGGAAACGCACCTTATACTCTGGAAAGCCTTAAAATAAAAATGAATCCCACCTCTTTGTCCCATTGGTGGAAATTTAAATAATTATAAAGCTAAGGAGATGGTTAACCAAAATGTGTACTGCGGGTCTGGGGTCTGGCCTGTACTTCAAATAGATATTATTGGAGAGAGAGAGAGAGAGAGAGAGACAGAGAGAGAGACAGAGAGAGAGAGAGACAGAGAGAGACAGAGACAGAGACATAAAGAGAGACAGAGAGACAGACAGAGAGAGAGAGAGAGAGAAAGACAGAGAGAGAGAGAGACAGAGAGGTCTTAACTCCTGAACTAAACACAATTAGTTGAGCACAAAGGAAGTTTAAAAGGGTGCTAATTTGCTTTTAAAAAGATAAATTGAATTGAACCAGAGAAGCAGAAAATTACCTTTGTTGAGAATCATCAGGGTTGTTTAAGAAGGGGAGGGCTTGTTGAATCGGAACAACTGATTGCACACAGCTGAGAAGATCTTACCTCTTTCCCCACCAACCATAAATCCCAAGGAGGGAATTTCAAGTTAGCAATGTCGCCCAGGGAAAGCCAGGTGGGAATTCCCTAGACCATGGTAAGCCTCCTGCACATCTAACATCCGTGCCAACTTTTGTCTTCACATCTCTTGGCCAGGACTCTCAATGTCATTTATAAATGTTATCTCCAAGGGTGTGTGGAGAAACTGTCTAAGCAAAGGTAATTGAAATTCGGTTTTAGTTTTAAATAGGCCTTCGGGCAGGGATGAAGGGGCGTGCTCTCTTCTGTGAACTCTACAGACCTTGAGGGTGTGTGTGTTACTCATGAGTCCAATATGTGTGGGAGAGAGAGTATTTATAGCTTTGGGAGTCCTGCTAAGGAGATATCAAACTGAGACAAAACCTGGTGTGTCATGGCACAAAGTATTCAGACCATGGTGGGTTGTGTCCATGCACGCTGGGCAGAACATCACAGAGACAGGGGCATGCCACAGAAAGGGCTCTTTCTCTCATGGTATACAGGAGAAGAGGTCCGAGGCTGGGTCCAGAGATGCTTGTCCCAGGAGGAGGTGTGTAGGAAAGCTGCCCTTCCCTCCTCCAGAGAATCTGAAAGCTGAGGATATACTTGACTTATTCAGTATGGGATGCAAATGGTCCTTGGTTTCCTCCTCAAATACCTGTGTACACAAGTGGAAAGAATTTGGGCTGGAGAGGTGGCTCAGTGGTTAAGAGCACTGACTGCTCTACCAGAGGTCCTGAGTTCAATTCCCAGCAACCACATGGTGGCACACAACCATCTGTAATGGGATCTGATGCCCTCTTCTGGTGTGTCTGAAGATAACTAAATCTTAAAAAAAAAAATTCTTGAATAGTGACAAGAACTTGGGATGGTTTCCTTAGTAAAGCCTGCTGGAAACTGTTGAACTTCTCCACCCTGTATGTATCTGTGGCTCCCACACCACTGTCTTTTTTCTGTCTTCTCCATCTCCCTCTCACCTTTAGCATTCACACCCATGGCCATGGCTTCCAATGCTCAGATCCAAATTAGCTGCTCAGGGTTATCCTTGAGCTTCTCGCTAAAGCTCGGTACCTGCCCTCGGGCATCTGAATCCCAACTCATCTAAAAGGAACCTTGACTCCTTTCCTCCTTACGTAAGTCCTCGGTGGTGGTCGGCCACCTCATCACCGCCAGCAGATACCTGAAAGGAAGAGCTTAGGCAGAAAGATGTGCTTTGACTCTGGTTTCTGAGGGTTTGGTTCCCATCTCTGGGCCTCATGTTCTTGTAGGGACAGAACCTCATGTTGACTGGGGCAAGTAGTGACAATCTGTTCACCTCACAGTCAACAGGAGCAGGGAAAGGGAATGAGACCAGGAATCTGATAGAACTTCCCAAAGCCCTCCACCCCAGTGACTTACTTCCTCCTGAAAGACCCTGCAGCATAAAGTTTTCACAAACCCCTAAAATGGTGCAACAGCTACAGACTGCCAGCCTGAGGTGGGGCGGGGGGGCGGGCATCTCCTACTCAAACCAGAGTGTTCTCCATTTTATCTCTCCAATATCTTTATCTTTCATCTTTCTAATCTCCCTCCCTCTTTCCAGATCTCCTGCTCTCTCCCCCTCTCTCTCTCATGCTCTCTCTCTCTCTCTCTCTCTATCTATCTATCTATCTATCTATCTATCTATCTATCTATCTATCTAGAGAGATAGATAGATATAGAGAGAAATATATATATATATATATTTCTACTCTCCACTCTGTCCCTGGGAGGACTACCACAGCTTCCGGCTACTCTTTCTCTGCTCACCCTTGCTCTCCACAATGGATTCTCCACACAGTGACCAGCGTGAACTTTACAGAATGTAAATCAACTCACATTAATCGCCTGATTACAACCCTTTCATGTCAGACTTGGAGTGAAGGGTGTCTTTCTGTAAAACACCACAGAAGCAGGTTGATGGAGGAAAACTGCGCCTGCATGACTTCCCAGCAGCCATGTTTACTGACAGCACTTAGTAAAACCCAACCCTTGCTCACAGGGGAATTCAGAAACAGAAGAGAATTTCTTTAGCCTGATAAATGCAAGCAAATGCATTTTTTCATTTATTATTTTAAGTGTATGTGATATATATTTTAAGTGTGTGTATATATATATACACACGCACACACACACACACATATATATATATATCCTCTGTGTGTGTGTGTGTGCACCATGTGCCTATGGGTACCCTCAGAGGCCAGAAGAGGGTGTCAGATCCTCTGGAACTTGAGTTATAGGAGGTTGTAAGCTGCCTGGTGTGGGTGCTGGATACTGAACCTAGGAGAGCAGCAAGTGCTCTTAACCACTGAGCTCTATCTCTGGTCCCCTAAATGCATTAAGGCACATGGGATGGGGGATAATGCAAAAGTGAAATAACTCAATCCCACCATTCAGAAAACTAAGGCAGGGGGATGGCAACTTGGATGCTAGCATGATTCAGTGGAACTCTGAATCATTAAAATTAAGGGCTAAGAGAGAAGGAAAGAGGTTACAGTTTAGGGACCAAGTCAGACAGTAGCACCTGTAATGTCACCTGCTTAGCTGTGGTTCATTGCGTTCCCTATACCTGTTGGGGTTTAGGTTGCCTGAAGTATTTCACCATGACTTGTCTTTGTTTATTTATTGAGCGCTAGAAGGGTTGGGAGCTGTGGCCAGCAGACCGGGGGGTGTGGGCGGGGTGTGTGGGGTGCGGGAAGTGGGGGGGGTGGGAGTGGGGCGGGGGGCGGGGGGTGGAGGGTAGGGGGTGGGGTAGGTGGGGGGGGTGCTGAGCTTGGACAGTAACAGCAAACACAAGAGCCATGAAGGGAGAGGAAATCCTCGGGCTCCTAAGCTGACTGGGTGGGACATGAGAAGGGGAGGAACCTTGGGCAACTCCCCCTGTACTGCACGGGGGACTGATGAAGTCACGTGGGAAAGGAGCAGGCTTCAGAGTCTGGGCCTGAAGATCCTGGCTCAGTTTTAACAAGTTGTTTCCCAAGTGTTGGTTGATGTTCAAGGCACAGAAAAGACAGAGGAAAGGACCTGAGGAGATGGCTCAGTGGGTAAGAGCACTTACTGCTCAAGCACAAGGATCTGAGTTCAAATCCTCAGAACTGATGTGAAAGCCAGGCATAGCCTCTCCTCATGGCTTGATCCCAGCATGTAGGTGGAGACAGATGGATCATGGGAACTCACTGGCCACTTAGACTAAGCTGAAGTTTTGTGTTCAAGCAAGATTCTATTCTGTCTCAAGAGAATAAGGTGGAGGATGATAGACTAGGTCACCTGACATCCTCTTCTCACCTCTGTATGCAGGTACATGAGCACGCACCCTCCACACATATAACATATAGCACACACACACCACATATATACACACGAAGATCTGTTAAAGAGGAAAGAGACGAAATGCGTATGACATGTATTATAATTTGTAACACTCAGACTTAGTTCTTGAAGCTTGTCCTCTGTCCTGGCTGGTTTTGTGTGTCAACTTGACACAAACTGGAGTTATCACAGAGAAAGGAGACTTCCTTGAGAAAATGCCTCCATGAGATCCAGCCGTAAGGCATTTTCTCAATTAGTGATCAAGGGGGGAGGGCCCCTTGTGGGTGGTGCCATCCCTGGCTGGTAGTCTTGGGTTCTATAAGACAGCAAGCTGAGCAAGCCAGGGGAGGTAAGCCAGTAAGAAGCATCCCTCCATGGCCTCTGCATCAGCTCCTGCTTGAGTTCCAGTCCTGACTTCCTTTAGTGATGAACAGCAGTGTGGAAGTGTAAGCTGAATAAACCCTTTCCTCCCCAACTTGCTTCTTGGTCATGATGTTTGTGCAGGAATAGAAACCCTGACTAAGACACCCTCTTTCTGATCTGATAGCAGGGGCAGGACCCCCAGGATAAAGACAAATACTGCAGCACCTTGGTGCATAGAGCTGCCCACATTCCTGGACACTAAGCTAAGTTCCCTGAAACTGCTGTCTCTCAGGAGATGACTACTCTGGCCAACTGCACAGATGGCTCTGGGGTTGTCAATGGAGAGTGGCCTAGAAATACGCTGGTCAGCAGCACCTCTTTTCCTGAACAAACTAGATTTAAAAACTGACCTGGATTTACACAGGAGTTTGAGACAGTGCGACCCGTGCCCCCCCTACCTTCTCCCATCACTAACATATTACATCAATGTATTTGTCACAGTTGGTGAGCCATTCCTAATTAATACCCATACATTTAGATATCACATCTCTTATTCAGACTTTCCTTGCTTTTGGCCTTAACAGTTCAGAGGAATGTTGGTCAGGTACTTTGTAGACCATTCCTCATCTGGAATTTGTCTGATCTCCTCTCCCTTCTGTTTTTAAGTTATGGAGACTGGCTCCCTTGAATCAATGGCTGGACCGGCTCTGTTAAGTCTGAGGCAATGTAAGAAGAACCTGAAGGCATCTCTGTGGGGGTGCTATTGGGTCTGAGAAGCCTGGTTTCAGAACAATCCCTCATTGATAGACCAGGAAGCTGCTTTGGGCCTCCACGCCTCCTTTTCTGGGGAGATCTTCTGCATTGCACACCCATGCCAGTGGCATGCAACTCGTTCCCACGTGAATTTCCTGCTCTACAGGGTCCACATGCACACAGTCTTTCCTGTTGTTCTGCGCTCCCCCACCCTCTGCAGCCACACGCTTGAGTTCATGATCACCGAACAAATGAAACTGAGTTCTGAACTTTTGGGTTATAGTCCATCAAGGTCCTCTTCGAGAAGTTAGGCAGAAGCAGTACATCCCAGCATCTTATTGGGTCCTGTGAGTAAGCCCTGACACAAAGCAGTGTAGAATACACATGCTCTATGTGAAGGTTTTATAGATTATAGTTCTGCTATACTTTTTCTTGAATGGGAAGTCTGGGAAGACACCCACAATTCTCAGGTTTGTTGAGTCTCAGGCTCTGACATCAGTAGTACCTGGTTCATCTTGGCCTAGGATGACCATTGTAGCCTATGGTGTTCCTCTAGTAGCATGGTCTCTGTGATAGCTAGCATTAGTCAACTTGACAGCACAAGTCATTTATGAAAAAGAAAACCTCAACTGAGAAAATGGCCCCACCAGACTGGCCTGTGGACAAGTCTGTGATGCATTTTCTTGACTGATGATTGATGTGAGATGGTTCAACTCTCTATGTGTAGTGCCACCCTGGGCTGGTGGTCCTGGATTCTATAAGGAAGCAGGCTGAGCAAGTTATGAGGAGCAAGCCAGTAAGCAGTAAGCCATGGCTTCTTCATCAGCCCCTGCCTCCAGGTTTCTGCCCTGACTTCCTTTGATAAACTGTGATATGGAAATGTAAACCCAATAAATGCTTTCCTTTTCCAGGGTGCTTTTGGTCATTTTCAACCCAGCAGTAGAAATCCAGAAACAGCCTTGTTGGCAAGTGCCTCCCTTTTATACTGTGTGAAATGGGATACTACTGAACTCAGACTGTAAAGAGGCTTAGGTGAGGCTAAGCCAGCAGGATTAGTGTTTATAGTTATTACTATTCCTGTAATGTTGCTCTCACTAGCAGGTATTGGCAAGACTTGCTTCCCTCTTCATGCACCATGACACACCTTTAAACCATTGGTGGGAAGACACCCAGAGTCCATATCATCTGATGCACTGGCCACAGGGGAACATTTGTAGGCCAACTGAGGTGCAGGAAGTAGTTGAAACTCAAAATAACCTGTAGGTTACGGTACGTTGGACTGTCTGCTTTGCCTAGACTGGAGAGCAGGAGCCCTTCAGCTTGATAGGGAAGTCCCCACGTCCTTGTGCTGAACAGCCTTTCAAAGTACAGGTATCCCAGGGTAGATACTGAAATCAATGTAATATGCTATGACAAAGGACAAAAGAAGCTGTGTTTGGCTCCATTTGTGCCTGTAACCTCAACACCATGGAATGTGGAGAAGGGAAGAAGGCTAGGCCTTCGTCCCACTAGCCTAGCCCAAACAGTCAGCTCTAAGTTCAGTGAGATAAGTTCTCCTTATCTCAAGGGTCTCCTTTTTCTGTCCCCCATTTAATAGTTAGCAATTAAGGAAATGAATGTGGAAAAGTTAGACATGGTACCATATACTTATAATCCTAGCATGGAGAAGGCAGAGGCAAGAGGATTGCTGATTGTTTGAGGCCAGCTTGGTATGTAGAGAGTTTCACACTGCCGGAATTACATAGCAAGACCTTATCTCAAAAACTGGCCACAAAAAAAAAAAAAAAAAAAAAAAAAGGAAGTGGGGTGGGGAGGCTTGAGAGGTGCTTCAGTAGCAAAATGCTTGCCATGAATGTGTTTCCCAGTGCCGACAGAGAGAGCTGGGAATGTGTCTCACATCTGTAGTCCCAGCGCTGGGGAGGTGGAGCCAAAGAGCCTCTCTGGGGTTCACTGAGCAGCTAACCTCCCATGGTTGTAGAGCTCCAAGCCAATGTGAAGATCCTGTCTCAAAAAACAAGGTAGAGCACTCCTGAGAAACAACCCCATGAGGCTGCCCTCTGGCTTCCACACACACACAGACACACAGACACACAGACACACAGACACACAGACACACAGACACAAGCACGCGCGCGCGGGCACACACACACACACACACACAGACACACAGACACACAGACACACAGACACAAGCACGCGCGCGCGCACACACACACACACACACAGACACACTGACACAAGCACGCGCACACACACACACCCCTGTACAATCTGTGTACCCACATTGGAATACACACCTGCATACACAAAAGATGCATAACCAAACAAATCCAGTTGTCCCTGAAACCATGCAGCAGGAGAGAGCAGGGGAGACATGACTCAGGATCAGAGCTGAGGGAGTGAGTGGGGCAGTGGGTGAGGGGCTGGGGGTGGGGGGGAGCGGGTCAGAGGGGACTGAACTCAGCCCTGGACAAGTTGTGAAGGTTTCGGCTGGTGTTCCACGGATGTGTATGACCACAAAGGTCCTGTAAAGCCCAAAGTGCTAGCTCAGGGAGTTGCAGCAAAGGGCTACTTCAAATTAGAGCTTTATGATCAACCCTCTTAACACTTGCCAGGGTTCTCCTCCCTCTCAGGGCAGGGTTGGGTGTCCTTGACCCAACCCCAATGTGCTTCAAGTCCTACCTCTGAAGCTTTCTGAGCTCCCCACCTCCTCAGGGACTCTGGGATCTAGTTGCCATCCACCAGGGGCGTGCGTGCGTGCGTGTGTGTGTGTGTCTCTCTCTCTCTCTCTCTCTCTCTCTCTCTCTCTCTCTCTCTCTCTCTCTCTCTCTCTCTCTCTCTCTCTCTCTCTCGGACTCTCCTACAGAGACTCTTCTACAAGTAACTGTCTGCTGCACAGTAAGATAAATTCCCAGGCAGTACTCTGGCTACACTGCCTCTGCCTACCCGAGTGGCACATACCCTCCCTGCCCACCCCCATGCTGGGAAAGAGCCCAGAGCTTTGCGCATGCCTAGCTCTGTGCTGCGCCACACTCCCAGCCCTTGGTGGAGGGTGGTGGATGTTGTTGTTTTAATTAAGCAAATAGAAAGAATGAACATTCTCCTAGGGCCAAATCTCTGTGGAAGTGTGAGCCTCGAAGGGCCTAGAGAACAAGGTGAAGTCGTGGTATTAAGTCAGAAGCCTCAGTTGCTGCCCAGAGCGCCTGGTGGGCGGGGCTGCCTCTGTGTGGCTGTTCCCTCAACTTTTATTACCCTGGCTGTGCGTGGGCTGCAAGAGCCCAGCTCCTGTCCCCAGGGCACCTAAAGGAACTTCAGTACCTCGACTCTCAAGTTCAAAGGTGGGAATATACAAGGTGTGTCTGGGGTGTGGGAAAAAAGAGCAGAGTCAGGAAAAGAGGGGGAAGATGGTCGCCCAGAGCCAGGAAGGAAAGAACAGAAAGGGAGGGAGGGGGAGGGAGCTGGGGAATAATTTATCTGAGGTACAGAGGAACCACCGGAGGGAGGGCGGGCTACAATCCCTTGCCCTATAATCACATGCAAATTTTCTAAGAAGACCATGGGCTTCCATCAGAGTCTCAAAAATGAGGTGGCCAGGAGCAGCGAGTCGACAGACTCGGTGCTAGCAAACAGCTTGTGAGCAGGTTTTGGAGAACACTGCTCTGGCAACGGTGTGCTTAGTAGAGTGGAGTCTCACTAGTTTTGCTGGTGGAAAAACATGTTCCATGGCAAGATAATGTGTAAATATTTGAAATCTGACATGTGGGTGTTTAATAAGATTGTCTGCCTCTCTTTGGAGGAGTTAAAAATGTTTACTTCTGTTAGAGGCGGGCCCTGAGTTCGAACGGAAGCCTGAGAGTTCAGGAAAGTACCCACTAGCTGCACGGCCTCCTCTGCGGATTGCCCCGCAGATGGCCTTGAATCTGCCTGAGGCTCTCAGCTCTCCGTTTTGCTTCCCTGTTCATTCCAGGTTGGCTGGGTGCTGGTCATCGACGTACTCATTCCACAAATATTTTCTTGAATGCTGACTACTGTGCCAGCGTGTGAGTCAAGCCCAGCCTTGACCTCAAATAAACCACAGGCAGCAAGAGACAGAGTTGGAGAGTCAGGCGATGGCAGCATGTGGCTGAGGGCATCAGTGTAGGGGCAGGAGGGCAGCCCATCCATTGCACCAGTGGAGGGGAAGCAACCAACGCGGCCCATGTTTCTGAGTCCAGACGCCTGCCTCCTGGCCTCTTTGAGTCTAAGTCCTCTCAGCCACGGAGATGAGTCTTACATCAGGTGTCTATAGGACTGAGGACCAACCACTCTGTGCTCCGAGTGTCTTTTTGCTTTCATTCTAAGATTTAGGACACGTAACAGAGAGAAAAGAGCTAACCTAAAGAGGTGAGTTTGAAAACATAGGAGATGGGAGATGCTTAAGAGCACTTGTTGCCCTTGCAGAGGACCCAGGTTTGGATCCCAGCTCCCACATGGTGGCTCACGACCATCTGTAACTCCAGTTCCAGGAGATCCAACACTCTTTTCAGACCTTTGCAGGAACCAGGATCACACATGGTACATATGCATGCAGGCAAAACACTCACACACATAAAATAAGTTAATAAATAAAAACAAAAACCAAAAAATTACGATTGTCATATATGCCAGGAATGTTCCTCTGGATCAGTCACCTGATAGAGAATTCTTCTGGTCTCATTTTGGCTGACATCTGTGCCTAGATCTTCAGGGAAGAGCCCCTGGATAGGAGCTCCCCATCGCTGTCACCTGTCAATGAAAGGCTGGGTGCCTGCCTGCCCTTTCTGTCTGAATGTAATGCTCCACTCTTGAACACCTTGGCTGCTGAAAGGGTGCATGGGTCCCAGCTGTCTTGACACTTAGGGAGAAGTAAAGGGGGATGGACATCAAAGGATACGAGGTATGGTGGCTCACACCTAATGCTAGCACTCTGGAGGTTGAGGCAGTAGGATTGTTGTGAGTTCAAGAGCAGCCTGGGTTATAACAGTGAGTTCCAGGCTTGTCTCACAAAAAGAAAAAAGTATTGAGAAAGGTAGTGGGTTGTGGGGTGTAGGTGAGGTATAGGTGGTGGGGTGTAGGTGGGGCTCATATGGTTGTAAAAACTGGCAAACCCAAAACCTGCAAGATGAGGGGGTATCTTGGGAAGGGTTTGGTGTTCTGCCAGACCTTCTTGAGAAGGGGTAGTTCTGGCCATAGACTATCCTTGGACTCAGTTCCACTACTTGGGTGATGCTCACTCTATTACAGAGAGAAAACTGCTTTACAAAAAGCCCCACTGATTTTAATTCTAATCCTGCCCCTAGTGTGCCCTCTCAGAAATATCTAGAATAAAAAAAATAAGACAGATGCATATTGTGACCTAAGTAAGTTGACACATACAATTACCCACCCCGGAGCTGGTCATCTGTAGCATTCCTCATCAGTGAGAGAGGCTGGAAGGCAGGAGGGGGGCATTGCACAAACCAGGAATGAGGATGTAGCCTCTCCTCCCCACTTAGAACCTCACCTAAGGGAACCATGTTAGAGGCTCACAACTGCCTTCTCCTTTCTTTCCTCTTGCTCTAGGTGTTAAGTGGACAGGGTAGAGCATGTTATTGAAGCAGCTCAGCTTGACCTGGGAGTCTTCCTCTTCTGTGACCTCTGGGGCGGCCTGCCTGGTAACATACTTGATGATGCTATTTACAAGATAATTTGCCACATTCCATAGCCCAACTACCTGGCATTGGGATTTATAATGTCACTCTTTTGTGTCTTAGATGCTGCCTTCTTACTGTCTATAGGTTCTGGGTGATAGAGCCATGAACCTTAAATTAACACAGTGTACGCTGGGCCTGTGGGTTTTCCTCTTTTATTAATGCTTAACAGCTTTCAATAAATATTAGTGTTTTCTGGGATATCAGACATGAAAGATGCTATGAGATTACCTCTGTTCTGCAGTTCTGGTTGGTGGATTACCAGAAGTCCAACAGCACCAGAAGGAGGCTCTGACAGGCAGGAGGTCCATCTCCACCCCTTTCTCCTGTGGGATCCAACCTCAGCCCATCTCTCAGGTCCACACAGGTTGGGAAGGGAGCCTTTTCTCTCCTGATGTTTATAAGGTGGGTACTAGAGAGGAGTGGCACAGTTAGGACCCTTAAAAACAGGAACTCAGGGCTGGAGAGGTGGCTCAGCTGTTAGGCACACTTCCTGTTCTTCGGGAGAAGCTGAGATCAGTTTCCAGCACCCACATTAGAGGTTCGCAACTGCCTGCAATTCCCACTCCAGGTGATCTGAGATCCTCTTTTCTGGCCTCCATGGGCATACACACAGAGACACACACAGGCATATGCATGGTTAAACAATAAGGCAAATCTTAGAAATTCCCCATCACTTACATCCTGCTGGAACTCCGTAGGTACTGGGGAGCACTATTAGCTGACTAGAAAAGTTGGGAGCACTTGCTGAGATGTCGCATGAGAGATTGTTTCAGCATACACACACACACACACACACACACACACACACGCCTACCAAGTGGCAAATATGAACGTAGCCCCTCGACACTGTTATGCACGGTGACAAGGCTGTCAGTAACTGCTGCCTGCCGTACCTATGGAGTTACATGGGCTTTTTTCAATTTATCCAGCAGAATTACTGGCACTTACTTTATTTCCCTTTGGGAAATGTTACTGATCTTAAAGAACCTACTTCTTTATAAATTAAGAACCTCCTGTCCATGCCATCCCCATTGGCACCTGATTCCTGGTCTTGTGCAGATGAATGCAGGAAAGGTTTTGCTTCCCCTGTCCCATTCTTCCCACCCACCCACAGTGCACAGTCTCTCTTGCAGCATTCTCCTTAGATGTTGTGTATCCCCAAGGTGGAAACCATTCCTTGTTCTCACACTCCTCAATGTACACTCTCAGCCCCAAGTTCATTGTGAACACAAAAGATGAAGCAATCATCGCACTACTCTTCAAAGACACGCATTTTCAACTCACACTTTCTTCCTAGAGTATGGGAGGTACCTGTTGTGAAGGCAGTGTTGGGCAAGTGTGTGTGTAGCCATGTTCATAGACACTCCAACACACACATATACACACATATGTACACACAAACATGCATACCACAACACACACAAGCACATACACACATGCACCAACACACACATGCATGTCCATACATACACACACAAACATGCATTCATGCAAACACACATACACACACATGCATACATGCTCTTATGTGGGTCAGCCAAGTGTGGCTTTCTTCCTCCCTCAGCTTATCCTGTCTAACATTCCTCTGGTCTTATCAGGAGAGGGGCTCCTGGCCTTCAGAGTGAGTGTTGTCAATGCAAGAGACAGTCAGTTAATTAGAGACAGTGTCTCCATGAATAAACATGCAAAATGTTAAACTGCTGGGGTTCCAATAGCAACGGTCTATGCAATCTCTTTTTTCCTTTTAATCCATTATGTAAACCTTTTAAAGAGTAGCCTAGGAAACAAATTCTGAAGAATGTTTTCCAGCCTCATATATTAGAGTAGATTAGTAATTTTCAGGTTAAGGACAACTTGGGGTTTCGTGACTAGAAAGGAGGGGTACCAACCAGAGTTGATGCTAACCCACCCACGATACACAGGGCCCCTACAACAAACAGTTACAATGCTGAGAGTAAAATCCTCTAAGTCGAGTGGATATTTGGTCTGTCATTATTATGCTATTGTCTGGGAAAGCAAGCACTCAGCAACTGTTAGCAAGTGTCGTATATTGCAGATTAAAATATCTTCCAGAGCAAAGGACTCTTCTGATGCAGGCTGTCTTCTAATATAGGTTTTCAGACCATCATTTAAGAATCTTTTTATTTTTCCTTAAAGTGTAATCTCTCACTGTTAACCATTTTTTTATTATTTACAAATGAATCGAGCTTTTATTACTCTATGCAAGTAACGGTGAGGGCGCAGAAGATGCTGTGAAGTGTGTTAGATGAAGTGGCTGGCTCACCTGCCAGCTGGTTGCAGCAGATTGTGTTTTCTGCAAATGGCTCCACCAGTATCTCCCACCCTACCTAATGCTCTTCTTACCACGCAAGTCTGGCATTGCTTCCCTGTAGAGATAGGCAGTCTCTTCCCTGCAGTGGAATCTAGGAGTGTTTATGACTAAAGTCAGGCCATGAGTTAGGCCATACAAGGAATGTAGCTTCCTTTGGTTCTCTTGGTTGGATCCTAGTCTAGTAGGGAGGATGCACAGGCAACCATGCATGTGGGTGCTCTCGTCATCAGCCCCAGTGAAGGTATTATGACAGCCAGCATTAATCAGCAGACACACGAGTGAGCAAGACTGGTGGCTTCTTCCCTCTACCACAGAGTTACTCATCATCTCTAAATCTTTCCAAGCTTCGGATGACGGGTGCGGGGAGCTATCTATACATGGGCTTTCCAAGGGCCTAAATAGGTTCTTTAAGCAATAATAAAATGACTTTAAGCCACAAAGTTTTGGAAATAATTGCCATGTAACAAGATAAGCATGGACTAGTAACTCTTCCTCAAATAGTCATGTATTATGATGAAAGTTCTAAATCACTGCATATTGGGGACTTCCAGAAAAACTGCTAAGTAGTCAAAAATATGAATTCATTTTTCAATGCTACAGATCTAACAAAAGGGTAAATAGGAAATGTACTATTAGATTTCTATCCTATACCTAAGGCAGAAATCACTATTTAATCCCAGAACTCTTTCTGGAGGGACAGAAATCTGGCCTTAAAAATAATTCTCAAGAAAACTCTCAGCATAACAACAAACAAGAGATTGGGGCTGACAGTTTGAAATCTCTTAGCCATGCTCAGAATTCTTTGTGAACACTGAAACTGGTTTTTGTAGATTTCTCCCCAGACAGGAGGACTATTATTTAATCAGGTGCACATACCAGATGTGTGTTTCACAGTGATGATTGCAAAGTTTGTTATATCAGCTTAGTAGAAAACTGGTAGTGTCTTATCCTGGGTTTCGAGAATTTGGCCATAAAGTAATAGCAATCTGTTGATGCCAAGAGCTACTTTTATTAAAAAAAAATCTATTATTGAAAAACAATCTCAAATCCCTGGCATATCAGAAAAATGTTTGACCCCTTTAAAATTTTGGAAAAGTCTCCAAACAACTGAGCAGAATCACACAATGAGATGGAACTTCAGGTTCCTCCCAGTGATTGGAGGTCCGTCGATGCTACAGCCTGGTTGCAGAAGTACAGTCTTTGATTTCATCTTGATGAGGCACACGTTGTAAGGAGGGGCCATGCCCATGCTTGCGTGAGTTTTGATGTTTCTGCGGTGCACATTATTACAAGTCTGACAGAGTGAATGTGCCCTCTCTTTTTCAATTTTCTGTTTCTGAATTTGATGTCTTCAACCTCGAACTGACAGCTAAAGTCTCTCTCTCTCTCATCTACCAGGGATGCTGGGAGGCCTGAAATTGTTTATTTTGAAAAGGAGTGTAATAATGGTTATTTGAAGAAAATGACTGAGGTGACTGAATTCCTAGGCAGGCAGGCCACATGACTTGACTGAGGTACTATTTAACTGAAGATTTCAAAGATTCTGGTGACAACTCCATCACCTTGCTCTTTTCATGGTAACTTTTTTTTTTCAAACTTTGAATCAAGTCACCTGTAGAAGGGAGACAAGGCAGAGAGGAGAGCCGCGGTGCTGAGTTTCTCAAACTGACCTTTGAAGAACTTCTCTTTAAAACATTATTTAATCAAGGCAATAACCCTGAGAATATCATGAGCTAAGTTGTCTTCTGTACATCTCTGCCTTCCCTCCTGTGTCCCCTTCTCCCTGTCAAATTCCCTTGTTGATCCACCAGTCCTTTTCCTGACACACCAACAAACCTTGTCTCATGTTCACAGACTTGGGTTATGATTTTCCTCCGAGATGCCTTCCAGACTCCTCATTATCCATTCCATTCTTCGAGAAAACTGTGACTCCTTCATTATCTGATAAACTAGTTCAAGATCTTTCCCTACTAACAGTTAATGCCCCCAAAGAGGGAATATTATACCTGAAAACCAAATAAATCACAAGAAAACATATTTGCAGGACTGGAGAGTAGCTCTCAGAGGACCCAAGTTCAGTTCCCAGCATCCCACAAGGCAGCTTAAAATACATGGTCTGTAGCTTTAGTTCTAGGGAACCCAAGGCACATACATAGTACACATACATAAATGCAGGCAAGACACTCATACATGTATAATGAATGTTCCTTAATCTTCCATTTAAAAAGCAAATAGATTTAGGTGTTTTATTCATTTAGAAGATACTATAAAATTATTAAATTCCAGGGACTAGGAAGATACCTCAGTCAGTAAAATGCTTGTCAAACAAGCATGAATACATGAGTTAGATCCCCAATACCTATATAAGAAGCCAACACTCTTTACAACCATGGTACTTGGCTGCTGTTATCCATCTTGACCTAAGGGAATTAAGCGGCATTTTCTGGGCAGTCACAAGGAACAAGGACATTTTGCCACCTGGTTTCTGGTAGCCAGCATGAAGTACATATAGAATACACATGTTTGAGGGTACCCGTACCTGAGTTCTCAGCATGCAACTTGATTTGGAAACCTGAGAGTGTTGCTTACTGACACATTCATTTTTAAATGTGCATGGAATTTTTTCTTGGGTATATTATATAACTTCTTGTCTCCTGCTGGATATTCTAAACATAATTTAGCCTTTAGCCCTACCTTATATACTCAAGGCTCACCAATGTGAACATTAGCTACAGTTAACGAGCCTGTAAGACAGCAAAACCCTCGAGGGCTGTTGCAGTACATAGGGCTGTTTTTAACCTACATTGTAAGTGGTCCCAGGCTACTGTGCTATTTGAGTTCATGTGTCTGCTTTTCATAGATTTTTCTGCCATGCTGTCAGCCTCTTGGTTACTGACTCTCGATGCTATTAGAATCTGCCTGCATTAGTATTTCTTTCTCATCTTAGACTAGTCACAAAGTATGAAGCCCTAATTCATAGGTGCATTGTCAGAGCAATAAGTCAATAAATATCCATTCTTAGGGTTGATGGGGGTTTCTGAGAAGTAGGGAACATGAATTTTAGTGAACCGAGTTTATAAAATTTCTTTTAGCTTTCTGATTCTCTGGGCCAATAATTGATGGGACTGTTAGCTAACATTCTGGAAACATCCATTGGCACCTGCCCATTAGCAGTTCCTTTCAAGCGACATTGTCCAACACACCCTTTGCTTCTCAGGTGGGTGGGTTTTGTTGGAGTAAACCACAATTTACAAATCCATCACACATGCTACATGTGATTGGCTGATAGGGGGCCCCGACCCTAGGCTAACCAGACCACAGACTGGCCAATCACCCTGCTAAAAAGATAAGCTATATTTAGCCAATCCTAGACTAGGGACTGTGAATCCAGAAACAAGGCAGAGTGCTTAGGTTGGCATTTGAAATAGCGCAATAGGGGTAGATGTGTATCCCCTGAGGTCCCAGTATGTCATAGGCCACATGATGTTAGGAGGAAACAGTAAAACCTCTAAGCAGCCAGGTGAACAATGACAGAAGCCATGGGAGGAAGACCAGAGGGGCCGAGGCAGGGCGAGTGTGTGACAGTGTGAATGTGTGCCTTTACAACCACCGCCATTGTTCTGGAGGCTGAGTCTGTATTTCCCATCCAAAACAACTATAAAAATTAACTTCTTATATTTTCTGGAATCCTGTATAAGCAAAAAGACAAGCTACAACAAGAGAGTTCAAACTGGGAGACACCTAAAACCAGCATTAACACAAAAGATGTGCTTATAAAGAAAAGGACTACAGCTCATAACTATGCCTGACACCGGCCAGCAGCCCATTACAGCTGGAATAATCAATCCATCAAAGCAACCCGAACCAGAAGCAAAGATTAAGAGTCTACATGATGAAAATGTAAAAACAATCAGAAGAAAGCTCCTGAGTCCTGTGAAGGTTCTTTTCTAATTAAGCAATTACAACTTGTATACAACACCTGGCTCCCTCCCCCCCCCACCCATATGATCTTATAAGGGAGTGTGACTATTCCCGTGAGGTCCTATGGCAGCCTGTGCAAAGAGCCTCACCTAGACAGGTGTTCCCACGGGAGTCAAATAGGGAAGAAAACAGATCAGAGGGAAACAGTTACATAAATGAGCCAACCAAGAGGCTAAGATTCATTCCTTAACACTTGCTGTGTGGAGGATGTAGCTCAGTGGACGCTTTGTGACCTTCTCAAGACACCCAATGGGGTCTTCAGAACATGGTCTCACAAAATCAGGAAGCCTGCCTAAGCCAGAACTGATGTGCCACACATGGCTGGAAGCCTCTGGCCTCCTGGGACTTTGAAGCAGCCTCCTGCACCACAGACAAGTGGGGCAGCCCTTCAAACAGGTGATGCTTGTGTTCTGAGGAAATACTGCTGAGAGAAGCTGATGCAAGGCTGAAAGGCAATCAGGCTCCTCACTGGCAAAAAAGAAAAAATGGCTGGGCAAGATGATAAACAAAACTGAGTACCAAGACTGATGTCTAGGAGAGGGGTGAGAGCAAGACAAACAACCAGGCTATGCCGAAGGCTGTCTTGACTGCTCTCCTACAGGATCCCAGGCCGGGGTGAGCTGAAAGCTACTTATGTCCAGACAATGTTATAAATAGCTATATATTCTGCCTTTAATAAATATCTAAACGAAGCCAGGCAGTGGTGGCACATGCCTCTAATCCCAGCACTCAGGAGGCAAAGGCAGGCAAATCTTTGTGAGTTCAAGGCCAGCCTCTTCTACAGAGTGAGTTCCAGAAGAGCCAGGTCTACACAGAGGTGCCCTATTTCAGGGGGGGAAAAATAGCTAAAAGAAAAAAGTGGAAAAGGGAGAGAAAAGGCTCATCAGGTAAAGGCACTCGTTGCCAAGCCTGACGACCTGAGTTTGATCCCCCGGATCCACATGGTAGGAGAAAACCAGCTCCCACCATCATACGTGTACAACCAACCAATCAATCAACCAATCAATCAGCCAGAGCTTAAAGGGAAAGAGAAAAAAGATAAGCAAGGAGCAGAGGGGATGGAAAGAGATAATTTAAGAGCACAATTTGAGATTGTGATACAGTCTGAGTAGTTACTGTCATTTCCCACTAAAGACAGAATCTTACTATGCAACCCTGGCTGACCTCAAACACAGTGGTCCTCCTGCCTCAGTCTCTCAAAGTCTGGGATTATATCTTTGCACCAACATATTACTTCCTTTTCACCAATTACTCCTTCCCTTTCACTAACAAAACCTGATTGAAGTAACCCACATGAAGCAAACAAGAGGTTTCACGAGATGATAATTAACAAGTCAGCAACTTGTCATCTAGATGCTAGAACCTAATTTGCGTAGCCCACTGTAGGTTTCCTAATTCACCCCCTTGGAAATCAGAGTTTGTAAAACTGAGCATGGTATGTGTGGAGACATGTGGCAGGAAAGAAGGCAATGTGTCTCAGTCAGGGTTTCTATTGTTGCAATGAAACACCATGACCAAGAAGCAAGTTGAGGAGGAAAGGGTTTATTCAGCTTACACTTTCTATTTGCTGTTCATCACCAAAGGAAGTCAGGATTGGAACTCACACAAGGCAGGAACCTGGAGGCAGGAGCTGATGCAGAGGCCATGGAGGGGTGCTGCTTACAGAACTTACTGGATTGCTTCCCCTGGCTTTCTCACTGTGCCTTCTTATAGAACCTAGGACCACCAGCCCAGGGATGGCACCACTCACAATGGGCTGGGCCCTTCCCTCCTTGATCACCAATTGAGAAAATGCCTTACAGCTGGATCTCATGGAGGTATTTCCTCAACTGAGGATCCTCTCTCTGTGATAACTCCAGCTTGTGTCAACTTGACACATAAAACCAGCCAGTACAATTGGCCCCTTGTCAATGTGACACACAAACACATCACTATTAAGCCTCAACCCTTACTTTCTTATTCATTCCCAAGATCTAAATAACTTTAAAAGTCCCATAGTCTTTACAAATTCAAACATAATAAAATTTCAATCTCTTTAAAATATCCAATCTCTTTTGAAATTCAAGTCTTTTACCATTCAAAGTCTCTTAATTATGGGCTCCACTAAAATACTTTCTTATTTCAGGATGAAAAATATCAGGGCACAGACACAATCAAATAAAAGCAAAATCAAATTTTAACTGTCCAGTGTCTGGGATCCATTTGCAATCTTCTAGACTCCTCCAAAGGGCTTGGGTTACTTCTACTCTGCCCTCTGTAGCACATAGATTGTCTTCTAGGCTCCAGCTGCCTCTACTGCTGCTGCTGCTGCTGCTGTTCTTGGTGGTCATCCTATGGTACTGGCATCTCCAAAATGCTGGGGTCTTCTGTTGCAATTGGGCTGCACTTTCACCTAGAGCCTCTCATAGGCTCTCTTTATGGTGCCAAGCCTCAAGTTCTCTGCATGACCCCTTTAGTCCTGGGCCTTCAACTGCCACTGAGGCTGCAGTTTCATCAATGACTTCTGGCCTCTCACAGTGCCAAGCTTCAGGTGCTACCCTTTCATGTTTTCCAAACCAATACCACCTGGGTAACTCTTACACATTACCAAGTCCAGCTGCCTCTGGAACACAGCTTCTCTGTGCTCTCAGGAAACACTTCCCAAAAGATTTTACTTCAGTGATGCTGATCATTTCTTAATCACTGCTAATTTCTTAGCTCCAGCTAACCAGCTCCAATTGTCCCAGTAACACAAAGGTTTTACTTTAGTAGTTCTGGTATCTTGTTAATCACAGATGATTCTTCAGCCCCAGCTAACCAAAACCACAGAATCTTCACATTCAAAATAGCAATGGCCCTAATAAGAGTCTTTAATCTTCCTTCCCTCTGAAATTTCACAAGTCAGGTCTCCATCTTCTACAGTGTTCTCAACATTATCTTCCAAGTTCCTATAAAACATCCCACAGAGCTCCTTATACCCAATGGCTCTTCTAGCCCAAAGTTCCAAACGTCTTTCACAGTCCTCCCAAAGACACGATCAGGCTGTTACAGGAGTACCCCACTCCTGGTACCAATTTGTCTTAGTCAGAGTTTCTATTGCTGCAATGAAACACCATAACCAAGAAGCAAGTTAAAGAGGAAAGGGTTTATTCAGCTTACAGTTCCATATTGCTGTTCATCACCAAAGGAAGTTAGGACTTGAACTCACACAGGGCAGGAACCTGGAGGCAGGAGCTAATGCAGAGGCCATGGAGGGTTGCTGCTTACTAGGTTGTTTCCCCTGGCTTGCTCAGCATGCCTTTTTATAGAACCCAGGACCACCAGCCCAGTAATGGCACCACTAACAATGGGCTGGACCCTCTCCCCTCCCACTCTTGATCACTAATTGAGAAAAGACCTTACAACTGGATCTCATGGAGATGTTTCCTCAACTGAGGCTCCTTTCTCTGTGATAACCCCAGCTTGTATCAAGTTGACACACAAAACCACCGTATACAATGTAATCCACCTGCCTATCTGTCACAGGGACTTTGAAAGGTCTCTTTCAGAGGAGCTACTATAGGTTCTAGGGTAGGACAGAAATGAGTCAAGAAGTGAAGGGACTCAGGAACTCTTGGGACAGTCCTGAGTGACTGGCAACACATGCTGAAGAGCGGTAGGGGTAGAAGTGGGCCCTTCTGAAAAAGACACATGGTAGTATCCTCAGTACTGGGACATCTGACCCATCAGTATCACCTATCCCTGCTGTCTGAGCTGCCTCTTTTGAAGCCTGAACAATGAGTTTTCCTGGGGACTTCTCTTATTTCTTGAAAAGTCTTGACTGCTTATTCTGAGGTTGGTTAGTTGAGCTGGCGGCATCATAGTGCAATGCCCAGACAGGTCATACTCCCGAGTGTAAACTATTCTACTGCCTCAGCCACCCAAGTGCAGCACAATCAGCTTTTTTTCCCCTTCTAATAGAATATTTTCAACATGCCTAAGAGAAAACAGGGCTAGAGAGACAGTTCAGTAAGAGCACTTCACGTGCAAGCATGAAAATCTGAATTTGGGCTGGAGAGATGGCTCAGCAGTTAAGAGCACTGACTGCTCTTCCAGAAGTCCTGAGTTCTGGAGGTCCTGAGTTCAAATCCCAGCAACCACATGGTGGCTCACAACCATCCGTAATGAGATCTGCTGCCCTCTTCTGGTGTGTCTGAAGACAGCTACAGTGTACTTACATATAATAAATAAATAAATCTTTAAAAAAAGAAAAAAAAAGAAAATCTGAATTTAAATCCACAACATATACATAAAAAAGGCAGGCTTGCTGTGCATTTCTGTAACCCTAGCACAGTAAGACAGAGGGAGGTGGATCCTGGAAGATCCTTGATCTGTCAAGGGCAAGCTTCTGATTCAGTGTGAGAGCCTGTCTCAAGGCAAAAAGGCCGGTGTAAAAGTTGACCTCCAACTTGTGCATGTGTTTGAGCACGTGTACCCACACACTCATGAGCATGGATCTCTTCTCTCTCTCTCTCTCTCTCTCTCTCTCTCTCTCTCTCTCTCTCTCTCTCTCTCTCTCACACACACACACACACACACACACACACACACTAAAGTTCCTTGTATCTATCAGACTTCAATGATGGCCAATTCATGCTCCATCCCATTTACCTTGGACCCCTGCATACTTTCCTGATCCCATGGGCTACTCTGAAGCAAACCCTAGTTGGCATGCCCACTATTTGAATTTCAGCATGGATCTTTAAGGACTCTCTTTGCAAAAGTATAACCTTGATCATGCCGGTCACTGCCCAGAAAGTCACTCAGGCACCTCAGATACCTCATCATCTCTCACATTCCCCAGATGCCTGGTAAAGAGTGCTCTCAAAATTCCTTCCCTGAAGGAGATAGGAATAGCATTTACCCCCTTCTTCCAAGGGCATAAGGACAAAGCAAAGTATGATTCCACCCTTAGACTTCCTGGGGAGCCAATGCATTTTTTGGGCTTATTTACAGATTATAGGTGATTCCAAAGCAGTGTCACCTGAAAGCCTTCACCTAGTATGGATGATGGCTTCCTCGCTGCACATGAGTGGAGTTACCACCTCCCTTTATAGTCTTCCTAGAGACTCTTAAGGTCAGCTGCATTTAGGACAGAATTGCATGAAAATGGGTTGAGTGTCTGGATACTCAGGGAAGGGGCAATGACCCTTCCCACCCCATCTTCTAAGAGGAGGTGTCAACAGTTCACAGGTTGAGTAGTGATGGACTCTCAAAGGTAGGCCTAGCTGATACAATGAGGATGGTGGCAGTTTGCCTGAGAAGATGGAACATTACAGGAGCCCTTAAAAATGTGGTTTGTAAATGTTCGTTACAGTGAGTCATTGGTTTGGTTAGAGGCATTTGCAAGAAAAGCTGGGCAAATGGTATTCTGTATGACACACTACAGCTTCCCAGACAAGATTTGTTTATTTGTTTTCTTTTGGAGAGGAGTTGCAAGGACAGAGGGTGGATATGGATGGATGGGGAAATTAGTGGGATTGGGGTGCATGATGTGAAATTCACAAAGAATCAATAAAAAGTGGTTTGCTTGTTCGCATCCACAGTCAAATCAAATTCACGTGTTGCTGTTGGTTAGTGTCTCTTTCCATTATCTTTTAACTTAAACACCCCTCTTTCAAATCTTTCTTCTTTTCCTTGAATGTTTTTTTTTTCTGCATATAAATTAGATTGCCCTATGAAATCCCCCAGTCTGAACTGTGCTCATGACGTCTATGCTTCCTTGACTTGCTGTGTCCCTGTTTGTGGTAGTAAGATCTATCGCCTCCATCAGGTTCAAGTAAACACGGTCTACTTTTGTTGGTGGGGTTGGAAGTACCTAAGGTGTGGTTGAATCTTCCATAATGTCAGAAGCCGCTGATGGTGGATGCCTGGTGATTCTTCAATAGGAGCTGCAAAGCATGACGTCATTTGTCTCATTCCTCACCCATGGATGAGCTGTAAAGCTTCTCCAAAGGGGACCTTCCTTCATTAGCTATTTTGCGACACTGAAGTCCAGTTCACAAAGAAAATCAACTCGCCCAGCTTGCCCAGCACCACTCCTGCTGGCTGAGGCCCAGGGCAGGTTGTCAGAGCTCCTCCTCCATGTCCCCGGTGGTAAGCTCATCCCACTTCCCACAGCAGCCGTGCAAAGGTTAAAGGAGATCCTGCACAGCGAGTTCCAGGCATGCAAACACTCCATGTACTGAATGCCGGTCCTTATTTTCACTTATTTCTTAAAAGGCACCCAGTGAGCTTGCTGCTGCGCGGACCGTGGGCGGGGCTTGGCTGTCATCACTTGTTTGACAAGAGGCTCACGGCAGCTATTGGTAGAGCTGTTTCCAAGGAGAGCCCTGGCACCACACAGCATTCTTTGTGCTTGCTACAGTTACCTACAATCTGCTCAGCACAGAAGATGCACGGGGATCCAAGCAAGGCAACACTACGGTCATCTGTAACCAAGACAGTCCCCAGACACCATCAGGAGGAAGAAGGGGCTAAGAAGTCCCCTTCAAGTGTACATGTAGTCCCAAATGTCCTCAGGCATACATGGTGCACATACCTGTAATCCTAACAGAAGGCTGAGGCAGGAGGATTAGCCTGGGGTGCACAGTGACTCCAAGGCCAACCTGAACGGCTCTGGCTAAGAAGAAAAAAAAGGGATCGGGGTATATAGCACAGCTGCATAGCACTTGCCTAGAACGCACACGACTCTGAGTTTGATTCCCAGCTTTAAGAACATACATGCATACATGCGTGTGTGCACAAACACAAACACACCACAGACAAAATATCCTTTATCTGGAAACTCTTATTAGACTCTTATTAAGAATCTGCTCACTTTACTCATTGTCTGGTTTGGATGAGCCTGTAAATTAATTTAACCTATTGTCAGAACACTCAGTTGTAGAAGACTTTTTAAAAACTACTTGCAGATTTAGGGCCTAAAGGCATCTTTCTCAAAAATTGGCTCTGAGTTTGACTTCTGGATTTCTGTGCATATTAAATCTTTATATTGTATTTTACGTCCTTGTAATGGTCTCTGCTTCACAGAGGATCCTTAAAGCTTTGGTTGGTAAAAGCAAGAGGCCATTTGTAAGTCAGTGTGAATCTGCACAGAGGTAAATCTCATTATAGTGGCTCCACACTAGAAGCTGAGTTTCCAAGGTTGTCAGGAGTCTCTGATGGTAAGCACTTATTCAAAAGAGAGACTCGGGATGATAGCATGGTGTGGCCTGTAGGGAGCAGAAGTTCTCACAAGGGACACAGCCAGGGGCTTCTTCTTTCCTCGTGAGACCTAGGAATGAAATGGGGTACCACCTCCTCTGTGCACTCAGATCAAATGCTCAAATTGTGGAACAAGGGAACCTAGTGACTGCACAGTCGTGAGAAGATCGCTTCACATCTTCCAGCCTTCATTTCCTCGCCTGTAAAGTGAAAGTCATTTCAGGCATGTTGGCCCATGCCTGAAATCCCAGCACTCAGGAGTCTCAGACTGGAGGATTGTGACTTTGAGGCCGACTTGCACTGCAAAGTGAGACCCCGTCTCAGGAAAAACAAACAAACCAAAGGGCCATTGAGATGACTCAGTGGTAAAGATACCCACGGCTAAGCCTGTTGACCTGAGTTTGATTCAGGGTTCATGTGGTAGAAGAGAATCAACTCCTGCGAGTTGCCCCCTGACCTCCACACAAGCATCCAGTGGCATTAATTAATTATCAATATAATAAGAATATTAAAGCAAGTAAACAAGCAAACAAATAGCTGTTGCTAATGAGGATCAAATGAGATGATCTAGAAAAAACACCCAGCGCCATATATAATACATTTAAGGACTCATTCATTGATAATTCATATAATAACAGCTGTTGCTGTTATTATAGCTACTAATTTGGTTCTGGTCATAGGTATCACGATTTTTGTTTGGCACAGTATTTCTCTGGAATATTACCCGACAATAAAAAGGAGAAAGCAATAGCTAGACAGAACTAAATGGCAATGCATTGCAGTGAAGAAAGTCAGCCTCCAAGGACCACATCAATCACTCTTCAACACTTTAGCTAAGATGTCACGTCGGAGCAAAGGTCCACAGCATATTTAAATTCATTTATATAACGTTCTTAAAATGACAAAATTAGAGATGGAGCTCAGATTAGTGGTTGCCAGGGTAACATTAGGGATGATAGGAGGGAAACTTATGGCTTTAGATGGTAGCAGGGAGGACAAGCTGTCTTTGAAATAACTTGGAAACTTCCTTGCTGTGGTGGGAAGTGACCCTGCACATTCAATAAGGGAGAGAACATGTGTACATGTTGTGTGACATCAGCTTCCTAATCCATTCTGCATTATCACTGTGCAACATAGCCACTGGAGGAGGGGTCAGGAGACATATAACCATTGTATTTCTTGCATTCTCTTTGCAACTTCCTGTGAATCTAAACTCATTTCAAAATAAACTTCAAAATTAAAAAAAAGTATAAATCTACACTCATTTCAAAAATTGTTTTTACTTATGAAATCAAAATATAGTACACAGCCGAATCAAACAGAATGGTAGGATAACTTTTCCATCTTTGGGTAACATTGCTACCCTTAGATTTAAAAACTGCATCATTTAATTTGCTTTCCAATTTACCTAGTATTAACTCCTCCCATCCGATGTCAGAACTCTAAGCCCCCTTCGATGCAGGTAATCACGTTAGAAACCGTGTGCAGTCTGCTTTTTAATCAGTGGCATCTTTCCTGGAATTGCCCTCTGTCTAGTACCAATTTGACTTGCAGCTATCTGGGTTCCTTCTGGAAGCATCCATGTCCGAAAGACTCTGGTAACCAACAGCATATAACAAAATCTTATGGTCTTATGGGGGCTTGGGGGTGGGGGCTGTTTACAGGGTGCTGAGAGTTCAGAATATGTAATATATCTTTTTTGCTTGCCTGTGCTTTCAGAATCTGCTGAAGTAACTCATGCTATGTCACTTCTACAGGCCTTGCCATGCAAAGAGGAAAGAGGGCATCTAAGTACAAAAATAAAAGGTCTTCCTTTAGTAGCTTGAACATGTGTGGCTGGGCCTCTGTTCTCCAACTGGCACTGTCTCTGGGGTGCTACCCAGAGACCCAGCAGTGATCCCTTTCACCCTAAGTGTGCTTGTGAGAAGGGCCCCTGTGGAGGTTTGTTTTGCTTAGGGATCTAACCCAGAGCTCTGCCTGTGCTATGCAAGCACTCTGTCACTGAGCGAGGGCCTCAGCCCATGCAACTTAATCCCTTATCATCCCTTTTGCAAGGGGCAGGGCTCCTCTCCAGATTCTCAGTGAAGAAAGGGGAGTAGGGACCTTCTGAGCCCAAAGCTGAAAGGCAGCAGAACCAGCAGTGGTCTGGTCCCAGAACGACTATTTAGCAGACAAGCCACTCTGTTTCATCACTAAATTTAACCTCATCCGGATTCTCTCACATCTTTTTAGATCAAGGAGTCCCTTATCTCCTTCACAGACAGGAACTACTTTACAGTGACCTTCTCCAGGGCACTAGAAAGGGCGATGGAAGAAAACTCCACAAATCTGGGTAAAAGACATGTTTGAGAGTAGAAGCAACGAAGTGAGTTGAATCTTCAGAAGGGACAGGTCCCAGCACACTCCAATTTCTCTCAGAAGGAAGCATGACTCCCGATGTGTTCCTTTTGGCCCCATAAGATACCCCTAGCCCCCTACCCCCCACACACATACACACTTCCCCACCCCTTCCACCAGCGCCACACCGGTGCAGTGGCAGCCAGGTACTCCTTACAGACTCATAGGAGCTGTGTGGACTCTCGGAAGCTTGAGTCTTTGTAACAAGTACTAATAACTAAAAGAACTTTATCAGGTGGAAATGAGTTCCTTTGCCTCAGAAATTCTGAGGTAAAATCCACCAGACCCTTTAACCATGGAGCGATTGGTGGGTTTTCTAACGCAACTCTTTTTTGTTTTGTTTTGGGTTTTTTGTTGTTGGTTTGTTGTTGTTGATGCTGCTGTTGTTGCTGTTTGGCTGTGGTGGGGGAGAGTGGATTGCTCCTGGTAAAAACAAAACTATGTTGAACATCGCCCCCCACACCCCCAGCTCCTCGGCTGCCTTTGCTTTACGTTCAAGACAAAGTTATTGATGACATTTCTGGTAAATCATTTTCTGTCTCCTATAATCTTTCAAGGTCCTTGAGTATATTAAAACACTTCCCAAGAACATTATAAGAAAAATGATCTCCTATGGTACAGCTCACCACATAATGGGACCTCCTCCCCCTTTTCCATCCGGTAGTCCCTCTTAACAAAATGTCACGGTTTAAGTGCAGAAATCTCAGAGAATCTTGTGGCGAACCAAAATGCTTTTAATTTGCTCATCTGATTTAAAGAAGTAGTCTGAGTAACTCACAGAAAAGCATTCCTCCACGATGGCGTATGTTTCTTTAAGTGGATAACAGATCCCAGAAACACTTACTCAATTTCTTTCACCATGGGTCTGGAGCGAGGACTCAGCCATGGGGATAGTATGCTACTCTAAGAATCTGAGTTCAATTCCCAACACCAAATCAGCAGCTCACAACTGCCTTTAACTCCAGCTCCAGGAATTGGAAACTCTCTCTGGCCTCCAAGGGCAATACAGTCACCTGCACAGATGTAAATGTGAACTTCTTTTTTTTTAAAGTAAATCTATGTGCTTTCGTAAAATAACAAGAGCCTGGGTTTGCTTCGATGGCAGAACACTCCCCAGGTCCAGTTACCTCAAACAGAGACCTAGAAATCCTTCTTCCTCTTCCCCCTCCCCTTCCTGCTTTGTATAGCTAAATTGTTAATTTTTATTAAAAAGCCCAAGAAGTCGGAGCCTCCTAGGCAATGCTACGGTGACTCACAGGGACAGGGAAATGGGTTCATGCTTTTTCAAATCTACTTTTGGTACCAAAAGCTCTCTCTTTGAGGATGGAACAATGTTTCTAAATTAAGAGACCCTGGGCATATTTTTCAAAATAACACAAAATTCATTCCCTCTCTCCCCTTCCTCCCCAGCCTTCTTCTCCATTCCTCAGAGGCTCTTGGGCTAGGGAGGATTCCTCTTGGCTCCTTTTCTAAAGTTCACAAATCAGTGATTTCCTGGAATTTAATTCCCCTTTTCCCCATGTTTTTCTTTTCCTCTTTTTTTTTAAAGCTCTTTTCTCTGTAAGGATATATAAGGCAATTGGGGTTACCTCCATGAAGCAGGGATGAGCAGGAGGGGACTTTTAACTTCATCCCCTTCAGCACTATTAAAATCAGGCTAAAGTTCTTTATATAATTTAAAAATAATTTTTCTAACTACAATGAGTATTTATTTGCATTGTCAGCAAATGCAATTTGTTAAAGTCTAGAGAAGAAAACAGTGAGAAGCTAAATGTCGTTTTCATTCTTCAAGTATGTCCCTGGTATGTCAAGTCCTTCTAGTTAGGAGCGAACTCCGGAGGCTCCTGGATAGCAACAGGCAAAGGAATGTACCTGAGTTAGGGAAATGGTATTTTGGGGTCTAGATGAGTAAGACTCTATCGAGCTATAGCTTACTGGGGACCTCCTGAATAAACAACACAGAGTCAGGAATCAATGCAAAAAGCAAGAGGGATTTATTGTCCAACATGTTGGGGGTTACCCTGCACATGGAGAGAGAGAACGACCATGTGCAGCCTGTCCAGCAAGCCTTTATACAGTTCTCAGGGCTGCCGCCATTAGGCACAATGTGATTGGCAGAACAGTGTGACTTTTAAACTGATTGGTCTCTAGGGAATGAGGTAGGTGGCTAAAGGTCAGCTCTTGGAAGGAGGTCCGTCCTCCCAGTGGTCTAAGGAATATAATTTAGCCCCTCCCTTCTGGAGGGGAGGGGATCTGGTGGAATTTTCCAAAGTTTCTGAGCTGACCTCTTCAGACGCTCTGACTTCTTCTCAAGCAGTCCTCACCCCTGCCCCTGCCCCAGGTACTGGACAGTCATCTTTTTACCTGAGTTTTAGTGTTAATGCTGGTCTGTTTGCTTTTGTTTTCTAAATTATTTTTTATCTTGTTTTTTGATACTGAGTCTCTTAAAGTCCAGGCTGGTTTGAACTTTTGATCCTCCTGCCTTTCTCATGACTGCCTGGGCCTCTCGAAAGCTAGACAAGCACTGGATAGCCTGAGTCCCAAGCTTCTAAAGTTTGGCTGTTGTCTTCGCTCCTGTTCTGTTAGCTTGAGCATATTTTGCTTGTTTTGATTCCTATTCACAAACTCTTACAGGATTTTCCGAGTGGATAAAAGTTTGTGTGTTCAACTTGGCATCTTTAACTAGGAGTTGCCCACAAATGGCTTGAAATAGTTAATAGTCTTTTAATGACCTCATAGTCATTGTTGCGTGTAAGTGGGCCATGATTTATTTGATCTCATCTAACAGGTATGTTTCTGTGTATATTATTTATATTGCTAAGATAAAATACTAAAAATTGACTTGTTCCTAAAAATGTGGGTAGCTAATAGACTCTTGGCAGGTACATCTACACATTGGAAGGATGTCTGGGGTTAAAGGAATGTCCCTCCCTGCTCCCTGTAAGTCTTTCTGTGCTCCACTGTCTAAGACTGTTCTTCCTTACATCTGTTTGACTCTTCTCTTTGACTTTTGCTGTCTACACAGTTCCCCTGGCCCTTGGGGAATCACATGCTTTCTCTGCACTCAACTAGCTCCACATTCACCTAAAGCATTAGAATGTACTAGAAACATCATCACTCAGGGTTCTTTTCCAATCCTGGTTTGCATTTTGCCTAAATTTCCATTTTGGATCTTCTGGGTAGGAACCTTCATCAAAATGCTGGGCTTTTGTTTTTGTTTTTTGTTGCTGTTGTTGTTAAGATTTTGATTCTATTTTTTGTGTCTAGTGCTTTGCCTACATGTATGTTTGTATACCAAGCACATATAGCACCCACAGAGGCCAGAAGATGGTGTTGGAATCTCTGGACTGGAAATACAGATGGGAGTGGGTGCTGGGAATTGAACCTGGGTCTTCTGGAGGAGCAACCAGTACTCTTAGCCAATGAGCCATCTAGCCCAGGATGCCAGGTTTTGCAATTCAGCCTGGTTAACTTTAATGTTCCTAAGCCATGGTATTTCCTTTACTCATCAACCTTTTCGACTGAATGAAGATTTGTGCCTTAACCTTATTAGTCTGTGTCTTAGAATCTCTGAAGCAACTGTGTGATTAAATCCAACTGTGATTTTGTTGCTCTACTCTGAGTAGGGAGAGAACTTGACAAATTAAAGAGTGAGTCAAGTATTGGATAGTTCTGCAGGGAAAATGCTCCTATGCATAACAGACTGACTTTTCACTGTCTAAATGTACTAGCTTGAATGAGTTTGGGATCAGGAGAGACGTCCTGAGCCAGAGCACAGTCCTGTTTGACTGCCTTCTGTTAGGTCCAAGGAAGAATCCTAGCACATTCCTAATCACTAACCGAAAACAAAGGCCTGAGAGTTTCCCATGGGATTCAGAGCCCCTTGGCTCCTAATTTCACTTATTTCTTTTCATTGCTAACTTGACTGGGTTATAATCACTGAGGAAACACACTTCTTGAACTGTCTGGGAAGCCAGTTCTAGAGAAATAACTAAAGATGAAAGGCCCATCCAACTATAGGTGACTTGTCCCATAGCTGGACTGAATAAAAATGGAAGAATGAGCTGAACATTAGCATCTGTATTTCTCTGCTTTCTGACTTTGGAAACAGTATGACCAGCTACCTCAGGGCTCCTGCCCACCATGCCTTCCCACCATGATGGACTATATCACCTTTTAAACCAAAAGTCAAAATGAACACTTCCTTCTCCTCCCCTCTCCTTTCTTCCCCTTCCCTTCCCAAGTTGTTCTGTCAAATATTTGTCATAGCAACAAGTAATGAACACAACATCCCTGCCAATAAAGAAGCATCCTCAGCACTGCCCACCCAGTGCTGAGACTCCCAAACTCTGCAGGAGTTTTAGTCTCTTAAACTACATTACAAAGGGTAGAAGATGGGGTGATGGTCTCCCTGACCTTTGCTCTATACCTGTCCCTGCTATATCTTTTCTGTTTCATTGTTTTGTATTTTATCTTTGGCCCCATACCAGCATGTCTGTTTCTATTGTTCACTTCCCCTTTTTCTTCTCTTTCATTTTAATGTTTCTCCTTGATCTTTCTTTACCTCTTTAACAGGACTGATTACATAAAATTTCAACCACTGAATACCTGCCCACTACTGCATGGTTTGATGCATTCAACTGTTTTCTGTTTCCAATTCTAGAGGTTACTAAGTTTGGTTTGTTTTGGGTTTTTTTAAATGTGATTTTTCTCTTTAAAGTAGAAATTACTTTTGAATTATTTGTTTCATGGCTCAGCTTTTGTCCTCCATGGCCAGTAACATCTGATGGCAGGGTTTCTTCATGTGCAGAAGAACTCACTGCCAACTCTTCCAAAAGTTTGTCAAGACTCTGATGTTATCTTCTACCCATCGCTTTCTCACTTTTATGTGTATATTTTTATGTTTCCCTGTATGTAAGCCAATGTGCCACGTGCATGCCTGGTGCCCATGGAGATCAGAAGAATGTGTTGGATCCCCTGGAACTGGAGTTATAGGCAGTTGTGAGCCACCATGTAGGTCTAGGAATTGAATCTGGGTCCTCTAGTAGAGGAACCTTGCTAAGCCATTTCTCCAGCCTCCATTTTATACCCATTCCAACACATCCACATACCATTTTTCTTGGTCATTTAAAAAGTGTTATTATTAGTATTGGGAATAAGGCAGATTTCAAATATAGATGATGAAAATACCAGTCAGGATTCCTTTCAGAACTGACAATCAGACACCTGATTGTGCAGCAGCCTTCTTAACCCTCCATTCTGTTTTTCGTTTGCTATGAGGAATGGTCTCACTAGGTAGCTCAAGCTAACCTCAAACTGCAGGTACCCCTTCCTCAGAGTGCTGGGATTTATAGGTATGCAGGACACTATACCAGACCACATCTCTCCACCTCCCATCCTCCCTACCTCCCACACTCCCATCTCTGACACCCCACCACCTAAACCCCATTCCCCACCCCTACGCCCCCATCCCCCACCTCCTCACCACCATCCCACTCTGTCTTTCCTTAGGCCTTATCCTTATTGAGAGAAACAAAGATCTTAGTTTAATAAAAACAAGCACTGAAGACTAGGAGTAGCCAAGTGAGGCAGTTTGTTTTGCAACATTACACAGTGGGGTATCAGCCCAGGGCAGGCCGACTGACAGCATAGAACAGTTTTTATAACTCTAACACAGCAAGCCCCTCCTTTACACACCATCTAGGTGTTTCCTTCTGCCTCTTAGGTCCATCTTTTATTTCGTTGTTTCAACAAAGATCACGTGTTCATCTCGACATTTTACATCTTATTTATTTTAAAGCTTAACCCGACCTTGTCATGGCTAAAGGTCACTAGGTTATCTAGGCTGTTGGGGGAGTAGGGTAGTTTAGCAGGTCCCCAATGTTTCCTGTTCATCTGTAGCTGGACCTATGAAGACCCAAGACACTTCCATTTTGGAGATGAACCATTTTCTCTCTAATGAGCCGTAGTTTTCATTACTTGGTTTCAGGTTGCCCTCTCTCCCTGTGCTCTGATCATGGCATCCCTGCTTCCCAGAGCAGTGCCTGGGAGCTGCAGAGTTAGTGCGCAAGAGGCAGTCACAAGTCACTCAGGGGAACCATTTGATCTCCACCATGTCTTCTATCATCACCCCCATTTTAAAGATGAGAAAATAGAGGCACAGGACAGTTGAGTGCTTGTAACAGAAGTCCCATTTGTAGGTAAAGGAGCAAGCAGCCTTGCCCCAGCACTCTTCCTCCACAGTTTTTGCTAGTGGTTAGCAAGAGTGCCCAGTCTCTGATGTTTGCTTATTTTTTAAGCAAAATATAATTTTATAAAGAAACAAAAAAAAACTGTAAACAAACAAACAAACAAAAAACCATGTGAGGCCCCCTTTAGCCTTTCTCATTTCAGCTTTCAGCAGCTTCTGCCACAGATAATACCTGGAGCTGGTGTGTCCCCTTCCCGCCTTTGCATATCTGGCTTGCTATCTGGAGCTTTCTTCCTGTGGCAGCTGAACCACATAGATGCCTGGGCCTACACAGCACTCCCAGATCCACCCAAGGCGAGTATCAACTCTCATTACTTTCACTTTCCTGGTGTCAGAGTGATTTTTTTCCCTCTCTTTTCTACTTACAGACACTCATTTTTCTAGCTGAAAATAGAAAGCCTTATCAGATTGGAATAACAGTCCTTTTTGTTGTAGTTTTTTTCCCCAAAGACTGGATGAATTTGGGCTTCGTCAGAAAGCCATCTGCTGTGTACTCACAGACCTATTCCGAGCCAGAAAAAGAAAATGAGGGAGGAGAAAACCCTGGCTTCTCATCTTAATGCAAAGAGCCGTAGTCTGTCAATTCCAACTCCTCAAAGGAAGCTGACCACTGCCCTCACATGTCGCTGGGGACCTTGGATCTGGGAGGTCTCACTGAGCACACTGACTTTGCAGCCAACAAAGAAAAGATTCTGTCTGTAGAGGGAATCAAGCCAGTGTTCCACAGACATACATGGTTTGTGGCCAGCTGCCTATTTCCTCCAGACCACACCCTCTCTCGGTCATCATTAACCGCTTGCCATTCCTGCCATGTTAGACCTTGCCAGTCTCAGGCCAGGACTACGTCAGAAAGGCTTTTAGGTTTTCTAGGGGCTACCTCATTCTCTCACTGAGTAACCTTGCCACCAAGGAAACACTCACATTTGCTCCTCTGGACTAGAGGGAGCACTGTGTTCACTGCTGTGATGAGCACTAACATTTGCTGCTGTACACAATCAGAGGGAGCACCTAATTCACTAAGTAGATGAATGGAGGGAGCACGCGTATTCATCTCTGTAGAGGCGCAGAGGGAGGGCTGACAGTCACTGCTGTAGACAAGAAGAGGGAACACTAATAGTCACTTCAATAGGTGAGCAGAGGGAGTAATTGATTTCACTGCTACAGATAAACAGGTCCTCCACTCGGGACAGACTCCACTAGGGACGGACAGAAAACTCTTATCTCTCGACCTTTCTCAGGCCAGCATGGCAAAAATTCAAGTCATGTGGTGTCGTAGTCTTAAGAATACTCAATCCTTTTGGCTCAGCAGTTAAAAACACCAGCTGCTACTCCAGAGAACCCATGTTCAATTTTCAGCACCCGTGTGGCAGCTAGAAAATGTTGGCAGCTCCGGTTTCCGATGTCCTTTTCTGGTCTCCACAGACACTAGGTAAGCATATGATGTCCGGACATACATGCAAGCAAAGCACCCATACACATAAAAAAAGGTTTTTGTTAAAAAGATACTCAATACTTTTTTGAAATCAATTTAATTTTTAAGGTGTGCATTTTCATAAGTACAAAAGTACTGTAACCTGGTTATAAAACATTTAAGGAATACCCATATACCTTAGAAAGCTAGAGGCCTTTGATACCCTGCCACAGGAGTAGTTGTTACAAGTTTGTTTTATGTGCTTACAGACTTTTCACAATTTGCATAGCTGTGACGTATATCTGTATACCTAGTAGCACAGTGTACTTTCCAAAGAAATGACCCTCCCCTCTCTCCTCTGGTTGGTATTTAGTATCTGTTTTTCCTTCCAGACTGCCCTGTGTCTACGAGAAACTCTACCAGTCTTTTGAGATCAAATGGAAACTCTGTCATCCAAGAACATCTTCTTCTTGGTAACTGTTGGGAAGCCATGACCATGTTCCCAACCAGATGTCTTGCCAGTGTCCAGAACATCCCATGGAGGAGCCTCCCCGTTCCACATTAGGGGGAGAAGTCACAGTCCATTTGACATTTTTGAGTAAAGGACTTACAGGGTAAAGACTATCATTCACTATTTTGGAGCACAGCAGTGTTCAGGGACTGCCTGGTGAGGCATCTTGTTGAGTAAATGACTCGGTCATGAAGGGTGGTTCTACTTGGCTGCCGTGGAGACAGAAGTGTGGGCTCTCCACTCTTGGCTGGCTCCCACAGCTCTGGGTTCAGAGCTATACAGTTTATTCAGCTCTGAGAGCTGCAGCAGACTGAGGGCTCTGTGGTATCACCTGGAAGCGAGGCTCTGGATGAGAACCCGGTGGTGTAGCAAAGCTCCTCATGGATGTGGCTATATACAGAACATGTCTGTCCACACGACCCAGGCTGGGCAAGGATCCACACAATTCTCATCCATCCAGCAATTGTCGGGCGCACAACCCCTGGGGAAGACCGGCCTCCCAGATGGCTCTGTTATGGTGTGATCTGTTTTTTATTTATTCATTATCCAGTCTTATATACCCTTGGCTCCTTCATTTCAGAAGGGACAATTTTCTTCCGAGAGAAATTGTGCCAATTCTTCAACAATATATCTCCACTTGAAGGACATTCATCATATTCCCTTCAGCTTTGATTTTCCTTTAAGCTAGTTTCAGAAGGTAATTCTGATACAGAATAGTGTAATTGGGTTCTTTGAACACTCATTGCCTTAATCATAAAAAGGAAATAGTCTTTCTCTCCCTGTTCCCCCCCTTCCACCTCTCCCTCTCTTCCTGCCACATACCCTCTGAGGTTCCTTTTCTTCTTACTCTCTCTCTTCTACTTCTTCTCCTTCTCTCTTTCTTCTTGGGTGCTTCATCCTATTCCTGTTCTGTGTGGTACAGTTGTTCACACAGTTCAGCAGTCCCCTGCCTCAGCCTCCTGAGTGCTAGAATTCCAAGCCTGCACCACTACACCCAGGACTTTTTAGAATTTACACTTTTACTTTATGTGTATGAGTGTTTTGCTCCTATGTATGTATGTGTAATGTATGTGTGTCTATTGCCCACAAAGGCAAGAGAAGGCATAGGATCCCCTGGAACTCAGGTTACAGGTGGTGGTGAGCTGCTCTCCAGTTGCCTGGAACTAAACTCAGGTCCTACAAGACAGCAAAGGTACTCTTAGCCACCAAGCCATCTTTCCAGCCCCTAGCATTTGATTTTTAAATATGGTTTTATAAAAAACTCTATTCACAAATGATATTAATTCTACTCCCCCCCAAATTACTATACAAAACTAACTTACCAAATATTAAAATATCTTTCAACATTCCAGTCACCAGATCTGTGAGATTAGTCAGACAAAGAGCATAGACAATACTATAAAAATCATATATGGTTCCAAGCACATAAGGGATTATATGGGATTAAACACATTATAATAATAACACTTCAAATCAATAAAGAGATGGTGGTGGTGAAAATATCTGACAGTCACTTGAAAAACTAAGCCTGGATCCAAACCTTATTTTTATAGCAGAATAAAACCCAGTAATATCTCCAAAGGTCACATACAAAATGTAATCATAAAAATAATAAAAATAAGTTAAGTTTTTAATAATTTTGGGACAGAGAGAGACCTTTAAAAGTAAAAACATAAAAAAATTCAAACAGAAAGTTATAGTAGCTTTTGCTACATAAAAATGGAAAGAAATATACTATTTAACATTTTGAATGACAAAGAATAAATTCTTAATTTACCTAAACACATATATACCTCTGTACACTAAACTTAGTATCCTCAATATACATAAAACTTTGATAAATCAGAAATATTAACTATCACGGGGAATAGAATTCTCTACTTCTCTCTGTTCATAATTTGATTTTCTTACAGTAAGGTTTGTTTGGGGGAGGGGACAAACCAGTACCCAAGGCCCAGGGCCCTGCAATGCACATTAAGAATTTTTAATGTTAAACCTTCCTTTAATTAAAGAGATTAAACATAGATGGGCATTTTTAGTAGTTATATCTGAGGACTAAAATGCAGAATCGTCTCATGATTCCAGCCTCTACTAAATCAGTAATGGCCTTCCATAATCTGTGTCACAATCCAGACAATCAAGATGCATGGGTGGAGAAATTACAAGACACAAATACGTAATGAAGAATTTGTTCTTCAAAACCAGATTCCAATCTATATTTGGATTAAATTTGTCTTTTAAAAAAAAATTCTCCAAGGATAACCGTCCGTTTAGCAGAAGCTCTTTCACCCTCAAGACATTCATTTTTAATTCCAAGGTCTTTTCATCTTAATACAGGTATCGCCTCAACACCTCTCTCCTTTCTCCTGACATCTAAAGTTGCTCCATTAAATAAAATGTATGATTTAAATTTTAATTTTACTGAAGCTGCGGTAAAATTAAAGGGATCATTCAGATGAGTGATTTCATTGAATGTCACTTCACATGAATTTACATAAAGGTTCAAAAAGAAACTGCACAGCCTCCAAAAATTCTTCTGAAGGAGAAAGGAGGAAAATGTATATTTATTGGGCACCTATGGTTGTCAAGCAATAGACTGGATGACTTTGTCATCCAATTCAATCCTTGCGGCCAGAGGTGACACGGGCAGTCACACCCACTGTCTAGGAGACAGAACAGCTTCTAGGCGATGAGGTGATTGGCAGAGAGTCACACCCAACTGACTGCAACACACACTCTTGACCTCCCACATCCCTGCAATCCAAACATAACTATCTCCTCCTAGAGGGGAATTTACACAGCATCAAGCACGGTCCTGGAAGTGCCCTGCTAGCATCTCAAGTGATCTTTAGACCACAGATGAGTCCTATCCACTGCTGGTACATAACCACATCCCAGGCCCAGATGCACCATGGGGACTACACCGTTATTTCTCCCAAGGCTGAGCATCCTGAGCGGTCACTGGCCTAGGCCAAGGCTGGGGTCTTGACTGCCTTTCCCTCCCCATCCTTCTGCCACATGCTGCTGCTGTCAGTAGCACTAGTGGTTCAGGCTCCCACACTCGTGCCTGGGGTGTGGAGAAGGAGTCTGTGGAAGTGACCCAGCCCTGCCCGGCTCTGCACAAGTAATTTGACATCTCAACGCCGACCTCCTCTGGAAGTTGAAGTCTGCATCTGGTAGCATCATGGATTTAATGATCAAAACTTTGAGTGCTCAGCACAGTGCCCAAGGTGGCAAGGACTCCATGAATGGGCACCGTAGCTCTCATGGCTGTGACTGCCAGCCTCATCACAGGTCCATTCAGTAGCAGATGTCAGATTCACCCTTCCTGGTTGTTATGTCTCCACCAGACTGTGCGCTGGACTCTTTCTTACCTTTGAGACACACTTTTGCACATCACCATGAAACCTGTGGCCATTCTGGGCTTATCTGAATTCTAGGACGGCTCCAAGTTAGGCACAAGCTTGTTCTGGGGATAGATCCAAGTCTTCCCTAGGGTAAATACAACCCTAGATGCCATGCTAATGGAATCAGGGTTGAATTAAAAATTTTCCCTGCTAACTACCGATCTGTGAACTTCCAAGGGGAAACTGGTCTACGAGGCATGGTGGTAGTAAGGAAGACCGTGTCTGGAATATGAGTGATCCCTTAGCATTAATTTTCCCTGCTGACAGTCCTGCCAGAGACTTGTTCCAACAGAATAATGGATAGATGGCAAATAAAGGGGCATCTTCCAAAGCAGGTACAGGCTGCTGGAGAGCTCCTTTTCCCTCTGCGCTGAGATCCCAACACACTGACCTGGGCCAACATGAGGTTGCTGGGAGATGCCCTCTTCCTGGGGTCTCTCTTGCCTTCTTTCTTCCTACCCACTCCCTTAACTTTCCTTAAAATCTTTGCTGCTTGGATCTCTGTTGCCATCTTATAGCCATGCCTGACTCAGACGGCAGTCAGTTCACTGTCATCTCTGTCCACATTTGCCACTGCCTAGGACTCTAAGAGAGTGAATGCAGAACCTCAAATACAGGCCGTGTGGCTCAGTGCTTCCCACCAAACCCCAGCCTCCCTCCCTCTGTCAGTTATTCCTTTAACTGAACTGCTCCAACTTCTCCCTCTTCAGGAAAGGCTTTCGGGGCTGGAGAGATGGCTCAGTGGTTAAGAGCTCCTGTTGCGCTTGCAGAGAACCTGGGCTCCGTTCCCACACGGTGGCTCACAGCCATCTGGGTAACTCTAGTGCCAAGGGGACCGTTGCCCTCCTCTGAACTCGGACGGCACCTGGGACAGACATGGTATACATGCATACGTGTATGCAAAATATTCATACACATAATATTAAATAAATTTAAGAAAAAGAAAAGGAAAAAAAATGTCTTTCCCTGTCTGTGGGGGGTGGGGTGGGGGAGTAGGAGTCATTGATTTCTACAGTTTCCAGATATTTCATCATCATTTATGACCTGCTCAAATCTCTACATTACCAACACATACACACACCCTCCTCTCTCTGTTGTGTGAGGGTGAAGACAAGAGCACTCACAGACCCTTCCACTTAAGGGCTTTCTTCATATTGTTTGATTTTCTACATATGTAAACAGTGTTCTGAGATGATGTCTGTGTGTCCTCACCTCTAACCCTTCCCCACGGTTTGTTGAGATGAACTGGGTCTTCACGGACGACAGTCCTCACAGCCAGTGTGGCAATGAATCCTCAAGTAACATGTGCTGCTCGGGAGGGTGTGATGTCCCGTGGGATGGCCCAGGGTTATTCTAATGTTATACATGCTGCTCTGCTGGTCCGGGTCCTGGATTGGCTTTGGGGCTCCTGGGCAGCTGACCCAGCTGTCACTACACCAGACTGGGATCCGGCCGCCAGCATGTCTGTGGCTTCTCAAGGTCAAGGGAAGGCTCCATCTTGGAGCACAGGCTCTAAGTCTGAAACACAGCCTCAGCAGAATTTGCTTTTGGCTAATTTGTCTTTTTTAGCATCCAGCGAGGGAAACTGAACTCATTGTTCTGCTCTTAATAAAATGAAACGCAGCCTGCAGAAGCACAAAGCTGGCGGTGTCACTCGGCCATGCAGGCCAGCCTTCTCTAAAATTGATTGATGGCTATACATAAAATGATGTAATTTTTATGTCTCTGGAAATCCCTCATTACATATTTTACTGCTCCTTGAGGGGCCTCAGTAGTGAATGATTCTGTGTAGAGAACATTATAGGAAAACTACCCCAAGGTGACAGACCCAGGCAGAGGGTTTGGGGGAGGGGAGGTCAACACAAACCATCTTCTTCTACTGTGTCACAGTTGGCTTATGTACAGTCACTGTAACCCTCTGGGTAAGATGGGGAAATCTACACTTCAAAGACAGGGAAGCTAAGAGTCAGAGATGGTGAGACACTCACCCCAGCTAGTGAGCATTAGGACCAGGCTGGAGCTCAGTGTGGCCCTGCTACAAAGCTTTCTCTTTCCCATGGAGGGATCTTGATCCCTTTCTAGCAAGTCTATCCCTTCACTGACATTAGACTCTACTCCTTCAGGATTCTGACATATGCTGAAGACCAGCTGAGACATTCATTCTCAAGGACTGAACAACTACTGGATTCTTGGACCTTCCATTGGTAAAAGGCCAAAGGACTAGCTGGACCACAGTCTGTAATCCATTCTAAAAGATCCCATATTATCCCTCTGTCTCTGTCTACGCCTATGTCTATATCAGGTAGGTAAGTAGATAGACAGACGGACGGTGGGTGGGTGTGTGGGTGGGTGGGTGGGTGGGTGGGTGTGTGTGGGTGGGTGGGTGGGTGGATGGATGGATGGATAGATAGATAGATAGATAGACAGACAGACAGACAGACAGACAGACAGACAGACAGACAGACATTCTTCTATAAATTCTGTTCCTCTAGAGAACTCTGACTAAGATGACGGAAACCAGTTCTCTGTCCTCAAGGAGCTTTGTCTGATAGGGGAACAGGGTGACCTCACCATATGTCCACATATTTTTGCTGCCTACAAGTGGGTGCTGCAAATAGCAAAAAACCTAACACATGGGAATGGCTTTGGAAGTAGGCCTGCTGAGTGTAGGGATGTGCTCTGTTTTAAAGTCATGGGTGCAAGTTGTCAAGGAATATATTTGTGTAATTAATCTTTATTGTCTGTTCAACTAGACTTAGACTTTCCTAGAAGAGATGCCTCTGGCCAAGTGTATTTGAGAGGATGTCTCCAGAGAAAATTAGCAGATGAGCGATGAGACCTCCTGTGAGGTTCAGTCCTCAGCACTGCAAAAGATGGATGTGGGAAACGTGTGCAGGGCCTTCTAGAAGTTACTCTGACATCTGGATTTCAGACCCATTTCACAGACATTCTTTGAGCACCTGCCTCATGTCTGCTAGGTACATTTGCAGGTCCCAGGATACAGAGCTGGGCAGTCAGCCATTCAGGAGCAGATCTACTGTTGGTTGTCTGTATTCATTACCTTTTTGTTGCTATGATAAAAGTAACCAACGGCAACTTATAAAAGAGAAAGTGGATTTTAGTTTACAGCTCCAGAGAGATAAGAGCCCATCATGGGGAGGTAGAAGGACACAGCAATAGATGATAGGCATGGTGAAAGAAGCAGGAAGCTGAGAGAGTCCATCCTCAGACACAAGAAGAGAGTAGAGAGAGTGAACTGGAAGGAGGGTGAGTTATATAAAGCCGGCCCCTAGTGACATATACTTCCTCCTGCAAGGCTGCTGTACCTACTCTTCCCCATACAGTACCACCAGCTGGGACCCAAGTGTCCAAACACCCAAGTCTATGGAGAACAGTCCCCATTCCAGTCATGACATCCCTGCAGCCCCGATGCATCTGCAGTGAAATTGTTCTTCCATCTCCCAAGCTTTGTCCTTGTCTGTTCTTCGTCTTGGTATGTCGCAGCTTTGCTTCATCTTAGCAAAGGGCACGCTACCAGTGCTTTGCTTAAACAGAAATGTGGCTCCGTGCCTCGCTTTCCCTACCGTCACCTCTAAAGCCAAGTCTGTGTGTGCAGCCAGCACCATCTATCAGAGCACAGAAACGGGTGTGTGCTGGTTTCCATGTCCATATCACGCCCAGTCTGTGAACTTATCTTCTCTGTCAGAGTACCTGGCACCCAGAAACTCTACAAATGTTTGCTGAATAGAGGAAGGAATGCACTGTGATAAAGTGAGCACAGACCAAGCTCAAACCCTCCATACCATAGGATATGCTGTCACTAGCCCCTCTCATCTCCTCTCTCCTCCCTTCAGCCCCTTCTTCTCTTTCCTCTCTTTTCCCTCCTCCCTTCACTAAAATACTATCCATAGACAGTTAATGACAGCTTTTGCTATTTCAGCTGTAATCTAATAGCACAAATCATATTACTGTTCCTGCTCCCAAAGCATTGCATCCAGACCCCTGAAAACCCATCCTAAGCTTTGCCAAAACCTAAATTCCCTCTGTGCACGTGGTCCACCCTGATCATCACTCTACATACCTTCCCCTGGACAGTATCTATTCCCAACAAGTTCTGTGATTTACTCAGACCAGAACCTGACTGTAAATTTTATTTTTATGAATTATTTATTTTATGTATATGAGTACACTGTAGCTGTCTTCAGACACACCAGAAGAGAGCATCGGATCCCATTACAGATGGTTGTGAGCCACCATGTGGTTGCTGGGAATTGAACTCAGGACTTCTGAAGGAACAGTCAGTGCTCTCAACAGCTGAGCCATCTCTCCAACCCTCTGACTGTTCATCTTGATGGTCAGGCTCTGGTAGGAGCCTGGAAGATAAGAACACTGAGAGAGCACAGACAATGGAGGACTGGTTTATGGGGTTTCAGAGAACAAGAACTCTGCCAAAACCTGGGCCAGAGGTCATTCACGTGTTGTTTTTTCGAGGAACTTGGCTGTATCTGTCCATGTCCTGAGAGTCTGAATGGAGTTAGATTTAAAAGTAGGGGATTAATTAATTTGGAGGAGGAAATTTCAAAACAGGAGAGCACACAGACTGTGCTGCACAACTGTTCTTACCCAGGTGTACAGTGAGAGAGAGCAAAAAGAGGATGAGGAAGGTGTGTGAGCAGCCTTACAGCTTCAGACGTGGAGGGTAACGATGACACAGGAGCTCTAATTGTTAGTGATTGTTGTCACTAAAAAGAGAAACCTGGTCTCTGTAGTGGGGACAATAAACTGACCTGAGGAACAAGATCTCATCTATCAAAGTGAAAATGTAAATTCATTTAAAAGGGGAGTGCCTAAAGTGGGAATGGGGTTCCCTGCTCAAAAATACCTGCAAATGAATGCCTTGTCCTGGGGTTAACACACAAAGATCCATGTAGCTGAGCTCCAAAACCAGCCCGGCTCCATCCCAAGCTAGCTTCAGAACTTGGCAGCATTGTCCAAATGGTACTGGTATTTTAGGCAAGAAAGGGGAAACACTGAAGAGGTCATGGAGTTGTCTACCATGATTCCCGAAGTTGGAGCTACCTAGGCAAGGAAGTCCCAAGAGGCTACCACATGAAGCTGTGAAAGTAAGGCTAGGTTGTAATGGACGCTCCAGGATGGTTATTATATTAGCTAAGCTGGTTAATAGAATAACAATCACATTAACAAATGATAAGCGATGTTGGAGATGTCAAGATCATGGGGCATCTGCTGAGGAACACTGCAGACATGAAGACTTGGCACAAGAGAACAGCTATGTTTACTGCAGGTAGCACAGCCAGAGGAGAGGACCACACAAGCACTTTGGAGTCTGAACAATTCTATCAGTGTTCCCAGATGCCAGACATCCCCCTACATGATTGTTCTTTGCCCTGCTAGGTTTCCATCTACAGTCTGATCAGTTCTTGCTAGCCACCTATCCATCCCTGTTGTAACAGAGGTATTTATCCTGCAGCATTGTAAACAGGAAGAATATAATGTGTTTTTTTATTTCATAAGAGCTCACAGTTAAGATATTGCCCAAGTTCAAGATGAGGCTTGGATTTTGGACTTATAAACAGTGTTGGATTTGTTAAGATTATGGGGACTTTTGAAGTTTGACTGGATGCATCTTATGTTATTAGATGGCCTTGAGCCTCTGAGGAGAAAGGTGGACGATTACGGCTGAAAAGTGATATGCTGGGGCAGGAGAGATGGCTCAGCAGTTAAGAGCACTGCTCTTCCAGAGGTCCTAAGTTCAATTCCCAGCAACCACATGGTGGCTCGCAACCATCTGTAATGGTGTCTTAGTCAGGGTTTCTGTTCTTGCACAAGACATCATGACTGGGAAGCAAATTGGGGAGGAAAGGGTTTATTCAGCTTACACTTCCACATTGCTGTTCACCAAAGGAAGTCAGGACTGGAACTCAAGCAGGTCAGGAAGCAGGAGCTGATGCAGAGGCCATGGAGGGATGTTACTTACTGGCTTGCTTCTCCTGGCTTGCTCAGCCTGCTTTCTTATAGAGCCCAAGACTACCAGCCCAGAGATGGTACCTCCCACAATGGGCCCTCCCATACTTGATCACTAATTGAGAAAATGCCCCACAGCTGGATCTCATGGAGGCGCTTCCTCAAGGAAGGCTCCTTTCTCTGTGATAACTCCAGCTTGTGTCAAGTTGACACAAAACCAGCCAGTACAAATGGGATCCAATGCCCTCTTCTGGTGTGTCTGAAGACAGCTACAGTGTACTCACACATATTAAATAAATAAATAAATGAATAAATAAATAAATAAAACTTTAAAAAAAAGTGATAAGCTTAGGAATCCAACTGACAGAGGTTAGAATAGTTGATCTTCATTATCAACCTGATGGGGTTTAGAATCAACGTGGAGATAAATCTCCAGGCATGTCCCTGAGCTTACTAGACTAGGATAAATGAGCTCACAGGGTGGGGCCCAAGACTAAATAAAAAGAATAAAATGAGTTGAGCACAGACATCATTTCTCCCTGCTTCCGGCTGTGAGAGTAGTGTCCTCTACCCTGTAAAATTCTTCTGTTAGACGATGCATGTCAATCATTCCAAGTACCAGCCCACATTAAAATGTTCAACAAATGATAAGCATTCTTAATCTCAGCAGGAGCAAATGGGTCTGCACAGGGCTCACCGGCTGAGGTCCTTTCTCTGAAGCTCCTTTTCAGCATAGCCAGCATGTCAGAACTGGGGCAGAGGAGGACCCTTCCTCACTGAGTGACACACACTGCCTGTGTGTGACAGCACAACCTGTGTGCTGAACACCCACAATGACAACAACTCCATATTCACATCACTGAAGTGCTAGAGGCTAACACAGCCTGGAGAAGGGCTCCCAGCTCCTGCCTGGGTAAGCGGGTGACTGCTAGACATTGGAACAGGATATCTTCATCAGTAATGAAGGCATTTCACACAGGCAGGGCACAAGTCTATTTTATTTTATTTTATTTTATTTTCAATCTGCTCTTAAGAGAGGACAAGAATCAACCTTTAAGAAGATATTTGACAGAAACACAAACAAAAACATTAAGGGAAACATAATAGTCAGGCGCCTGTCCAAAGCCCCACACTGCGCCACAGCAGGAGAGAAACACAAGCTGCCAGGCTTGCAGAGCATAGGAGAACCACGCCAAATACCTCATGCAAGTGGAAGCCAGGGATGCTGCCGATCAAATGTTCAGGGGTGACTCTGTCATTGCCTCTGAAAATTAAGTTAGAAAAGCTTCATTAAGACCTTGGAGTCAGAACAGGCTCTCATTTTGCAAACCTAAACAAAAGCATGCATCTGAAGGGAAGCCTGTCTGCTCAGCAGATCTCAAATCCCAGTCTCAAACTGAGCCTAGTGTGAGCTGTTGTCCCTGGAGTGGGGAGGGCAGGTGCTCCAGCAGGTCCTCTCAGATCTATGCAGTATTAGAGGAAAGGAGAAGGCGCATTCCTGAGACTGGAATGACATGCAGATGAAATGGACTGTGCACCACCATAGCACAATGTGGAAATGGGACTAGGGAGTCGAGAAGCTCAGACTGACAGTTACAAAAACAAGTAACACAACTCTGAAGCCTAAGTGTGTCCTTCTTGTCCTACCACCAACCCTTCTGTCTGTCTGTCTATTCTCTCTCATAGCAACAAACACCTGAGATAATCAACTTTATTCTTTAAGGGTTTTTTATTTTTATTTGTTGACCCTGGACGTATATCTGTGCGCCATGAGTGCCTGGTGCCTAGGAGACCAGAAGGCACTAGAGGCCTGGAACTAGAGTTACCACAGTTGTAAAGTATCATGTGAGCTCTGGGAGCTAAAGCTGAGGCCCCTGAAACAGCAGCCTTCACCCTCTGAGTTATCTACACAATCCCAAGTTGACTAACTTATTTTTAAAAAAACAACCAAAGGCCTGAGCTGGGGAGATGGCTCAGGAGTCGAAGCACTTGCCACAGCAAATGTGAGGACTGTGGTTCAGACACCCAGAACCCACACAAATGCCAGGCCGCTGGGGCAGCCTGCCAGTAACTCAGCCTCAGAAGGACCCTCCAGCGCAAGCAAGCTGACTCTTGAGACGAGCCCCATCTGGAGTTCTGAATTTGATGGCGAAACCCTTCCTCAGTGGAAGAGCTACTGAGAGCGATCCAGTTATCCGCCTTAGGCCTTCACATGCGCACACTTGCAAATGCACACACACTCACATATGCAGATGCACACATAAACATGCACACATGCACGTATGTGTCCCCAACCCCATCCCCCGCATAGCCATGCTCACACACACCCATGCTCTCCTCTGGGCTCCTGAGCACCAGGCATACATATGGCATACATATAAACCTGCAGGCAAAATATCAATACATATAAAAAATATGATACAAAATGAAATTCTCAGAAAGTAATGAATGAAAAAATAGTGTTTAAAGTCCAAAGGCATGGATGGAAGTGTTCAGGTGCTAAACAACTCCATTGTCTACAATTTGCTTTGAAGGGGGAATGTTCCTGGCAGTAAATTGTTCCTAAAATTGAAGAACTTTACACCTTATACTCTCACAATCAGTTTTCTAAGATCCAGGGTTCTGGTCAAGAGTAAGCACAATAGACTGGGTATGAGTCTCTTTGGGAAACTTGGAAACTGCTTTCAGGGCCTTCCAGACCAGATGATGGAAACCTGAGTCACAGCTGCAGTCACAAAAGCAAGACCTTCATCAGTTCACTGGAGAAGAGGGCTCCAGAGACGCAGAGACCCAGGTGCGCTCTCTCTCTCTCTCTCTCTCTCTCTCTCTCTCTCTCTCTCTCCCTCCCTCCTTCCCCTCCCCTCCCCTCCCCCCTCTCCTTCTCCCTCTTCCCTTCCTCCTCCCCCTCCCCCTCTCTCTCTCCTTCTCCCTCTTCTCTTCCTCCTCCCCCTCCCCCCTCTCTCTCCTTCCCTCTCCCTCCCACTCCCTCTCTCCCCCTCTCCCCTCCTCCTCTAAACAGGGTCTTTCTGGTTATATTACCTAACCCAGGCTGGTCTAAAACTCCCAATCCTCCTACCATACCCCTGTGTGAAATTACAAGCATGACCCAACACACCCAACCCTCAAACACTGTCTTTAAGTATGTATGGTGGTTTGAAGGAGAACATCCCCCACAGGTTCCAGTATCTGAACACTTGGTGCCCATCTGGTGGCGCTGTTTCGAGCAGTTTAGGTGGTACTCACAGGAGGAAGTACAGCTCTGGATTTGGGCTTTGAGAGTATGTAGCCTAATCCTGTTTCCAGTTAGCTCTCTTTTTTCCTTTGTGCTTAAGTTTGAATATATAAGCTCTGTTTCCTGCTGCTGCCACCATGCCTACCACTTGCTGCCATGTTCCCTACCACGATGGTCTTTTATCCCTCTGGAATGATAGCCAAAGTAAACTCCCATAAGTTGTTTCTGATCACGGTGTTTTTAATCACAGAAATTAACAAAAATAAAGAAAATTATTACCAGCTGCCTTTAGCTTCCATTTCTCAGTTGTCTGTCTTTGCAGTGTCTTCATTTTCTGCAGACATTTTCTGGACTCATGATGGTTAACAAAACCTAGAATCACCTGGGAAGAGAGTATCAGTGAAGGATTTCCTATACCGTGTTGGCCTGTGAACGTGTCTGTAGAGGATTTTCTGTCTTAGTTAATTGATGTAGAAAGACTCAGTGGTCCCACTGTGAGCGGCACCATTCCCTAGGCAGGGGTCCCTGACCTATATAACAGAAACTGAAGCAAGCACAAGTAAGCGACAAGTATACATGCATTTGTTTCTCTCTGCATTTGACTGTGGGTGGGACATGACTTGCCTCAAGTTCCCGTCTTGACTGTCCCTCAAGGATTAACTGTGACCCAACACTGTAACCAGAATAAATTATTTATCTCCTACACTCCTTTTGCCAGTGCATTTTGTTGCAGCAGCAAAAATGAAACGAGGACCATACTACTGAAGATGATTGTTAAGAGGCTTAGCCATCCCCAGTACAGCTGCTCCCCAAGGGGAAGGCAAGCTGCTCCTTGTCATGCCAGCACCTGCAACACACTTCCATATGTTTCCACATCCCTACCAACCCTGTCAATCACTGTAGTAAAAGCTAATAAGTCATTCAGATTGGGAAGACAAAGTTCAGATACCTACCCTAGGTCAGAGGAGGTTGGGGGGGGGGGGTCACCCTACCTGAACCACCTGGCCCTCCAAGGAAAAGTAGAGTTTTTTCTGGAAGTGGGAGAGGAAGCCTGGCAAGAAAAAAGCCAATGTTCTCCCTTTGTGGGTAAAAGAACTCCACTTTGGAAGTGGGTAAACTGATGCTCTAGATAATTAGGAAGAGAATGAATTGTACTGACCTATGTTGGAATTCAGTTCCAGGAAACATGCTGAACCCTCCCGTGGCCCACCTTGAAAGCACTGTGTGTAGAGCACTGGCATTATGGGAACTTCTCTTCCTCACATCACTTGAGAGACAAAACAGCAAGAAACCCAGGCACCCACTCAGAGGGTTCTGCTCAGCTCTGGACCCCACACGCTGTCAAGAGGGGCTCTCCCATCGCAGGGTCCCCTCAGCTCCATCTCTAGCTTGTAGGTCCAATGTTTGTGTTTATTCAACAGGCCCAGTGAAGCAAAACAGTCCTTCAATTCCAGCATGGCCTCAGATACCTCAGATAAATGTTCACAGAGGTCCTTCCACAGCAGGTGAAAGTAAATACCCAAGGAAGAATTTGAAGGAAACACAGTCTGGCCTCCCTACCATCCATCCATCCATCCATCCATCCATCCATCCATCCATCCTTCAGTTCAGGAGAGTGATACACACACACACACACACACACACACACACACACACACACACACACACAATCATCTTTATGAGCATTCTAGAAAACACACATGTAATCAAAGACCCACACCCATGGCCATGTGCACAACTGTTTCCATCCAGTTAGTAACTGCTGAGTATTTGACAATTGCTTTCCGAAAAACCAAAAAGGTGTTCCAGGCCAACGAGCAGACGGTTCATTTATCTGCCCAACAAGGCTGGAGGCAGCACTTGGAAGGGCTCAGCCTCACAACGGCAGGGAGGAGCTCAGAGTTTTGCCTGGCATCTCCTCCTGCTTCTCACAGGCTACTGCCAAGGAAAGCGGTCAGCAAGGCTGTACCCCACTGGGTCCTAAATACCCGTCATTGCAGCCCGGGTAAATCCAAAAAAAAAAAAAAAAATACTCGTACTGTTCTATTGTCAGTTAGGTTGTATAGAGATAAACCCTAAATTCCTACCACTCCAACTAAATTCATATGTTGAGGTTCTAAACTTCAGGACTCCAGAATGTGAGTGTATTTACAAATCGGGTACTTAAAGAGGTAATTAAGCTACGAATGAAGTAAAATGAGGTCATTAGGGTAGGCTGCCATCCAATGTACCTATTTTCCTCGTAAAAGACGATTAGGAGACAGGTGTTCACAGAAGGAAGGCCATGTACAGCGGGAAGGCGGTCATCCGAAGCCAAAGAAGAGGCTTTGGAAGAAAAGCTGCCGCCGTAACCTCAGAATCCCACCGCCAGAACTGAGGCACTAACCGTCAGCTGTTTAAACTCCCCAGCTACAGAATTTTGTTACCCTAGGAAACGAATGTACAGGCTCTAAATTTGCAAAGCTTTTTCTTATAACCTCACTTAATTTTTATGAAGTCACTCTGTTCATAAGAGTCTTGGCCCCTCAGTAGCTGATCATGAATCCTTCTGATGGCCTCTACTTCCTGCAAGGCCAGTGCTCACCACCATTGCTTTCAAGGGCTCCTGCCCCCTGTCAAGGAGAGGAGGTTAGAAATTGGATCCTAGCCTGGGAGGACAGAGGCTGCTGAGCTCAAGCTTCTGCAATGGGTTGGTAGAGGAATACCATTCACATTCCTGTGCTTTATCACTGTAACAAAACGCCCGAGGAAACCAACGTAAAACCAAGGAAAGGTTAGGGTTAGAGAGATAACTCAGTCAGTAAAACATTTGTCCTTCAAGCATGAGGACCTAAGTTCAAATCCTCAGCACTAAAAATCCAGGCATGCATCTGTAACCCAACACTGGGGAGGCAGACCCATGCAGACCCCTGGGGTTTGCTGGGCAACCAATCTAGATGAATTAGTGAACCCTTGGATCATTGAGAGGCCTTGTTTTTTAAAAATTAAGGTGACCAGCACTTGAGAAGAAGAGGCAGGCAGATCTCTGTGAGTTGAGGCCCAGCCTGATTCACACAGTGAAGTTCTAAGCTAGCCAGGATTACATACATACATGCATACATGCATGCATACATACATACATAAACATGTGGAGAGCAACCGAGGAAGACACCTGACATTGCCTTCTGGCCACCACATGCATATGCAAATACACACACACACACACACACACACACACACACACACACACACACACACGGAGGTGGGACATTTTGATTCATTGTTTCAGGTTGGTTCTGTTACAGGACATGGAGGTTGGGGTTTCTGAGGCAAGGTAGAATATTGTGCCAGGAGCCTAGTGGCCAGGAAGATGAGGAGAGGAAGGGTCTGAGGGCCCAATGTCCCATTTAAGGAAGTATCCTAGTGATCCAACTTCCTTCTAGTAGGCCCACACCTTCAGCAGCACCACAGATTGGGAACCAAGCCTTCAACCCATCGTCCCTTGGGAAACACTTAAAATCCAAGGCACAACAGTATTCAAGTGGCTCCGGTCGCTGTGAAAGGCTGATTTCTTGGTTTTCTCGTTCATATCTCCAATTCCAGTGAAGAAGTAGTGAGCAGCTTTGTGGCTACCAGGCTCACCTCTGCTGTCCCCTCCAGGAGTACAAGCCCCCTCCGCCCTCCCTAGAATGCTGGCTACTTGCCTGCCTTGGCCCTCACTGCAGGGCACCAGGGGCACTGGTCACCCTGAGTCACGACACACTGGAAGGAACATCACCAGAGAAATGGGTTCACCTGAGGTTTGTTTTCAAAATAGTCCTATTCTTTCCTCTGAACATTGATTGAAAAGTTGATAGCATACTGAGGAATCAGGCTGGTGAATTCCAGTGGCTTGGCTTCTCTTTCCTCTTCTCTCTCTCTGTGTGTGTGTGTGTGTGTGTGTGTGTGTGTGTGTGTGTGTGTGTGTGTGTGTGTGTTTTGAGGGGGGATGGGTTGAAAGGGGATGAAAGGCTGAGACTGGGTAGGATGGAAGCACAAGACAGCGAGCAAGATTTTAAAATGTTGTTTTTATTTATTCCTATTCTTTTATTGTAAGTGTGTTGTATGGGTGGGTACGTTCATGTGCATGAACATGGATCCAGAAAGGGGTGTTGGGTCCTCTGAAGCTAGAGCTACAGGCTGTAGCGAACCACCCAAAATGGGTGCCGGGAAACAAACTTGGGTCCTCTGGAAGAGTGGCAACCTCTGAGCCATCTCTGCAGCCCCTTAAAATATTTTTTTATTTAGATACCAGAATATACCAAGAAAGGTGAAATTATACTTATGATCTTACTCTCCTATATCCTTAAAAAATATTCCTTTCTAGTCTTATCTAGATGCTCGTATAATTTTTACATCTATATTCATGTCAAAAAAAATGAGATTTGATATTTCCGTTTAACATTATTCTAGAGCATTTTTCCAAGTCACCACATAATCTTCCTGATTATATTTTTTTTAACAGCAGCATAATGCGGCCCAGAGCGATGGAAGCACAAAAGCACAGCCATTCCCCTTCCCTAACCCGTTTAGGTTCTGTTCAATTTTTCACTTCAAATGAAAGCCAGCCCCACTCCCCAATACAACAGAAAAGCAGCAGATTCATGATGTAACTGGGAGACTTGGACGCTGAACAGTGGTTCCGTGTACAGGTGGTTTGCCCAGGACTCACCCTCAAGAGTGAGGAAAGGCTGTGTAAGACGGGTGCCCTGGGAACACCCAGTGATGACAGCCACATCACCCATTTCCCAAGTCCCTCGGGAACCCCTGCCAGCCACTCAGCTGGTGCCAAGGTAAGGGGGCACTTAAAGTGAATGGTACAGGGTCTCAATCTAGCTCCTGCAAGAATAAAGTTTCCAGGGGTAGAGAAACTCTACCTCCTCTAAATCTTGCTCCTTTCTTGAGCTGTAACCAGGAAGATGCACACCACTTCTGCCTGACCCCTGGGAGGAGCATGAGGTCCTCAGTTTTCATGCTTTGGAGTTTCAAGGCTCAAGAAAGGAGCAAGATTTAGAGGAGGTAGAGTAACCTCTGCCTCACAGACAGGCAGTTTTAGCCCCGGGTCGGTAGCCTAGCACCACCCCTCATGTTGCCGGTGCCAACTGGGACTCCTGTGCCAGGAGCCTCTCTCCTGGCTCATTTGGGAAAAGCACGCTGGTAATGAGAACTGCAGACAGATTTGGGAGGTGACAATAAGCAGAAGGAAGAGGATGTCACCACTGCCTTTAAGGTCAGATCTATTTGGAGAGAATTCAAAATGCAAGCATACTAATGCAGTCACCGTGGCCAAGTTAATTCACTGCCTCCTGCTCACAGCTGCCCTGCCCCTTAGAATGAGTTGAATTTTGAGGTCTGGTGGTGGGGTAGAACCTGGTGCAAAGTCTGCCACGGTCAATGTCAAGGTCATCTATGGTCAATGTCAAGGTCACTCTAGACTTGCTTTTATTAGTCACAGAAGCAGCCAACAGTAGTTATTGTTCAACATTATGTGAAACAGTACCTGTGCTCTACACAAGATCCCGAATAATCCTCACAGCTGTTGCTAGCCAGCCCTGTTCCATGCATTGGAAAGCACAAGGGCAGGAAAGTGGAGTAGCTAACCCAAGCCATCCTGGCAAGCAGACTGCCAACCAAGATGCAGGTCCAGGTTGGGTCTGGTGGCGCTGACCTATAATCGGTCCTCCAGAGGCTGAGGCAGAGGATCATAAGTTCAAGACCTGCCTAGACTATAGAGTGAGTTTAAGGGCAACCTGGGTAACCTAGTGAGAGGCTATCTCAAAACTAAAAAGAGGGGCTGACAAGATGGCCCAACTGGTAAAAGTGCTCAGCCTGATGATGAGTTCAATCCCTGAGCCCCACATGGTAGAAAGATAGAACCAACTCCCCGAATTGCTCATCTCCACAAGAATACCATAGCACCGGAATGTGTGTTCTCACATTCAGACTCAGACGCAGGCGGGCTCACTTGGATGCATAAGCTCCCTCTCAGGTGAACACCTTCTGCCAGCCTTACCACAATTATGGAGCCCTTAGGGAATGCCAGACACTTTACTAAGAGGTTTGTTCTAGCTCCTGAATGAGGAAATTGGGAGTTAAAGAGGTTATGTAAGACCTGTGGCTACTGAGCCGGCAGTCATTTCCTCTCCAGTCTGGTTCCTCCTTCTTACAGAATAATAGACCCCACTTTTAGCTTCACATGTAGCCTTCCAGAATGAAGGCTGCGCCCCCAAACTCTAGGGAGTGGGATACATTTGTGTGACTGATGTCATAGATGCAATGGATGTCACCAAAGTTAGCTTTCTGTCACAGCAGGACCTCTTTTCTCCTCCCAGATGATGGGACATGGCCATGATAGTAGCAGATCTCGCCCAGGGCAGCCAGATCCATGAAGAGCAGAGCTGCCATGACAGTGGGGCCCAGGGAACAGCAGAGCCACAGCCCAGCAAGAACCTGGCTCTTCGGAGGATTCATGAAGTCGAGATGAGGTGAAACAAATATTACCTTGCTAAAGCCATCATTGTGTTAAGGTGTGTGAAAGTTTCGGCCCATCTCCATTCTTATTAGCAAAGTGGACAAACCAAAGGGCAAACTTAAACAACTACGGCAACTTATTGGAGTAAAAATCTCAGGGTAAAGAGAATGGAAACCCTGTCCTGAGTGGAGACCTCAGATCACAGTTAGGCCTGGGTGGTTTGCGTGGCCAAGGGCTCACCCTGAGGAAGGCAGGTCCATCTTAAGACTTGCCAAAAGACAGGCAAAATAACTGGCTCCTCAATGAGATGCTGAATTATTCAGGTAACAGTGTCTTCTCCTTTCTATCTCTTTTGTAAGGATACTTTCCTCAATGCTTTGGCCTTCCTCCCACATTCTGAGCTTCCTTACTCTGCCCCTCAAGCCTCCCTCCCTGATGATGGCTGGCGATGGCCATGCCTCTGTGACCTTCATGCCAGCTTACATAGCCTGGTTTTGTCTCTTCTCCTCCCTTCTCCTTCTGTGGGTAGCGCCTGAGCTTTATGGTTTGCCTGCCTCAGGGGCTTTTCTTTTAAACTCTAATGAAATTGTCCTTGAGCTTCTGCTTGAGTCCATTCTTAAATTATTTTATTAATGAGACTTGAAACCACAAAGGGCGACACTGATTTCCCCTGTATCAATGTTATTTCTACTATAACATTTTGCCCCACTTAGTGGCTTGGTTTTGACCAAAGCATCCTTTTTTTTTCTGGTCAGTCTGTTGATATTCATCAGGGCCAAGCTCTGTGGTGGGGACTATATTAGTTACATCATGTGCTGATGATCATGACAAAATCCCTGATGAGAATCAACTTAAGGAAGTAAGGGTTTGTTTTGTTCTTACAGTTTGAAGCTACAGTCCATCACAGCAGGGAAGACATGGCAGCAGGAGCAGAAGGAAGCTTGTCACAAGAAGGAACAATGGACGAATGCTGGTACTCAGCTCTCTCTCTCCTTTTTGTTCAATCTAAGAGTTAGAATGAGTCTATCCATGTCAATTCACCTAATGTAGAAAATCTCTCATGGATATGCAGAGATTTGTCTTCAAGGTGACTCTAGATCATGTCAAGTTGTCAATGGACATAAACCAAAGTTAGAATATGAATATGACTTGATTAATACTCTAGAAGAGCCAGCAGTCCATCTTGAAAGATAGATGCTAAGTACATAAATAAAAGGCAGTGTGTTGAGTCTTGTGATAGGAACATGAACCCACTGCCATGAGGGTATTTAGAGGGGGTGACTTACTAGTCACTAGTCAGGACACTTAAAGAGATGTCAGGGATCTGGGACTGCCATGCTGTTGGGAGCAAGTGTGACATGCCTGGTTCTCAGCACTCTCACCTTGCTACCTCAGCCCCTGGATGCTGGGATAGATAGCAATACATTCAGTCCACTGCTCTCAAGCCTCAATCTGGTCCAGAAATGCAGCATGTTTTTCTTGGCCTAGTGTTTTAGATCCTTATCTCTCATCACTGGAGACCCCTAGAGCCATGCCCTTGACAATCTAGAACTTTCTGTGAAGTAGATGCAATACTACGAAGAAAAATGTAGGAGGGAGGATCCCCCAGGACAACCTGACAAGGAATAAAAGGAAATGGGAAACTTAGAGGGCCCCACACTGGGCTAGATATTCTTCAGCATTGCAGTAGAAGCCATGAGTTCTGCCTGTAATGACTCTGTACTTGAAAATGGTGTTTCCAGTGTGACCTTTCTCCCTGTTCTTTCAACAGTGGAGCTGCTGTCACTGATAATAAAAGGCAGTCGTGGCTATTCCTGACTGCAGCCAATTAGAATTACCTTGAGAAGTCAACAAGGGTAACTTGGTTGCTAATGAGGGCAGCTGACATCTTGGCACAGGCCTACTTGCCTGATCGTGAAGAAAAGGAAAAAACTTATCCCACTGAATGGTCTCCTTCCCGCACCAAGCACCTCCAACAACTACTATTCCATGAGGACCAGCTTTGACCAACGGAACGTGACTCACTAGGCAAAGGGACTTCTTCCACCCGCTGGGTAGTGACACCAAGTAGCTTTGCCCTTAACAGCAAATACTCCTTGTCGTGGTTAATCTTTACTGTTGGATTTGGGGTCACCTAAGAGGCACACCTCTAGGTGTGCTTCCAGAGGTTGAACTGAGAAGGGAAGACCCGCCATGAATGTGAGCAGTGCCATCCCATGGACTGAGAGACTAAACTGAATAAGCCAGGGAAAGGGAGAAAATGAGTGAGCTCTAGTATTCATCACTCTCTGCCTTCTGACTGTGGCCTCAATGTGGCCAGCTGTCCAACATCCCTGCTGCCTTGCCTTGCCTTCCCGCCATGATAGACTATGCCCACTGGACTGTGGAGTGGAATAAACCTTTCCGTCCTTAGGTTGCTTTTGTCAGGCATTTGTCACAGCACTGAAGAAAGTGACTGATAAGCCAGATGTGACATAACAATAAAGAAACAAGCAGAGGCAAACTCAGAATGAAGCTAAAGACGTTTAAGCTTATGGACCTGAGGCTTGAGGTGTAGCTCAGTAGTGAAGCATTTACCTAACACAAGCAAGGTCTTGTGTTTGAGCCACAGCACTGAGAAAGAACATTTTGAGGTCTACCATTCACATGGTTGTGTGATTTGTTAAGGTTACAGAAGCTCGCCAGTTGGCTTTACCACACTCAGTCAAAGCTGCTGTCTCTTTCCATCCAAACTTACACACTGTCATACTGGCTGGTACAACCATTTTGGAGGATTCATTAAGGAGAAATCAAGACAGGTATAAATTAGGCTTTGGGGTTCTGTGTGCCATAAGTAGGTGGTCTGCAGTCACTCTTTACTAGCTGTCCAGTGGGGAAATGGCTTCAAGAATAGCCCCAACCATGGTGCCAACCTATTCTAGCATTGCCATACTGAGGTCCAGGGCCAAGGCTCTGCTCAGAAAGAAGAGTGCCCCTGGAACCCAGCACTAGGTGTGTGGGTAGTACAGCAGAAAGAAGATGTGAACAAAACAGTCTGAGGGAGGATTCGTCCTGTCACCCATGATGTGAAGTATAAGCATAGGACTAAGTTGCTACCATCAGTAGTCATGGGTTCTAGGACTGAAATGAGTAATACTGTGAGTCAGTTATATGCTAGTCATTTGTTCCCTTTTTAATGGGAATGATGTCCAATGGGATTTATGAGAATTCCTGTTTGTAGGGCACAAACTGCTGCAGTCTTAGAAACAGCCAGTGTACCCGGCTGTGAAATCATGTGTGTTATGCACCCCATCCATCAATATAAATATCATTTTTATTATGCTGGAGGAAAGATTAATTATCTTCCCTTTCTCTCTACAGAAAACATCACATAATCATTGAATATGAAGAAGTGATGAAAGAGTGTTCAGCCAAAAGAAAATGTAGAGAAAATATGACAGTGGTGTACCAGGCAGTTAATTAATACAAAATCCTATTATTTCTCTTTATTTTGTGATATTTGTGACATTTTCTCCCACTAAATAAAGGCTTGTTTTCAATTCTAATCTTATATTGGTAATTTTGTATTGTTCCTAAAGGTATCCCTCTACATGGTATAAGCCTTAAGTTCAGCCCTGGATCAGTCTGTCTTTATTTATTCCTTATCATTTCTAATGGGAGAAGCCTTTGCCTCTTCTCCCCCTACATACGTGATATATGTCCAACACATGCCAGGCTCTGCACCAGTAGTGAGAACACAGGGAGAGTGGAGCAGATCTCCCTTCCTATGCGAGACTGGGAGACAGAGAAGATGCTGAGAGAAGGACTTACCAGAGAAAATATTTCCTCTGAGAATCCTTAAATATGTAAGATGTCCCTGGACAAAGAGTTAGAGAAAACATAGGCCAATGGTGTAGGGTCCTAGGTTGGGACAGGCTCAGTAGAACATACTCAGTAAATACCTAGTGAATTAAAACAAGTAAATAAACGTTGTGACTGGGGTCAGGGTTGAGATGCTATGGCAGAGATGAGGGGTGCACATCAATCCCTTCCCACAGCAGCTAGCAATAGAGAGAAGAATGAGAGTTAGGGTAGACGTGATGCAGTTCCTGATGCTGAAGTTCTGATCAGCACATGCAAAGGCCCTGGAGTCAGGGAAAGATCAGAGTGCAGCTCTGTGTGGCTGGACCACAGTCGTGAGATTTGTAAAGGAGAAGTTTTTGAAGGAAAGTTGCCAATTGAAAAGGTGGTGAAATATGATAAGTCTGGCAAGAATGGGGCTAGAGATGACCATACCTCAAAAGCCTCATAAGTCATGACAAAATATGGGGCTCTGTGTGGAATGCTATGGTGAGGTGCTCTCAGGGAATGAAATGGCACGCTCGGATCGGCAAGTTAGAAAGACTGGCTTCTGCAGCTGACAGAAGGAGGGAGAAGGAAGGACATCAACAGCTCGGCTCAGCTCCCCTCCCTGGTGACAAATACCCATCAGAGAGGGTGTGGCACCAGAAGAAGGGAACACCCTGAGGAACTCTGTGTGCCTATTGCAGAGGCAAGTAATCAAGGCTAGGGCCTGGCTGTCCCTTCCCAAAGCCAGCCACTCTCACAGAAGACCCATGGTGTTCAGTGGAGGGTATTTCTTTATGTACAGAGATTGCTATGTTCAAGTATGGCGAGTCTATGTGGTGTTTCCTGTTTTCTCATCCCCTCCTAAATTTCTGTCCGTTGACTTCCTGTTGGAATTTGCCATTGGGAACCACACTAAAAAAAGGATAGCAAGGAATTAGGATCACTGCATTCAGTCCTCATGGTCTCTCATTAGAAGGCTCCAGTCTGACCATATCTCAGATTCTTCAAGACAAGCCATCTCTACATGCCCTTTCATCCCAGTTCAATATCTACTTCCCTTATCCTTCCACTAGGGTCTGAGTGGCTATGACTCCCCTCACCAGCTATGGAATCACCCAGCACCCTTCTGGTTGAGTTAACCGTAATGCGTGAGGGACCTGTTGGGACCCTCACTGTGTCCCACACATGCCCTTGCCACAGCAAGCTGAGCTGTCATGAAATAATCTCTTCTCCCTTAAGTCAGGCACACCCCTCCCCCCCCCACACACACACACAAGCCCACAGCCACCATGCAAAGAATCTTTCCATAGTTCAGCCTTGCGCCCTGCACCCACTGAGCAGCCAGCACCATTCTGAACCTCTTTCCTGCTTCTGGCCCTGGACTGGAGTTTGCCTTGAATTCTGGGCCTGGGGAACATTCTCGCTATTTATGTCAGCCAGGGTGCTCCTACAGGGATAGGGATGGGGTTGGAAAGCCCTGGGGAACCCATCACCAAGTAACCAATGACTGAGATTCCTGCTTCCCCAGAAGGAGCTAGAAACCCCTGCCACATTGTTGTTCTCAAATCACCATTCTCAAGTCTGTCTGCTGACCTGTGGCTGGCTATAGGCATGTCACCTGGTTAGGTGTGAACGGGTTATTACAGCATTGTAAGTTCCTACTCCTCTACCTTGGAATACAGGCATCCAGGGCAGGAACTTGCTCACAACTGTCTCCCAGGGCCATGTCCAGTGCCCAGAAATGGTAGTTATTGAGTAAGTACCTGTTGACCGACAACAGATCAATTACTAGCCTCAGGTCATCTGCTGACCATCTTCCTCTTTCCCCAGAACAAGACAGAACCCCATGGAGCCAGGAGCCTTCAGGTTCCATAACTCCACCATCTACAGCCTGCTGAGAAGCATCCTCTAGTACTGCATCTATTCCTGGTGACTGTTTCTGTTTCCTCTACTACAGGCTTCGAAGGACTGCCCTCTTTGGAGCTACTTTCTCCTTGCCTCATTAGCAACTGTTTAACAGAACTGATCACAAGAATGTACCGTTTGACTTAATAGTAAACCTTAATTTATGCTAAATATTTAAAAAGTAACTTTCTTTTCTTTTTCTGGTGTATCACGCCTGCAATCCCAGCAGTTGGGAGGCTGTGGGAAGAGAGGGTTGGCCTGAGCACACAGGACTGCAGAGTGAGACACTGTCTCAAAAGAAGAGGAAAATCACTTCCCAGATTTCCTGTCTACAAAACTGTGAGTGAACTCCCAGCAGAATTTGACCCCCTTCCTGTTCCTTGGGCAAGTGATTGGTTTGTCTGTTGAGCCCCAGTACCTCCCTGTGAAGGTAATTCCATGCATCATATATGAACCTCATTCGTTATTTTTCTACAAAACAAGATGGGGCTCTTAGAGACATGACCCCGCCATTGATGTTTTCGACCTCGACCACTCCTGGCCAGGTATGGGAGTAACCTGATTGCTGAAAATTTAATATTTTCTTCCAGGCTCTAGATGCCAAGAACAGCCACCCTCCCTGCACCCCCACCTCCCACTTGGATAATTAATAAAGAGCTGAACCTCCCAAATCTCTCTGGGGGAGCTTTTCTACCCCAGACGAAGGAATTTCAGGAGCCAAATGAAGGTTGGTTGGAAGAGTATTCTCTGAAGTGTCTGACCTTAGCCTATGGTGTCCTTTCCCACCTCTACAGACTGACCCACTCTCTACAGGTTCCCTTGACAGAGTCCACAGTAGCCTGAGGCTTCTCTCTAATCTGAGTGATGTAGCCCAGCCAAACTATCACGTACCATGGCTTGCTGTATCATCACCTTCAATATTAGCTACCTCTCGGGGTTTGTTACAGAACATTCCAAAATCTGTACGTGTCTCTCTGACTAAATTATGAGCTCCCAAAGGGCAGAAACTGTTTTAGATTCCTGTTGGCTTGGGTGGAAGTTGATTTTAGGAAACTCAGTGACTTGGTCAGAGACCTCTAGAGAGCAAGTCTGGGGAGCGGGGCAGTGAGGTGTGTGTGTGTGAAGAGGATGTGAAGGGTTTATTGTGTGAGGAGGGTATATGTATGTGTGAGGTGTGTAAGAGAGAGAGGTGTGTATGAGGCATGTGTGTATGAGGTGGGTGTGATTGTGTACATGTGAGGGGTGTATGTGTAAAGAGGGTATGAAGGGTTTACGTGTGTGTGAGGAGTGTGAGTGTGTGTGTGTGTGTGTGTGCATCAGAGGTGAGCTGTGATACAACTGTGCTATGAGGGAGGAGCTGTTGTGGGTACAAGGCCCTGTTTGGAGGAAAGACTACCTTTAGGGTGTGAGAGAAATCTATGGCTTCAAAAGGAAAAGGCAGAATGATCAGATGACAACAGTGTTGCTGAGTCCCAAGAGTCATCACCCAAACTCTCAGGTGGACTGGTCACCAGACAGAGGAGGCTGTTGGAGCCACCAGCTGGGAAGCTGATGGTGGCCTTCAGGGGCCCTCGAAGAATGATGTCACCAAAGGACAAAGCTACAAGAGTGACGGAGTGGGAGACAAGGCAGAGGCAGCATTGGAGGAAGTCCGGGGGTGAAGGAAGTCAGCACACAGGAGGCATTCCTGAGCACAGTTTCTCATAGAAATGTGGAATGGCTGGATATTTTAATAAACTGTCACAGTATTATAAACCATGTTTATGGGACAGGATAAAAGGAGCCTTTGGGGTGTGTGTGTGTGTGTGTGTGTGTGTGTGTGTGTGTGTGTGTGTGTTTCCTGCTTGCAGTACTGGGCTTGAACCCTACCCCTTGTATGTTCTGGGTAAACACTGCAACACTGAGCTACACTCTAGCCCTGAAAGGAGCTAAGGTGCATTCAAAGGAGAAGGGAGCATTCAAAGATGATGGTAAGCCAGGTCTGGGTAGAAAAGCGTGGGATCCTCAGTCCAGATGGAGGCCACACTCAGGAGGGAGAGAGGCGTTTCCTGTGAGGTGAGAATGAGGGAAAGAAAGAAAGGCAAAGAAGATGGATATTTGAGGAGATGGTTTCCCTGGCAATTTTGCCAAGTTCTTAAAATGGTCCTGCCCCCCCCCCCCCACTATGAAGAAGCACTATGTTAGCTTCTGGTGGCTCCCAAGCCTCTTACAGAGCAAGACATTTCCACGGTTGCCTCAAAGATGGCTTCCTTTAATATTTTACAGTGCTCTCCTGGACAGCACGCTGGGGCAGGCCCAGAGAAGAACCATGGAGGGTCCAGAGAGGCAAGACACCTCCTTCAGAAACAGACAGGTCACTACGAATAATGTTTTTAAAAAAGGCTTACTACCAATTAACACAAAGATGGGACAGAAAGAACCAGGGGAAAGGCAACTCTAAACTCTATTCTCTGTACTCTTCCTCTTTATAACCTGGCAGAAGCTAGCAAGAGGCCAATCCCATTTACAAGGACAGCAGAGACTCTGTCTCCTCCCTGACTCGTGCCCTCACCATGCATCATAAATATTCCCAGAGTCATAAATATCCCTGATGAGGAAGCAGAAGGCTCTTAATTGGCTCCAAGTAATTTCATGGTGGAGGGTGCCAGGCGAGGCTCACAGAATGGGACGAGGAGGGGGAGGGGCGTCCCAGAAGGACACTGAAGTCTGATCTTCCATGCTGCATCTCTGTGTGAATTTAAACCATGAAAGTGAAAACTGGCTCGTGAAAAGATCACATTCTTCCTTTGTCTCCAGCCAGTTCCCTTCTGGTTAAATCTTACGGCAGTTGATGTCCTTATTCTATACCATTGGAAAATGAGAGAACCACGACTGGCATTTGTTTTTAAAAAAAGTTAGAATAATAAGCAAGTGTCTTCATGCAATAATGTACTGTGTAGCAATAAAAAAATGTGGGCTACTAACCACAGAATATGGAGGAATTTCAGGGACAGTCTATAACACTAGGTACAGTGGGTCTGTAATCACAGCACTCAGGAGGCTAAGGCAGACACATCTTGAATTTAAGGCTAGCCTGAGCTACACAGCAAAGTCCCTCACTAGCTTGAGCTATATAATGACATCTTGTAGTATGTCTTAGTCAGGGTTTCTATTCCTGCACAAACATCATGATCAAGAAGCAAGTTGGGGAGGAAAGGATTTATTTAACTTACACTTTCATACTGCTGTTCATTATCAAAGTAATTCAGGACTGAAACTCAAGTAGGTTGGGAAGCAGGAGCTGATGCAGAGGCCATGGAGGGATGTTACTTACTGGCTTGTTTCCCCTGGCTTGCTCAGCTTGCTTTCTTATAGAACCCAAGAATACCAACCCAGGGATGGCACTACCCACAAGGGGTCATCCCACCCTTGATCATTAATTGAGAAAATGCCTTACAGCTGGATCTCATGGAGGCATTTCTTCAAGGGAAGCTCCTTTCTCTGTGATAACCCAGTTTCTGTCAAGTACACAAAACCAGCCAGTACATAGCAGTAATATATTAAAATCTGCTCTATGTTCCCAACACGCATGCTTCTCAACACCTGCCCAAATGTTTTGGATTCATGAATGAAAGACATAAGCATGCAACCTTTATATTTTAATAAGCCATAATTAGCTCAATGGCTGGGCCATTCCTGAACCTCCCCTCTGATATTTCTGAATTAATACTTATTAAATCTATATTTTATCTTTGCTGCCCTGAACCCTTTCAGGCAGCCCTCTTAGGGTTGCTTTCCCCCTTGAACCTACATTTGGGGCAGTCTCTCCCTCCTGCACCTTCTGGGAGGTGGTCTGTCCCCTACACCCATCTCATGGCAGAATGCCTCTTCCTGTTTTCTCTGTCCCTTCCTGGGAATCCTAAAAGTCCCACCTCTGTCTCCCTGCCCAACTATTGGCTGCTGGTAACTTTATTGACCAGTCAAAAACTAACTTCGGTCAGGCTTCTTTTAGTCCTATGGGCTAAAACCACATTTCAAACAGGTTTTTTGGGTAGCATAATTAACATGAAAACACAAGCCACTACACTATCTCATGAAAATCACAAAATAGGAAAGTAGTGCTTATACTACATACACAAAAGAGCATGTTGTGAACACATGTGAATCGGGTGTGATGTTTATACACACAAGTTCTAGAGCATAGGCTAATTACTATAGGTAAGCAGACAGGGATAACAAAAACCTAGGAGTCATTGTAAGTCATTCCCAAGGTTCAGGAATGGATGAGATTTCACCTGTGCCTATATCACTTCCAGTTCTGCCAGAAGACCCTGGAAAGGAACCCAATCTGGGTTTTGTACCCTAGGAAATTTGACTTACTGGGCTAAAACATGCTGAGGGACACCTTGTTTAGAAGCCAGACTGCAACAGAGCCCAGGCTGTCCTAGCAAAGTCCTTCCTATCTCAGGATGCTGCATTCAGTGGTTATATGTGAAAAAAGGGGAGAGCTGGTTGTGACAAGGTCACCCGGCAAACCGTCCTGCATGAGATTCCCTTTACAGAATATCCTATTTCTCTACTTCCTGTGACAAAATGTCTGGCACAAGCACCTTAATGAAGGAAGGTTTATTTTGGCTCATGGTTTGAGAGAATACGATCTACAAAGATGGGGAAAGTATGGAGCAAGACCACAAGGTGGCTGGTCACATTATATGTGCACTTAGGAAGCTGAGGGGGAATGTTGGTGTGCCTGCTACACTGGCATACACACTTTCCCCTCTAGTTCTTTTTATTCAATCCGGGTCCTTATCCCATGAGATTACCCACATTCAGACTACGTTTTCCCTACTCAGTTAAATACCTCTAGAAACAAACACCTTCATGGATAAGCCTAGAAGGGTCTTAAATCCAGTCAACTTAATGATGAAGATTAACCATCACAAACCTACCCCTTGTTAACTTGGTATCCAAACACATCATTTTAATCCCTAACATTCCACTTTCGGCCTCATAAAAGGCCCACACCCATCTCAGAATACAAGATGTATTCAGTTCTTCTCCAAGAGACTCCTAAGCCTTAATGGTTCTAAATTGTTCAAGCCTCCAGAGTCTTCTGATACTCAGAGTAATCTCCTAACTGTGAGTTCCTGTGAAGTTGAAAATAATAGTAAGTTTCCAGGGCTGGAGAGATGGCTCAGCAGTGAAGAGCATTTACAGAGAACCCAAATTCAGTTCCCAGCAACCATGTCAGGTGGTTCACACTACACCCAATTCCAGCTATAAGTGATCCAGTACCCTCTTCTTGACTCTGTGGGTGCCCCATTCCACACACATATTAAAAATAAAATAAATCTCTTTTTAAAGCTACATATCTTCAATATATAATAATAGAATAAACATTTTATTCCAGAAGAGAGATTGAACTGAAGCAAGACCGGAAACCCATCAGAGTAAACACCAAATCTGTAAGCTCCAAACCCGGCATCTGGTGCCATGGTAGAATATCCTGGGCTCCAACAGCCTTGGGCAGCCCTGCTCCTCCAGGGCTGCCTGCTTTTAGCACACACACAGCCTCTCTCTTGGGCTAGGTCTATTTTGCACCTTCAGTTTTCCTCAGAAGATGTGACATGGTCCTGGCATCTCAAACATCCTAGGGCCATCAATGTAACTGATCATTCACTGTCACAGCTGTACCCACTGGCCTCTCAGAGCATGTCTGTAGGGGGTCCAATCTTGCTACCCATTGCCTCTTTCACCTCGTGGCTTGCAGGACCTGATGAAAGCCTCCATTAACCACCCTAAAACTTGCACAATCAACACCACATAGATAATGCTGACAAGTTCTTCAGCCAGCTCAATATGGTCTGGCCCACTTCTGCCACAGTTGTAATGGCCTCTATGTGCCTTGGTTGCCAAACCTGAGGGGGAAAATCTTCCACAGGCAATTGTTTTGAAGTAGAAAACTCCTTAAAAGAGTTTTAAATGAGAAAGCTACGTTCTCCATTCAGTTCCCTCCTTTCAGATACATTTGTATTTTCATAGGCTGGAGCTTTAGATATGTGGGGTCTTGCTCTCAAGATATATATTCTATTCCTAGTTCAAAGCGAAAGGTTTCTCCTTAATTGTGCTAATCTCTCTAACAAGTCCAGCTGCTTTCTGTGCACCCTCAACCGCAGCTTCCTCCACCTCATGCTCTTACCCTGCAGACAGCTCACATCCCTGCTTTCTACTCCACTGCTGATCTTCCTCATTGCAAGCCAGGATGAGAGCAGTGAGCAGTGGTCACAGCACCGCCTGGGGATTACACTCTCTTGAAATGTCCTGTTTAAAAAAAATCTTCATCTTTTGGATTCAGTTTCACTCTAATTTCTCATAACATGGGATGGATACAGATTCTTTGTCAAAATAAAACATCAATGGCCTCTAATTAAGTTCCCAATAGAGTTCGTATTCCCCTCTGAAACCTCATGAGCAAAGTCTTACTGTTTATATTCTCTATTCTGATCCTTCCAATTCCCACCAGAATGGTCCACTAAGCTTCATTTACAACATTATAGGGCCTCTCTAGTCCATACCTCAAATTCTTCTCATTTGTGCCATAAACCAGTACCAAAGATCTATGAAGTACAGTCAGGTTTGCCATAGCAACAACCCTACTTCTGGTACCAATTTTCTACCATAGCTACTTTTCTCATTGCTATGACAAAACATCTGACAGCAATGACTTAGGACAGGAAGGGTTTATTTTGATTAATGGTTTGAGGGAATACAACCCATCACAGACAATAGGTGTGGTTTCAGGAGTGAGACAGCTGGTCACATTGCATAGGTAGCCAGGAAGGAAAGAGAGATAAATGCTGCTGTAAGTGGCTTCTTTCTTCTTCCTCTTTCTACCTCAGTCAAGGGGATGTTGCTGTCTACGTTCAGGGTAGGCCTTCAGTTAAACCTCTCTGGACATGCCCCAAAAGACCCTAAAAGGTGTATCTCCTAGGTAATTCTAAATCCAGTCAAGCTAAGAATAATGAACCATTAGAGTAATCTATTCAGGAAAAGAAAGTATGAACGGTGGTTGGGAAACAGTCATAGAGGTGGAGGGAGGCAGGACCTGAGAAAGAGTAGGAGTGAACTTTCTGGTGAAAATGTTCCATAGAATTTCATGGGACTTTGTTTTGCCCAGGTGATTATAGATGTTAAGACTCAGCAAATGATTCACATGTCTTAGTGTTCTATTGTTATGAAGAGACACCATGACCAAGCAACATTTATAAAGGAAAGCATTTAATTGGGGGACTTGCTTATGACTTCAGAGACTTAATCCATTATCATCAGGGTGGGAACAGGACAGAACTACAGGCAGGCCTAGTGCTAGAGAAGAATCTGAGAGCTTTACATCCTCAGACAGCCAGCAGAGAGAGAGAGAGTCAGAGTGGGCCTGGCTCAACAAGGCTATGGCTCTTAATCCTTCTCAAACAGTTTACACTCTCGGGACTAAGCACACAATTTTATGAGCCTATAGGGACCATTCTTATTCAAACCATCAGGACACATGTTGTTGATGCTAAGTTTGCAGACAGAAGAATAAGGAAGTATAATGATTCATATGCTGAAGAGAAAAGTGTACTAATGTCTGCAGTTTGCTTTGAAATTTATCATGAAAATGAGATGGATTCATGGGTAGATAGAGGGATGACTGATGGATAAGTTAATAAGAACCTCTTTAATAAAATGTTAATGGCAGGGTCTGGGTGGCTCATAGTGCACCTCATCACTATGCAAGTTATTTTTTCATTCAAATATTTCACAATAAAATAACAAAGAGGTAACTTTTAAATAGCAATGATTAACTGTTTACCTAGGCACAGGGAGTTTAATTAAGATTTTCCTAATCCCATTATCCTAATGTTATAGGTCAGAAAGTTGAATTCAGTGGCTAAGTGGTTTGCTCAGACACATGGCTAGAAGCACTGAGCTAGACCTGCTGGATTCTCCTACAAGCTTGTAGGAGAATTTCCCACCCCAATTAATTTAAATATTAATACAACAAGAAGCCTGTGATTGGGCAGTGGAAAAGAAAGGTGGGCAGAAATTTTTAGAGAAGGGAGACTGAAGACAGAGAGAGAAAGAAGGAAGATGGAGGAAGAGGAAGACAATCCAGATTCTGTGTGGCTTTAAATAGCCACAGGTAGCTATGAATATCTTATAAGGGGCAGATAATTATAGGACAATTTGTCTTATCTAGGTGGGCAAATTATATCAGTATCAATTGTCTCTGAGTTCACTGTGTGGGTATCTTGTGGGGTGAGAAGTTACTGATATAAATCTGTCTTATAAATTACAAGCCTCTAGAGTTTTGATTTACCAGGTTACTGGGATTTGGGACCGCGCACCACAGGGGGTGGATGGCTGGGAATATGAGCAGAATTTGAAGCAAGAGAATGGCAAGATGGGCGGTTGCAGCATGGGGTTAGCCATGGAGGCAGCGAGGTTGCCCGCGCCAGAGAGTAGCCAATGATACCGCAGGATGGTACATTTTTTTTAATATTTCCCACAACACATGCTGACACTTAGAACTCCACAGGCTTTCTGCATTCAGGGAGAGGGGCATGTGTTTTCACCCTTTTTCTGTACATGCTCCTCCAAGGCAGGATCCCTCTCAACCTTCCTTCCTACTACTGAATTTAGACTGACCTCAAAGGGATGAGGGATGCATTTCTGATCCCCAGTCATAATCCATCAACAGCCCTATGAATATTAACTAAACACTATATGTTTAGGGACTTTGAAGAAATTTAAAATAGTGTCTACATTTAAGAGGCTACTAGAATAGTTAACCTAGTCTGGAGAACTAGACTCTCAACCCAGGCATAATGGTACATACCTATAATTTCAGAATTCAGGAGGGTGAGGCATGAAGATATAGCATAGCTTGGACTACACAATGAGTAGCCTGGGCTGATGTCAAGAAGGAGGAGAAGGAGGAAGAAGAAGAAGAAGAAGAAAAGAGTGAAAGAGAGAGGGGGAAGAACAAGTTAGATTCTCAACTTGACTTTGGCATGGATTGTGTGACCTTGAACAAGCTACTTCAAGTCTCCTCTTCTATGCAATGAGAACTTGTCTCACAAGTGCTCCCAACCTTCATGTTTCTGTGACTTTGACCCATGGATGTATACAATTTATGCTAATGGATGCAGATGAGGTAAAATGTCTTGTGCTGGGTGGAAAGTTGACTTCTCTGAAGCAGGGTCTAAGAAGGACTTCAAAGAATTTCCATAGAGGGGAACAAACATCATTTTAAGTAGAGAAAGGGCAGCCTTGGGGGCCTGGAGGCGGGACAAGCAGACTACATGGTGTAACATGGGTACATGTGAACAAATGTTGATTTGCTCCTAGATATGGCATTGATAATAGACCAAAGAAATCATTTCATCCAAGTCTAGCTTGGCAAAGCAGTGAGTTTATGGGGGTCACTTATGGGAACACAGGTGACTCAAAGGTTGCACCCCTAAGAATCCCGCCCTGTGAGGGGGATGACCTACAAAGTCTGCTGATAACCCCAGAGCTCCTGATATAGCTTGCAAATAGTTAGTTGATCACAGCATCTCGTCTTCCCAGCAATTGTTTGCTGATCGTACAACCTTGGAGAGGGTCCCTGGGGATCTTGTTAAATTCCAGGAGTTTCCTGAGCCTTTTAAGTTTCATTTACTTCCTGGCCTTGTATGTTTTACTTCCCGAATCTTAGAAGCCTCCTTTCTTCCTTCAAAGGGGAATGGTTCCATTTTGGAGGAAATAGCGGCATAGAAAAAATACTAACAGACTGGGCTTGAGAGGCCACACAGGGACTAAAGTGAGATAGAAGTTTTGACCTTAACATCAGAAAAAGATCCATCCCAGGGGGCTGAAGCATAATGATGTGTGAGGAGATTGGTATCTGAAAAAGATTAATCTGGTTATTTATAGCATGGGTAAAGGAAAAACACTGGCAAGAAATCACCCAAGTGCCACCTTATCATCAAGCTGTGCAGCAAGCTCTCTGACCCTCTGGTCTTCCGTCCTCAGCTTGTTGGTGCTCCCATAAAGTGCCTCAGGACAGGAGGAGGCCAGGCTCAACCGACACCCCACCTCAAATGCAATAGCAAGCACACAGCACACATGGGAGTTCTGAATGATGCTTATTCTAAAAGAAGAACCAACAGACCTCAACTGAATAGCATCAATAAATGACAGAAGTAAGTAGTCAGGGTAAGAGAGATGGCTCAGCTGGTGAAGGACCTCACCACCAAGCCGGACAACCTCAGTTTGGTTCCTGGTAGAAAGAAACAACTCCCAGAAGTTGTACTTTTACACACATGCCACGGCAATCACACACACACACACACACACACACAGAGTGAATGAATAGATGCAGAAATACGTTCCAGACAAATATGCCAAAAAGAGGTTTTAGGAGGATGATGTCAAGCTATACCTCGAAAGATCAACTGAGATGATATTACATTTTTAATTGAGGTTGAGCTTGACCAGAACTGAGATCCTCGAAGAGCTGGGAGAGTCATTGTGCCTGGAACTGGAAAACTGCTGGACCTTTCTCACTCCCTCTGTCTCATCTTTACCTGTTAACACCCAGCCCACCTCAGGCCCCATGGGGCTCTGTGCCCAGTCTGGTTCCTTCCACAAAGACCTGCTCTTTTCTTCTCCTCGGTAGCTTCCCTAAAGTCACTTTGGGGGCTCTCTCCTAATCCTTCATCCCCTTTCTTCCTCACCTAAACACACATTTAAGAGCTTTGAACCCTGTAAAACCAGTCCAGGGTCCAAAAAAAAAAAGCATTTAGATCCTTGAGAACGTCGTCTTGACTCTCTCAGTTCCTGAAGGAGCATGAGGTCCTGAGTGACCTCATGGTGTGTGTCTCATCTGTGCTGCATACAAAATCGCCTAAAAGCCTCGAGTTCCAGTCAATCATTTACCTCTTGTCCTTTCTGTCAGGGTTGCAAGGAGCTGTCATTCAGTTTTGGTCATGTGTCATCCAGGCCTATCACCATCACAAGGGTAAGAATGTGTCATCCGAATTTATCACCGTCACAAGGGTAAGAATGGGTCATCCAGGCCTAACATGGCCACAAGAGCAAGAGACCCCACTTCTAAGTTGGCTCATTCACTTGACTCACTAGTTGGTGGCTCGCTTCTGTCTAAGGACCGGGTTCTACTCCATGTAGGCTTCTCTGTGTGGCCATTTGGCATGACTTTCACTGATGCCACTTCTATGTCATTTATGCATCACAAAGGCCCTGCCCCTTCCGTGCGAAAGAGGAGCACAAAAGACCCCAGGGTCAGCAGAGGACAGCCTGAAGCCTAGCTCCACAGACTATAGGGCGATTCAGAGTCCAAGAAAAGAAAAAGTAGTCCTCACATACCGTGGATGAAAGCCACAAAGCGAGAGGACATAGCCTCTGTCCCCTGAAGCTTCTGAGCCAGTGCGAGATGCTTTCACAGAAATCACTGCTCTTTGAATAAAACCCAGTCTCCCAAGCTCTGTGCCCACCTATTTCTCTGCTCATCGGCGCCTCTCTCACTGTGCTTCAACTTCACCAGTCTTTTCTCTAATTCTCTCACAGATCGCGCCCCTACCTTCCTTGGGGTCTTTGCACTGGCCGGTCCCTGGAATGCCCTCCCCAGTTTTGCATAGCCAGGTACTTCCTGTCATTTTAGGTCACCAGGCATTTGCGGCATGATACTTTCCTGAGTATTCCTGAGCGTTTGTGCTCTGTCTCCTGTCACCGTGACACGAGCTGCAGAAGAACACGGCTTCTAAGTCCTCCGCATGGCTTCATCCCTGTCTTAGAGCAGTAGGTGCTAGGCAAGTCAGGAGTGAATGTAGCTCCTTCTGTCCAAGCAAATTGTACCTGTGCTTCCCTCTAGAATACTGGGACCGCAAGCCCCAGCCACACTACTTGGCTAGCTTGCCTTCCAAGAGTAGGTAAATTGCAAGCCCGGTCTCTAAGCTAACTTTGCTGCCTAACAGGTGGGCAGACAGCACAGCTCTGCCTCGCCTGTTCTTCTCCTGCCCTAACTGGCCCAGGCCTGACTCTAGGACAGGTCTTCACTTTGGGTTCCCTTGGCTTGATTTCCAGGGTCCCGCCCTCCTCCAGGGAAATACCATTCCAAAGTCATTATGCTGAGCATGGCTTTCTGGCTTTCCTGGGCTGAAAGACGGAAAACAGTCACTCATTAACACCCCAAACGCTTCTCAGAGGAAGCGACATGACGCACCAGGACCCCCACGCGTATTTATTTTTAAAATATGTTTTTCAATTTGAAAGCTCACGGCCGTTGCAGGTCTGTGGGTCCCCTCACCTGCTGCGGTGTGTGATTAGCCAGGCCTTTCTCACTGGGCGGCATGGACAGCTAATGGACTCAGGCTCCCCATGCATGTTTATCTTCAGTTAATTAAAATTTTGCCAAATCTTCCTCACAGCCCTTGCTCACAGCAAGGCAAAGCCTTGGCTTGTGGCCCTGATCTGGGCTGGCAGGCTGGATGGGGGCGGTCATCCTATTAAATATTAATCTAAGAAAGCAATCAGGCCTATGGGCTTCCACCCCTGAAGTTCTCCCGCTGGGAAGTCACAGATCGATGCCAGAGCTCAGCGCCTGTGGCAACTCTTCCTGCCAGGCCTTGGTCAGCATCAGACGCAGTTTTTCAGAAATGTTTGATGATAAATCTGGGCAGGATTCTGAGCACTCTCTCTTAAAAACTGGGGTGAATTATACCACAGGTCTGCCTTGGAAAGGGATGTTAAGCACAGTGTGAACGTGCACCTTATAAACGGAGAATGGACCAATTTGACAGCATTTATTTGGAAGTGCTGGGTTAGGTCACAAGTACTTCACACATCAGTTGCCCATTCGGAAACCGTCTCTGAGGGAAGGGGAAGCTGAGGGCAGAGCTGACTCCTCGGAGCCTTCCCTAGCCCTTCGGAGATTTGGGGAAGCTGCCAAAGGTCACCTTCGTCTCCTAAGTTGCTCTTAGTCCTGTCCTGCCTCCCAGATCATTCCAGTGGGTGCTTTTTGGCAAATTTGGGAGACACAGAAACACCCTATGGGGCCCCAGGCGGTAGTGGCCCATGCTTTTAATCCCAGCACTTGGGAGGCAGAAGCACACAGATCTCTGGGTTCTAGGCCAACCTGGTCTACAGAGCAAGTTCCAAGACAGCCAGGGCTACAGAGAGAAACCTGTCTCAAAAACAAAAACAAAACAAAAACAACAAAAAGAAACAGTGTACTATGCTTTTGATTTTATCACTCAGAAGGATCTGCCATGTCCAGTACCTGGGTCAGTGACCACATTTAGAAAGAGGATCTTTACAAATGTAATTGCTAAGAAAGGTGGGCCTTGGTCCAAGGACTAGCGTTTTTAGAAGCATAGATAAAAGAGGCGTGGAGGCATGTGTACTGCCAATGAGGAGAGAGGCAGAGACTGGAATGATGTAGCTACAAGTCAAGCATCTCCAAGGAGCGTCAACAGCCACCTGCAGCTGGAAAGCAGCAAAGACAGATCTTCCCCAGAGCCCCAAAAATCCCGGCCCTGCTGACACCTGGACACCTGGCTCTGGACCTCTCCAGAACCAGGGAGAATAAACATCTGTTGTTTTAAGACACCAATTTTGTAGTGTTTACAGTGACAACCTTAGACATTAACAGGCCTACACTCTGGGGCTTCCTTCTCTGCAGACTCTCTGCAGACTGTCAGTCACCCTGAGCCCTTCTCCTTCTGGGAGGTTGAAGACAAAGAAATCCCAACTTCAGTTTAAGACGTGGGATAAAGCTAAGGACACAACCCCCTCACATCTTGACTTTTACCTGGGTTTCTGGAAGCATCACAGTTCATGCCTTTGCCTAAGCAGAAGTCAGTGGGTAGAAGAGATTACTCTTGATGGGGATGTCACCCTGCCTCAGGGGTCTTTCAAGTCTCATGAGCTTGTCATCCAGACAGAGGGGACAAGACACTGGCGTGAACTTATACTTGCCCAGGCCAAAATATAGATTTTCATGTTTTGTATTAGTTCCTTCTTCTTTTAAGAGGTAAGTGTTAGGAGGAGGGTGTAACTCAATGGTAGCTTATTAACTGAGTATGTTTGAGGAAATAAAGAAGTAAGCAAAACAGTTGGGCTTAATCTACTTAATACTTCTAGAGTTGAAAGCTGAAAGGGAAACTGAGAAGAGAGACAGACAGACAAAGGCAGACTCAACAACACCATCAGTCAACTGGATCCCAATGACTTCAACCAACTACTTCATCCAACAGCAGGGGAAGCCACGTTCCTCTCACAGTCCTTAAGAGACAGTGCTGAGATCTAGCACCTTTGGGGCTCTAAAGGAAACCGGAATACGTTTAAAAGAATAGAAATCACACAGCCTGTGCTCCCGGGCTGCAAGGAAACAGAAACGAGACATGAGTAGCAGAAAGACAGCTAGAAAAGGCTGATGCCGCTGTACAGTGAACAGCGAATTTACAATAGCAAGTGGGTCAGAGATAAAGTCGAATGAGAGATGTCCAAGCATCTGAAATAAAACAAAAATGTGCAGGACGCAGCAAAAGTGCTGGGAAGCTGGCACGGGGCAGGGGGTGGGGTGGGGTGGGGCCACGGAACGTGTGTTTTGGCAACAAAGAAATAGTAAAATCCATCATCTGAGCTGAGTTTAAGGGCAACAGGAGAAGCTGGGTGTGAGAACATGCCTTTAATCCCAGCACTGAGAGACAGAGACCTCATCTACACAGTTCCAGGCCAGTTAGGGCTACATAGTGAGACCCTATCTATAAACACACAAACAAACAAACAAATAGATGTAAAGAAATAATGTTGGTTCAGTGGTGTGTGTCTGTGGTTCTAGTTACTTAATGGATAAAAATGAGGGCCTGGCCGCTCCTAGGTATGGTTGAGGAGAAGGATTTAATTGTAGACATGAGGAAGAGAATAACCAGAGACATCTGGAAGAATCCAGACTGAACATGGCCATCAGAATAGACTGAGCCATCAGTGGAGAATGAGGTACGAGATAGAGGAAAACTAAAGAAAACCAAAAGGGCAAGAAAAACCAAGAGAGCACATGGCTGAAATAGCAGAGTTTTATAGGAAAGAGAAGCTGCAGGGGGGGGGGGGGATGAAGCAGGGCTGGAGAGGTTTAGAGAAGAGGGTGAGGAAAGGAGGGGGTGGGGTGGGGAGAGAAGGGTGGTGAGAGAAGGGTGGTGAGGTGGTGAGTCAGAAGTGTTGAGAGGGGCCAGAACTCTGAAACAGGTAGTTGATGTGCTGGGAAAGCCAGGCAGCCAGTGTCTGCTTTGATATGTTAATAGCAGTTAACCATTTGTCCTTGATTTCTTCCTGACCTAACACTTAGAAGGCTGAGGCTGGAGGATCACTTGAACCCAAGAACTTGAGGCCAGCCTGGGGTATCATGGCAAGACCCTGTATCTTCAAAAAAAGAAAAATCAAAGAAACTATGAGCAGGAAATCAGCAAAGAAAGCCAGTAAAACTAGAAGCTGGTTCTTTGAAAAGAACAGTAAAATGCATAAGCCTTTAGTCAGACTATGAGGACGAGAAGCCATAGATCAATGACGTCAGAGCTGAAGGGAGATTATCACCACAGTTCTTACAGGCACTAAAAGAATAAAGGGATAGCACAAATAGCTCAGTGCCCGTATTTGACAACCTCAATGAAGTGGGTTGAGTCCTCAGAAGAGAGAATCTGCTGAAATTCATGCCAGAAGAATCTAACAAATCCAAGCATTTTGTGTATGAATGAAGTTGAATCAATGATAAACTGATTGAATAGATTAACCGGTTCAAGTGTCACCAAATATTTAGGGAAACCCCCATATCAATTGTCTACAGTCTCTGAGCAAGAGTGTTTCTTCACTCCATGAAGCCAACATGACCACACTACCAAAACCGGTATCTAATGACTGCAAAATAGTTCCTGTGGACATAAACATAAGATTTCTCAAGAAGGGGCTGGAGAGATGGCTCAGACATTAGGATGCTAGTCCTTCTTGCAGAGGTCCTGGGTTTGATTTTCAGCACCTAAACAGTGGCTCAAAACCTGATGTAAGGCTTCTTTTGGCCTAGATGAATACTGCATGCACATGACACCAGACATACATGCTGGAGAAACACCCAAGCACATAAAAATATAAAACAGACCAGCTGGGCAGTTTGTGTGGGGCATGCCACAGCATATGTGTGGAGGTCAGAAGACAACCTGCAGGAGTTAGTTCTTCTGGGTGGGTTCTGGGGTTGAACTCAAGTCTTTAGGTTTGGTAGTAAGAGTCTTTGCCTTCTGAGCCATCCATTGGCCCACAATAAGATGTGTTAAGGGGGTGGACAGAGAAACTATCTATTATAGTATAGTATAATAACTGTTCCATGTTATTATTAGGTCTTCTTATCTCTTATCGAGTCTAATTGGTAAATTAAATTTTATCATAAATACGTGGAACCAGAAATAACATATAGGTTTCAGGTATCCACTGGACCCCTTAGAACATATCCCTTGAGGATGGTAGACTACTCTTTTATCCATTCTTCACGTGTGTGCACATGGATATATGCCTGTCTGTGTGTGTACGTAAAGATAAGAGGTTGTTTTCCTTTCACCTTATTGAGGCAGGACCTCTCAATCAAACCCAGAGCTCACTGATTTAACTAGTCTTCCTAGGCAGCTTGCTTTGGGGATCTCCCTGTTTTTTCCTTTGAGGCTGGAACAAATTACATCCATGCTGATCCTGCATGTGTGGGTTTTAGGGTTCTGAACTCTGGCCCCATGCTTTGTGCAGCAAGATCTTTACCACCAAGCCATCTTCCCAGGCCCCTGGCAGCCTTTCTTGAGAACCATGCTGGCCACGGGGGAGGGAAGAACTCTCTAGCACAGCAGGCATCTCAAACCTTCTCCAATCATGACTGCTTTTCCAGAAGAAATTTTCATGTGATTCTGAGTATATTTGTATATAAAACAGGTAAATTAATCAATTACTGATAGTAAATCATAAATGTATCTTAAAAAAATTATTTGAGAGTTATATTATTTTATAATTTAAAGACTAAATCAAATTTGCATACCAATGAGAGAATATGCATATTTATTTTTACATAGAGGATTAAATCCTGACCCAAATATTTGATATTGCATAAGAGAGAACATAAGGGATTTTCAGAGTTCACTGATATTTTGATTTTATATCAATGCTAAGAATGTCACTTTGCATAAATATTATGCATACTAAATGCCATACAATAAAAGTTTCAGAAATTGCTTGAAATTCTTTCCTAATCCCAAACTCAAGACAGAAAGTTTTCCAAAGAAACATCCCAATACAACACAATCCAGTGATATTTGCCTCTGAAATGTGTATGCTGAGCAATGACGGCAGGAATATCTTGAGTCTCTTCTCTGTAATTAAACCATTATGTTTCTCCAAGAGCAGAAAACTTCACGCTGCAATCCATAACATAGTAAGTAGCCTTGAGTCTGAGCAGAGTTGTCTGGGCAGCCTTTGGTGTTTCCTGGCCAGACAGCATGCACAGGGCTTCTGTTGTTGTCCCTGTGCTACAGGAAAGTCACATGATGCAGCGCCATGCGCCTCCCAGGAACACCTCAGGTCCACCCCGAGTTGGATTTCTGAACAGATTTTCGGTTTTTATACTTTCAGAAATCTTTTCTTTGACCAAATTTTTCAGTACCCCTACACCCAGTTACTCACTCCCTTCCGGACCATGACTCAGTTTAAGCTCAGCTCTATCTGATCTTATGGAGAAGACTAAAGCATGAAGACTAAACCAAGTCCTCGAAGGCACAGCACCATGAATAAGCTCGAACTCTCTGGCTCCAGTACCAGTGACATTGCAGTGTAGACCTGCCAATGGTAATGAACGGGATGCTTTAACCTGGGGTGCCTATGGAAAGTTGTCCACATTGGGGACCGGGCTGGGTGTAACTACACTGCCACCAACTCACACCTCATCTCCAAACTGCTCTAAAACATTGTGTTTGTGGGGACTAGAGCCATGGTGCAGTAGCTTTGGTCCCTGGAACCCACATGGCAGTAGAAGAAGAAATAACAAAGTTGTTCTCTGGCCTCTACATACACACACACACACACACACACACACACACACACACACGACATGCATGTGCCATGTTCACACACACCATACACATACTATTCATAATTTTTGTTTTAAAAATCATGTTTGCTACTTGAGAAACAAAAGGCCCTGGACAAAGTCTTCCTCTCTACCCTTCCCCCTACCATCAACTGAGTCGCCCCTTGACACCTGCAACTCTCCCGGCATAACAGATTTCTTGAGAGTCCTTCAAAAATATCCTTGGTCTTCATACATACCAAATGTGGGACCAGTGAGATGGCTCAACCAATAAAGATGCTTGCTGCCAAGCCTGAAGACCTGAGTTCAATCCCCTGGCACCCAAATGGTGGGAGGAGAGAACAGATTTCCATGGGTTGTCCTCCAGTCTCTATATTGTGTCATGGTATGAGAACACCTGTGGTCCTTCCTTCTCTGTCCCATAAATAAATGTAAGGGAAAAAAATTAATCTCAAGTATGTCCAATAGGACAAACATGTGGCTTTTTACATCACAACTCCCTTCCCCAGGAGAAAAAAAATGTCTGGAGTTAACCTACAGAAGCTATACCCTTCCCTCTGCCTTCTCTAAGCTCTGTTTGAACTCAAGGTGCTCAAATGCCAAATGGCAAGGTTTCTGTGTTTTTCCTGAATGCTGGCAAGATGCCCTGCACACGCCTGGTACCTGGAGTCTGATGGGAGAAATGGAGATCCACACCAACAGAGGCAGAGGACTTCACCGGGCTAAAAAAAGAACAGGGCAATCTCCCTAGCCTCCAAGGGACTGCTGTGAGCCACGGGGAGTGCGGGAAACATCTGGCGTCTGGCCCCTCTCCCTCCCTCCCACAGTTGCTCCAGCACTTCTTCCAGAAGACAGGGGAAAGGAACTGCAGATCCCCACCATCTACACACTGGTTAAGCACCAGCTTTGACCTAGTTCTGTTTCAAAGCACTACCCTCTCCTTCCTACCTCCCACAGACGCCCACCCTGCTGCCGAGGATAGAGAACACTGAGAAAACTTAGGCCAACCGAGAACCTGGGATGGTAAAGCCTTTGAGAAAACAGCTGTTTGTTTGTTCGTTTATTATCATGTTTTTGCTCCTATCTTGTTTGATTACAAGAGCCTGTTGGGAAAAATAATAATCCTTTGCACTGGGCGGGAGTCTGTGCTGAGCTCTTCCAACCTCTATTCCACTTCAAGACAACTCTGGAGAAAAGGGGTTGAGAATCGCACGCTTTGGCTAAAAGGCCCCTGTCAGACAGTCCTCTTCCCGGTCTCTGCCTCCCTCAGTGGGGCTAGCTGACCTTTACATGCAGTCCCAGAAAGAGGCCTGTGGCTGCGAGGGACAGAGAACTCTAGGCTGCAGCTGGAGAGGCAGGAGCAGCGTCTGCAGCGGCTCAGCTGCCCCCACGCCGCCGACCTGTGGATCCTCCTCCATAGCAGGCCCTGCTGGAGCAGATGTTTTTCAGGCTGTCCAGCATCGCTCCAACCTCAGGTCATTTCCCTTCTGAGGAAACTGCCCAGTGTGTAAAGCTTTCCTTCTGTGGTGCCGGAAGGCTCAGATTGTTTCTCTTCCTGCCCCGCCCCCTCGATTTACAGGACACAACGCAGGGAAGGTTGGGGGGGGGGGCAGCGCATAAAGCTGGCCCAAGTGGACACCCCTACCAGATGCTGGATTACTCCAGAAGACCAGCTGTGGCCGTGTGCAATTGGCTTTTCTCCCAATATCACCGCCTGGGTCACCACCAGGACTCGGCTTTGCCCCGCCTTTCTCCTGCCCTCTTGCCTTTTCCCCTTCAGTTCCACCTGGGGACGCTATGGAAACCAGGACCCACTCCCCAAAGCCAATCTAAAAATATTTCTCTACTCCATTCCCTGCTCTTTCACGTGCAGGCTGACCTCAGGACTGGAGAGACAGCTCACTGGCCGCTCTTGCAGAGGACCTGGGATTGCTTCCCAGCCCCCACACCGTGGCTCATAGCCATCTGTAACTACAGTCCCAGGGAATCTGCCGCTCTCTGTTGGCCTCTATGGAAGCCAGGCACGCATGTGGTACACATACATACACTTAGACAAAATGCTCATACACATAAGATAAAACTAAATCTTAAAAAACAAGATGACATGAGTCATGAGAGGTGTAAACTCATTTTTTCCTAGTTTAAGCTCTCTCTCTCTCTCTCTCTGGGTGGGGTTGTATGTGTGTATATGGTATGTGTGCGTGTGTGTGTTTGTGGTAGATACATTAATTCAAATTTGCATACTAAAATAGCAAAAAGCATTTCTGTATTCCCAAAGAACCCACCCTCTGTTACTACTCTGAGGCACGAATGTGAAAACTTGGCTTGCTTTTAATCCTGTCAGTGTATCAGGAGTTGAACACACTGGTCACTGAACATTTGTCACAGACCCACTTAGCAAAAAGGGGGAAGGAATTTTATAGACTAAAGAGAAAAAAAACCCAAAGTCAAGAGACTCTATGAAAGAAAATGGAAAGAACGCAAACAGAAAAACAAAAGGTTTCTTATGTTTGTAGCTACAAGTTTTCATACTGTGAAGTTGTCCACACTTCTGAACGTGATCTGTAGATTCCATGTGACGTCCATCAGAATACCTGTGGTGTTCCAAACAGAAAGAGAGAGAAAGGGGACCTGGGATGTCGCTCAGTGGTACAGCACCTGCACCTGCCTAGCATAATGAGGCCATAGATTCAATCTCCAGTCCTGGGGTGTGGGGAGAGCGAGACAGGGGGGGGGTTTATATGGAACCCCCAACCCCAAAATTCCAAAGCAATCTTATCTAGAAAGAGCAAAGCTGAAGGCATTGTAAATCCTGACTCCAAAACATGCTACAAAGCTATAGTAACCAAACAGCAAGGTAATAAGCCCCCAAGTAGATACCATCCAGTGAGACAGAGAACTAGAACCCATGTATTTGCCCATATAACATATGGAAAAATTGAAGTTCTTTTTAATAATGGTGCTGGGTAAACTGGACATCCATATGCAGAAGAAACTAGGTTCCCATCTCTCACTATGTAAAAAAAAAAAAAATCAACTCAAAATGGATTAAAGACTTAAAAGTAAAATAAATGAATCAAACACTATGAAATCAGTAGAGCAGGACACAGGGGAATACTTTGGGATATGAGCAAAGAGGTTTTTGGCCGTGACCCCTCCCCGCCTCGGGGAAAAACTGAGAAGAGGAAAGAAAACTGATGCCTCCCACAAACCTAACAGGGGGGCGGGGCAGGCATTTTCTAACACTTAAAAAATTAAAAAGAGGCTAAGCCCAAACTAGATTTCTCCAAAGAAGATAGACAGTCAACAATCACATGGGGAGAAAGCGGTCATCAATCACCAGGGAGCACAGGGCAGAACCACAGAGCTGGGGTGGGGGAGAGATGACTCAGCAGACAAGAGCATTTGCTGCTCTTGCCACCGGGGTTCAGTTCCCAGCTCCCATAGTGATTCACAGCTGCCTATAACGCCAGCCCGAGGGGAGCAGACACCCTCTGACCTCTGCAGGCTCCTGCGCTCATGTTCTCTCTCTCTCTCTCTCTCTCTCTCTCTCTCTCTCTCTCTCTCTCTCTCTCTCTCACACACACACACACACACACACACACACAATTTAAAATATACATTTTTTTAAAAAGCCACATACACAACTGGGCATCAAGTCAGCCCTGATAGGATGTCATTTATTAAAAAAGACGAAGGTAACAAATGCTAGTGGAATTGCAGAGCAAGGAGAGGCTTGTGCACAGCACGTGGAGTGCGGCCACCATAGAAACAGTGTGCAGATGCCTCAGAAAACAAGAAACACAACTGCAGTGTGACCCAGAAAGCTCTTACAGAGTGTAATTCAGGATAAACTGAAATCAGCCCAACAAAGAGTCTGTGGTTCAGAGTTACACGACAGCAATTCCCGGCAGCAGAGGTAGCCGGCAGCAGAGGTAGAATCAGCCTCGGTGCCAGTCACGGACAAATGGATAAGAACATAGGGTAGTCAAACACGGTGGTGAACATCTTTAATCCTAGTACTTGGAAGGCAAGGCATTGGATTTCTGAATCTGAAGCCAGTCTGGTGTACAAATTGAGTTGAGGACAGCCAGGGCTACACAGAGAAACCCTATTCTAAAAACAAAAAGGTAAACACACAATAGAATATTATTTTCCATAAACAGGAATACAGTTGTGTCATTCACCCAACATGGTGGAATTGGAAGTTTAAGTGACATAAATCAAGCAAAGAAAGACACTGTGCGTTGTATCAGACACTGGCTGAATGCAGTAGAGATACAGTGGTCCAGAGCCTGTCAGAGAGGTAGAGAGAGTGGTTAATGAGCAGAGGGTTGTAGCAGGAGGGGAGGAATCACTGTTAACGTCCTATAGCATCCAGGGTTTAACTGTAGCTGGCAAGTAGCTAGTGGAAGGATTTCACATGTTCCCACACTGAGAAATGAGAACTGTCTGAGGTGATGGATACACCAGTCATCCTGATCCAATCATAACACACTGTACAAAGACACTGAAAAATTGCAGCCACGTTGTAGCTCATGAGTACATGCAATGTCGATTAAAAATTGAATAGATAAGTCAGAAATTCTCTGACCTACCTTCTTTAGTCATAAGTCCTAAGGTCCCAAAACATCTCTGAAAATGTGGGAAAACAGAAGGCTGCACAGAGAGGCCAGAAAGAATCTAGCCATCCAGGACCCATGAGGGGGGAACTCAGGTATGACTGATCACCATTAGATCCTGCCCTGGGTCTCTGAGGACTCTCCCTGTCCTTGTTAACCTGCCTGTTGTTAAAGGCTGATGATGGCCCATCTCCATCCACTGCACCGCCTGGCCACTGGATATTCTAGAGCTTTCGTCCATTTTCTAGGCCCATCCCTTAGCCTCTCTTTATGGATTCTGGAAGCCTCCATGATACTGCCAGTAAATGTCCTCTCTATTGAGAGGCAGCACCTGTTGTTTACACTCCAGAGTTCCAGTCATACCAAGTGACTCAGCAGCTCTTCTCTGAGGTACAGTCCCAAGAGCAATTACAACGTAGGCCCCGGTAAAATCAAGGACCCCAGTGTTCAAGGTAGCATTTTTTTCATGATAATCAGAAAAGCCAGCAACAGCTTGTCCTGGTGTGCTTCTCTATCGCTGTCATAAAACACACTGACCAAAGGTGATTTGAGGCTGGTGATTTGGGCTCGTTTCGCTTACCCGTTCATTCACAGTCCACCTTTGAGGAAATCCAAGGCAGGAACCTGGGAGAGACAGGAACTGAAGCAGGAATCGTGGAGGAACACTCCCTGTTGGCTTTCTCCCTGTAGTTTATCCAGTGTGCCTTCCAATATAAACCAGGACCACCAGCCTAGGGGTGGCACCACCCACAGTGGGCTGGGCCCTCCCACATCAACCATTAAGTAAGAAAACACCCTACAGACTTTCCTAGCTAATCTGATGGAGGCGATTCCTCAACTGAGGTCCCTTCTTCCAAGATGACTCTAGTTTATGACTAGTTTGACAAAAACTGACCGGCACATGTGTAAATGGGAATAGAAATGCAACTAGCCCCTGGGATTATGAAGTGAGCTCCTACGTGTAGAGAATGGCAACCACTCCATAAATACTAGCTACTGTCCCTATCCAAGTGTGAATGAAGAGGGCTCAGAAAGCCTGTTCCTGGGGCTGTAGAGATGACTTGGCAGCAGCGGTTCAGAACACTTGTTGCTCTTGCAGAGGTCCCAGGTTCGATTCCCAGAAAGAAACTTAGTGGGACTTGGCCCTGGGGAACCCCTGGTGCCAGACTCCCTGCTTCCCACCCCCCATATGATGGCTGCTGGGAAAACTGGAGGGACAAGGCCCCTTCTGCGTGTGTGGGACAAAAATGACCTTGAAGCAAAGTCGAACAGTAGACTACGGATTGGTAGAAGTGCATGGTACTCAGTAACTGTATCATTTCCTTTCCCTCGCCACTCTCTTGTGCATGTTAGGTCTTCCTAGCGGGGTGATAGACAAGATTTCCAAAGCCTTTCTGCCATAATGTACCCCTCGACCTAGACCCAAGCATGGGACCAGCCCTTAGTTTGTGGTGTACCTAGGGGGCCTGAAGCAAGAGATTCTGACCCAGGCTCTGATGCTGGGCCCTTTGCCAGAGTGACTTAAGTAAGAGCCTGTTCCTCTCTGAGTCATGAGGATTTGACCCTGCCTTCTAATGGCCTCAAAACAGCACAGAATGTGGGTCCCCGCTCAGCTCCAGATCTCTGGAAACAGGCTGGCATCAGCTTCTTGCTGAGCTCACCAGAGTTCGTGATGCTCAGGTGCTGTGTGTGCCTGAGGGACAGCGCATATGTGCTTGGTGCTGGGGACTGAACTCCACACCTCATAGATGCTAAGCTGCTATTCAACCACTGAGTCCCGTTCAGTCAGCTTTGAAAGCCACTGCCTAGAAATGCTCCAAGATCTCCATTGATATTCAGATTCCCAAGAAAATTAATGCTGTTCTCATCTAGCAGAGAGCAGCTTTGAGTGGCCTGCCTTGCGGTCCAGGGATAATAGCCACTTGCCTGTAAAGAGCCTGCTTGTGGCCTGGCCCAGCATGGGAAGAAGACATTCTTATATCTCATCAAATACCTCAGCTCAGCTATTTGCCTCCCCCTGTGCCGCTTTGTTCTAAAGGCCGTGAGAAAAGCTGGCACCTTTCCCTGGAGGCCCAGTTTCAGAGCCGGAAGCTCTCGAAGACAATGGCAAGTCTCTCCTGACTCTTGACTTTTCTTTCTATTTCTGTAGTAACTGTCCTCCATGATGCTGGTTAGCATCTCTTATGTTTATTTTAATATTTGTTAAGTGTTTCAAGTAGCTTAGGCTGGCCTTGAGTTCCCTATGTAGTCAAGGATGACCCTGAACTTCTGATCCTCTTGCCTCTGCCTTTGCAGTGCTGGAATTACAGGCATGTGCCACCATGCATCAGTTTAAGCATCGCTAGGGGATGGACCTGGGGCTTCACACATGCTAAGAAGCACTCCATCCACTGAGCTGCATCCCCAGCCTTGGTCCTTCAGGCCAATCATCGCTTCCAGGAGATGAATAAAGGATATTGTATAGTATGAAAAGGTAATCGTGATTTTTTTTTGCACTGTTAATAGCTTCAAATAAATAATAAATGATCCACTTTGGGCTCAGTAAGCTTTTTTGGATTCTTTTCATAGGATTCCCTAGGCTGAAAGAACCCAATCACTGCCTGATTTTCATGGCAAAACATTTACAGAAATGTCAGGGATGCTAAGCCATGTGGAGCTCAGGGAGGGAAACTCTTCCTGCCCTTCCAACTGCTTAACAGTAGTGTATCTCTCTCTCTCTCTCTCTCTCTCTCTCTCTCTCTCTCTCTCTCTCTCTCTCTCTCTCTCTCTCTCTCTCTCTCCTAGGGTCTTAAACCCCAGAGAGCCAGCATCTCCTTGTCATCTCCATCTGAATGCTTTTAATGGGACAGGTCTACAGGGACCTGGAGCATCAACGTTCCCCTACCTCTCCAACGTCCTTTGGAGCCTACCTTCCTGTGCTGCTGCTCAATGCCCATTGTGAGCTAATTAAATGAGCATCCTTGACCAGTCAACCATCTTTACAAACAGCTTCCTCTTCTCATTAGCAACCGGAGCAGATACATATCCACCGTTCTCAGGGCGGGTCCCCATTCTGCACCTGTGACAGGCATGGCTGTCAGAGCACTTGCCCCTGAGCGTCAAGTGGTCAAGTGACAGGCACACTCAGAACCCTTCTCAACACAAAGGTACATCCATCAGTCAGAGTGCACAGGTGCCTGGGACATTCCTTCCTGCTCACCATCAGTGACCCAGCTGGTTAAGAGCTAAAGTGTTTCAAAGCAAGCACCAAGAGTTTTAATTTCCTCTCCCTTGTGGAACCCTAAACTAGAGTAGCATCCAGTTACATTCTGTCTACTCTGATCCTTTCCGGCTGGACAATTCAGGCTGTGGGTGGGCTATTTTAGACTTTTTTTTCCTTTTCTTTCTTTCTTTTTTTTAATTTCCTTTTTTTTTTTAAATTAAGACAGGGTTTCTCTGTATAGCCCTGGCTAGCCTGGAACTTGCTCTGTAGACAAGGCTGTCCTGGAAATCATAGAGATTCGCATGCCTCTGCCTCCTGAGCGAGTGCTGGGATTAAAGGAAGGTATATACAACCACCGCCCTGCTTCTTTTAGAAGTCTTATTTGGCATGAGAATTGGAATAAGACAGCTAGAGGCAGAAAAGTTTCTATTAAAAATTACTTGTGGTGGCACATGCCTTTAATGCCAGCACATGGGAGGCAGAGAAGACAGAGAAAGGTGGGTTTCTATGAGTTTGAGGCCATCCTGGTCTACAGAGCAAGTTCCAGGACAACACAGAAATTCTGTCTCAAAAAGCAAAAAAAAAAAAAACCTGCCCTAAAGGGCTGAAAGTGTGGCTCAGTTGGTGAGAGTGCTTGCCTAACATGCACAATATCCCGGGTTCAATCCTCAGCCCCACATAAAGCACGTGTGGTTTGTGCACAGCTGGAGTTTCAGTCCTGGGAGGTGAAGGTGGGAAGATCGGGTCAAGGTCATCTCAGCTATATAGCAAGTTCCCCACCAACCTGAGCTGTATAAGCCAGGATCGGGGTATGTGGGCCGAGCACATTCTGAAGACTGTTCTCCTTAGCGTTGCTTTTCTCCTCCTCAGTCCTACACATAGGCCCAGTGAGCTGCCTGGTCTTGAGCCATCAAGAAAAGTACCTAAGAGGCTATGAAACAAATGACGAACTCCCCCACAGAACATGACTCCTGGGCAGGCAGCAACTGGAGACCCGGAGCAGTGGCAAAGTTTTCAACCTGGCCTGAGCGATGGAACCCCGAGCGATGGAAAATGATGCTTCTGGCTGATAGCAAGCAGCTATGGTTTCTTCTCTCCTAGCCACCCCTCCTTTCTGTTTTAGGCTGATCACATTTCCTTGGTGATTTCCACGCTTAGTCAGAAGACTTAAGGGATAGCTTTGCATTCCACAGGATCTTGTCCAGATAAACTATTCTGTACTAATTAGTGTGATCATCTGAAAGGTCCCTTCCTTCCTGTCTGCTGTGAGTTTGTACTAAACAACTGCCATACACTATATAGTGAGCCTGAGTACCCAGAAGAGAGCCTTTGAACTCCGCTGAACCCCTGGAGAGGCTGAAGATGAAGATGTCAGTGCCTCTGTCAGAAAAACAACACAAAACCAGTCTGATTCTAGTGGTTTCCTCTTCCACTTAGACCATGAGAATGTTATAACTGAGTGAGAGAAAGGCAAGAGTCTGGCAGCTGATCTGAGGAAATCTTACACAATTTTGATGAGATCCCTACCCTACCCCAGGGTGAGACAAACCAGTTAGTTTTCAGGTACAGGATAACTACAGAGAAACAACTGAGACATGGGGAGGGGCATCTGTGGTAAAGCATGTGTGAGTGTGTGCACACACTCACACACACACACATTCTTCTGTGTATTAGCTCCTGAAATTTTAGTTAATACTGTTATTTTCATATTACCGCTCAAACAGATAAGCAGGCATAAAGACGTTAAATGACCCATGCAACGCCAGCCAGCAAGTAAAAGGCAGAGCTGGGACAGGAACCCAGTTAGTCAGTCTGCCTCAAGTCCCAAACACCTGAAACATGCATTCAAACAAAAACCAAGGAAAGAGCTGGTCCGTGACCCAGTGGGGGCAGGATAGGTAATAGCCACAAGGACACTTGCCCCTCCAGGGCATTCTCAGTGAGGACATGAGGCGTTTGATAAGTAGAGTCAGAGTGAGTATCCAACCCCATGCTTTACGAGCCCTCATACACACCACTCATTCTGCTTCGTTCATATTGTCACATGTTCCCTATAGACAGGTACTCTAGGGTCTAACCTGGAGAAGTTTCATGGCGTCTGCCAGGCACCAGAGACCGGGTCCCAGGGTTTCTGCACACTGTTCTTTGACCTGCAGACGTTACCTGTAACTGCTGTAACTAGTGCCCCATGCAGCCTTGTGGGTGGTTCTAGTGTCTGAGGCCCTGACCTCTAGGATACAGTCCAGGGACCCACTGCTCCTCTAACCAGCTTCTCATCTGTAAATATTTCTTCATGCTGGAAATAGTTTCGAGCACTCCTCCGTGCCAAGCTCTCAAACCACCAAGTTGAATTCAATGTTTGCACAAGCCGCTCAGTATTTGCTAGTGGTGACAAGCACGGGGAGGGACCTTCTCTGTGGACTGAGAGATGGCTCTAACCTGTCCCTCTACCATGGGAGTGAGAGCTGCAAATGAGATCACACAGGGAAATCGATTTGTAAAAAGCACAAAGTGAGAATGGGGTGTAGAGAGAGAGTGAGGAGAGGAGGGAGAAGGGAGAAGAAGCGAGGAAGCGAGAGGACACGAGGGAATGCATGGTCTGAAGACCTCCGAGGGCCAAGTTGCGAGCTCATCCTGGGCTGGGAGCCCAGAGAACAGACTCCAACTCCGAGGACAAAGCCTGGAGCTCTGGCTTCTCCCTCCCAACAGGCCAAGCTGCCCTGGGCTTCGTCCTGGCAGCGGCCTAGAACTTTTGAGCCCTGCACCGCCCCTGACAGATTTTGAGTTACAGTCTAAGCCATGACAAAAGCCCGGCCTCCTCCATTGTGCAACCGGAGAAGCCGGATTTCCGTGAATCCCCTTACGTAAGGGCGTCCCTGAGCAATGGTGGCCTGGGTAGCGCCCTCTGCTGTCATTTTCTGTGCTGAGGCGCCACCTGGAGGCCAGTTCTCACTCAAACCGTTGCATAGTAGACCTTTTTACAATCTCCACGCAGGGACACAAGAGATGCCTTGGAACAAAAAGGCACCTTTTGAAAGAAGCTCAACAGTTTCTTCACCTGCCCTTTTGCTAATGCTGACGGGATATTCAAGGGTTAGATAACAAGCTTCTTAAAGCGACAGGATTTCTCCACGACTTAGAACCACAGTGATCTTGTCACTGCCTCTCTTAAATTCTAATATCTGGTTCTGAAAAGTACATGTGAGGAGAAAACTGCAGTTTGCCCTGCATCTCAGACTCCAACCTCTTCGTCCCCCTACTGCAAAACTCAGGTTCGACTAACCGGTGTAGAGTTTGGCAGCGAGCCGGTCCCTTCTCAGGAGAACTTGGGGGTGCTGTGGAGCTGCCTGGCCCTGGGCATGAACACACACCCTGGACTATTTAACAAGTAGCTGGGTGGGCCTACAAAGATGATTGTTTAAAATGATCTCCAAGTTATTTTAGCCTGAAGAAATTCTAAGCTAAATGGACCCAGGAAATAGGGAGTATCCAATGTAAAGAAAAGGAGACCGGGCTTCCAAACTGAGAAAGGTTTTGTTTTGTTTTGCCTTTTTTTTGGGGGGGGGGGTAAGGAAGCAAGTAACCAAGGAAACAAAACGAGAGAGAGAGAGAGAGAGAGAGAGAGAGAGAGAGAGAGAGAGAGAGAGAGAGAGCTTTCATTTTCAGATTTTTATACTTATTCTTTTTATAGGTTTTTTTATACTTATTCTTTTGATTCTTTTGATAGTTTAGCTTCCTACAAGGACAAAAGATCCTGATATCTCAAGTAAATCCTTATTGGAAAGAGGAAAATGCTAGGGGCATCAGAAATATCCCATCTCATATCATATTACAGCATCATGGTAACAAAAACAGCATGGTACTAGCTCAGAAAATGGGCCTGGCCATCAGGGGATCAAACAGAGGTCCAAGAAGTCACCCTACAAAGCTACAGTTATCTATCTAAAAAGCTACCTTTTGACAAAGGTGTCAAAAACATACACCAGAGGAAAGAGACCCTCTAAACACCTGTGCTGAGAAAATGGTGTCCACAAGGAGAGGAAAGACTAAGACCCTGAGCTCCAACCCTGTGCAAAATCAACTCAAAGTGGATCTTAGAGCCAGGCCTGAAGCACAACACTTCAGGACACAGGCATAGAAGAAACTTTCTCAACAGTGCTCCACTGTACAGCAAATTGTGCCAACAACTGACAACTAGAAGTATAGAAAATGAAGAAGTGCCTGTTCAGGAAAGAAAACAAGCGCCAGCACCTAGAGAATGGTAAGAACATCTCTGCCTGCTACACATCTTTATATATACAGAACTGAACAAATTAAACACCAAGAAAAGGAATCATCCAGCAGAGAACAAACAAATGGACCGGGCAGAGTTCTCCAGGAAGGCACACAGAAGGTGATACTCACTTGAGTAGGTACGCAGCATTCTTACCGTGGGGAAAGGCAAGCCGGAATGGCCATCACCATAAAAACAAATGACAATCCTGGCAAGAATGTGGAGAGATGAACACTGTACATGCCCATATGAGCGTTCCATGTATGCTCCTAGTAAACCTGCCACTGTGGAAGTTAGTATGGAGAGTTGCTGCACCAGTTAAGACACTCGCTGCTCTTGCAGAAGACCTGGGCTCAGTTCCCAGCAGCCACATGGTGACTCATAACCATCTATAACTCCAGTTTTAGGGGATCTCGCATCCTTTTCTGACCTCCATAGACACCAGGCATGTGTATATGGTATATGCATTTAGGTGGGTGACACCCATCCATACAAAAATATTTTTCAATATCAGAAGAAAACTGAAACTAAAACTATACTTGACCCAATTATACTAATCCTGAATACATACCAGAAGGATTCTAAGTCAACAACACACCACAAAGATACCTTCCCATCACATTTACTGATTCATAAAAGCTAAGAAGTAGAACTGAACTAGATGTGTATCAATAGATTAATCAATAGAATGTGGTTGCCAACAGTCTTACCCAGATGTGGCTCCTTTGTGTTAAACAACTACAGAGAAACAATAAAGTGTCCCTGGGGTAACAATGACATGGCCAACGTCCAGTAAGTGACAACTTACAGATTTGGGCCTGTTCCACAGAAAGGAATTTAGACCTAGACAAAAGTCCATAGCTGAAGAGGCCACAAGGCATGAGAAGAACCACTGTTGTTTTGCTAAATGTATGTGTTATTCTGTTGATTTCTAAGAATTTATGGCTTCTTACATTTTATTATTTGTATGTATAGGGAGGTGCACACGTGCTAGGGCATGCGTATTAAAGTCAGAGAACAAACTTGTGGAAATAAGTTCTCTCATACCATGTGGGCCCTGGGGATTGAACTCAAGTCACCAAGCTTGGCAGCAAGCTCCTTTACCTGCTAAGCCATCCCACTGGCCCCTAGTGTGGCTGTCAGCATTGGCCAGCAAAGTCTCATCTTGCTGTGGACAATGGTTACTGCAGAGCCACATGACTAGTGAGAGTGCTGAGGACAGCCAACAGACCGGACCGGACCAAGGAGGGCACAGCTCTATATGGGAGGTATTTACCCCCTCCAAGACTCAGGGAACCTCATGGAAGAGGAGGTGGGAAGAACCAAGGGCTGGGGGATGGGGAGCTTTCTTCCAGATGTGACCCACTCAACTCATGAAGTCATAGCAGCCCAACACCTGAACAACACAGAACACTGTCAGCATTCTGTCCCAGGTGGGGGAGGGGCTACTGGGAATTAGCAGAGGAAGGACAGTTGCTTCAGTGGTGTTGACACTAGTAAGTTGCCCATGCCCCAGTAACCCTCACCATGCTTACACAAGCAACCTCAATTAAACTCAGTGGGTCATCCTTTTCTCACCCCCAAAAAAAAAAAAAATCATGGAAGTAAAAGGTGGTTTAGCTGGGAAGGGGTCCAGCAGGAGGAGGACAAGAGGAGGTAATGGGGAAGTGAATATAAACAAAATTCATTATATATGTACCGGTTGCCAAAACAATTACAGTTTTAAAAATGCATATGCAAAATGGAATCTTATGCAGGGACGAAGGAAAATGAAATCATAAATGACATTTACAAGAAAATGGAGGGAACTAGAACTAGAATGTTAAGCAAAGTAAACCAGTTTCAGAAATATGAATACCTAGTGTTTTCTCTCATGTGTACAATCTTATGTTAAATTACACATGCATAAATATATGCATATGTCTATACATGTTTGTAGATTACAAAACAGAAAGCTCATGAGAAGGGAGGAAAAGATCTCAAGAACACTGGGAACCAGAGAGGATCATGAGATACATACAGCAGGAAAACAGAGGGAGACTTACTAACTGGGGTAGAAAGGGGCGGGGGAGGGAGGGAGCTGGGAGGACAACTGAAGACAAATGGGTTTTTTTTTTTTGTTTGTTTGTTTTGGTTTTTTGGTTTTTGTTTTGTTTTGTTTTGAGTCAGGGTTTCTCTGTGTAGCCCTGGCTGTCCTGGAACTCACTCTGTAGACCAGGCTGGCCTCAAACTCAGAAATCTGCCTGCCTCTGCCTCTCAAGTGCTGGGTTTAAAGAAAGGCATGACCACCACTGTGGCGCTCACGTACAAGACTCCATGGTGAAACTTTGTGTTTGACCTGCATTCTTCGATTATAAAGCATTACACTTGGCTTGCTGCTGTTCAGCTTACTGGATTCTCAGGCACAACTAGAGAACAAGACACGAAACAGGCAAGCGTTAGCTGTCAGAGCAGTGTGCAGTGCCCGGGCGCCCACCAAGGGGCCCACATCTTCACATGCGGCCACTGCTGCCACTCTTCAGACCAACAATTCCAACAGGATTGCCCTTGAAGGTTGCAGGGAAACAAGGGTCGTGTTTGAACTTACTAAAAGGTACAACTGTTCCCCCAGGGAACAACATGTAGCCCACTGGTTGGTGAAGAACACAAAGAAAGTGATGTCAGCCGGGCAGTGGTGGTGCACGCCTTTAATCCCAGCACTTGGGAGGCAGAGGCAGGTGGATTTCTGAGTTCGAGGCCAGCCTGGTCTACAGAGTGAGTTCTAGGACAGCTAGGGCTATACAGAGAAACCCTGACTCGAAAAACAAACAAACAAACAAAAAAAGAAAGTGATGTCATTTATCCATGCACTCCCCCCGCACACACACACACACAAAATTAGTAGCACATGATTGCTAGCCTGAGGCAGGAAAATTGTGAGTCGAAGGCAGCCTGGATTGCCTAGTGAGATCCTACTAAACAAACACACAAACCAATCAAATGCCAACATATTTGCTTCCCTAGTAGAAATGAGTTTACTGGGGCTCACAGTGATCTTGTAGAATGAGGATTATCATTACTGTCCTGCAGAAAAGAAAACAAAGGTTAAAAGAAATTTAGTAATTGCCTAAAATACAAGTAGCCATGATGTAAAATCAAGCATTCTGGCTTCAGAACATATGTGGTCTTCCGAGATATCACCTCTTGGCATAAAGTCAGTATGCTAAGTTCTGAAGAGAATATTCTGAGAAGCAATTCAATCTGCCACAGAGCACTGCAGGAGTTCGTATGCAATCATGAGGACTGGACTATATAGGGGAATGTCTGGGCTAAAGAGGATCTTCAGTCGGAAATAATGCCCACTGATGGTCTCAACACACATTTTGTAGAGGGCTTAAAATGTCTCAACCCTTTGCTTCCCAAATTCTCATTTAAAGCAGCTGAGATCTCTATTGTCTTTAAAATTCTGTACGTGCACTCATAATAATTGTTCTTTCAAAGAGCCTTTCTAGGGAGTTACGAACCACTGGAAAACAACTGGGGGAGGAGGGAGGATGGGACAAAACCCTTCGGAGACCATGCTGGGAATGGCTCAGAGTGCTTGAGAAGATCTATAGGACCCTAGAGCTGAAAGGGCTCCCAAGTCAGGATGCGTGCAAGCTCCTTCAGCATCAAGGATGCCACCCAGACTCTCCGGACAGTAGCTTACCAAGATTGCAGTGTGTGGGTGCATGTCAGCATCTCAGTCCTACTGACTCCTAGGTCAATGCACTCTTCATCCCTTCAGTGTCTTGTTTCCAAGCCAAGTCCAACTAGGAACTCAAGTCTCCAGGGCTGGTCCTAGAGAACCAACCCTCCCCATTCTCCACCCAGACCTGGTCGAGACAGGAGAGGAAGGAGAAGACGCTCCATTTTGAAAGCCTGTAATGTATCAATTGATTTCCAAGAAGAAGGAAGGAGAGACCCCTGGTTCTGGAAAGACTGGATGTAGCAGTGTAGGGGAATACCAGGACAGAGAAGCGGGAGGGGGGTGAATGGGGAACAGGGGGAGGGAAGAGGGCTTATGGGACTTTCGGGGAGGGGGGAACCGGGAAAGGGGAAATCATTGGGAATGTAAATAAAAAATATAGAAAACAAAACAAAAGAAAGCCTGTAATGTATGGATGGCTGTGGTGAATGCTGTGCTTCATCTGTTATCTGCATTAGTTGATGTAGCCCACTCTAGTGAAAGTAAGGCATGCTTAGTTGTGTTCTGCAAATCAGGAACACAGGTACACGAAACTAAAGGGACAGGCTTAAGCCTCTGCAACTGCTAAGTAGGACTGGAGCCTGCTGCTTACTTTTAAAGGTCATGTGTTAAAAGAAGGGCCCCGCTGACCAGGCAGGACCTCTGCACACTCACCAGCTGTCTCAGAGCAAGTGGGTGGTGTCTTGGGACTCCCACCAAGGATGGCAAACTGGAGCCTTTGGAATCTAACTTTTTGTGCTTTTGCCCAAATGTTCTTCCTGAGAACCAAGGAAAGCGTAGAGAAAGCCTAAGGAAAGACACACTGGGGGTTGCAGAGAAAGAAAGCAAGCCTGTGCTCGTAACCTGCGCTTTCACAAAACCATACGTTGCCTTCAGGAGCTCCAAAAAATATCTAGGCTGATCCTAAATTTTTCTACCTCCCGTATTACTCATTTCACTAGCAAGTCTTGCATCATGTACAACTCAGACACGAGAGGACTTTAAAAAGTGGCCAACCGGTCGTTTTTCTTTCCTGGACCAAGGAAAGCAGTGAGCAGAGCCAGCCGAGAGCCAGCCCCCACCCCTCCCTAAATGAAGGCCAGCCAAAGGCAGAAATGTGGAAACGTTCTCAGCTGGAGGTGCCGGGTCCTCTGCAAACTTCTCCCGACCTCTGGGTACCTCTGGGTACTGATGACTGCTGTGCTTGGGGAAATGTCAGGGAACAGCACACACTTGGCAGATAAAGACAGGTGACTCAGGGCTGAGAGGTGTGAGAGGAGGCTGGTGCTGGTGCCCACGAGGCAGCATGCCTGCCAACATGATTCATGGCCTTCCCTCCAGACCTGCAATTTCTTATGACTTTGTGTTTTCTCAACATCACATGTTTGGATTTTCACCTTAAAAGTCCCATTTTAGCAAGAGCAGCTTGTGTAGTCCCTGAGCCAGCCCCCAGCCCTTCCTTGACACATATAAAGGACAAAGACACCCAGGCAGCAGCAACTCACTGTTGGGAATGTATTTCCTCTCTGCCCTTGCTGTTTCTGGCATAGGACACAACCTCCTATAGAGCTTGCTCCAAAGGATAAATAATTCAAGCTACTGTCTCCACTGCCAATGCCAGCCACATGTCCATTGTTTTCAAGACTGAAGGATTTCAGACTGGCTTTGATGGAGCATTTAGAAAAGAAATAAATTGAAGCTACTCAGATCTTGGAGCAGGAGCGATAATTCGGCAGGTAAGATGTACTCTGCTCTTACATAGGACCTGAGGGTCAGTTCCCAGCACCCACATCACCTGTTATCAGGTGGCTCATAACTGCCTATCACTCCAGCTCCAGGGGGAGATCTCGGACCTCTGATCTCACATGCACATGTGCCAACACGCATATACACATAACTAAAAATAATGACAGACCTTTAAACAACCCAACCTTGCACATATGCCTTAAGAGTTGGCCTGCTGTCAGTTTGTGTATGGGAATCTACTGCATCTGGTTTCTCCTTGGAAAAGAATGAAAAGGACCTTAAAAGTACTCACTAAGCTAGGGATGGTGGAGCACACCTATAATCTCAGAATGCAGGGAGGCAGAATCAAGCAGATCTAATTTCTAGGCCAGCCTGATCTACATAGCAAACTCCAGGCCAACCAGAGCTACATGGTGAGACCTTGTCTAAATGAATACTTACTCTAGAATGCTCACTTTCCTAGACTCACTCACGTTTGGGGTAGTTGGTTTGCTGCTTGCTAGCTTCAGTTTCCTACACTTTTGTGATCCCTGGAGAGGGTCAGAACAGAGGCATGCTATCCAGTGTGCTCATCTGCTTGGTTTCGTTTCTCCTCAGAAAACCTAAAAATGTTGAGCCCCCATGATGCATTTCTACTTATAATGAAATGGAGAGGGCTGGGAAGATGGCTCAGCAAAGTGTGAGGAACCAAGTTTGACTCCCTAGAGCCCACTGAAATAAATGCAGTGCCTCTGTCATCCCAGCACTCCTAGAGGGAGATGGGAAGCAGAGACAGAATTTCCAGGAGCTCAGCCTGTACAACGGAAAAGCAAGCACCCTTCTCAACAAGGTGGAAGGTAGAGACTGATGCCCAAGGCTATCCTGACTGCTACATATGCACCATAGCACATACACCCATATCCATGCTCTCTCCTTGCTACACTGGGGGGGGAGGACAGAGAGAGAGAGAAATAGAGAGAAAGAGAGAGAGAGACAGAGACAGACAGAGAGACAGACAGACAGACCGACAGAGAAAGTAAAAATAATAAACCAAAAATTAACAGCTGGTCATGGTGGCACATGACTTCAATCTTAGCACTCCAGAGGCAGAGGCAGGTGGATTCCTGTGAATTCTATACCAGCCTGGTTTACATAGTGAATTCCAGGACAGCCAGGGCTACATAATAAAGAGACCCTGTTTGAAAACAAAACAATACTGAACATAGTGGCATCTGCCTACTCAGGAGATGGAGGATGATCACACTGTGAACATAGTGAGTTTGAAGCTATCCCATTAAAAAAAAAAGACAAGGGTGGGGAGCTAGGGAAGGAATGAAGGAAGAAACAAAACAAAACAGAAGACAAAAACTGGTCACAGCCAGTATCTTTCAGTAGAAAGGGCTTTGGAGCACATGACCTTTGGCAAATCACATAATCTGGAATGAACTCCTTACTTACAAAAAGGAATCTGACCAGCCTGGCTGGGCTGTTGTAAGACTATGTCTATGAGGGCTATAGATTGGGTGAGGGATGCTTTTGAGGGGGCTGGAGAGATGTCTTAGAGCAAGTAGTCCTCTTCCAGAGGCCCCAGGCTCAGCTGCCAGCACCCACATTAGGCGGCCCCAGCTCCAAGAAACCCAACACCTTATTCAGGCCTATGTGGACACTGGTATGCATACTCAAAAAGCAATCATTTTAAAAGAACCCATCTTCTTATAGTTATAGAATTGAGAAGTGAGGAGGCCAGGTTTCTTCTATGGGCTCTGGCCTGCAAAGAGCCTTCTCAGCTAGTTCACTCATGGCCTTCTATCTGGGCTCCTATGTCTGATATTTTCTTCTTTCTTAGCACCCCGGTCAAGTTAGGTCCTACTCTTTAAAGACATCATTTTACCTGAATCATATCTTTCAAGGGCTATCTTGAAATAGGATTATAATCTGAGGTCCTGGGAAATATGACATCAACATTTCTACTTGTTAATTCAGTCAACAAATACTAATAGAAAAAACAAAGGCTCTCCAAAGGTTCACACTTGCCCTTTAACATAATAACTTGAACGTTGAGACCCTCACTGCGACTCCTGGTTCTACTGCTTGCTCATTATGTGAATTTGTTTTGCCTGTTTCTTTGAGTCAGGGTCTGTGGAGCCCAGGCTGGTTTCAAACACAACAGAACTGTGGCATGTGCCTCCCAAGTGCTGGGTTTGCTGGTATGAGACACAAGCTCCATCATTTATAAACTACAGAAAATACCTCTAACGGGTAGGTGTATGGTAAACCGCTAAGGGTGGGGAGTGCCTAACAGTATTTGGAACAAGTAAGCACAATGGATTTGCTATTGATTTTAAAACTTCCTCCCATCAGTAACTGTTGAGTAATTCTTCATGTCTGCCGTGACAAATAGACTGCAATCTGGGAACTAAATGGGTGCTGGGAAAAATCTGAAATTTCCTGTTTTAAACATTTATTCATTTAGGCTGGAGAGATGGCTCAGCAGTTGAAAATACTGGCTCTTCCAGAGAATGCCCAGTACTACGCATGCGCATGCGCGTGCACACACGCACGCACGCACGCACGCACGCACGCACACACAGACACACACACACACGCACACACGCACGCACGTACGCACACACACACACACACACTCACTCATGCGCACCATACCACATACATGTAGGGTACCTACAGACAGACACCAGATCCCCTGACACTGGAGTATAAGCTATCTTGAGCTGCCTAATGTGAATACAGGGAATCAAACCCAGGTCCTCTACAAGAACACCAAATGCTCTTAACCTCTTCGTCATCTCTCCAGCTCCAAGTCTGAGCTGTCAAGAAACACTGGCTGAACAATGCAGCAGAGGGGCAAATTCAACAGCTCCAACAGCCTCGGTTCAGCTGAAACCACAAGCCACATGACACGCACACTGGCAATCCCTGTCCTTTGAAGACTGGCCTGTGTATTTTCTTTTCCTTTAAGCCACCTTGTGATAAAATTTCCCTGGTAACATCGGCTAGAAACACAGCAGGCCTGGGAGGCAAATCTGCCTCATCGGATAAGGAGCCAGCACACGGGAGGTACCGAGCGGCAAAGTCCTTTCAGTTGCTGCTGGCCAGGGGTGGTTTTCAAGTTCCAAATATTCCATATCCCTGGGTTACAAGGAACCCTGAGATGAGTAAAACCGAGCCCCCAGTGACCCCAATGGCACTGACAGTCACAGAGGTAGCAATCCAGAAGGCTATAGACTATTCCAGGTCACCCACTGTACTTGTTAGCTGTCCATAAAAAATGTTACATATTCACACACACAGAGAAACTGAGCATTAGTCAGAAATGTTCATCAACTGACAAGAGTACCTTCCTCTTGAATATATAATAAAAAACTTACACTTGCTTTGTCTTTTTGTGTGTTTGCATGTACCTTCATGTGTGCGGAGGCCAGAAGATAACCTTGGATGCTATTCTCTGAAAGTGGTCCTTTTTAACTCTGTTTTTTTTTTTAATGGGGATAGTCAATGATCTACTTCCACTAACTAGACCACACTTCTACAGTGTCTGCAACTTCTCAGGGGTCCATTAAAATTATGAACCTATTAGTGGATTACTACACCAATGAGATGAGACACCACATAACTGTTTTTTTTAAACAGGGTCTCTCAGTAACCTGGACCTTCCAAATGGGCTAGCCTGGCAGGTTCCACCTATGTTCACGCCACCTCGACAGAGCTGGGGCTGCAAAGCACACCAAGCGGGGCTTCTGCACAGGTGCTGGGCCACAGACTCAGCACTGCCCACCCCACCCCACCCCACCTTTTTTTTTTTTTTTGGAGATAGGGTGTCTAGCACAGACAAGCCTCAAACTCAGCCTGGTCCTCCTGCCCGTGATTCTCAAGTACTGGGATTATTGACATGTACCAACACACCCAACCTGTACTTTGTCTTTTTCTTTTTTTTTTTTCAACATTCATTCATAGTCCATAGCAAGTAAGCATGCTGTATAGTCAGTTCAGTATGAGACTATAAACTTTGAAATACCTTTTAGTGTAACAGATATTTTTATAACAGCAGGATGTTGCTAGAAGGTTCTACCATATTCCACTTTAAAAAGAAAAAGAAAAAAAAGGAATAAAACATGGCATTAGAGGTGGTTTTGCATTCTATTTTACAAGAGAACAAAATGATAGTTGTTTTCCATCAGACTTTAGTAGAAATTCATGAATCTTCTAGTTCACTTCCACCCTGAGCATGGCTAGGAGCTCCACCAGAGTGCTTCCCTAGATTACAGCCAAGTCATGGAACTCAGAACTAGAAGGCATCCTCACCGACGGCCCCTGTAGGAGTCAGAGCTCGGACTCAAATCTTGCCTAAGTTTCTTGCTACTAGGTATATGGCTTCGCTGCAGCAGTTTCCTTAACTACAGAATACAGATTAAGGCTGTCTGCCTGAGCTATACCCCCAGACTGCTGGGAGATACAGGTGAGTGCTTCCCAGAGTGCAGCAAATGTACACAATGAGATCAATGTGACAAGCCCAGTCTTCAAAGAGCCGACACCCCAAAGAGCCGACACCCCTGAGGTGGCAGAGCAAGGAAGATACAGAATACTGACATCCCTCAAACAGCAAGTTAATCAAACCAGACTAGAAAATATTGCTTTCAAATTCCCCACTGCAAAGAACACGTTCGGGACTCTTGAGCCCATCTGTTTCCCAGCACCTAGCACCATGTGGAGCTCAGGAAGGTCAAGCAGCAGGAGAGCACACAGTGCCCCACCCACCCAGCCAGCCACCGACCCACCCACCCAGCCACCCAGCCAGCCACCGACCCACCCACCCACCCAGCCACCCACCGACCCACCCAGCCACCCACCCACCCAGCCACCCACCCACCCTACACAGCTCCATTCCAGGGCGCTGCCAGCATCAGGCTCAGAAGTTAGGACTTGGTGAAAGCTAAAGAAAAGCAAGCTACTTGAAAAGTCCCCTCAAAGGGGCCCAAACAAAATACACTATTCGTTCCTATACTTTAGGCAAGAGAAGACCAGGGAATCATAATGTCTTAGCTTTATTGACATTACAGAAGATAGGACAAACACATGCTCTATAAAATATACATTCTTATATGAGAAAATATAAAGGATACCAGGAAAACAGCCACATGGGACAACTTGGCTTGTAGTTCTCTTTAGAGGCGCCTTACACCAGGGCTGCTCAGCCTGACACCTTCTAATGGGCAAGAGAACAGAGGGTGGCAGGGAGTATAAGTCACTCAGGGGTGAAGAGGCCATCTCCAGTAGCCAGGGATACTTCAAGGGCACTTGGCCACCCGAAGATCAGCTCCTCTTTGAAAACGGTTACAGCTGCTACAAGATCACTTCACATCCAGCAGCAGGCGCAGACAAGTCACGCTGCTCTTCACCCTGATTATCAGAACTTGGAGGAAACAATGTGCAGCCCAGAGGGAGAGGATCCAAACCTTAACTTACAGCACTCCTACCTCGAGAGCGCTTGCCCAGGCTTGATTCCTAGGACATCACACACCAACCTCATTCTCACCTCCCACCTTCTCACAAACCTACAAGTGATTCTTGAATATTCGGATGTTCCTAATACATCCTTACCTCAGAAACTCGGTACTTCTGTCAATGAACCAGACAGATGTCCAAAAAGAAAAGAAAAAGAAAAAGAAAATCTAGACTAACTGCTGTATATTTAATCATGTTCCAAACAAAAAGCTGAAAGTAGGTGGGAGCATACCTCCAAAATGGACTGGAAAACAAACAGCTAAACTACTCCTGGCCCCACTGTTTTATAACCATCCATCAATCTGAACAGCTCAGCTGAGGCTACAGCTCAGAGGTAGAACTCTTGCCTGGTGTGCAGGACGCTGTAGGTTTAATCCCTAGGACTGCCAAAAGAAGGGGGGAAAGGCCCAAAGATGGACTGTATCTCACTTAAGGAAAACAAATACGGGGCCTGAGCAGAGTGGAAGAACATGCACCCCGGCGTTCAGGGACCTGTAGGTTGAATCCAGCACTAGGGGAAACAGCTGCGCTTACCTGTAGTGTGTCAGTGAATATTCAATCATGAGAAAAGGCCATCCTCACATACTTGATAAAACATAAAACTGAACGCTGTAATACCAATACCACTCTAGCTGGCTCCATAGGCAAGAATAAAAATTAATCAAGTCAGACATATCTAGTCTCCACATTTGGGAGAGAGAGACAAGAGATTGAGAGTTCAAGGCCAGTGGTTGCTAAAAAAAAAAAAATCAAGAGTAAAGACGTATAATACAACATATACTTAAATTGTTTATCAATGACATTTGTATCTGAATGTAGGGTTAGTTTTGGTTTGGTTTGTGTTTTGTTTTTCCAGAAAAATGATGCCATAATTTCATGTTTTTAGCTATGAACAGAGAGAAGATTCCTTTGTTAACTAAGCAGACATTAGTCCTATGGCTAGGAGGATAGAGACCACTTGGTCAAACGTGTAACCAAGTTCTCTAGGGTAAGAATCTACTGTTGTTATTTTAGGAGCAGAGGCAGGCTCTTCTCTGTAAAGGGATCCTAATCAGTTACTTAAGCAAGCCAGGGATCTGGAAGGGCAGGTCAACATTTCACCAACTCTCAGGAGATCAAACTGACACCCCAGCAGACGGTCCACTGCTGGAGCTTGGAGGCGATGTCTTGGCTAAGGTGTTTCTAGAGGACCAGGTCAGGGCCTGCTCTCTGCCTTGACTACCTGTGCTCTCTGTAGAGTACAGAACTCTGCCAGCTACAAATGAGCTGCTGTACACCTCCACCCTGAGCCTCCTGTGAGCAGAAGCTTCAGGACAAAAGATGACTTTTTAATTCAGATGTGAGCTTTTGTTTACTGACACTGTTTAGAAGTGAACATTTTTTTCCTCCCCTGAGCATGTCTTAGGTTGTTAAGTCTTGTATTGGCAAGATAAATACAGCTCAAGTTAGAGAGAGCAGCATCACCCTTGATCTAGCTAACAGCTCACAAAGGCAGCTCTTTACTGAAGTGGCGCAGTCCTCTTTGGTTCCTGGAGGGAGCTGGAGAGCAGCTTAGAGCAGCTAATGAACAGTCTCTTTCCATCAGTAAAAATCAGACACACAGCCAGCAAGAGCAGTGCCAAGAGAGCAGGCTCTTAATTCCCAGTCATACCAGTAAAAAGCCTGGAGTACAGCCTACAAGCAAGGAAGCATATAGTCTAAACAGATGAGAACACTATAAATTTTAAATGTTCAAACTGGAAATGAAGAAAACACGACAGTTTAAATAAGAAGAAAAAGTTCAAAAGCAAACAGTGCAGCTGTCTGAGGAAGAAAATTTAGGTTTGAAAAAAAGCATGGGGGAGAAAATGTCAGAAATTCACCTGAACTTTCTGACAAAAGTTAAGAAACTGTGAGTTTGGAACTCTAGATATATACAGTTACTTATAAATAGACACCTTTAAAAGTTGAGACTCATCTAGCAGGAAGCTGGCATTATACTCAGGAGAGACTGAAAGCACATGACATTTCATTAGTGTTAACATTCTTTGTTTACATAAAGCTTTTTGCTATCAAAAGTTCAGAAAGCTGTTTGGCTTAAATAATACTTGTATAAAGAAAAAAACATACTAAATCGACAGAGTACAGGAACTTCTGTGTGATCTACGCCCAAGAGCACATTTCCCTTCTTAATATGCTACATTCATGAAGGAGATAAAAACACAGTAAACATAAAAAGGAACAATCTTTGGTTTCCTTGTCATCAAAGTATCTTGCTGAAATAAGTCATCTGTGCTCACAGGGCTGTAGCATCACTACTGGACTCTGGAAGAGCAAGATGAGATGACCACCTGGCACTTGTAAAGAGACGGCAAGTATGAGATGCACAGAACTTCAGGCATGAAGCAGGCAGTTAATTATACCAAGACTGAGTCTATGAGCACACATTCACTAAGTACCCTGCCTCTATACATACACCTGTGACACACAATTTTAGAACTTTAAACAGAGTTTGCAGACCTCACTACACTAAGTTATGTAAAATCTGTGATCTTGAGAAGCTGCTGCCCATACAGTAACCAGACAGACATTATATATAATTTGGGCATATCAAAAATATTTACACTGTATCCAACACACAAGGTCAATGAGTAGAAAAATTATTTATAAATGCACATATATTTACAATGACATCCCCAGTTATAGAGACAAAACAAACCCACAACACACACACACACACACACACACACACACACACACACACACGAATACAAAAGCCTTTGATCTGGTACTACCAGTTGGTGAAACTTGGATTCTAGCTGAAGACCTTGAATATCAAAGCCTCAGAGGCTCTTCTCTGTTCAATCACTGGAGAATCCTTGTTATAGTTATGAAAGCTCAGATGATATCTCTGCTCCGTGCTTGGAAGGCAAAGTAGAATATCAAAGTAGAGACACATTCTCAGACCTTTCTGAGGACTGGAACAATCCAGTAGGCTAAGCAGCAATGACTATTCATGACAGGCAGTGCACACCTGGGCACACCCCTATGGAAGGGCACCTGCTCATATCGTCTTCTGCCAGGGCTGTGCACTTTCAACGTGGTACACAATTCTGTGGTACACTTCTGTCAACCACTACCTTCTCTTTGCCAGGTGTAAGCCCAAACAAACATCAGGGCTATGCTGATGTGGTCAGATGTTAACTGGAAGCAAAGAGAAATCCAATGCTGACTGTTCTTCTCAATTCTGAGGTAGTAAATTAACTAACCTGAGTCTTCGCTCAGACTTCCTCCTGGCGGGCTTCATGTGCCCTCAGTACCATCTTGAATGTTCCGAGTTCTACTAAAATCAAAACCATGGTCATGTAACCTGTGGCAAGACACAGGTGAAGAGCAGTTTGGATCCCTCTCTGCCAGTTGTGGCGACTCAAGGACAGGCTGCTGGGGGAAGGGAAGTAGGCCCAGTTCTCTGTTCATGTTCCACGGAGGCCGCTGAAATATTTCTGAGAATGAGAGTAAGACAAGAAACATCATCAGTGATAGCTGGAATTTCAAAATTAATTTCCTAAGGATTGATATGCATTCCCCCCAAATGTGTCACTCTCTCATTTGAGTGACGATGACTCCTTACTTAAAACCAGACTCAAAGTGAAGCCACCCCACAGGTTACAAGATGTCCTATACCTTAGTTCTTCACGATCCTGAATGTAAAGCTGAGAGACCACCTTCAGTGACAATGCTCTTTTCTAACCTATTCCTCCTGAAAGATCTTTAGAACTGGTCTCTTATAGAGCTCATCTTCAGTTTTGTGTTAGATCATTTACTGCTGCCTGAACCATCCCTGGGCATAGCCCTATGCTTACTTTCCTCTGTGGCCCTGTAATTTCTGCCCTGTTCATTCCCCAGTGTTCTTCCTCTGAATGGAAGGGACAGCTGATGAACAGCTGGAGAATAGTTCCTATCATGGTCCAGAAAGAGCTTTTTTTTTTTTTTTTTACTGACACACATATGCTGAGAGTTTGCTTGACAGAAGAGCAACCAAAACCAGTTTAGGTTTCTCATGCTCTATTTTTAGCACTTCAAAGCTCTATTATTTAAATGAAGATGGGAGAAAATGTAAGTAAAGACCTCTGTTGACACTAGTTAATGGCCATTGTTCTAGTATACTAATTTGTTTGTTTCCTGTTAAGTGCCACTACTACAACAGAAGGGCACATCAGGTGAAAGTGAAACCAAAAGCTCAAAACAGAACAAAGGCACCCATTACCACCGCTCCTCTGTGAGAAGGGGAGGTTCTCTGTCATCCTCTCATGGTTGGTGGGAAAGGCAGCCGGCTCTCTCTCTGCTGATGGTATCAGACTCTCCAGATTAGCAGCATCTTGGGGAGGATGTGACAAAAATGTCTCCTTGGGCATCTGGACCATGAGGCTGGAGAGTGCCTGATCTAAAACATCCTCCTCAGCAATATAGGTGTATGGACAGTACTCTCTGGTCCTCGAGTAGATGTTGGCATTGTCGTAACAATCAGAACAGATCACCCGGGTACCAGTGCCACCTAGTAACAACATAGAAGGAACCCAGATGTTTTTCTGATAAGGAAGAGTTTGAGAATAATCAATTTTCTTCAACAGTTCTAACATTTACTATACACTTACTTTGCAAACCAGGTGAAATTCCAAGGTCTTTATGTGAATTAACTCATTTACTTCTCACAACATCCTTATGAAGTAGATATAATTTTCATCTCCACTTTACAGATAAAGTTATGACAGGAGGAAGAGCTGAAATGTAAATCTAAACACTCTGGCTTCAGAGCCTACACTCTTGAATTCTAATGTTAAATCTCTGTCTAAACTGTAAAGACTAAATTTCAACCAAGGGATCCAAGACAGGCCTAGACCTCTGAGATACATGTGTGGATTGAGCAAACCAAAGCAAAACAGGTGTTGCTATGAGAACCCATGTTACTTTTATAAGACAAGAAGTTAAGCAACAGTAGCTGTTCAACCTAGTCAAATCCTCTCTCCTGTGCCTGTCACTTTCTACAGAAGTGAGGGTGTTAAGAGAGAAGGATGTCCTTGTTAACTTTATCAAGGGACATTTTATAGCCCTTTTCAGTTCTCCATTGCAAGCTGAAAGTCATTTTGCCCTTTAAACTTTACTAAGTATCTACCTGTCAGCAGGAGAACCAAATGCCTCTGGATGTTATCTGAAGGGCTCATCTCTAGAGGAATGAGAAAGACTTGAAATGAGTTTCTAGACCATCTCTTCTGGTCATAAGAGAGATTCAGGAACCTCAGTTTTGTCCTTCATCCCTGTTTAAGGGTAATGTGTTTCTTTCTATAAGATGGCCTTCTCTGGTTAAGACTTTATAGACAATTTTCATTCCATTTTGCACAAAGTTAAATGTACTGAATGTCTTATCCTAAAATATTGCTTCAGGCTAATAGGGAAACTAGACACTGAACAATAAACCCAATAAAACAGGCTGAAATTGTAACTATAAACAATAAAAGTGCCTACCATCGGTGCCCTTGTGTATGTATCCGTTGGCAGGAGGCATAAGTTGCTGATGACTGCCTGCCTCAGAGTTGCTGTAGCCTTCCTGTGGTTCAGACAATGTTCCTTGTGAAGACAAATAGCTGGGAATGTCTGCAGGCAAATTAAGCTCCTCTGTAAAGAGACATCTGCAACTTTCAAACTCAGGCAGTTGAAGTCAATATACAGAAGGCAATTTTATAATGTGTTCCACTTTGACACTGGCCTGGAAAATGGTATGGACTTGGGACCTCAACAGTTCTTCATACTTCCCTTAACATATTTTTTTTATTATTAAAGTTCTTCTCAGAGTTTCATTTTAGAAGTATTACTTAGTCTGCAGATACAGCACAGTGGTAAAGTACTTGCCTAACATGTATAGGCTATGGGTTCAGTCCCCAGAACCACTGGCAAAGGGCTAAAGGTGAGGGGGTTATCAAAAGAAAAAGAAAAAACAAAAACCTAAAGATGAAAATCCTATCTATAGCACATTTCCCAATCTTTCTACATGGGTTCCTTCTCCTGTGGATCCCGGGATGAGTGGGGCAAAAGACCAACTCACTCTACAGCAAAACTATGGTGGAAATAAACTTTAGGTTTTAAAGAAAAAAGGTGCAAAACCCCCCCCCAAAAAACAAAACAAAACACAACACAACACCTCACACCCCTGATTGACTGAACCTGTAATTCCAGCACAAAGAGGTAGAGGGAGAAGAGGCCAGGTTATGAGCTCCAGGCTATCAGGGCTAGCCTGAGATCCTCTTAAGAACAAACTGGGAATATGGCACACACCTTCAATCCCAGCACTTTGGAGGCAGAGGCAGGTAGATCTCTGACTTTAAGGCCAGTTTCATCTACAGAACAAGTGCTCACAGCCAAGGGTACATAAAGAAACACTGTATCAAAACAAACAACAACAAAAGGACAAAACCAAGAAAATATACCTGTAATACAATTCTAAGAGGTAAATTTAGGGGGAAGTATATACAGAATATACAAATTCTTAAAACTATTTCCCCAAATAGGTTCTACTATCTCAAGGAAGCTGTATATTTTGTCAGAAAAACTTCCTAACATCTCTTATCAAGTAACCAATCACAGTAGTCCAGCTTTTTTTATGTTCTACTAAATCCTACATTCCTAAGAATATGCCATGTGTCATCTGGGTACCACTTACCTGTGTTTGTGATACTGTAGTCCTCATTTTTCCTTCTCATGTGGTAAATGACAATGACCCAGATCAAAGAAGTGCCCACGACACAGCAGACCACAACAATGATGACAATGCCAACTGTGGTCCAACCATCATCCTCATGCCCAATGCTACTCTGAGAAGAGTCACAATTAGGGGACGAAAGGACATTTAAGTAAATATGTCCCCGTTCTGTCCCAAGAGTGTTAGACATAAGGCAGGTGTATTTTCCAGCATCTTCTAGCCCAGCATCTACTATGATGAGAAGCTGATTGGCTGCAGCAAAGAAGTGTCGCTCTGTTACTAGGAGTGGCCCATCATCCTTGGTCCAATTGAGGCGAGGAGCAGGACTTCCTCCAGCGATGCACTGCAATACCGCTGTCTCACCTCGAGTGACAGTTTTGTCCTCCAGAGGTCTAATAAATGAGGGTGTCTCTAATGGGAGAAGGTTAAAGATACTAAGTTAGGAAATGTATAGCCGAAGTCCTATAGAATGATACACAAAAGACTCAAATCAGAAAAAATCTAAATGTGAACTGGCTGTGGTGATACAGGGTTGTAATTCCATGTACTCTATTCAGGAGGCCAAAGATTACAAAGCAAAAGATTACAAGTTTACAGTCGTCTAGGCACCTTAGCAAGTAAGTAAAGTAGGACAAGATACTAGCTGGGCACAGCACTGCCTGGTGCACATAAGCCTGGGCCACCAGTCAGTGAGTGCTGGGGGTTTCTGCTGTTTCTGACACAGGTTCTCAACTATATACCCCAAGCTGACCTAGAACTCTTGATCCTTCTGCCTCAGCCTCCAAGTTAAGAAACTTAAAGGTTTTTGACAGCCAGGTCAGAGTGGCTCACCTGTAAGACAAGAGTTCTCCAGGCCAACCTGGATTATAGAGTAAGAGACTTTATCTTTAAAAGAGAAGAGAGGGAGGAGGAGGAGGAGGAGGAGGAAGATGATGAATAAGAAAAGGAGGAGAAGTTGGAAGAAAAGGAGGAGGAGAAGATGACCCCATAAAACTCCGATATCTAAGAAAACAGAGACCTGGACAGTATAATTTGCCTTGGGTTGAGTTACATAAAGAATCATGTTTTAACTTAGAATAATGAGGCACACAGCTATAATCCTAGCGCTTGGAAAATAGAGGAAGGTGGAGCCAGTTTCAAGTCCAGCCTTCCTTTCCTATATGAGACCCTGTCTCAAAAACAAAAAAACTGAATAAAACAAAACACAAGCCAGGGGAATTTTTCAGGAAAACACTTCTTTTCTCTCTAGATTTCTAGAGATAGATTCTTACAGTGTAGCCCCAGCTGACCCGGAACTCACTATTTAAACCTGGCCACTCTCAAACTTAATGTAACCCTCATCTGTGTGTGTCTATGTACTGGGATTATAGGAGTATGTCATAATACCCAGCATGGGAAAAGACATTTTTGAAGAATATTAAAATTATGTGGAACATACTGAAAAGAAAATAGAAAATCTAACCAGAAGACAAATCATTTTTGATACTAAACTTTTTTTTAGTTAAAGAAAATATAAACTTTCTTATGTTTTGTATGTAGCTGTATCAAAGCATTAGGATCCTTCTAGGAAAAGCAGAACTCCCAATGCAAATCTGCTGAACAGTTAAAAAAAAAAAAACCAACCACATATGAATTAAAATGCTACAGAGGAAACATAGAAGAATAAGGGGATCTGAAGCTTGTGATAAGGATTTATGCCCTGGGAATGTTCCAAGATGTATGTCATTTAACCCACTAATACCTTCAGCTGACACACCCCTGAACAAAGTAGGAAAATAAGAACAATAACGCACATGACTTTAATCCCAGCGCTCGGAAGGCAGATGTAGGTGGGTCTCTGAGTTCAGAGCCAGCCTGGTCTACAGAGTGAGTTCCAGGACAGCAGGGGCTACACAGAGAAACCCTGTCTTGGGAGAAAAAAACCATAACCAAAACCTCCAAATTATTTGTCTTGCCTTTCCAAGCTATGCGTAGCTCTCAGAGGTTCCAGTAAAGCAGCAGTCCTAACGAAGAAAGCGTACCTAACACTGTGAGTGAGGCATTTGCTGAGAGGCCTCCTGCTATATTCTGTGCCATGCAGCTATAGATTCCCATATCTTCTATCTTCACATTGGCAATGAAGAAGACATCATCCTCAGGCATGACATGCATGCGTCTTTCTCGGGCTGCAGGAAAATCAGTACCACCGTCCTTCTGCCAGGAAATCTGAGGTGTAGGGTGCCCCTCTGCAGCACATTCTAATCTCGCCATGGCACCAGTGCGAATAGTTAGGTCCATCGGAGTTTTCAAAAAAGATGGCATCTCTGTTCCAAAAACAGTACAGAGAAAGTAGGCAAAAGGAAAACACACATGTGCACAAATCTAGCAGGCAGAATCCTGATGTAAAAGGTTTCATTTCCTTGAGAAACCATATTCTCTGAACTGACAACAAACATAGTGTTTGCATCTGTCTTTCCCACCAGCCCTTCAGTGTGTGCAGCACAGTGACACAATACTTCTAGAATACATGCTATGCCCATTTCACCATGCTGACGGGAAGAAGGAAGAATCAGCCAAAAATTTTTCTGAATGCCAGTTTAGAATTTGGTGCTTAATATTATTTTTTCACTTAGGACAGTCAAGTGATGCTTCCCAGTCTAACATCAACAGATGTTAATAGAACACAGTTTTGTTTTGTTTTTTTATTTATGCTTTTTAAAAACCTCATTTAAGAAACATCGGAGTGGATTGTAGAGCTGAAGAGTTGTCTCACTGGTTAAGAAATCTTGCAGGACTCAGGTTCAATTCCCAGCACCCACATGGCAGCTTACACCTGTCTGTTACTTCAGTCCTGGAAGATCCAATGCCCTTTTTAGGACTTTGTGGGTACCAGGAATGCATGTGGTGCAGACATACATGAAGGCACCCCTGAGACAATAAAACAAAAATAAAATAAAATTTAAAAAAAAAGCTAGAAATGTTAAAAAAGAAACACAGGCACAGGGCACACATACATCACTCAGTTGAAGGACAGGAGTTACTCAATCTCAGAGATAATAGATGGGCCAAGTTGTTTTAGAAAAGGTTTTTACAACTACTAGGCGAGCTTTATTTTCAAAATGATTTTGGCTCTATCCAGAGGGCTATAGATACCACTAGACCTAGAGATGACACAAACACTCTCAAGTATGAGAAGACACAGTAAGCAATATTAAAGAAAGGAAATCATAGATTTCTGAGAATTGGAAATAAAGTGTCTCCTAGGGCAAAGAAGAATGTAGGCTAGTGGGCAGGTGGATGACCCACGAGTGCAACCTTCCATGTGCCACAGTCAAGAGAAAGTAACACTAAGGGCTCCCTCCACGTGTGGGGTATGATCCAATTTTCTTGTCAATTTAGATGTAAACTGATTTATAGTTGAGACTTATAATTTAGATGTAAAAAATACTTCAAAGTACTTTTTTCCCTGACAGCAACGGCCAGACAGGCATGGCAATTATTCTAGAAATACACAAGTTAAGAGAGAAAAAAAAGCATTTTAAATATCCAGTAGCACAATTTCTTACCATTTACAGTCAATGTGGCTTTCTGGGAATAATTAGAACCAAAGTGATTAGTAACAATGCACTGATATTTCCCTTCATCTGTGAAGTTCACACTGAAGAGGCGCAAGACACTAGTATATTCTAGAGCTTCTCCATCCTGCTGCCGATAACGGACAAAATTCTCAATATCCACGTCATACAGAATCTCACTGTCCTTGCGCCATACGGTGGACATGGGTGAATCACTGCTGCTCACTGCAGTGCACGTCAGTGTCACGTTAACGCCTCTTAATGCAACTGTATTTTCAGGGTGTGTCCTTATCTGAGGTTTCAGAAAATCATCTAAAGGGAATAAATGCAACAGTGGTCAAGTCAGTTACATATTTTACCTCAAATCGGATTTTAAAACAAAGACTGTAAAACTGTAAGCTTCTTTTTTAAAAAAAGACTTATTTAATGTTTATGAGTACACTATAGCAGTGTACAGCAGAAAAGGGCATCAGATCTCATTACAGATGGTTGTGAGCCACCATGTGGTTGCTGGGAATTGAACTCAGGACCTCTGGAAGAGCAGTCAGTACTCTTAACCACTGAGCCATTTCTCCAGCCCCAACACTGTATGTTTCAGTCACAGGAGCTATGTTAAGATTGAAGGAGACTCTAGAGCTAGAGTCTAATCTCTTGCTTAAAGCTGAGGAAAATGAAATCCAGAAGTCAAATAGCTTGCTCAAAGGCATCAGGCAGTGACAGAAGGTGGGCTAGAACTCAGGTTCTAGACCTCAGCACCTAGTACTCTTCCACCATCCCTCAGGACTCTTCCAGGTTTACTATGCATTACCAGTGGGTGGGATAGCGATGGAGAGAAACCTTATATAAGAATGTCAAGATAAGTTCTAATGCTATCATCATATATACATATATATATATATATACACATATATACACACATATATATGTATATATATATTTATGTCCTATAATGCTACATATACAAAATGTTTATAATTAACTATTATCCTTTCTATACGATACAGAAAATGGGAATGTAAACTTATTTTTTCATGGAGAATACTAATAAATATATGACTTGAAAGCACTTTGTACATAGCTTCAACACTAAAATAGTGAAGAATATGAACAGGACACATACACACAAGTGAAAACTGGTTTAAGACTATCTAGTACACTATGGATTCATAAATAAAAATGCTATGGATTGAGAGAGGCTGCTACAGAAATTCTAAACAAGGATCTTCATTTAGTAACATTACTTTGTGCCTTAAAAGGTAATTGGAATAGTATAAAAAATATAGTATGAGCCAGCATGGTAGCACACATCATTAATCTCAGCACTTGAGAAGCAGAGGCAGGAAGATCTCTGAGCTCCAGAGCAACCTGATCTGGTCTGCATAGTGAATTTTAAGCCAGCTAAGGCTAAATAGCAAGGCCCTGTCTCAAAACCAGACAAACAAAATATAGTATGCTTTACATTAAAAACAAACAAACAAACAAAAACAACTAAGTAAAAGTCAAAGGGGAACATGTGACAATGGAAGCAGAATTCAACCCACTGTAAAAAAGATTTAGGAATAAAAGAAAATCCTCCAAGTTGAGAAAGAAAATTATAGATTTATTTTTGAAAATAAAAACGTTGGGCTGGAGAGATGGCTCAGTGTTTAAGAGCACTGACTGCTCTTCCAGAGGTCCTGAGTTCAATTCCCACCAACCACACAGTGACTCACAGCCATCTGTAATGAGATTTGACATTCTCTTCTGGTGTGACTGAAGACAGTGACAGTGTACTCACATACATAAAATAAAAAAAAATAAATCTTTGAAAGGAAGGGAGGGAGGGGAGGGGGAGGGGGAGGGGGAGGGGGAGGGAGGGAATTCCATCGTGGCCAATGAAATGGCTCGGTGGGTAAAAGAATTTGTCTTAAAGCCTAATGACATAGTGTGCTCTCTGGAACCCTCATGATGGAAAGACAGAACTGATAATCCCAAGTTGTCTGTCCTTTTTCCAAGAGATTGCATCCAAAAAATGAAGCTGGTGATTATAAACATATACTATTATATACTTGTGATTATAGCATAGATTTTCTTGGTGGTTTTCAGAATCTACTAAGTCTTCACATTAAAAAAAAAATTGATTCAGAAGTCTTACTGCTATGTATCCTAAAGTTAATAATTCCTCTCAAATTAAAGCCGACATTTAGTTGCCAGTAAATTGATCAAAGACAATGAGAATGCAGCACTGAGAAAGTCATTGTGCTAAGAAAAACAAACAAGAACAAAAGACAGTGAGAAAAACCCTTTATGAAACCGAGTCAAAGAATACAAAATGTGGCCTGTATTAAGCAAGCACTGAGACAGGGCCTGGATAGCGGCACAAGGACTTACTGCGTGCTAGTCAGAGCCATGTGGGTGTTTCTGTTGATAGTGATGGTGTTTCATCCTCTTAATTTTATTGTTACAATAGTTAAATTTTTAAAATTTAAAACAGAAATACAAACCACAGACAAAATCTTTCAGGTCCACATTCAAGATGCTTTGCCCTGCTAACCATTCAGGATGTGCACAGCTTACATTCACAGAATGATGAAAGTTGTTATCCACCAACCACTGAAGTAACCACTTCAAATGACAATCGCAGAGCAAACTGCTTGTGTTCAGAACACTACAGAAAGAAAACAAGGAAAAGAACCTTTCATTTTAGCTTCATTCTAGTTTCTGCAGGAAAATCTTGCTACATATATGCATTTACTTATCAAAAATGTTCATCTCATTATAATAAGACAAACAGACCATTAGCCTTAATAAAGTCAGCGTTATAAAAAAATCTGAAAGACTGAAGGACAAGAGAATTATTTTAAATTAAAGACAAGTAAAGAGCCATTGCAATGGAATGAAATGCATGCATGCATGTTTATTTGTTGTGGGAGGACTGTTTTGAGACACAGTTATTATACTACCCAGTCTGGCCTCAAACTTGCAATCCCAGATATATACCATGACACCCACTGACACACCAGTTGGCCTTTGATCTACACACACACACACACACACACAAATAAATAAGATAGACAAATGCAATAAGAAATATCTTTGTACTTTATATCCTTTCCTACCAAAAATATATTCATCTCTCCTTGTACACAGCATTGATGCTTTTAGGATTAGCTAACAACATTAACTTTTGTTGTAGAGCTGGAGAGATGCCTCAGCAGTTAAGAGCATGGCTGTTCTTCCAGAAGACCCAGGTTCAAGTCTCACCAATCACATGGCTATTCACAATCATCTGAAACTCCAATTCTGGGAGATCTAAGCCTCTTCTAGTTTCCACTGACACCAGGCTGGCTTGCCTCGACCCCCAAGACTCCTTTACAATTATATCTTTTGTTTCCTTCTGAGCACATGACTAGATTAATCTCCTAGTCGTCTTTGTAGTTAGGGAGTATTCATGTCCCATAATTCCCACCACTGAATTTGTGCAAAATAGACTTATGTGTTCACTGCACCCAAGCCTGACCTATAAAAGTCTTCCCACTCAGGGCTTCATGAAGAAATAGTTCAGAGATTTAGAGATTTAGTAGCACTTGTTTCTCTTGCAGAGGACCCAGGCTCAGTTTCCAGCACCCATATGATGGCTCACAACCACCCTGAGTTTCAGAAGATCCAACATTCTATCACCTTCTCCTTGGACAGCAGGCATGCATGTGGTGCAAATGTATATGCAGGTAAAACACCCATATACATAAAACAGTAAAAATTTTTACAAGTTTAAAGAATACTTGACATCCTAAAGCAAAAAAAAAAAAAAAAAAAGACACAAAAAGTAAATTGCCATATACCCCAGCATCTAAAGTTTAATGTAACATTTAAGTTTCTGCAAGCATATGGCTACAGTACATTTTTTTTTCTCTACAGCCCGGGACATACTCACTAACAGGCTCAAATAAATTTTGTTTCCTATAGAAAAAGCCATCTAAAGTAAATAAGTTTGAAGATATTTGACAATTAATGCCTCAAATTTTATTATACTTTGATATTATCTACAGATTAAATGAATAAATTTCACCATTTCACTTAGTAGTATGGCTTGTTTTACATAGACACATTACATAAAAACAGTGACTAGTAAAAAGTACATTCATAAACTTACTCTGTTTACATCTGCCTGACTCACTTGTGCTTAATTATGATTAAAATTCTTATGGAAAATCTGTTCTCATTATCTGTTAAGAGACGTAAGAGTCAAAAATACTACTGAAGACTAAGTATGAAGGTGCACGGCTATACACGCATGCTGTCTCGAGGAAAACAATCGCAGGCTGAAAGTGGCACAGCATGTGTTCAGCATCTGCAAGGCCTGCCCGGAACTCTCAAAAAAGAAAAATGTATCATAGAAAAACCTACAAAATTAAACATACTATTCTTTCCTTTTTCTTCTTTGGACTCAGACTTGATGTGCATCCAGTAGCTCATTTAGTGCACATTCTGTTCACAGGCTAAGTTATAGTTTCCTAGTGCAAACATTACGGAAGATAACAAGCTGAGTAGAGACCCAGATAAAGTGAAATTGCCTGTATCACAATCGACGCTGACAAGTCTGAAAATACAGCTGTTTGGGTAAGCCAAGCAATATGGATTTGAAAAGTACATGGGTTATATTTCTGAGCGTTTTATGCTTATTCATATACTTGTTTGTTTGTTTTTTGAGACAGGGTTTCTCTGTGTAGCCTGACAGTCCTGGAGCTCACTCTGGCCTTGAACTCAGCGGTCCACCTGCCTGTGCCTCCACCTAGCTCTTTTCTTTTCCTTCCTTTCCTTCCTTCCTCCCTCTTTCTTTCTTTCTTTTCCTTTCCTTTCTTTCCTTCCATCTTTCTTTTTTTCTTAAGACAATTTTAAACGAACTAAATTAATTTGACAATACCATCTAGAGCAGTGGTTCTCAGCCTCCATAACGCTGCAACCCTTCTAACACAGTTTCTCATGATATGGTGACCCCCCCCCCCAAGTCATAAAATTGTTTTTGTTGCTTTTTCATAGCTATAATTTTGCTACTGTTAAGAAGAGTAATGTAAATATTTTTGGAGCTACAGGTTTGCCAGAGGGGCTATAACCCAAAGGTTGAAAACCACTAATCTAGAGCTAGACAAATATCACAGGGCTACAGGTAGCTGGGTGGCTAAAGGTTCTTATGAAAGAAAATATGAGGATGTGAGTCTCAATCTCCAGGATCCACGTAAAAGACAGGTGCAGCCACACGTATAAGTAACCCCAGCCCTGGGGAAGTGGGGGCAGGGAGACTCCCAAGAGCATGCTGGTCAGGTTAGATAAAACAGAACTCCAAGATCAGTGGGAGCCCCCAGCTCAAAATTAAGGTAAAAAAACAGGACCCCTCTTGTCAATTCCTGCCTCTTAATGCACAAGCATATTTAATATTCATACCTAACACATACAAACTACTATATAAACAGATACAAACAGAAATCACATCTTTCAGTTTAAGATTTCAGTCTTGAGCCAGTAAAACACTAACATAAACTCATTTATTTACTTTATTTACAGGGTTTCTCTATAGCCATGATTGGCCTGGAACTCACTATGTAGATCAGGTTGGTCTTAAACTCAGAGATCCTCCTGCCTCTGCCTTCCAAAGGCAGTTTTAAGCAAAAAACTGTTGTTTTTCCTATACTTTACATTTTTGTCCAAATTGTTACTGAAAATCAGACAGGGAAAGATAGTCATTTACAAATTCAGTACATCTCCCTTATCCACAGCTTGCTTCCTGCAGTTTCAATCACGGAAGGTCAATAATATATAAAAATGTTACATGCAAAAGCACAAAAGTAAGCAAATCCTAGGTTGCAAATTGTGTGCCATTTTGATTAATGAGAAAAAAATCTTATGCTGTTCCATTCAGGATATAAATCATCCTTCTGTCTAGTATATCCACACTGCATATGTTCATCACCCATTAATGATTTAATGGCTATACTGATTATTAGATCAAGTGTTATAGTGTTACAGTGGCTTGGGTTCAAATAATGAATTTGTTAACGTTCCAACCCACAAGTGATGAAGAACCAGTAACAGGGCACAAGAAATGGAAGGAAAAGTGAATGCTATTATTCTGCAGTGGTAATTTTATAGCATGTAAGGTTTGGTACTATGCAGTTTCAACACAGGAACACATTCCTAAAGGATAAGGTGAAACATATATATTTGTAGAGGAGACTATCAGCTTGGGCCCCCTCTGAGGATTTATACACTGTTAAGGGTTACTGGAGATGGAGAGACATTTTCTTCAGTGCTATAGCCATGGATAAGGTGCCTGTGCTTCTGTAAAAAGCCCTAAGAAACTCACTGGGTCACAAAAATAAACAAAAAAAGACATAAAAATAGAAGAGGGGCTACTTGGGAAGAGGATTAGTGGAAGTAGTAGGGGATGAGAGGATAAGGGAATAAATATGATCAAAGTACATTGCATGCATGAGTGAAAGTGTCAGAATGAAACCTATTATGTATAATCAATATATGCTAATTACAAATTTTAAAAATTATTTTCCCATGACATATAATCGATATTAGGGAGGTTACAGAGACACATAAGAGCTATTTAGGTATCACCAAAGCTCATCTGAGTATAGATAAAATAATACTTCAGTGTTTTCAGACTTACATAGTTACTATTTGGGTCTATTAGTCTCAAGAATCTCCAGTGGACAATAGGTAGCCTAAAAGGAAGCAGCAAAAATAGGATATGGACTGACAGAGGTGGATGGACAAATGCAAAAGAGGGATTTTCAGAGACATTATCAAAAGACGCAAAGGAATGGAAGGGAATGACCTTAAGAAGAACCAGTACAGGGAGACCATAAGTTCCCCAAAAGAGGACAATAAAATTCCAATAATTAGGAAGTAGACTGTTAAGTGGCTAGAGTTAGCAGAACATGTTACTGCCAGGGTTTCCAGTGAGGGCAGAGAAGTTCCTGGAGGAAAAACAGAATCTAATCAAGAAAAAAGAAAGATTCTACAGAGGACAAAGAATACACCAGGGAGTCAGGAAACAACCCCCACTCAGGAAAGAGGAAGACCTCCAGGAAGACCTCAGTCAGAGCAGGTATGAAATGCAGCACTCTGCCCCAGTTTAGAAACTGCACTAAGAATCTCAAAAATCAAAATCTCTCCTTAGCAGCTCCAATGGATGTTTGTTCAGAGCAATGGTTCACCAGTCTGACTCACCATTGGATTCCCGATCAATCAGTCAGGAATGAAGACAAAGGTTTCAAAGGTGTATATTTGGGACACCTGAGTGAGAGGCCTGGGGGTCCAATGATGAATCTGATCCTATCCATTCCACATCACCATAACTGTTAAAGGAAAAGCTATTCAATGATACTTGCTAAAGCATGGTAAGGCAGAGTGTATTCAAGACAATCTCCCAGGCACAGAGATCACTGAAATGAAATTCTGTAAAAGAGGAAAGAAGTTGGGCTTGACTCTAATTACAAGCAACAGCAAACAGGAATTTTAGCCAATGAGAAAGAGGGGTAAGAATCAGCAGGTGGCTTCAGAACTAAGGAGGGTTATAGCTAAAACAACCTAGAAATACTCTTGCTAAAGGCAGGCCTGAGTAGTCGGATATCATCTGGGGAATGTTACAGAAGGAAAAATGTGATCAGTTATCTATGAACTCTAGGCAGAAGCAGGCAAATATCTTTAAGTTCAAGGCCAGCCTGGTCTACATAGGGAGACCTGTCCAAAAAAAAAAAGTACACAGATAGGCCTAAAAGAGTCAGGAGCCTGCCTGAAGTTTGTTTAAATACCTGTTATTTGTTCATCTCTACATTGAAAATATACTGCCTTCTCTCCAAAGTATACATTGAACTAGGTTCTCATAATAGTTAAAACTTTCTTGCTGATCCTCAGATTATACTGGTAGAAAAAAAGATAAACTGATTTATAAACTGAATCCTTACAAATTAGCTATACCTAGAAGTAAATGCTTTATAAGATCCCTCTTAATTTTTCTAACATACAAAAAGCAATTAATGATTATTTTTCAAAGGTTTGTTTAAGGCAAGGTCTTACGTAGCCCAGGATGACCTCAAACTTGACAGGTAGTTGGGGATGACTTTAAACTTCTGATCCTCCGGCCTTCACATCTTGAGTGCTGGGATTATAGGCACATACCACTATGCCTGGCTAATGCAATGCTAGGGTATAAATCCAGAGCTTCATACATGATAGGCAAGTATTTTACCAACTGATTACATCCATAGTCCAGATTTTCATAATATTTCAATTTTTGCTGTAAGTATTAGTCATTTGATTTTTACCATGTGCCTTGGATCAGTACTCAGCATTCTCTGAAAACCCTCCAAGTCTACATCTATTTATTCTATTTTTGTTATTGTTGTTTTGCAGTGCTAGGGAATAAAGTGCAGAACCTTGCACATGCTAGATAAGCACCTTACCAACCAAGCTACATCCCTAGCCCTTACTATTTTAATTCTTCATTGTCCTTAGAATAAACTTTCTTAACATAATATGATGTAAGAGCAGAGACCACGATCCAATACAGTACACAATAGAGGATGAATGAATGTCTTAGTAAACAAATTATTTCATGGTATTGTCACATGACCCTAGGGAACCACTACTCCCATTCTGAGAAGAAACACTAAGTCTCCAGCTAGCAATTTGCCTACTATGACAAGTTATAAGAAATGGAGCAAGAGTCTGAACACAAACTTAAAAACACATTTCTAATACATCTCCATCTATAGTAAGAACCAGTTTTTAAATTTTCCAACCTATTACAAATCAGTAATTTAAGATAACTTTGTTTAGATTTTTATTTACCATATATGTGTGTAAATATGCTGGGGGCAGGGGGTAGCATACACACATGCCATACTTTTTTTTTTCTTTTGAAATAGGGTCTTTCTATATAATCCTGGCTATCCTGAACTCACTATGTAGACCAGCCTGACCTTGAATTCAGATCTGCCTGCCTCTGCCTCCCAAGTACTTGGATTAAAGGCCTTTACACCATTACACCATTTACACCATTACACCATTACACCTGGCTATGTGCCTGCTCTTCTGTGGAGGTCAGAGGATAACTTATAGGAGTCAGACTGTGAGGCTTGATGGCAGGCACCATTGTCTTTGAACCATGTCACTGGCCCAAAACTAAAATTTTTAAAAAACTACACAAAGATGTTATAATATCATTGTAAAAGTTTCTAAAAGCTTTCTCTCCATTTTTATCACTGTCTTGTCATGAACTAACTCTACTGCATGTCCTTTGAGTAGACCCTAGCTAAGGCATTTTAAATAAACTGATTTTCTACAACCAGTTTAAATTATTAAGAATTCCTAGGTTAACTTCCTTCACTCAGAAAACTCTCTAGATAATAAAACCAATTTTAGGAGTCTGGAGAGATGGCTTAGAGAACTCTCACAGAGGACCTGGACTTGTTGTCCAGCATCCCCAAGGCAACTCAAAAGTATCTGTAACTCCAGTTCCAGAGGACCTGATGCCTTCCTTCCTCTGGTTTCCCTGAGCTCACACATGTATACATGTAGTATACTTACATACACAAGGCACATACACATAAAATAATTTTTAAAGGCAATTTTAAAAAAAATTATGTAGGAAGTACTGGAGAAATGGCTCAGCAGTTAAAAGCACTTCTTTTTCAGAGGACCTGGGTTCAGTTCCCAGCACCCACAAGTCAGCTCACAACTGTCTGTAATGCCAGTTACAGAGATCTGACACCCTCTTCTGACCTCCAGAAGTACCAGGCATGTACATGGTACAGAGACATACATCTAGGCAAAACACTCATACATATTTTAAAAATTATTTTTCAAATTATATGGGAAAAAAGTATAAAACACTATCTTTTTTCTATTGCAATATTTAAATTTTCTGAACATCTTAGTAATTTAAAGACATTAAAATTAATAACACAAAATCGTAGATCAATTTCACAAAGTAAAGACCAAAATCAGCTGTTATCCACCTTAACCCCACCACAGGGTAAGAACTAGAGACCCATGCATCGAACAGTCTGGAAAGTAAAATCCACATGAGAGCCAGGAGTGCTGCTAACATTTCCTACTTGTGAGCACAGGTGTACACATGTGGTAGCACACACTCTGACTGTCCAGTGCTGGGTTATCGCTAAATGACATGACCACTGAAACAACTCAGTGTTCACACTGTTCTATCTCTTGCTGACATCACATGCTTCTGAAGCATCTAAGTCACTTTCTTTACTTTATAAACAATGAGTGGTAGTGAGATGGTTCAGTGGTTAAGAACATTGTCTGCTCTTCCCAAAAAGCCAGATTAATTCCCATCACCCATATGGCAGTTTCAATCATCTGCAACTCCAGTTCCAGAGAATCTAATCATCTCCTCTGGCCTATATGAGCACCAGACACACCAATTGTGTACTTTTGATACAATGAGCACTAACAAAAAGAGAAAAAATTACTTACAGTTCCTTTAAGTGAGTCTGAGAAAAAGCATTTTCTTGGATAGACATTATAGCATTGTTGTTCAAATCTCTGAAATCAAGAGAAATGTAACATCAGTAACCATTTCTGTAGTGAAGTTACATAAATGCTTAAATGCTCATGAATATCTGCTAACATACATTCTCAGTATGCAACCCTGGCTTCCCTTAAACTTGCTATGGAGAGCAAGCTGTTCTCAAACTCACAAAGATATACCTGCCACTGCCTCCTGAGGACTGGGATTAAAGGCAGGCACCACCATGCCCAGCACAAAGATTATAGTGAGTAAATACATATGAAATACTTACAGATACTCAAGGGATTCAAGGCCAATGAATGCTTTCTGTGTAACTGACTTAATCCGGTTTCCTTGCAAGATTCTGAAATAAAATTAAATTATTTACCTATATGAGGTATAATTGTGTTAAATGCTTGCACTGTGGTATAATACACATTTTAAAAATTGTTTTTTAGTTATGTGTCTCTGTGTGTATATGCTGGGGAGACATATGTACATGTTCGGCGCTGTGCCTGCAGAAGGCAGAAGAGAATATCAGATCCCCTGAAGGGGAGTTATGAATGCTTATGAGCCTCCTAATATTGGTGCTAAGAACCAAACTCAGGTCCTCTGGAAGAGCAGAACACATTCTTAACCTCTGAGCCATCCCTTTAGCCCCTTTAATGGTTTTACTGAGATACAACTAAGGGAAAAATTATACACACTAACTTAATGAAAGCAAGCAGTTTTAAGAAAGTCATAAACTTACTAATTAATACAAAACACAACATGAAAACATCTATTGAGATCTCAGAGCTCAACAGAAGTCCTCTGAACATTCATCCTAACCACTAAAATACTGGTAGCTTGCCTATGCTAAGTGAGGTTAAATTCTCCATTTCTCTTTTTTTTTTTCTTTAAATTTTTATTTTAATTTTCACACATTATTCATTTAGTCATATTATTTCCTCTCCCTCATTTCCTCACAGTTCTCCATTGCTCTCTTTAATAAAAGCTGGTCAGATTACAGATGTTCAGACACGTATGAATCTTTGGAGAAATCCATCTCATAGGGGATCTCAAATGTTTGATGGAAAAGTATTTTCCCTATTATTAGACTGATTCCCCAGACAGCTCCTGTTGGTATTTTGTCTGAGCTCCACCGCCCACAGTTACCTGGTAACAGCCAAGTATGTTCCTCCCACAGTTACCTGGCTGCTTGCCCCCTCTCCTCTCTCTCTCTCTTACTCCTGTTTCCTACTTGCTTCTCTTTTGCCCTCTTGGGCTCTTCTCCCTTCCCCCCTCTCTCCACATGCTCATGGCCGGCCTCTACTTCTCTACTCTCTTCTTCTCTCTGCCTTTCTTTGCCTCTACTACTCTCTTTACTCCCCTCTCCATGCCCTAAAGAAACTCTGTTCTATTCTATACTATACTGTTGTGTGGCTGGTCCCTCACGGATAAGGGATGGACCTTATCTCCGCATGGGCCTGCTGAGACACCCCCTTACCCCACACCTCACCACACCCCCATAGAACATATCTTAACACTACTTTATCTTCTTATAATCACAACAGCTCCCATGATTAAACACCCTACTAGCTCAATTATATTTTCTCAAAGCATTGCTCTTACTTGAATGGAAAACTCTAATTGGTAACGTATTTAAATCCCACAAGATTGAGAATGTAAACTTGTATAGTCACTATGGAAATCAGTATGAAGGTTCCTCCAAAAACTAAAAATAGAACTACCATATGGTCCAGCCATGCTACTGGCAGATATATATATATATCCAAAGGATTCTAAAGCAATATGCCACAGGGACACTTGTGTCACCATGCTGCACTACACGCAACAGCCAAGAAACGGGACCAGCCTAGATGTCCATTAAAACACAGATAAAGAAAAGGTAACACATATATGCAAAAGAATTTTATCCAGCCATAAAGAAAAATTAAGTTATAGCATTTTCAAGAAAATAGTTACAATCAAATATTTTTTTCATATCCAGAACCTAGGTTTAGAATTACATAGATGTGTGCATATATATGTTTGTAGGTCATGAAACTAGAAAAGGGATCCTGAGAGAGAAGCAACAGATCTAATAAAGAATGGTGCATGTGTCATTAGGAGGCAAAGGGACTACCTGGATATAAAAAGGGAACCACCCGCAGCAGGGAGGAAGTGGGAAGAGGACTGTAGGAAAGGGGAGTGAATGTGAACAAAGAGTAATGAAACATGTATGAACATGTAGACTGGAATGAAACCCAGCTCTCACAATGCTAATCTGAAACTAATTAAGAAATAAAAAACAAATTTCCATAAGAATACTTTATAAATAAAAAGTACCAAACAAACAAAACTTTCCTTTTTAGGAGATAGAAGGCTCAGACTTTCTAGCTATATAAAATAAACATTACACAGAAACATTTAAAACTGCTCCTGAAAAAAGAAATTAGATACAAACATCACAGATACATACAATTTAGTGAGACTTTTGAGTCCAGAAAAGGCTTCGCTAGCATCTTCTATGGCCCATGAAATTTCATTGTTTCTCAAATCTCTAAAAGTGTCAAGGAGAAAAAGACTGTTAGCCAATATGACCACCACACCACTAGGCTGCATCCTGATACAGCAACATAAAGGAACACACGTGTTAATTTCTTTTTTTTTTTTTTTTTGGTTTTATAATCTAGTTTATTACTATTACTCACACGTGTTAATTTCAATCCTTATTTTAACAGTCATTTCTCATGAAGACTAAGTCCTGCTTTCTAAAGGAATATTTGTAATAAACACAGAAAAAATAATAGATTGACTAAGCAGCAGGGCATGGTAGTACACATCTTTAGTACCAACACTCAACTGTTGGGAAGCAGAGGCAGGCGGAACTCTCTGAGTTCAAAGCAACCTGATGTACACAGTGAGTTCCAAGACAGTCAGAACTTCATAGAGAGACACTACTTCAAAAATAGATAGATGGATGAATGGATGGATGAATAAATATAGATAAGCAAAAAATTAATCTTCCTAGTTAGCCTTATCTAATTGTACTAGCCTATTAAAAACTGTAGGCAGGGTCCTATAAAAAGGAAGGTTTCAAGATAAAGGTTACAGATACAAATATAATTTTAAAGTCATGAGATTCCTGAGTGCTCAAGACACCCTCTGTGCACTTTTTTGGTAAGATTTATCTATTTAATTTTAGGTTTATTTATTTTATGTATATGAGTACACCATTGCTCTCTTCAGACACAACAGAAGAGGGCATCAGATTCCATTACAGATGGTTTTGAGCCACCATGTGGTTGCTGGGAATTGAACTCAGGACCTCTGCTCGCTGTGGCCTGCTTGTTCTGACCCAAAGATGTGCACACTCCTCATAAGAGTTTAAGTAAAGGCTACATAATAAGAAATGCAATGAGCTTTCATAATTACACTAAAAAGAGAAATAGGCTTGGGACAAATTTGTGTTCTAGGAAAACATTCAGGTCCAAGGATGAAGCCACAGGTGTGCACTATGATAAGGCAAGGTCACGAGAAAACTGTTGCTTTGAACTTGTAATGAGCATGTGGAATGAAACACTGCTTTGAACTTAACATCAACATCCTTTTGTAACTCCCATTTTGTGTAACATTTTATCTACAAGGTAATTTTCTAAAGAACTGTTATCTAAGAAGGTATAAAAAAGGCCAGAGGAAAAAAATAAAGATGATGTGGTGGCATGGGGAGCTCTGCCCCATCCATTCATCCATCCACTCATCCAAATATATGTATGTATAATGTCTGTTATATATAAACATATAGGTGCATGTGTATGTATGTAAGCATGCATGAATACTTGTGGAGTTGATTGAGACAGATGGTTGAGCCCAACCAGAGTGTGGGGATATGAATATATGTGGGTCTGTGCATATTTGTCTGTGTAAAGGATCTTAATTCTTTTCTTTTCCTTCCTCTCTGGTTCACAAAGAGTTAATCAGCCTGGACAGTGAAGGGTCCCTGCCTGCCTGGCCAGAAAAAAGCAGCACTAGCAATAAATTCTTTATCCAATTCCCCATTTCTATACAGCATGTATTAATCGCCAGATATTGGTGCTTATTTAAGTACAAATAATAAAGAATTAATTTTTTAGCACAAAATAGTAAGAAAAGGTTAAAAGGCAGATCCTCACTCTTTTACCTATGTGTAACACTGTGTCCCACTTCAACCCATTCCAGGCCGGGCAGGCTCCCAGCACTTATGGGGTCAGGGGGTGGAATGTGGTGGTTTGAATGAGACTGGCCCCCATTAGCTCCTATGTTTGAATGTTTGAGCTCCACTTAGTGGAACTGTTTTGGAAAAATTGGGTGTGTCCTTGCTGGAGGGATGTGGCTTTGTTGGAGGAGGTGTGTCACGGGGGGGGGGGGGTAGGCTTTGAGGTTTCAAAAAACCCACACCAGGCCCAGTCTTTCTGTTCCCTAAGGATCAGATGTAAGCTCTCAGCTACTGCTCCAGTGCCATACCTGCCTGCAGCCATGTTAATCCTCTGAAACTTCCAGCAATCACCCAATTAAATGCTTTCCTTTATAAGAGATGCCTTGGTCATGGTGTCTCTTCACAGCAATAGAACTAAGTAAGTACAATAGTAACTAAAAAAGACACTGTGTATCTTAAGTATATGAGCATTTTCTCAAACTTACTGTGTCCCCTCATTGGTAGTTAGGTACCAAAGTTTGGAGCCTAACATTTTCCTGAAACCATTTATTAATTTTGAATGTGATAATAACCAAGTGTCAGGGCTGGAGAGATGGCTCAGTGGTTAAGAACGCTCACTGCTCTTCCAAAGGTCCTGAGTTTAATACCCCAACACCTACATGACAGCTCACAACTGCCAGATGCCATCTTCTGGTATGCAGATATACATGCAGACAAAGTATCCATATATATAAATATATAAATAAATAAATCTTTTTTAAAAGGTAATAAACAAGTATCCTATTCAAGAGCTATTAAGAATCTAAATTATTAGCCAGGTGCCCACCTTTAATCACAGCACTTGGAAGAAAGGCAAAACTCTGTGAGTTTGAGGCTAGCTCGAGGTCAACCAAGCTATTCCTGTCTTTAAAATTAAAAAAAAAAGAACCCATCACCACCACAACAACAAAAAAGAATCTTAATTATGACAAAGGACCCCATGAGAAGAGACAAAGACATTTTTAGTGGGGAGGGATAGAATTTGTGTGACACAAAAGTAAAAAGAAGAATATGAGAAATAGAAAAGTTTACCCAGGAAAGGAGCAGGGGAATGGGGGTAAGAGGAGGAGATGGGGAAGAGGAAAGGGTAGGAAACTTAATAAATATGAATAAATATAAATAAAAACAAAAATATGGAAAAGCCCCTACCCCTAAGAAAACCTGATACTTGGTAACCTAATTAAAAAATAAAATTAAGGGCTGGAGAGATGGCTCAGTGGTTAAGAGCACTGACTGCTCTTCCAAAGGTTCTGAGTTCAATTCCCAGCAACCACATAGTGGCTCACAACCATCTGCAATATGATCTGACGCCCTCTTCTGGTGTGTCTGAAGACAACTACAGTGTACTCATAAACATAAAATAAATAAGTCTTTTAAAAAATTAAATTAAATTAAAAAAACAAAAAACAGAATTTGAATGGAGGTACCATGAATGAGAGAATAAAGCTGCTACCAGAAGCCATTCATTGTTAAATAAAACCTCAGTGCCAGGGTGGGCTAGTTCCCTACAAATTACTGAACAGAAAGACTTCAAAAGGCCCCCAAAACAATATAAGCAATTGCTACTAGATGGTAAGACATTGACGAAGATACCACATGCTTTGATCTCAGAACAGAGAAATCAAACTAGAATTGCTGGAAACTTCCTTCCTACTGGCTAGTTTCATAGTGCTAGAGGAATATTATTATCAACAGTCTAACTCAGTTGCGGACCTGTGTGCAACACTACTGACTTACAAGGCAAGATGTGCCCACTGGTATCAACAAGTCTGTTACCAACTACTTTGTGACTGGATTTGAGGCCTGCTCCACAAACATGGTCCATGGCTCGGGAAGCAACTGCTATTATTTTCCTAATGGACATAATATGCCCAACATTTGACCTCTAAATAACCATTTATGAATACAGATTTGTCTATATAACTATATATGACTATATAGACATATCTTTAGCCATTCAGACAAACTATAATTGTCAGCTTTGATCAGAGAAGCTCCTTTTTGGAGTGGGCCAGCAGTTAACTGCAGAGACTCGTAATTGGTCAAGGTGAGGAAATTGAGTATTTAATACTCAGTCATAAATTGGATGCTGAAATCATCCCTCACACACACACACACACACACACACACACACACACACGGCTGAGGGAATATCATGGAAGAGGGAATGGAGAGAATGCTCGGGCAGAGACAAAGAGTTAGGTGTTGTGGAACAATGTTGTCCAAGCACAATATGACACAATAATCATAAACTCCCAGAAGCTGTGATTACCTATCTAACACTTATAATGGAGAAAGAAGAGGCTCACAAGGCCCCATTACACATGCTTAATGGTTGATGTGGGAGGAGAGAGACATTTCCTTCAGTCTTATGGCCACTGGTACCTAAGCCAGACTCCTGTAAGCAATACTGATGAAATTCATTGGTGATGCTGCTGTTGATTGATTATATTGCTCTTGTGTATGCTAGCAGAGTGCTCCACTGAACAGGGCCAATAATCAATTAACAGCAGCTTACACCATAAGTGTAAGCATGCATATGCATACACACAGATACACATACAATTTAGCCAGGCATGGTGGTACATGCCTATAATCCCTGTACCTAGAAGGCAGAACTAAGATTTCAAGTACAACCTAAGCTACACACTGAGATCCTATCTCCAAAAACAAAAAAACAAAAAAAGGAGTTAGTTTCTTTTGGGCAAAGTCATGAAGATGTAGTTCAGTGGTAAGGTGCTAGCCTAGTATGCTGAAGCTTTAATCCCTAGCATTATTCCCAAAGACTCAAAAATCACAAAAAGCAAGCAAAAAAAAAAAAAAAAAAACACAAGGTCATGCAGCAAACTATTAATAGTAAACAGAACTGCTACCACTGCATGTAACTGCATCTTTCCAGACAAAAGCCTGTAGATGTAGGACACTATCCATCATGAGAACAAGCAGATGACAGCATTCTGACACTGCCAACTGACAGGGAAAGTCTTTAATGTTATGATACTTAACTCAGAATAAAGTACAAACTGCTCTAAAATTTATTTATGGGCTAGAGAACAAAAGAAGCACAAAATACTAGCACATATTCATTTTCATATTGATTATTTTCATTCACTTGCTTTATTTCATTCTAAAAAAATTAAAAACCAACCAGAACAAAACTTACAATGTCTGAAGATTGGAAAGAAACCTAAATACACCATCAGCAATGTGAGTGACTCTATTGTCTCCTAAATTCAATCTCTCCAGTAAGCTCAGACCCACAAAGGTAGATTCATCAAGGCGGGTCAGCTGGTTATAGGATAAATCCCTAAAAAACAAAAAACACTGAAAGTCAGGAACTATTGTATTAGCCCAATCTATGAATTTTATTCCACTGACATGCTAAGTTCAGTTTTCTAACAAAAACTGAGGATCTAGGGATGCCAGATCTCACAACTACCATGAGAATAATTGACTCCAGTCCACCTAATCTCACACCACCCTCCCATGAAGCACCACGCAACACTTACAGTTCAGACAGTCTCTGGCAGAATTCCCATGCATCGGGGCTGATTTTTTCAATAGCATTCTGGCTCATATACAGTTGTTGTAACATTCGCAAGCCATATAGCCACCCCTTGTTCACTCCTGTAAGGTTATTATGTTCCAGTTCTCTGTACAATAATAGAGAAGTAAAACAAGGCATTCAATACCAAGTACAGTTTTAAATTTCCTTTAAACTGGCAGACACCTTTGCTGAACTCTAGTAACCCAAGAAATTTAAGCTCTAAAGCAACCAAGTATCTATAAAACCAACAGACCAAGTGGTACAGCATTCCCAATCCAGATAAATTCTGGTAATTTTGAGTCAAAACAATATGAAATATAATTTATTTTTATATTGAAAAGCTTATGAATGACAACAAAAATTCTAGTAAACTAAAAAACTTTAAAGTCCATATGAAAACAAGGGGTGTGGCATGTGTAAGGCCTGGGGTTCAATCTACAGAGGAGGAAAAGTCCTCACAATTATCCCCTAGTTTAATACTTACAATTCTTCCATGTTATTCAAGCCAAAAAACGCTCCATCTTTGAGTTTGCTAATTCCATTCCGCTGCATTTTCAATGAGCGTAAGGAATCAAGTCCTTGGAAGGTAAGGCCTTCTACAATTTTAATTCTGTTTCTTTTCAGTTCCCTTAAACAACAACAACAAAAAAAAATTTACAGTTAAAAAATTGGCTGAGTTACTCTAACAGTAATTTAAAAAAAAAAACTGCTGTAAAGGAAAACTTGTCTTCTTATAATCCATCAAATTTGTTACTCACAAGAACTGAAGATGAGGCAGCTTGAAGACTTTAGGTGGAATCATGCTAATTCGGTTCCGGTTCAACTTTACAACTAATAAAGAACCTGATAAGTTGTCAAAGCAGCCAGCCTCCAAGGTGGTTATTCTATTATTACTCAGATTCCTAAAATGACAAGGAAACAGCACAAGACAACAAACAGTGGTGACTACCCATGTCCAGCTCTAGCCCAACTCTGTCACTTAACTAGACACACGTTGACAAATCGTTTAACTGCTATTTCCAGTACCCACCCCATGTCAGGCTTTTTTTTTTTTAAACATTGAACAAAAATCATATTTTCCAAGTTGTAGGTATCAAGGTTCATGGGAAGCACTTGTGATGCAAAGGCACAAACACCCAATCAGCATGCTTATAAACCAAAACAAAAAAATCTTACCTGGTATTTTTTGTGTGCATGTGTGTCTATGTACAATGTGTGAAGGGGTGCAGAGGCCAGAGCAGGATAGGGAAAGGGAGAGCTACCTCTACCATCCTCTGACTTATACAGCTTGAAACAGGGTTTCTCACGGAACCAAAAGCTCAGTCTCTCATAGAACCTAAGTTCACCATTTTGGCTGGGCTGGCTGGCTACTGAACTTTCAGCATCTGCCTCTCATTACTCCCAATGCTGAAGTTACAGACACATACAAACATGCCTGAATTTTCATATGGATGTTTGGGATTTGAACTCAGGTCCTTGTGTTTGCAGAGCTGAGCACTTGTACCCACTGAGCATCTCCTCAGCCTCTTAACTGCTATTTTATTTCACAAGTCATTTAATTGCTTTCTCCCTTCACCTACAAAATTAATCATGTTAGAGCTGGAGGTATATAGCTCAGTGATGGAGTGCTTGTCTAGGATATAGTAAGGGGTCCTAGGTTTGGACCCTAGCATTGAAAAGCAAGGGGAAGGTGGGACTTTGTAGAGAACACCCTTAAATTTTATGCCAGCACTTGGAAAATACAGGCAGGTGGATCTCTATGAATTTGAGGCCAGGCTAGTCTATATAGTGTCAGGCCAGTCAGGACTACAGAATGAAACCCTGTCTCAAAACAAACGAGGGGGGGGGGATGGGAGGTGACTAGACTTTAGGAACTAGTACACATGCTAACTATCAGCACCAGCACACTGGGTAAGCTACTGGTCAACAAACAGTAGCACATCAAACCTCTTTACTTTTCACAAAATTGTGGACTAGGACTGGAGGTGTGGCTCATAGCACAGCCCACTGCTGAGCATGACAAGACCCTGCATTTGGCTCCCAGTACCAAAATGAAAAGCTCTCAAACGAAATCTTAAGCTGACAAGATGGCTTAGCATGTAAAAACACTGGCCAAACAAGCTTAACAACCTGAATTTCATCCCTGACACACTCCTAAAGATGGAAGGGTAGCAGGTATGTCACATGCCTTTAATGACAAAAGTAGGTGAGTCTCTTGAGTTTGAGGCCAGTATGGTCTACAGAGTGAGTTCCAGACAGCCAGGGTTACATAGAGAAACCCTGTCTTGAAAAACCAAAAAAAGAAAGAAAAGAAAAAAAAAGATGGAAGAAAAAAACCAATTGCACACAGCTGACCTCTGACCTGCACATTCTCACTATAGGATGTGCATATTACATCACTCCTGCACAATAACAAATAAGTGTTAAAACTAAATCTCAAACTTTGTTCTCAATGTCTAGCAATTTTCTTTGAGCACTCTTTCTTTTAGCGTGAAGTAGGGAAACAAATATCTACAAAAGCCCAAAACTGGGGGCTGGTGAGATGGCTCAGCGGTTAAGAACACTGACTACTCTTCCGAAGATCCTGAGTCAAATCCCAGCAATCACATGGTGGCTCATAACCATCCATAATGAGATCTGACGCCCTCTTTTGGTGTGTTCACTGAAGACAGCTACAGTGTACTTACATATAAAAAATAAGTAAATCTTTGGGCTGGAGCGAGCAGGGACTAGAGCAACCAGAGGTCTTGAATTTAATTCCCAGCAACCACATGATGGCTCACAACCATCTGTACAGCTACAGTGTACTCATATACATAAAATAAATAAATCTTTTTTAAAAAGCCCAAAACTAAGCTTGTTTTACACACACACACACACACACACACACACACACACACACACACACACACCCCAAAATTACCATAAACAACAGACACCTGAGGGACGGCCAGTGAATGATAGAAATGCACTGGCAGGCAGTACACCAATTCCTGACCAGCCTACTGCAGTTGACTCAATAAACTATTCTTCCAATTAGCTGAGTAAATAAATCTAAGTCTCTATTTTACTCACAGGTATTTCAGTGACATTCGAGGAAATGAAGATGTCTTGATTTCTGATATTATATTGGAACTGAGGTCTAAACTCTCAAGAGCAGAGTAAAGCTGGAATGCTTCTGCATTTATTTCGGGGATTAAATTATGCACCCTGCAAAACAAGGATTATATTGAAGCTATTGTCAGTGACACACAACCCAGGCCACAAAGATACTAAATAATTAGTATCAACAGTACAGGAACTTGAAAAACAAGCAATAGTATGTACTGTTATAGTGAAAGCAGAGTGGTAACAGGTGTTGGTTCTCCAAAACAGGGATTTCTATATATACATATATGGGGGGGTGGTGTATACAATGTATACACACTATATATACACAATTCATAATTAAGTAAGAGATCTGAAATCTTAACTTACAATGAAAGTAGAGTAATATTAGGTGTTGGTTCTCCAAAATATGGTATCTCTGTTAGCTCATTGTAATTCATTTTCCTAAACAAAAGAGACAACAGTTTTAAAGTTTAATAATGGAAATTACCTCTTGAATTCTGGTTTTGGCTAATATCTTAATATATTCAAATTTGAAATACCGTATGACTCAGACTAAGTTATATAAATATATAATTCTGAGAAATTAAATATTTTTAAGACTTTTATTATTTCTAATTATGTGAGGGGAGAAGAAGGTTGTACATTTAAGTGCAGTGCCTTCAGAAACCCATGGAATTGGATCCCTTGAAGCTTGAGTTAAGGTGGCAGCCACCCAATGTATGTGTTGGAATCCAAACTCAGATCCTCTACAAGAGCAGTATGTGTGCTTAACTGCTGAGCTACCTCTCCAGCTCTGAGAAATTAGCAATTTTAATGTGCTACTTCACAGTAATGATCTACCATTAAAGTCAGTATTAAATGCTGGATATAGTTCTAGCATATCTGTAATCCCATTACTTCAGAGGAACAGGAAAGAGAATGTAAATTCAAAACCAGTCTGGACTATATAACAGAAAGACTGTCTCAAAAAAACAATAGCAACAAAAAAGAAAAAGAAAAATCAGTATTACAAGCCGGGCGGTGGTGGCGCACGCCTTTAATCCCAGCACTTGGGAGGCAGAGGCAGGAGGATTTCTGAGTTCGAGGCCAGCCTGGTCTACAAAGTGAGTTCCAGGACAGCCAAGGCTACACAGAGAAACCCTGTCTCGAAAAACAAAAACAAAAACAAAAAAAAAAGAATAACCATCACTGATGTGTACAATGTACCCAAGGCTGAAGCTGGAGAGTCATGCCCTCAACACTTGCTTTTGGGCAGAGGTGGTGCATGCCTTTAATTTAATCCCAGCACTTGGGAGGCAGAGGCAGGCGGATTTCTAAGTTCGAGGCCAGCCTGGTCTACAAAGTGAGTTCCAGGACAGCCAGGGCTACACAGAGAAACCCTGTCCCCCCCCCCCCCAAAAAAAAATCAGTATTACAAAGGCTTGTGCCAGATATGATAACACATGCCAGTAACCCCAGTCCTCTGATGCATGTTAAGAGGACACACAGGTTCATTGGCCAGCCTGTCCTACATGGTATGTTCTAAACCAATCTAAGCTATTAGCAAGATACTGTCTTTTTTAAAGGGGGGGAGGGGGAGCTGGGCTGGAGAGATGGCTCAACGGATAAGAGCACTGACTGCTCTTCCGAAGGTCCTGAGTTCAAATTCCAACAATCACATGGTAGCTCACAACCATCTGTAATGAGATCTGATGCCCTCTCCTGGTGTGTCTGAAGACAGCTACAGTGTACTTATAATAATAAATAAATCTTTGGGCTGGAGTGAGAAGGGCCAGAGGGAACAGAGGTCCTGAATTCAATTCCCTGCAACCACATGATGGTTCACAACCATCTGTGCAGCTATAGTGTAGTCATATACATAAAGATAAATAAATAAATCTTAAAAAAAAAACAGGAGCCGGGCGGTGGTGGCGCACGCCTTTAATCCCAGCACTTGGGAGGCAGAGGCAGGAGGATTTCTGAGTTCGAGGCCAGCCTGGTCTACAAAGTGAGTTCCAGGACAGCCAGGGCTACACAGAGAAACCCTGTCTCGAAAAACCAAAAAAAAAAAAAACCAGGAACTTTATTTTAAAAAAGGAGGGGGGCTGAGGGACTGAAGAAATAGTTCCAAGTACTGGGTGCTCTTCCAGAAGACCCAGATTTGATTCCCAGCACCCATATGGCAACTCACAACTGTCTCTAACTCCAGTTCCATGGTATCTGACTTCCTGTTCTGGCCTACTGAATCCTCCATGAATCCTGCATGTATGTGGTACACAGACATGCATGTAGACAAACTACCCCACACACATAAAATAATAAAAAAGTTTTTTAAAAGGGGATTGAAGAAGTACTGCAATTATATTTTAATTTTAGAAATTAATTTTTAAAAAAGGATGGTATAGAGTTGTAGCTCGGTAGTAGGATAGTAGGGTAGTTGTGAACTGCCTCACATGGTTGTTGGGTATGGAACTCAGGTCCTCTGGAAGAGCATCAAATGCTCTTAACCACAAAGCCATCTCTCCAGCCTTCAATTCCTTCAATTTTTTTCACAGCAATTCTAGATTAAATATTCCTAAATTCATATTGGAGAAATGGTCCAGACAGTAGAGTACTTGCTGTACAAACACAAGGACCCGAGTTTGGATCCCTAAAACCAGTATAAAGCTGAGCAGAGCAGCACACATCTGCACACCCAGTACTGAGGTGTGAAAAGTGGAGCGATGGATCGCTGATGATCAATGATCAGCCTATGAGGTTCAGATTTCAAAGACGATTTTCAAAGACAAAAAATAAGGCAGAAGAGGTCAAGAACCTCGGTCACAGGCCCTAAAGGGAAATATACTACTATTATTATGTTAAATGAGCATATAAATAACTACTAATGACATATTGCTATACACATAGATCAGTGTCTGTCTCAATCTTCATCAGAGAACCTTCTTGAAGTAGATGGTAATTAACTAATCAACATGCAGAGAGAAAGACACTTGCTCATCAGCCCTAAAAGCGCAATCTATAGCAAACCCCTCCCATCAAGGTTCAGGGGTCTATGAAAAGGGGCAGGCAGAAAGATCCTGAGAGCCAGAGGCACTAGGTAAACAACTGTCTTCTTAGACACAGCAGGGCAAGTGCACAGATGAACTCAGAGGCACTAGGTAAACAACTGTCTTCTTAGACACAGCAGGGCAAGTGCACAGATGAACTCAGAGGCACTAGGTAAACAACTGTCTTCTTAGACACAGCAGGGCAAGTGCACAGATGAACTCAGAGACTTCGATAGCATGCACAAGACCTGTACAAGCTCAAGCCAGACAAAACCCCAAGGGGAAGTGGGCACAAAGTCCCACTCTAAGACAAAAAGCTATTACAATTGGTAACTGCTAGGAGAGGAAATCCATTTTCTTCAGTGGAGTGAAGAAATGAGTGAAATGAGTCAGAAATAGCTAGGCAACACAAATTAGACTCCTTGTTTGTTTGTTTGGTTGGTTGGTTTTTGTTCTTTTCTACTTTATACAATTTTATTTTATATGCACTGGTGTTTTGCTTGCCTGTATATCTGTGTGAAAGTGTCAGATCTTGGAAACAGATGCGAGCTGCTATATGTGACCCAGGTCCTTTGGAAGAGCAGTCAGTGCTTATAACCACTGAGCCATCGTCTCTCCAGCCCCTAGCTTTTGTTTTTTTAAGAGAGAGAGAGTGCCAGACTTGGTGGCAGAGGCAAGTTTATTTTTGTGAGTTCGAGGTCAGCCTGTTCCACAAAGTAAGTTCCTATCCATCAAGGGTTACACAGTGAAACTCTTTTTCAAAAAAGCAAAAACAAAAGAGAGAGACCATGAAGCTGGCAATATAGGAAAGCATGTGAGGAACTGGGAGGAGCTGGGGGAGGGAAAGAATATGATCAAAATACATGAAATTCACAAAAGATACATAAAAGCATTATTCTAAATAAGTACGGCAGACAAGCAACTCACGAAGATACTAAATGTTGATCTCTGGATTCCACAAGCACTTACAGTGCACAGGTACACACATAGACACACAAATAAACACCAAAAATATTCAAATTCATAATTAGGTTACTTCAAAGACTTTAATATTGAATGAATAAAAATAACTTACACTTCTTGTAATGCTTGTGATTCCAAGCTGATATTCCAGTTAGACAACCGGTTATGACTCAAATCCCTGAAAGAAGACAGATATACTGAGCTTAGTGGTGGAAGCTAAGCCTCAGAGAAAAGTCAAACAGAACAGGGGCTAGGAAGACATCTCTCAGTGGTAGAGGGGCTAAGACCTAGGCAACTCTCTAATGTGCCCAAAGAAGGGAGGAGAAGGGAGGAAGTACAAAACTAAAACAGGAATACTAAGTCCTACAAAGGTAATTTTTTAAATTTAATTCATTAATTTATTCATTCACTTTACAACTCAGTATCAGTCCTTCCTCTCTTCCAGGTACCCCCTCACACAAGTCCTCCCCTATTCTACCTTCCCTTTCTCTTCTGAAAAAGGGAAGACCCGTCTGTATCACACACACACACACACAAACAAACACCACCATCACCACCACCACCCGACCCAGTTACTGTGGGACTAGGCGCATCTTCTCCCACTGAGGCCAGAGTTTGGCCAGGTGTTGTGGTACATGCCTTTAATTCCAGCACTTAGAAAGCAGAGGCACAAGTTTCAGGTCAGCCTGGTCTACATATCAAGTTCCAGACCAGCCAGCGCTACACAGTAAGATTCAGTCTCAAAAATAAATAACCAAACAAACAAACAAAAGATTTCTTTTTATTTTCAATTATGTTCACATGTGGGTATGTGCATCAGAGTATAGGTGCCTATGGAGGCCAAAGGCATCAGATTCCCCTGGAGGTAGGATTACAGGCATTCAATGTTGTCCTCTGCAACAGTCCTCTCTTCAAGAGTAGTATGTGCTCTTAACCTCTGAGCTATCTCACTAGCCCCCAAATGTGAATTTTAAGTCAGGCATGGTGTGAAGTGTCTGTAATCTTAGCACTAAGAAGACAGAGGCAGGAAGATCACTCAATTTGAGCTTTGCCTATAAACTCTAGGCCAGTCAGTGTTTCATACCATGTCTCAAAAAAAGTGCAACTCAATTTCAGTATTACCAAAAGAAATGCTTATGAGTAAATCTGTCCAAATTTCAACAGATCTAATACTTTTTGACTTTTAATGTATTTTTTTAGTAATTTAGAATAAATTAGTATGGCTCAATAATAAAAATCCATAAGCCATATAGGCAGGTGGTCCATGTCTAAATTCCCAGCACTTGGAAGGCTGAGGTGGGAGGGACATAAACTATAGTCTAACCTAGACTGCATAGCAAAGTTTTTTCTCAAAAACAAACAAGCTGGGTGTGGTGGTGCACTTGGAAGGCAGCATTAGGTAGATCTCTGTGAGTTCCAGGCCAGCTAAGGCTTCACAGTGAGACACCGAAACCGTCTCAGAAATGAAAATAAAATAAAATTTAAAAAGGATAAAAGCATATAAAGTCTTCTATCCTTGTAACTAGCTTCCTCACAGTTTATCTTTTTCCAATAGCAACAAATGAAACTACTATGTATATTACAGCCCTCTAAATGTTTTATACATACACCAACTAATTTTTACACAAATTATAATGCATATTTTGTCCCTTGCTTTCGTTTGTTTTGTTTTTGGAGACAGGGTTTCTCTGTGTAGCCCTGGTTGTCTTAGAACTCACTCTGTAGACCAGGATGGTCTCAAACTCAGAAACCCACCTGCCTCTGCCTCCCAAGTGCTGGGATTAAATAAAGGCATGACCACCATTGCCTGGCATCCCTTGCTTTCTTAACGATGGATTTTTCTTTTTTATTTCTTTTTTTTTTTCATCTCCTGTAGTGATTATAACAGATCAGCTACAAAAAAAAAATTTGAGGTGGGGTTTCTTTATGGAGCCTTGGCTGTTCTTAAACTAGCTCTGAAGACTAGGATGACCTTGAATACACAGAGATCCACCTGCCTTTTAAAGGTATGTGCTGCCACTACCAGCCAGCTGTAAACAAATCTGAAGGTAGATTTCCCAAGTCAAAATGAGAGCGTCTATAATGTGAACTGAGCTGGGGATGCAGAGGTAATACATAAAGACTGACACTGAAGGACAGTGCAAGGCTGACGTGCTCATAGCAAGACCCAGTCAAGGAATTTGGTCTTCCTAAAAAGAGCTATCTAGCTTGTGGAGAAGGTAATAAATCTTCAAATTATGTTGATGATGGTGACAGTTTTAGTTTAATATTTATTAAGTTGTAGTCTATGTACTACCAGATGAATTAGCACATAACTGCAAGGCAAATATTCCTCACTATGCTTATACATAAAATAAGCATAAAAACTAATAACTTGCTAATCCAAAGTCACACAAAACTAAAAGTGGAGAAGCTATTTATTCAAAATTTCATCCCATCTCTAGCAAGTAGTTTATTAGAATAGAACTTTCACTAAAGTTGATCATGAGTTTAAATTTTTAAACAATCTTTTAAAAAATTCATCTGGGTGATTCCTGTCATCTTTACAATGCTCAAGTAGAACCTAGCCCACACAAGCTGTTTGCCCAAGAGACCTACTCATGTTATAATATGGCTAGCGATAGGGGCACACTGGAGAAACACTACAGATCAGTCTGTCTCCCAGTGCTGCCACAGGCAGTTGGCAAGTTCACGAAGCTTTGGATGGCACAGCTGAATGATGTGCTCTCAGCTAGATTCATGCCTGCTCATCAGTAAATCTTGGTCACTTAATTTATATGGGGACAAAACTAAGCATTATTACTGTTTTTTTTTTAAGTGATAGTACTGATATGAAACTATCTTTTAAGGTATTTTATTTAAAAGAAATTGGGGGCTGGAGAGGTGGCTCAGCAGTTAAGAGCACTGACTGCTCTTCCAAAGGTCCTGAGTTCAAATCTCAGCAACCACATGGTGGCTCACAACCATCCATAAAGAGATCTGACGCCCTCTTCTGGTGTGTCTGAAGTCAGTTACAGTGTACTTAGATATAATAATAAATAAATCGAAGGAAAGGAAGGAAAGGAAGGAAGGAAGGAAAGAAAGAAAGAAAGAAATTAATTAATTAATTGGGCAGGGCAGTGGAGGCACATGTCAGAGGCAGAGGAAGGCAGATCTCTTGAGTTCAAGGCCAACCTGCTCTACAGAGCAAGTTCCAGGACAGACAGTGGTACACAGAGAAAACACGTCTAGAAAAAAACAGAAGAAAAAAGAAAAGAAATTAATTAGTCAAGGACTCTCTATACTAAGTGGCACCCATGGGAGAACTCTTAGGAAGGAGTGCAATCAAGAGTTAACTACCAACAACCTGAGCAGATAAAAAATGCTTATCATGCAATCATAAACACCAGAGTTTGGATCCCTTATACCTATATAAATGCCACATGGTCTTGAAAGTCTTACACTTTCAAGCACTTACAAGGCAGCGACAAGATCCCAAAACCAACCTGAATAGGTAGATTAACAAATTCAGTGAGCTCTGGGTTCAACTGAGGGACCCCTGCTCAAAGGAATATTTCCAACACCAACCTTGAACCTCCTTCACCCATGTGCACACATGTGCACCCACATCTGCACAGACAGATATGCCCACACATATGCAAAATACATATGTATACCATATACATATTCTTCCTCCTCTTCCTCCTCCTCATCATCATCTACCAGGAAGAATTAGGGTTTGGTAAAGCATCACAGGCACTGCTATTATTAGAATGAAAGCCCCAACTATTCCCTTCAACTATCCCCAAAATGTATTTAATAATCAATAGCCTTTCCTGTGTTTTCTAACACTACAAATATGAGTAATAATGGATGACTGATATGTGAAGGTCTCTCCCCTCCCACTCATGCTACAGGGAAGCAGCTGCAATAAGTGATGAATTATTAAAGTGCTTATATCATCCGGAGCCAGAGGTGCCATTACTGTGGTTGTGCAGTGCCATCAGGGTGTAAATTATTTACAGAATGCTCAGAGAAGTCACAAGTTCTGCAAGCCAACTACAAAGAATTCCTGCAGCCATAGAGTAGTTTTCTTCTGCCTACTCAGGTCTGTCCACTTTTGTGTCAATAATTTTTTCTTGTTTTCAAGAATCAACGGCATTATTAACATCAACGATAACAAAGCCCCCAACAAGGGAGTCTTTTACAAAGGGTATTAAAACACACACACACACACACACACACACACACACACACACACACACACACTATCTAGCCAAGCATTGTGGCTCAGAACTGTAAATCTGGGAGGCTGGGGTAAGAAGATGGCAAGCTAGAAGACAACCTAGTGAGCACTTGTGCATTTTTTTGACAAGGGAAGGAATCTAGTCTACTGGTATGGTGCTTGCCCAGCATGCATCAAACTATACGTCTGCCTGATCTGCACAGTGAGCTCCAGGACAGCTAGGGTTACAGAGAGATATGCAATCTCAAAACAAAAACAAAAAACCACAGTCTGGAGAGGTATTTCAGCAGTTAAGAGAACTTGATGGTCTCACAGAGGACCCAGGTTCAGTGCCACATAAGTACATTTGAGAGTACACCATGCATAGTGCTACTCTCCAGACAAAACTGTCTGGTCTCCTTTGTACTATTTCTAACACAGCCGCTGTATGTAAATGTAATGTCCACCTCAGGCTCATGTGACTAAACACATTTCCCAGCTAGCAATGCTGTTTGGGGAAGCTGTGCATTAGCCCGAGCAGATGAGACCTGGAGGGCAGGACTTGGTAATGGGTCAGCTCTGCTTCCCACTTGGGCCCTTTGCTTCTTGAGTATCAACGCCACATCACTAACTACCTCACATTTCCACTGCCACAGTCCAAACTGCTTCCTGAGAGCCCGCGTTCACTTCCTTGACAAACTAGACCTCTCAAATCCATGAGCCAAGACAGGCAGTTGGTGATGTGCACCTTTGATCCCAGCACTTGGGTGGCAGCGGCAGGTGGATCTTTGTGAATCTGAGGTCAGGCTAGTCTACAAAGTGAGTTGTAGGACGGCCAGGGCTACACAGTAAAACCCTGTCCCCCCCCCAAAAAAAGCCAAAATAACACTTTTATAACTCTTTTTTCCCACTTACATTGCTTCTATAAGGTTATTTTGCCATCACAATGACAAAAAACAAAAACAAAAACAAAAAAAACCCTGATATTTCTATATAAGTGATTCTAAACCTGTCATAAAACACAGATATTTACATTATAATTCATAACAGTAGAAAAATTACAGTTATGAAGTAGCAACAAAAATAATTTTATGATTGGGGATCACCACAACATGAGGAACTGTATTAAAGGGTCACACATTAGGAAGGTTGAGAACCACTGCTTTCTAAGAATATCCAAACAGTAGGGTGATAGGGGCACTCATTTCAAACATAAGGGGCACATTTTTGTTTTTCTATTACTGGGTATTATTACTGAGAGTTTGTGGTCCTGGGAGGTAAGCACAGTCCCACTGAGCTATGTCTCCAGCTCTCTTTTTATTTTTCATCTGAAAAAGTGTCTCACTCTACTTCCAGGCAGCCCTTCAACTTGCAATCTTGCTTCCTCAGCCTCCTGAGTAGCTAGCTGGATTACAAGCCTACATGCCTACACCACTTTCCTTAGGTTCTTAACCACTTAAAGTATGATAGTCTTCGACTATCATAACAATATAGGAAACAAGAACCTAGTGTTTGCACAGCCAGTTCAGGAAGTACAGACAAATCACTTAACCTCTCTATACGTCACTTGAGTCTCTTCTTATATAAATTGTGAATACCAGCACCAACTTTATACAACTGCTTTAAGTATATAAATAAAATGATTAACAGAGGTCAATGTATAAAGGTATCTGAAATAATAAAAAAAAATGATCCAGCACCATCTCTTTTAAGCATTTATCTACTGAACATGCAGGTATAATCCATTTCCCAAGGCAAAACCTTAGCTGGAACTACTCCCCTACTTTAGTGTGATGGGTATTCATGGTTGTCAACTTGACTACATCTGGAATTAGCCAAAATCCAAATACCTATGAGGCATTTTTCTTCAGCAGCAGCCTATAAAGGACATGAAAGAAGGAAGCTCTTGCTTTTTGGCCGATGTCCTCACTCTTCCTGGCAAGTCCATTCCTTCAGTCGCAGTGTGAGAGCTTATTTCTTTGGAATTCTAGTGTATACTGAAGAAATATTCAGCCTCATTGACTGAACAACTGTTGGATTACTGAACTTTTAGTCAGAAGACAACCCCTTGTTTGACTAGCCAGACCATAGCCTGAAAGCCATTATTATCTAATAAATGATGTGTGTGTGTGTGTGTGTGTGTGTAACTGACTAATACTGCTACTCCTCCACCTACCTACATTACTGGGATTGAACCTCAGGCCTTACACCTGTTAGGTAAGCATTTTTACCACTCAGTTGTATAACTAACTGCCTAGCCCTCTCTTTATTTTTTTGTTTGTTTGTTTTCTGTTTGTTTTATTGTAGCTAATCAGTTGGCTCTGGGATTATAAGTACATACTATTCTTGCAGAGGAACTGAGTTCAGTTCCCAGAACTCACGTTTTACAGCTCACTATTAATTGCCTGTATCTCTAACTCCAGGGGATCCAATGGCCTCTCCCGGATCCCAAAGGAACCTATACTCACATACATATACCCCATATATACATACATAATTAAAACAAATTCATAAATAAATCTTAGGTGTTGAATCTCCTGCAACTGGAGTTACAGACTGTTATAAGCTGCCAAGTTGCTAAGAACTGGACCCATCTCTTCTGTAAGAACAGCAAGTGCGCTTAACCTCTGAACCATCTCTCCAGACATCGCTTTTTCACTTTTAAGACAGAATCTCACTAAATTGCTGGGACTGGCCTTGAACTTGCAATCTCACTCAGCCTCTGGAATAACTGGGACTTATCATGCACCACCACTTATCAAGCTCCCTACATTAAAATTTTAAAATCATAATCTTTTTTTTTTTTTTTTTTTTTTGGTTTTTCAAGACAGGGTTTCTCTGTATAGCCCTGGCTGTCCTGGAACTCGCTCTGTAGACCAGGCTGGCCTCAAACTCAGAAATCCGCCTGCCTCTGCCTCCCAAGAGCTAGGATTAAAGGCGTGTGCCACCACCGCCCGGCCTAAAATCATAATCTTAAATGTTAATTCTGAACTCTGACTCCATGAGAAAGACAGCAATAAGATGGATATACTACCAAAACCCTCATCAACATGTTGGGGTACACACCAATATCATGCTACTTGATATTCCACAATCATGCATTAACACAACTTCTAAGAATCTAGTCTACATATGTAGTCATATAATTTTGGAAAACTACTTACCAAGGAGGTACTGTACAAAAAACAAACAAACAAACAAACAAAACCTACATGCTATCAAGATAAATTGCAACCAGTTAAAACACATACACATATTTATAAAAACTATACAGCGGCTTCAATTGTGTTTTCAAAAGAAAGGAAAAAGATACATACATGTGTAAGATGCCTATCTAGCAAACAATAGTGGCTTTTCTTAAGTGTGACAAAAGAATTTTTACTTTTCCATATTAAATGTTTCCATTCTATTTTAACAGCTGATCATGGGGGGGGAGAAACTGTTTGAACACTCCTCAGACCTGGTCAAAGAGGGGAGTCTAAGTACCCTGAGTGCTGAGCCGTGGCTGAATCATCTGCCAGCCTCCCCACTCCCACACGGCCATCCATCCAAGGCTCAGAGAATATCCCCAGGGAGGAGGCAGAGAGAACGTAAGAGCCGGTGGATAGAGAGGACTGTGAAATGCTGACTTCCAGACATGATAAGGCTATTACAGTCATGAACTTGCAACTACACAAGAGTGAACCGGCCAAAATTCCAGCATCAGTGGGGAGGAGCACCATGCTCGGCTGAGGAGCTACTGATAGCCTATGACTGAAGGTGGGAGAGCCATACACATGGTTTAAAATAATAAATCTTTAAGAATAAAATATCAGGCTAAGTGTAGTAACACACCTGTAATCCTAGCACTCAGAGATCAGGCAGGAAGACAGTAAAATAGAGGACAGCCTGGACAACAAAGCAAGAGTCTGTCTCAAAAAAATAAAAGGAGAAAGTCTGGAAATGATGTTGATTATATCCAATACTATAAAGAAAGCTAGGATATTTTCCATTATTTGTGAGCATTTCTAAGAATCAATTGAATTCACGTCTTTTTATCAGACTACTTATAATTACTAAGCTAAGAGTCTAAAATGTAAAATGGACATTAAAAACAATCTATCTTAGCTGGGGGTAGGAGATGGATGCAAGTGGGATCTCTGTGAGTTCCAGGTCAACCAGAGTGCCATAGAGAGACCTTATCTGAAAACAAACAAGCGACATCAAAAAAGCTATCTTACCATTCAAAACATTGATGAGAAGGCTCAGTGGGTAAAGGCACTTGTTGTACAACCAAAGTTTGACCCCTGGAGCCCAAAGTAGAAGAGAACACTCTCCAACGCTGTTCTCTGACCTCCACACACTCACGTGCCGCACAGGCACACATCATGTCTATGCACACACCCACACCAAAACTTTATTTTAATTTAAATAAATAATATTCAGTGAAGACCTAATTATAAAGCATATCAATTGTCTTTCTCATCACTAAAATAATAACACATCATTCCTCTATAACATAGGTTTTGAGCTAGAGAGATGGCTCAGAGGTTAAGAGTATTGACTTCTCTTCTAAAGGTCCTGAGTTCAATTCCCAGTAACCACATGGTGGCTCACAACCATCTGCAAAGGGATCTGATGCCTTCTTCTGGTAATGTACTGACATACATTAAATTAATTAATTAAATATATTTAAAAAAACAAACATAGGTTTTGTTTGGTTTTATTTTGTAGCCATCTTTGCAGACCTCTCCATCTTCTTTCTAAGACAGGGTCTCTAAATGAGCCCGAAGCTCACCGTTTCACCTAGACTGGCTGGCTACCATGCTCCTGGGATCCACCTGTCTCCCCCCAATACACTAGTGTTACAGGCATGCACTGCCATGCCCACCTGTCACATGACTGCTGGGGATTTGATTTTAACCCAGGTCACCTTGCTTTCTCAACAAGCACTCTTACTCACTAAGCCCATCTTCCTAGGCTTTCAATGGTAACATCAATTAACCCGGCACCTGATTTAACAGCTTCCCAAAAAGAGACTCTTTGTTTTGTTTTATTTTGTTTTGTTTTTTAAGACAGGTCTCTCTGTATAGCCTTGACAGTCCTAGAACTTCCTCTGAAGACCAGGCCAACCTTGAACGTACAGAGATCCATGTACCTCTGCCTCCCAAGTGCTAGGATTAAAGGTATGCACCACATTGCCTGCTTCCAAAGAAAGATTCTTATGCTCAGGATTATCTATACCAATGAAACTAAAAAAAGCTGTAATAGTATTTTGCAACAAATATTAAAAACAAGAGAAACCCTAAAGAAATAGCATTTTGTTTCCAATTATTATGGTGAAGTTTCTGATGTTGAACTGTTCATTTCTTAATTTTAAAACTGCCCATCGCTAGTTATCTAAAACTGCTCATCGCTAGTTATCTAAAACTGCTCATCGCTAGTTATCTAAAACTGCCCATCGCTAGTTATCTAAAACTGCCCATCGCTAGTTATCTAAAACTGCTCATCGCTAGTTATCTAAAACTGCCCATCGCTAGTTATCTAAAACTGCTCATCGCTAGTTATCTAAAACTGCTCATCGCTAGTTATCTAAAACTGCTCATCGCTAGTTATCTAAAACTGCTCATCGCTAGTTATCTAAAACTGCCCATCGCTAGTTATCTATCCTGCCAAGTGTTTTACAGACAAGAGAACTACAGCAGGTTGTTTTTTGTTTTGTTTTTTGGGTTTTTTTTGGTTTTTTTTTTGGGGGGGAAGGGTAACAGAAGCAGAAGCACATTCCTTTAAAAAATAAATAAATAAAGTTTACCTTAGGAGGCAGATGCAAGGAGATCTCTGTCAATTCAAGGCCAGCCTGCTCTATAAATCAAGGACAGCCAGGGCTACACAGAGAAACCCTGACAAAACAAAAACAAAATGGAAAAAAAAGTGTTAAGTACATAAACTATTCCACTCTTCTGGAGATTGTCCTAAATACAAATGTAGTAATTTGGTTGGGGTAAAATTATTTAAATAGCTTTGATTTTAATTTGTATCAAGTGAACATCCTAACATTTTTCATGACTAGAGTAATAGAAAATTAGTTGAGTCATCTACTTTGGCACATAAAATATAAGAACACATTAAAAGCCCTTCTTAAAAACATTTTTGCTAAGCTTTTAATATGCTCTTTCTCCATTGGTTAAATGCCAGTTTCTCATTAGGCTTAGGACACCCTTTAAAGAATACAGCAGGTCTAGGAAGATGGTTCTGCAGTTAAAAGCACGTGGCAAGTTTAAGACTGGAGTTTAGGCCCTAGAACCCACATAAACATTGGGTGGGTATGGTAGCCCACCTATAATTCCAGTCTCCAAGGGCAGAGACAGGGGTTCCCCCAGCAAGCTAGCTAGATCTTGGTTTAACTGAGAGTCTCTGCCTCAAAATAATGTGAAAGGGTAATCTCATAATCTCATAATACATTGCCTCCCCACAAAAGTTTAGAACTAGTAAGATTGGGGTGGATAGATTGTCAGTACCTAAGAGCACATAGAGCTCTCCTAGAGACCTGAATTCATTTCCTAGCAGCTCACAATGTCCTACTTCATGGAGATCTGATGCCTCTGGCCTCCAGGCACTTGTATGTACACAGACAGACAGAGAGAGAAACACATACACATTAAAAATAAAAATTTATCCATTTTAAAAGGCTATTCACTAAGATGAGAGAAATGTATTTTCGAGCATTAGAAAACTATGTGATTATCCCCCAGTCCCCTTGGTTTTTTGAGACAGGGTTTCTCAGTATAGCCCTGGCCTCAGATCCCCAGGACTAGAGTTACAGAGATGGTGGTGAGCGGCCTGAGTGCTGGGAATTGAACCCTACCCCCTACAAGAGCACAAAGTGCTTTTAACTGCTGAGCCTTCTCTCTAGCTCCTCACAAAGTATTTTTAATAAAAATGAATCTGTGGGTCTTCCAAAGCACAAGGGAATTTTGAAGAATTAAACAAAATACAGATCTCCTAAATTGGCATTTGAGAAGCAATGACAGCTTGGGCTGGGAACAGAGCTTAGAGGACTTGCCTAGCAGGCACAAGGCCCTAGCACTCTATAGCTATTTTGGCTAAGTGCTTCTCCATTAACACTGGATATCAGAATAACTAAGAAGGATTTAAATATAAGTTAAACATACCTAACCAGCAATCCAAAATCCTCCAAAGTCCAAAACATTTAAGCATCAACATTATGACACAAATCAAAAATTACAGACACACTAGTGTCCAATATGGTTCACAGAATGATCCCAGCACTCAGGAGGCAAAAATAGAAAAAATAAGAGTTTAAGGACAGCCTGGACTACTTAGAAAGGCCTTGTCTCAAACAACAAAAAAACTGTTTCCTCTTCCATCTAGCTGTGAGCAAGCCACTGCATGCTCCTTCTGCCGTGGAGCCTTCCTTTCTATGATAGACTGCATCTCTTAGAACATAAGCCAAAACTCCTCCCTTGAGTTGATGTGTGTGTCAGATAATTGGCCATAGCAACAAGAAAAGTAACAGTGGTGGCGGCCCATGACTTTGATCCCAGCACTCAAAAGGTAGAGTTGGAGGCCAGCCTGGTCTACAGAATGAGTTCCAGGATAGCCCGGACTATACAGAGAAACCCTATCTTGGGGGGGGGGGGGGAGAAGAGGAGGAAAAGGAGGAGGAGGAGGAGTAACTAATATAAAAATTCCACACTAAGAAGTGAGGCTGTTGTTGCAATATCCTGATCATATTGTTCTGTGGATCTTAGAACTGGTTTGCAAGAGGAAAGTAGCAGAATCTTAAACTATGGGTTAGAAAAGCCCTAGAATATTAAGAGGTTAGTGAGCCATACATTAATGCCAAAATGCTGATAACAGTATAAGCAGTAGACACTATGCTCATTTGGTTTCAGAGACCAAAGACTCTATAGGCAATCAAACTAGAGCCCATTCAAATTACACTCTGACAAAGAACAGGACTGCATTCTGCCTGTGGTTTGATATTTTTGGTGAAACTACATTCAAAATAATCGACTATGAGAGAATTGTTCTCCAAGGCATTTCACCTCAACTAAAATTTTCAATTTCATTTTAATTTCAATTTTCTGAATGCAAGCTGGGAATAGTGGGCAGCAGTCAGTAAGCTGAGGCAGGAGGATAGACAGTTCAGCACCCTAAGCTACCTGGCAGTACCTCCTCTCAAAACACAACAGGGAAAAGAAAAAAATAATTAAATAAAACCAACTAAATGTCAGCTAGCTTCTGGCAATTTGCATCTTTGGTAACATTACTTCTAATTACTATATACTTACTAATGATTTTTTTAATTATTTTTTTAGCACTAGTGTTCAAACCCAGAGCTTCATGCATTCTAAACAAACACACTCAGCAAGTCTCAATGAAGGATCTTCAAAAGCAGGACATGTTTATTTCAGTTAGTTACATTAAGTCATACTATGAAAGATACACTCTATCATAATCAGGTAGCTGTCTCATCAATTTCTTCAAAAAAGGCACCTACTGTATAAAGAAGATGCTGTGCCTGGTTTAATTCAGACTATGCTATATGATAATACTAAAGTCAGAGTCAAACCAGAATAAGCTATAGATAACCACCACAAAATGACAGAAACTGTATTACTATATTGCAATTCTATATTAACTGTAGCAGTTACTAATTTTCTCAATAAATATACAAATTGGCTTCTTTCCTATCTATGCTAACCTATAAATACATTCTGCAAATGTATACATAACCTCTACAACACAGATGTTCTATCTGTATTCTATTTCCAGTGAGAACCTAACCAGTCTTTGTATTTTAATTATATCACAAAACTATTTTTAGTGCTAACTTTTTCAGAGGTAACTCTAGAAGTCAATTAATAAGCATGTTGATCAGTTAGTGGCAGAGACATAACTGTATGTTGGTGGCTAAGAAGTCTCATAATTGCAGTATTTAAGACCTACTGTTGTATTTAATACCTACTGACTCAGACCAGAGAGCTCTCCAAGTGCCACTAGCTAATACAAGTTTGTCAGGATTTAAAGTCAGAGCTAGAGACTCCAGAATCCACTCAACCACTGCACTGGACTCTCATAAACAAAGAGATCTGATATGAAGGTTCTTTGACTCAAAACAACATAGTGAAAACAAAGTATTGTGATTTGGGAAGAAAAAAATCTTTCCCTTCTTTAAACTGAAAACTAAAGAATACTGCTCTTACAAAAATAGTAGGGATCAGCAATGATCTTCCTTATGCATGCTGAGGTTTTCAACCCTATCAAGAACTCAATTATCAAAACTGAAATATACAATGAGTTGATGAGAGAACTGGGGACAAAGAGAGCTCCTGTATCTTTGGGAGAGACTGTGTTTGCATCACGTGCCCAAGGACCAGTCAAGCTGGAATTTAAAAAAAAAAAACAATGCAGCCCAAAGAGGGCTTCGCACTTGGACCCGACCCACAACCATCCAGAGTCTCAGCTACGCTGCTCAGAACACGTGAGTTCAACATTAAACATCTCCAGTCCAGAACGTCACAGATCCCCTAGGACCCCAGATCTTAACCCCTATCTTCCCACGAGTACCGGGAAACCCGAACATTCAAAGTTCACAATCTCAATAGGACAGCTCCCTTCCGAACTCGCTGGCGACCCCGCCCTCGGGCCCTCTACTCACAGGCTGGAGATGTAGAGGGGCAGCGGGCCCGACAGTGCCCTCCAGCTGGACGCGGGCAGCTTCCTGCGACTGCAGTCCAGCAGAGGAAGACGGCAGGCGCAGGGCGCCGGGCACAGGCCGGCCCGGGCAGCGGGCAGCAGCCGCAGCGCCTGCGCAAGGATGAGCAACCGTGCGAGGGGTCCCAGCCCACAGCCCAGGCGCCGCTGCTCCCAGACGCCGCGGGGCGCGGCCGCCATCTTCCCCCGGCCGGACCCGCTCGAGGACAGCAGCTAGCTCAGAGAGTCGGCTGAGGAGAGATGCCCGGAGGCTGAACCGCCACGGGAGCCCTGGCCGTCACCTGTCCCTTCTCAGAGCAGGCGAGAGGAGGAAACGACACGACCGCAGGGGAGGGGGCGGCGGTCGGAGGCGTAGAGCTGAAACCCTGACAGACACCGCTCGTCCGCCCCGCCCCGCGACGCAACGTCCTCACGCTCAGGAGCCAGCCAATCGGAGCCCCAGGATGAGGTTGCGTCGGAAATTGGGTTCTGAGAGGGGCGAGGCCTAGGATAGCCCCGCCCCCTAGGGAAAAAGTCGAGCATTACAGCGGCCCCTTCTCCTTTTCCAAGCTTCTTCTGCAGTTCTGCAGCGATTCCTCCGCTTGTGGGCGCACTAGGTCCTTAAAATAGAATGGCAGTGCGAAACCCAGAGCGCCAAATTCTCACTGCGGGTTGATCTGCTGTAGTAGTGAGAAGGACCTATTCTGTAGGCTCCAGGAGAAGGGAATGGCAGAAGGACTGCCTTCCAAGCCGCAGCCGCAAATGAGTGCGGGATCCAAGCCTAACTTCGACCACATTGGCCTGCGGAGCCCAGTCTGGGCGGCATGTACTCCCTGCCCTGAAAAAATGTGGCAGCTGGTACTCCCCGAGCACAGCACGCTGTCACTGTGAAAGGACTTCAAGTTCCCATTGGTAGAGGCGCTATTTAGTCAGCACACCTCCAGCTTCTACTGTAGCCTGGAGTTCAATAATTGTCTCTAAGAAAAATTCTTTCCTTGGTTTGGGAAAATATTGTTTCATCTACAGAAAAACAAGTGGGACAAATAGATAAAGGGTTGGTTTGGGGATGTGGGTTTTCTGGTTTCTGTTCGTGGTTTTTGATCAATCAACAAAGTGAAGGCTGGAAGGAAAGTATCCTGAAGTAAAGACTTACTGGGAACAGTTCTCTCCGCTGTGTGTTACCTACAAAGTGAGTAAGACTGAAAATATCAGTAACGGCTCACTAATGTGCAGTGTGTTTATACTTTTCAAAGACTTTGCAAGTCAGGTCTGGACCAGCACGCCTGCAATCACAGCACTGCTTGGGAGTTTGAGGCAGGAGAACCCAAGCCCCAGTTCAGTTTCATCTGTATAGTTATACTTATATCAAAGAAGAGGAGAAAAGAAAAACAGGGTGCGTAAGATGTTTCAGTAATAATAGCCTTGCTACCAAGTGTATCAACCTGAGTTGGAACCGCAGACCCCACATGGTGGAATGACACAACTTACTCCTGCAAGTCCCTGTCCTCTGATCTCCATATGCACACTGTGGTACTTACACACGCGCACGCACACACACACACACACACACACACACACACACACACACCATTTCCATCCATGACATGCCTTTGGGTTAAAATTATTTTTCTGACTGTCCTCGTGTGCTTGTCTACTGCATAGGACTTTTAGAAAGCTGTCTACTTCAGCCTCTTCTCCCTTCTCCCAGTAAACATTATCATGAAAATTAACGGCAACTACTATTTATTATCATTGAAGCAAAATGTGAAGCAAAAAAAATGATAGAGATATTGGACTTCATCAAAAATTTACACTTTGGGAACAGAAGAGATGGCTCAGCTGTTAAGTAAGCCCATAATGCTCTAGCAGAGGACCAGGGTTTAGTTCCCAACACACACACAGGACAGCATGAAATCCAGCCCCGAGGATTCTAATGCCCTCTTCTGGCCTCCCAGGGCTTTCTGGAAGAGGAACAAGAGCTAAGCCATCTCTCCAGTCTCTGATTTTTTTTTCAATGTGTGTGAATGTTTTGCTAGCATGTATTTTCTGTGTACCACATGTATGCAGTCCCTGAGGAGGCCAGAAGAAGGCACCAAAACCTTAATAGATTTGTATACTATTTTTGGTCTGGAATTGATTTAAAATTTATTTATTTTTATGTATATAGATGTTTTGTCTGCATATATGACTATGTACCATGTGCATGCAGTGCCCACATAGGCCAGAAGAGCGCATTGGATTCCTCGGAATAGAGTCACAGGCCATTTGTTGTAAGCCACCCTCTCTGGGTGCTGGGAATTGAACCTGGATCCTCTGGGAGAGCACCCAGTGCTCATAACCAATAAGTCATCTCTCCAACCACCGGTTATAATATGTGTGTGTGTGTCTGATATTTGGTGGTGGTGTGTATGTGTGCCAATATTCTAGCATAGAGGTCAGAGTGGACATCCTTGTCAAGTAGATCTCTCCCTTCATCTTTTTGTGGATCCTAGGGACTGAACGCAGGTCATTCGCTTTGGACAAGTGCCTTTATCTCATAAACAATCTCCCTGGGCCTTGTATTGATTTTTGCATATGATTAAGAAAAGATCAAGGTATCCCATGTCTTTGATCCCAGCACTAGGGAGGCAGAGGCAAGTGATCCTGAATTCTAGGTCAGCTTGGTCTGTGGAGTGAGTTCCAGGACAACCAGGGCTACACAGAGAAACCCTGACTGGAAACCCACACACAAAAAAAGTAAAAAGAAAAGAAAAAGGATCTAAGTTCTTTTTTTTTTTCTCTCGTGTGACAATCCAGAGAGTTTAGCTTCATTCAGCGAAGGCTCTGCTTTTCATCACTACTCTGAAGTTCTGTGTCTTAAATTAAGTATTTAATTGAACATCTGATATGTATCAAAAGTCATATGAACTCTCCATGGGGCAGTACTATATTTTTAAATTACAGTAGCCTTCAAATATAGCTCGATAGCTGGCCCAGCCAGTTCTTCTACATTTTCCACCCCGACTGTGTCTTTGCTGTTATTCTCACCTTGCAATGCCTTACAGAACGGGGTTTTCTTAGGATTATACTAAATCTATGAGTCATCTCCACAGAACTTGTCATCTTTATAGAAATAAGTCTTTCAGTCTGAGAGCATAATATACTTTTCCCTGTTCAGCTGTTTTGTTTCTTTTAAGATTTATTTATTTATTTTATATATGTGAGTACACGGTCACTCTCTTCAGAGGCATCAGATCTCTTTACAGATGGTTGTGAGCCACCATGTGGTTGCTGGGAATTGAACTCAGAACCTCTGGAAAAGCAGTCAGTGCTCTTAACAGCTAAGCCATCTCTCCAGCCCCTGTTTCTGTTTTTTTTTTTTTTTTTATTACATTTATTGTGTGTGACCACAGAGTGCATGTGAAAATCAGAGGACAACTTACAGGAATTGATTCTCTTCTTCCACCATGTAGGTTCTGGTGCTTTCATATCAAATTCCAAGTCAACCAGGGCTACATAATTAGACCCTGTTTTAAAAAAAAATAAAAATAAAACAAGTGAGCATAGTAGCACATACCTAAAATCCCAGCATTTGGGAGGTAGAGAAGCAGGAGTATTAGAAATTCAAGGCCATCCTTCAATACACAGCCAGTGTGAGTCCAACTCCTATGCTACTTGAGAGCCTGGCCAAAAACAAAAAACCAAAAAACCTGGGCTTGTTAGGACACACTTATAATCCCTGTACTCAGGAGGCCTCAGCAGGATTGTTGCAGGCTGGAGACTAGCCTCAGCTATAGACAGTGAGCTCCAGGCCAGCCTTAGTAATTAACACCTATGGAGAGCTTGTCTCTGTAAACAAAAACCAAGACAGAAATTAAAAATGAAACAGAACTCATGCCTGGTAGCCCTGTCCCCAACTGGAGTAATCCCAGCACTCAGGAGTCTGGGACAAAAGAACCACAAGTTCAAGGCCAACCTGAACTACAGAGTGAGTTTAAAGCTAACCTGGGCATTAACTGGACTTTTATTTCTGCCTCAAAATAAAAAAGTAAAACTGAGCTGGGCATGTAACTCAATGCTAAGGAGTTACCCCTTGCCTAGAATGTGCAAGGCCTTAGGTTCAATTACCAATACTATAAAAGTAAAAAGACCAAAGGACTTACCCTTCCAGAAAACAAGACTCATAGCAAAGTCTTAGCTAGTAAGAAAGGAAGGAAGATGTATGTGGGTAAGCAAATAGTCAGACAAGGGGTACAGAATTAAAGTCAAATAGGGGTATAGAATTAAAGTCTGTATAAAGGCGATACAGGAAACGTATTGTCAAAGATCACATTACCAAACAACTGACCACACACCCTAAGGGCTGGAGTATAGCTCGGTGGTAAAGCAGTTGTCTAGCATACATGTGGCCCTGGTATGTGTGTGTGCATGTGTGTGCACACTGGGACTACTTGTTAGTCACTAAAAATATATAAATCCTAAAGCAAAGTTAGAGCCGGGCGGTGGTGGCGCACGCTTTTAATCCCAGCACTTGGGAGGCAGAGGCAGGTGGATTTCTGAGTTCAAGGCCAGCCTGCTCTACAGACTGAGTTCCAGGACAGCCAGGGCTACACAGAGAAACCCTGTCTTGGGGGGAAAAAAAAGACTCTACTTACACTGTAATGAAAACAAAATTCTGATAAAGACCTAAATGAGAGAAGCAAAACTTGGAGAAGAAAAATGTTGAAAATGTTCTGTGTGTAGGTGGAGAAGGCAGAACAAAGACTACTTCCTGTCCCTGAGAGACACTCTCTATTCTTCAATAATTACATCCCATAGCTGAGCACTCCTCCCAATCTCCTCTGTTTTGTTTTAGGTTCTGGTTTTGGTTTGTTGCTGTTTTGTTTTATTCTTTGTTTGTTTGTTTTATTTTTACTTTTTGTGTTTTTGAGACAGGGTCTCTAAGTAGTTCTGACTATCCTGAAGTCCACTATGTAGACTGGATTAGCTTGAAACTCACAGAGACCCTCCTTCCTCTTCCTCTTGAGTGCTAGGATTGAAGGTATACACTACCATGCCTGGCTGTCTAGTTTATATTTTTAAAGCCCTAAAAAATTTTAAAACATCTAAGGTGGCTCACACCTTTAACCTTAGCACTCAGGAGGCAGAGGCAGGTGAATCTCTGGTTCAAGGCCAGGTTTGTCTACATAAAGAGCTCCAGGACAGCTAGGGTCTACATAGAAAGACCCTGCCTAAATAAATAAATAAATAAATTTTAAAAAGGAAAGAAAAGGGGGGAAAGTACTTAGAATAATGGAGTGCATTCCTGTTTGGGGGCTAGAAATGGAGCTTGTTGATAGAATACTTGCCTGGCTTTAAAAGTCCTGGCTTTAAAAGTCCATGTTGATCCTCAACATGGCATAAAACCTGGGGTATCTGCATTACACCTATAACACCAATACAGAGGAGGCAGAGGCATGAGGGTCAAAAGTTCAAGGTCATTCCCAGATACACATAGAGTTTGAACCCAGTCTCCTGATCTACCTGAGACCCTCTCTCAGAAATCAAACTACAAACAAAAGAGAGTTCATATTGTTCCTGTTTGGCATTGCTAAGCCTTGTTAATTTTTCCAGGGAAGAGTCCTTTGTTTGCTTATTTGTTTGTTTGTTTGTTTAAGATTTTTAATGTGTGTGTGCGTGTGTGTGTGTGTGTGTGTGTGTGTGTGTGTGTGTGTGTGTGTCCGCTTGTCTGTATGAGTACCACATGCATGCAGATTCCCCAGTGGACAGAAGAGGGCACCAGATTCCCTGGCGCTGCAGTTACTGGTTGTGAGCCACTGAACGTGGGTACTGAGCACCAAACCTGGGTCAATTTCAAGAGCAGCAGGTGTGGCAAGTGCAGCAAGGGCTCTTAACCACTGAGCCACCCCTCCAGCCCTGATTTTATTATATTGTAATTTGCATTTCTCTAACTGCCTTCAAAGCTGGACATTTGTCATATGTTTCTTCCATTATCCAAAGTGTGAGTCAAAGCTGGGGGTATAGGCCAGTGTAAGAGTGATTACTTAGCATGGCCAAGGCCCTGGGTGTTTTCATATTTTGTTATATATTTACTTTAATTAATTTATTTTTTTAGACAAGGACTCATGTAGCCCAGGTTAGAATTAAACTTGCCATATAGCTGAGGCTGGCTTTGAAGTCCTAATCATCCCTCCATCTGTCAAGGGCTAGGATTATAAGTATGTGCCACCATCTTGGTGGTAATAGTGTTTTTATTACAGCTATCTGCCTACCTACATATAGTCTCACACTATAGCCTAGACTGTCTATATCTATTATACAGCTATCTGTCCATCTGTCCATCTATCCATTTATCTGCCTGCCTGTATGCCTACCTATACAGTCTGGCACTATAGCCCAGACTACCTATACCTATTATCTATCTATCTATCTATCTATCTATCTATCTATCTATCTATCTATCTTTCTACCTATCAACCTTTGGTCTTACACTATAACCCAGACAATCTCTGTATCTGAGACAGGATCTCATTCTGTAGCCTATGACCTAGAACCCACTCAGTGGGCTAGGCTGGCTGTAAATTCATAGTAATCCACTTGCCTCAGACTCCTGCACGCTGGGATTACAGGTATGAGCTACCACACCCAGCCGTTCTTTACTTTGATGTAGTCAGATGTTATCAAGCAAGAAACACCTCCAAGAGTGTTACTCAGCTTTTCATCTGGATAACAAATATCTTCAATAGTCAAGTTATAAATGGTTTATGTTGGCTTCTAGTTATTGAAGTTTCAGAAGTTTATGTGGCCCTGTGGCTTTGGCATGCTACAGCAGGAGGGCGTGGTAAAACAGAAGTACTTACCTCATGGCCAAGAGGCAAAGAGAAAAAGAGGAAGAAGTGCCTGGGGTTCACTGTCCCCAAGGACCTGAAGTCCTCCCACCTGTCCCCACCTCAGATGCATTCCACTGTCTCCCAATAGTGCCTAGTTAGATAGTGTGCTTTTTACCAGAGCCTCTGGGGGAACTCACAGTCTCCGCACCATTCAGGGTTCCTCTTAAATTTTTTATTGTTTGTTTGAGTTATCTTTCCCCATTGATTTGGGGACATTTAAAGTTCCTTTGCTTAGATAGGGTGTTACTAAGTAGTCCCAAAACACAATCACTTTGGAAAGTTCCTTCAAAAGATCTAGAGAAGCTGATGATGTGAAATACCAACTCAAAATCCCAACTACCAACAACAGATCCACTCCTGTATGTACATCCTAGAGAAAGCCCTGTACATTGGTAGATAGGTTGGGACACATGAGTGTTAACTACAGCATGACTTTCCATAGATGAAACTTAGCAGCCATCCAGTGTCCACCTGCTAGAAAACAGAAAGGGGCAGTAGCATTAGGGAGGACAACTATCCAACTCCATCATGACTGGGGAAAAACAAACTGCCAATGATAAGCACAGCACAGCCAAAGCAACAAAGTTCAAAGTGTGCACAGAGAAGGTAGCAAACGCTGCTACAAGCAGAGGCGACGGACAAGCACCAGGCTGGAGCTGTGTGAGGGAGCTGGAGACAGAGCTCAGTTAGTGAAGGGCTTGCCTAGGATTTGGGAAGCCCTGAGTTCCATCCCCAGCACCTCATAAACCCAGGCATGGTGGTACCTGCCAATAATCTCTGCAGTGCAGACGCAGAAGCAGGAGCAGAAGGATCTGGCATTCAAGGTCATTTTGGGCCACACATCAAATCTGAGGCTAGCATGAACTAACTGCGTGTCTCAACAACACAAAAAAAGAGAAAAAGGAAAGGGGATGAGATCATGAGATGAGAGAGAGAAGGGATCCAGAGGTTGGGGATGGAGCAAATCCCCATCTTGATAGAGGAAGAGGTCATCATTTGTGTATAGGGCTCTGTGGTGAGGGGAGTAGAACCCATAGAAGATCCTTTCAGTAACTCTACACTTTGTGAAGTTTTATTCACAGGTCAGGTTTCATTTAGTCTCCTGCCATCTCTGTGCCACCAGTATTTCCAAGTTATCCTTAAAAACAAAGTAAAGAGGCTCTTTGATTTCATCAAATATCAGAATTATCCTGAAACTTTGTGGGGTTTTTTTGTTTGTTTGTTTTGATTTGATTTGATTTGGTTTTCCTAGACCCACAGCCGACCTCATTGTTCTGATTCAGTAAATCTGGACTATGGCTCGAGAATGTGTGTTTCTAAATTCCTAGGTAATGTTGAAATGGGACCATTTTGCAGAAGGCAGAGTTGTGCATGAGACTGAGACAGGAGGATCTGAAATTCTTAGGCCAGCCTGGGCTACACTGAAAGACCTTGTCTAAAGAGGAAAAAAAAAGGGGGGTGGGGAGGGAGCAAGCCAGGTGTTTTGGTATACTCCTTTAATCCCAGCTCTCAGGAGGCAGAGGCAGGCAGATCTTAGAGTTTGAGACCAGTCTGGTCTACAGAGTAAGTTCCAAGATAGCCAGGGCTACACAGAAACCCTGTCTCAAAAAAACAAAAAAAAAAGAAAGAAAGAAAGGAAGGGAGGGAGGGAGGGAGGGAGGGAGGGAGAGAGAGAGAGAGAGAGAGAGAGAGAGAGAGAGAGAGAGAGAGAGAGAGAGAAACTACCTTTTTGAGATCTACAGAAAGTCTATTATGAACACTGTAGGTGATTTGAGGTGTTTTGTGGCTGAGTAGAACTAAGAGGAAGAAAACACTGGCATTCTTCCTCCATTCTTCTTGAGCTGGGGCCAGCCAGAAGCTCGTAATTCTAGGTGATGAATAAGAGTGTTGACAGCGTAGCAGGTAGTAACCAGGTGTAATGCCAGCTCAGTTTCCCCAAACACAAACCCAAGAAAGAGTGTGATATAGTAACTGACTCAGTTTCCCCAAACACAAACCCAAGAAAGAGTGTGATATAGTAACTGGAGGAAAGAGGGTCAGACCGGCTTCCCACCAAGCCATTTCCCTTGATTTCTGGTCCATCCCTCATCCTTGGCATAAATTCTGGTTTCATGCTTTGAGGGTGTAGGAAAAGGGTTGAAGATGCTAAATTTCCATCTTGAACCCATGATGCCAGCCAGACCCTGGGCTGCTTGAGCCTCTGAGTGCATCTTGCTTGCTCCTTTTTATTCTTTCCTTTAGATTTATTATATATATATATATATATATATATATATATATATATATATATATATTACTGTAGCTGTCTCAGACACACCAGAAGAGGGCATCAGATCCCATTACAGATGGTTGTGAGATAATGTGGTTGCTGGGAATGGAACTCATGACCTCTGGAAGAGCAGTCACTGCCCTTAACTGCTGAGCTATCATCTCTCCAGCCCCCAGACCTGCTCCTTTACCCTGTCAAAGAGAGAACGGAGCTTTCTGGATGTAGTGATGGTTAGGGGACTCTTGGGAACCTCGGAGTTTGGTTATTCTCAGCACTCAGCAGGTGCACTCATGCATTCCTGGGCCCTCCTAGCTTCATCCTGCCCACCAGCCTTTCAGGCTGGAAACATACCCACAACCCCTTAGCTGACAGAACACTGAGGGAACTTGTGTGCGTGATTGCAAGAATGTGGAGCTGAAGGCCAAAGCATGGAACAAAGCCAAAAGCTTGAGGTTGGTTATTAGCTCCAGGCCAGAGCCTTCCTGTCCCTGTTTAGGCCCCAGTGTTCTGCCAAATTGACAGACATTCACTGTATAATAAAGTCCTCAATGATTATCCTGATGGTGTCCCCAGAGACCTGGACCCTGGGAGGTTCATCTACTGCCAACCCTGCTTCCCCAGGTCCACTCCCTATAGAAATGAGAATGCCTGTGACTCCCCCCAACCATTTCACTTCCCCAGGATAATGCCTATCCCCAAGGGACCCCAATCCCAGGTCTGTTATGACAGCAGTGATTTATTAATTGGACTAATGAGAGGTCTGGGCAGGGAGAGAAAAAGAAGCTGGCAGACTGAGAAGGAGGCTGTGAAGTTAGGAAGATGGTAGCACACAGAAGAACCAAGATTTCAAGATGGAACCAGTGGCTCAGACCCTCAGTGTTTGGAGAAGGGTGCAGGGAGGGATCTAGAAAATGGCTTAATAGCCTGTTGGTGGTTCATGCCTTTAATCCCAGCACTGGGGAGTGTGGGGGCAGGCACACAAGGGCAGCCTGGTCTACAGAGCAAGTTCCAGGACAACCAGGGCTACACAGAGAAGCCCTGATGAAGGAGGAGGAGGAAGCAGAGGAAGTAGAGGAAGAAGAAAACAAACCCATATTCCTCTTTTACTTTTAAATTTTATTTATAATCATGTGTGTGTGTGATAGAGATGGTGTGGTATCTCTATGGAGGTCAGAGGACCACTGTGTGAAGTCAGTTTTTCTTCCACCTTTAGGTTTGGTTTTGGGAATTGAACTCAAGTTGTCAAGATGGAGCAGCAAATGCTTGACCCATGAGTCATCTATCTCTCTGGTCGTTTTTAAAAGGTAGGTAGCCCAGGCTGGCTTTGAAATGTGTATATAGCCAGGACTGGTCTTGAATTCCTAATTCTGCCTCCACCTCCAAGTGCTGAGACTATGGGCCACCATGTCTGACTGAACTCAAGGTCCTTTAAAGGAAGCCTTCTCACTGTACTGTAGTAACAAACCAGCCCCATTCCCTAACTGCCAAAATTCCAGGCTCTACACTGTTTTATATGCATTTATCTTAGATCATCTTTGCAAGATTCATGTGAAATGAGAATCCTGATATTCATTTTGCTAATGAGAAAATCAAGAAGCAAGGAGGGCTGCCCAAAGTCACTCACAGGTTAGGAAGCCTCAGAGACCTGAGTGGCACAGCCTGACTCTGAGGCCTACACATTTTGTCATCGTTGTTGTTTTGGGTTTTGTTTTGTTTTGTTCTGTTCTGTTTTAATGCAAGGTCTCATAATGTAGCCCAGGGTGGCCTCAAACTGGATAAGTAACTGATCTTCCTCTATCTCCCAAGTGCTGGGATTGCAGGGGTATAACTGCTTGCCCTATAGGAGTCTAAACTCACAGAAAATACGGATCAACACACAAACAAGAGCGTTTGCTGAGCATTTGCTGAGCACGCCTCCAGGTAAAAGAACTAACCCTTGCTTTTTAGGCATGGAGGGGGGGAGTCAGTGTTCAAGACAGGGTTTCTCCATATAGCCTTAGCTGTCCTAGAACTCACTCTATAGACCAGGCTGTCCTAGAACTCAGATATCTACCTGCTTCTGCTTCCCAAGTGGTGGGATTAAAGGGTGATAGTACTAAGCCTTTATATGGAACGCATCCAAGCCTTTGAGGCAAAGATGTTTATCACCTGCCTCCCATCCTATAGATGAAGAAACTTGACATCATTTACCTAAAGTCACACCGTTAATGAGCATCTGAGCAGAGACTAGCTGTCTATGGTTCACTGCAGTTCTTACCTTATTCCATTGCCTTTCTTTGGCAGTCCACCTTTGTCCTGAGCTCTGAAGGCTTCTTCCATAAGGGAATGGTGAGGCTTCCTGTTCGTCCACAGAGAGCTCCAGTGTGACTCAGAGGATCAAGATCATCAGAATTTAGCTGACATATCTGGAACCTAACCAAGAAAGAGGCAAATTGCCAGGGAAGCAGCCTGTTACACGCACAGAAGAGGGTCCTTCAGAGCACCCCAAGTCCAGCTTACTGCCAGATCCAGGAAGAGGCTGGGGATATTGATAGCATGACATTTCCTTCAACATTTTGAGGTTTAATTTTTTTCTGTCAGTGAGGCCAGTGGGGTATTATGAGTCCTTCCTGTTTGTGTCTAGAAGCAGTTCCAGCTGATCAGCCACTGGGAACCTGCTGCTTAGGCAGCTGCTGTAGATGGCAGAACCCACGTGGAAAGTAGGGCAGACGGTCAACATCCTCCTGGGATGAGAACAGCCTTGCAGAGAGAGCCAAGGGCTAAGGACACAGGAGTGTGGCTCGTGCGTGCCTACCTAACTATTCCCTGACCTGGGCATATTCCACTTAAAAAAGAAAAGAGAATTTGTTTGCTCTATCTATCTATCTATCTATCTATCTATCTATCTATCTATCTATCTATCTATCTATCTATCTATCTATTTTTGTGTGTGTGCCTGAGTATATATAGATGTACCATATGTATGCAGTGCCTGCCAAGGACAAAAGAGGGGGTTGGATTCCCCTGGACCTGGAGTGACAGGTAGGTGCTGGGAACTGAGCCTGGCTTCTCTGTAACAGCAGTAAGTGCTCTTAACCACAGAGCCAACTCTCCAGCCCTCCATATTTCACTTTTGAAAGTAATAATAATAAATGATTGTAGGCACTTTTAAACCGTTCAGGAAAATGTAAAGTGAAAGGTGAAACCGTCAGGGATGGAGGAGAGGCGGGGTTGGTAGAGTGTTTGTCTAGCATGAACAAAACCCTTGGTTCAAGCTCCAGAACTGCATACGCAGGGCAGGTGTGGTAGCAGACACTTAATCCTAAAACAGACAGTGGTGGTACAAGCCTTTAGTCCCAGCACTCAGGAAGCAGAGGCAAGTGGATCTCTGTGAGTTTAAAGCTAGCCTGGTCTACAGAGCAAGTTCTAGGGCAGTCAGGGCTACACAGAAAAATCCTGTGTTGAAAAACCAACCAGCCAGCAAACAACCAAATCCTTGCACTCAGGAGGTGAGGAGGGGACAAGAGGATCACAAGTTCAAGGTCCATAATTGTCACCAGAGTGGCTTCATCCTGCAACTGATAGAAATGGATGCAGAGACCCACAGCTAAACATTAGTCAGAGGGTGGGGAATCCTAAAAGAGGGGGAAGAAGGATTGTAAAAGCCACAGGGACCAAGGACACCACAAGAGTCAACTAAACAGGGCTTATAGAGGCTCGTAGAGACAATCACGGACCCTTGAGCTAGGTTCTCTGCACACACATAATGATTGTGTGCCTTGGTGTTCCCGTGAGAGTCCTAAAATGAAAGTAGGGGCTGTCCTCTGATTCTTTTGTCTGCTCTTGGGACCATTTTCCTCTTACAGAGTTGCCTTGTCCAGCCAAGATGTGAGAGTATGTGCCTAGTCTTATTGTAACTTGTAATGCCGTGTTTGGTTGATATCCCTGAGAGATCTGCTCTTTCCAGAAGGGAAATGGAAAAGGAGTGGATCTGGAGGTGACAGGAGGTTAGGGAGAGGGACTGGGAGAAGAGGAGGGAGGGGAACTGCAGTAGGAATATGTGAGAGAAGAAATAATAATAATAATACCAATAAGCAACTTCAAGGTCATTCTCTGCTATCTCTGCTATGTAGTAAGCCAGGGTTAACCTGAGCTATCTTGCCTCAAAAAGAAGAAGATGACAAGGAGGAGGAGGAAGAGGAGGGAGGAAGAAGAGGAGAAAGTATCCCTCCCAGATATTTGCCTAGAATAGTCTCTGATAACCATTTATTGTCTTTCATATCTTTTTTCTGTGCAATTATGAGCTTAGATGAGGTTGGTTTTATTGTGTAATACAAAGTGAATATGTTGATCTCCAACTTCATAGTTGGCAGTTAAATTTTCTTTTCTTTTCTTTTCTTTCTTTTTTTTGTACATTCACAGAGTATATAAATTGTCATTTGCAGGGCTATAGATACAGTTCATGGTAGTACACTTCCTTAACATGTGTGAAGCTCTGGGTCTCATTCTCGTGTGTGTGTGTGTGTGTGTGTGTGTGTATGTGTGTGTGTGTGTACATGTACCTGTCTACTAATTTCCTCCATCCTAGACAACAGCTCCTTCTGTAGTTTACAAGAAAACACACGCTACTGTCCATTTCCTTCTGCCCTTTGCCCTTTGCCCTGATTCTTATCCAATCTCTGTCACATGTTCTTTTACAGAGTTCCAGAAGCGTGTGAGCCCATGAGAAGTGGGGGAGAGGAGGTTAGGGCTCATCAACAGGGACACACAGAGACTCAGCATTGCATCACTCAGATGAAAGGCAGCTCATTAGCTGGAAAAGAAAGATGTGGGAGCGCCTCTGATCCTCAGATAGCCCTGCAGTTAGAAAGCAACCATCGTCTCCTCTGTTGTGGACGAATGAAAGATGGAACAAACACAGCAAGTTACAGTGTGGTCCAAAGCTAAGTTCAGGGCTAAAGGTGTTCATTGGCAGCGAAGCACCTGCCTAGCCCGCAGAAAGCCTTAAGTTCAAAACTCAGATCTATTCTTAAAAAAGTCACGCTCAAACTCAGCATCCTCCCCCCTCCAGAATATGTACAACATTTATGGGTGTATAAAACAGAAGTATATATGTGCTAGCATAAACTCTAAGTGCACGGTTTACAATTTGTTAACATATATTTAGATCACTCCCCATTTTATACAAGTAGATAATATTCTAAGTATAATAGGAGTATGTGCAGTACCGTGTATATATAAAATGTGGAGAGAGTACATAAAGCACTAGGAGGTGATTTAAAAATAAAACCCCACCTAAATGTGACTTGGCAGGTCCTGACAAATACAGAGGCGTGTCAGTGACTAAACATGGTTGGGCAACGTTAAATTACAAACGAAATCACTTATAATCCTGGTTCTGGAAAGATGTTTAACAGGAGTTATAATCAGGACACTTTGGAGTGAGATACATGTAGATTCTCTCCTCTCTCTCTCTCTCTCTCTCTCTCTCTCTCTCTCTCTCTCTCTCTCTCTCTCTCCCCCCCCCAATATAACTAAGCATTTGCCCAAAGACTCTACCAGTGTGCCCCCATGTGACAAGACCTGCAGAGTAGCGTCTTCGTTCCAGAACACTAGACACTGCATCACTATGGCTAAATTGCTCCAGGAAGAACACACTTGAACATCTGGGCTCTAGAATGAGAGGTGCAGCTTAGCAACTGAATGTTTGTCTAGCATGTGCAAGGACATGGGTTGAAAAAAAGAAAAAGAAAAAAGAAAAAACCCACAAGAAAAGAGATCCTTGCTTTACTACTTACTAATTCAATGACTGTCTTGGGGTTTCTATTACTGTGATGAAACTCCATAACCAAAAAGTCAGGAAAGGGTTGATTTGGCTTATGCCTTCCATAGTTCATCATTGAAGGAAGTCAGGACAGGTACTCAAACAGGCAGGATCCCAAGGCAGGGGCTGATGCAGAGGCCAAGAAAAGGTTCTTCTTACTGGCTTGCTCCCCTTGCTCAACCTGCCTTCTTCTAGAACCCAGGACCACCAGCCCAAGGATGGCACCACCCACAATGCACTCTCCCCCACTGATCGCTATTGAAAAAATGCCTTACAACTGGATCTCATGGAGGAATTTCCTCAACTGAGACTCCTTCCTCTCAGATGACTCTAGCTTGTGTCAAGTTAACACAAAACTAGCCAGTACAGTAACCTAAGGCAAAATAGTTAACTTTTTTATGATTGACAGATTTCTTTGTCTATAAAATGCAGATCAAAACTCAGTAAGATATCTCAGTGGGTAGTATGCCTGCCGCCAAACCTAGGAGGACTTGAGTTCCATTCTTGGGCTCATATTGTAGAGAGAGCAAAACTTGTACACACACACACACAAACACACACATACACACACTATATGTATATATACAGACATATATACATGTATATACACATATATATGCATATATCCACATATATAGTATATATACATATATAACATATACATATGTGTGTTCTTGGATATATACATATATTTATATGTGTATATATCCACATATCCATATATATACACTATATTATACATATATACTTATATATGAGTATATGTACCCATATATCCATATATATACACATACATACAGATGTATGGATAACTAAATAAATTAAATAATAAATAAAATCCAGAGGAGACAGCTCCATGAGTCAGAGCACTAACCCTGCAAGCAAGAGGCCCAGGTGTGAATTCCAAGTATCTATGTAAAGAGCTAAGTGAACAATGACCATATTTTACTTATCTGTTTTTATGTGTATGAGTGTTTTGCCAGCATGCATATCTGTCATTCCTGATGTATGCCTGGAACTGAAATTAAAGATGGTTGTGAGCTGCCATATGGGTGGTGGGAATCAAACCTGGGTCCTTGGCAAAAGCAGCCAGCACTCTCAACATCTGAGTCATTGATCAAGCCCTGTGACCAGATTTTTTTTTCAGATTTCTTAATGTGATGGTGTCTACTTTAATCCCAGGAAGGCAGAAGGCTATTCTGGAATTGTTACTGGGTCCCAAAGACTTTGATCCAAGGGAAAGAGGAAAATACGGGAACATTTGAGTTTGCAGCTCAGTCTTTGCAGCTCTCAGGGCGACACTGAACATTCCACTCCACTACAACCTTTTCTGTTCTACATGTAGCCCACTTGAAAAGTTTTTCCAAATCCATAAATGATTAAACTCAAAGCACATGATAACTTTTTTTTTTGCCTTTGTGAATAGGTTTGTGGTTTCTTTTAATATTTTAATTTTGTTATTTAAAAAATGTTAAGCCTATGGTCACTTAATACCAGCACTGGAAGACTGAGCCAGGAAGATTGAAAGTGCAGGTCAGTGTGTGGTGTGTTGAAAGAAAATGACCCCCATAAGGTCATTGGGAGTGACCCTGTTAGAAGATATGGTCTTCATGGAGTAGGTGTGGCTTTGTTGAAGGAAGTGTGCCACTGGAGGCAGGCTTTGAGGATTCAGATACTCAAGCCAGGACAGTGGCTCATGGTCTTTTCCTGATGCCTGCTGATGCAGATGTAGAACTCTCAGCTCCTCTTCCAGAACCATGTCTGTCTGCATGCCACCATGCTTCCTGCCATGATGATAATGGACTAAACCTCTGAAATGTAAGCCAGCCCAGATTAAATGTTTTCCTCTATAAGAATTGCTGAGATCATGGTATCTCTTCACCACAATAGAAGCCCTAACTAAAACAGTCAGCGTAGGTCAAGACCCTCTCCCATAGATAGATAGATGATAGATAGAGAGATAGATAGATAGATAGATAGATAGATAGATAGATAGATAGATAGATAGACAGACAGACAGACAGACAGAGTCAGATAGACAGGTAAGGACTAGGGAGATGGTACAACAGTTCAGAGTTCTTGAAGCTTTTGCAGATGACCTGAGTTTAGGTCCCATCACACACATCTGATGCCTAACAACTATCTATAGCTACAGAGTATCCAGTCCCCTCTTCTAGGCTCCTTGGGCACTCATGTGCATGTGTACATATACATACACAGATACACACACACATATATATGCTTTATTTTGAAATTTTTGTTTATATATGTATATATAATTTAGACAGCACAAAAAAGGAGGAATTCTGAAACCCCTTCTACAGTTCTAATTTCAGAATTACTATATTTCATTTTTCTTTAATTTTAACTTCATTGAACTTTAAATGACATACTATTTATTTAATATTTAAAGTGTATAATTTACTGGGTTTGACATATAGATGTGTGTACACCTCTGACACCATTACCTTCCCTCATTCCTAAGTTTTCCCGTGCTCCTCAACGATCCATCCATCACACCTTCACCCTCCACTGCTATCCATGGTCAAGCACCAGTCTATGTTCTGTTAATAGAGATTCGTTTGCACAGTTGTAGAGTTTTATAGAGATGAAATAGCATGTTTCCTGAACTTTTTTCTTTGGGGGATGGGGTACTTCCTGGATTCTTTCACACAGTATGTTGCTTTGTGAATTAAAAAGTTATTTTTTTTCCTGGGTTTGATGTGCCTCAATTTACTGACCTGTTCATAGCTAATACACATTTAAGTGTTTTCCAGGCTTGTCTATTAACAAGAAAAGTGTGCTTGAGGTTCTTGTCCAAATCTCTGTATCCACGAAGAAGCCGGCTACAGTAAGATCGCTGTGAAGGCAGCAGCAGTCACTGTGACTACCAGAGGAGGCCACATGGGGAGAGCGGTAGAGGCAACACATGAGGGATTGATTTCTTAATGTATATGTCACTAACATTTGTATGAAACCTTAAGCATCTAATTATCCAAATAAGCAATTCATCCCATTTTACATTTTGTTTATGTATTTATTTTACTGTGTGTGTCTGTTGTGTTCTTGTGGAAGGGCAAGAGGTCAACATCAGGTGTCATTTTTATGAACTGTCCACCTTGAAGGTTTTTGGCTTGTTTTGGTTTTTGTTATTTTTATCTTTGTTTTGTCCTTTCATTTCTTTGAGAGAGCCTGTCCTGGAACTGTAGACCAGGGTGGCCTCAGACTCACAGAGATCTGCCTATCCCTGCCTCCCTAGTGCTGAGATTAAAGGCATGTACCACCACCAGCCAGCTGATTTGGTTTTTAAGATTTATTTATTTCATGTATATGTGTGAGTCCTTGAATGTGTTTCATTTGCGTGAAGTACTCACAATGGCCAGAAGGGGACATCAGTTTCCATGAAACTAGAGTTTTCAGATGTTTGTGAGCCTCCAGGTAGGTGCTAAGAACTAAATCCTGGTCCTCAGGAAGCAACTGCTCTTAACTGCTGAGCGGACTCTTCAGCCCATCACCCTCCTTGTTTTTGAAGGCAGGCTCTCTCATTGAGAGCTACAGGTTGACAATTTGGCAAAACTGGCTGGTCAGGGAACTCCAGGGATTATCTGACTCCAGCACCCACCATCGGGATTATAAGCATATACCACAACACCCAGTATTTTTAGGAGCTTTTTAGGAACACTTTTGTGACTGAGCCATCTTCTCAGCTCCCGTTCCATTTCAGACATTCCTGATGCTCCGAAGACTTATGTGGAACAAATAACAATTTTGCCCTAATCAGACCCTCGAGTCCTATATTTCCCACATGAAATTTTAATAAGTATTTTTAAAATAGCCACAATGCTTCTGTTTCTCAAAGTTAAACAGACCCAAGGTGTTTAACAATTTGTGTTAAGGTGCGGTTTAATTTATGACCTTGTTAGATAAGTCTCATTCATTTTGAAAGACCGTGTACACAGTGACTCAGCATATGTGTGGGAAAGCCATCCCAACTTGTGTTTAAATTCTGATATAGCTGCATGATGTGGAGGAAAGATTTAGTCTTACTATTGCCTATGTCCTTCCTTTGTGAAACAAGAAAGGCACCATTAAAAATGTTGAAAGAGCAAAATCAGAAAATGCATGACAAAGTCCCCTGCCCCGTGTTATTGTCCTAGGCCGTTCCCCTAACACATGGCCCGCCCAATGTGTATGACGTCCAGATGTGGCCCACACAGGGAAGGGCCTGTTTGGTTGCTTTTTGGTTTCTTCGGCAGTTCTAACAATATCACTCAGGCCCTCACACACACAAGCATGCTACCACTGAGGTACTTGCCTCTTTACTTTTATTTTGAGAGAGAAATTTCACTCCATGCTTAGACTAAAGAGCAGCCAGTGTTCTTAACCACTGAGCCATCCCACCAGCTCCTTGGCTTACATTTCCACAATGGTTTTCATCACCAAAGGAAATCAGGACAGAAACTCAAGCAGGGTAGGACTCTGGAGTCACAAGCTGTTGTAGACAGAGGCCATGGAGGGGTGCTGCTTACGTGGCTTGCTTCCCCTGGCTTGCTCAGCCTGTTCTCTTATAGAACCCAGGACCACCAGCCGAGGGATGACACCACCCACAGTGGGCCCTCTGCCCTCCATCACTAATTGAGAAAATGCCTACAGCTGGATCTCATGGAGGCATTTCCTCACCTGAGACTCTTTCCCCTCTGATGACTCTAGATCATGTCAAGTTAACACAAAACCAGCCAGTACAACCACTGAGCATCTCTCCAGCCCCTATTTCGTGTGTGTGTGTGTGTGTGTGTACCTGCAGTGCTCTTGGAGGCCAGAGAGAGCATCAGATCCCCTAGGACTAGATTTGTGTGGCAGGTTCTGAGCCATCATGTGGGTACTGGGAACAATTCTCAGACCCTCAGGGAGATCCTCAGCCAGTGAGAGTCCTTACCTGCTGGGTCATTTCTGTAGCCCCTGAATTTTGTTTTTTAAATGAACTTACCTTTTTTTTTTAAAGTTAATTGGTATCAAGTTAAAGCTCAATAGTAGAGTACTTGCCTAAAACAATTAACCAACTCAGACCTCAGTCTCTCCTCAGCACTGCTCCCTTGCACCTACCATCACCTCTGTCCACTAACCTCTTTCCATCCTGCAGTGCCTTGGTTATGACTCTTGGTTTTCTGTGTTTCTTTAGTTCAAAAAGAAAAACCAAAGAACATGCTATAAAACAGAAGTTTGTCCTAGGCAGCAGTCCCTCCTGCTCTAACTCTCATTAATTTTCCTTATCTTTCCTTTTTCTCTTTCTTGCTGTACTGGGTAACAGATCTAAGACCTTGCCTGTGCTGAAACAAACACCACAACACTGAGCGGCATGTACAGCCTTGGGCTAATTTTTAAACTTGATTTTTAAACTTGGCAGAGGCGGGAGGATCTCTAAACCAGTCTGGTCTACACAGTGAGTTCCAGGTCAGCCAAGGCTACACAGTGTGAACAAAAGCGCCTGAAAAGCAGCTGTGTCCAGACACAGCTGGGAATGAAAACTGACCAGCATCTTATCTGTGCCTGCAGAGAGTGGTGAGAATTTCAGTACTGTAAAGAGGTTGGAATGTTGCAGATCCAGAGGTGAATTACCTTATCTTGGGCTAGCTCCAGCCTTCCAGAAGAGCCATCTGCACCGGAACGAACACCTAGTGACTAGTAGATGAAAAGCTCTTGGACTCCACTAATGAAGCGGTCCCTTGTTTCACCCTAAAGCCTCAGGCCTATAGAAGAGCTTCCGCATAAGTCTCTCTGCACCCGACTCTCTGGTGTAACCACTAATGTTTTTAAATTTGCCTCGATTCATGGCTTTCTTTTGTTCCTTAAAACTATAAAAATGTTATGAAACTGCTTCTATGTTGGAACATGGAATTTCGGACAACCTAAATCTGTGTTCCCAGGCCATGGTCACTCAGAGGCAGCTGAGAGCTGTGACCCAGTATGATGACTCACACCTTTAATCCCAGCACTTGGGAGGAAGAGGCAGGCGGATCTCTGAGTCTGAGGCCAGTAGTTCCATGACAACCAGGACAACAAAAGAAAGCCTGCCTTGAAAAACAGAGAGAGAGAGAGAGAGAGAGAGACAGAGAGAGAGACAGAGAGAGAGAGACAGAGACAGAAACATACAGAGACAGACAGAGAGACAGAGAGACAGAGACAGAAACAGACAGAGACAGAAACAGAGACAGACAGAGAGACAGAGAGAGAGAGACAGAAACAGACAGAGACAGAAACATACAGAGACAGACAGAGAGACAGAGAGAGAGAGACAGAAACAGACAGAGACAGAAACAGACAGAGACAGAAACATACAGAGACAGACAGAGAGACAGAGAGAGACAGAGACAGAAACAGACAGAGACAGAAACAGACAGAGACAGAAACAGACAGAGACAGACAGGATCATCACCAGTCCAGGGATGAAACCACTCGGAATGGGCCAGGCCCTCCTTCATCAATCACCAATTGAGAAAATGCCCTACAACCAATCTTATGGAGGCAATTTCTCAGTGAGGTTCTCTCCTTTCAGATGGCTGTTGTGTCAAGTTGACATAAAGCCAGCCAGTACACTCATGATGATGATGATGATGATGGTGGTGGTGGTGGTGGTGGTGGTGGTGGTTGGTGATAGTGGTGACGATAATGATGTTCCCTGCCTCTGAGTCTTATTCTGAAACTCTGACTGGACTGGAACTTGCTACTACTTAGACCAAGGTGGTTTCACATTTAGGGCAATCCTCTGTCTCCCAAGTGCAGAGAATACCACAAAGTCCAGCATGCTTTGAGTTTTACATAGATTACCTGCATATATTTGGGGTCACAAACATAAAACTACACAAGTACAAATATCTAAACATGCAAATATGTGCCTAGTATGCTGGTGCATGCATTTAATCTCAGCACTTGGGAAGCAGAAACAGGCAGATCTCTATGAATTCCAGACCACTCTGGGCTACATAGAGTGTTTCAGGTTAGCCAGAGCTACATAGTGAGACACTGTCTCAAAAAAACACAACTAAACACAAACAAACAAACAAACAAAAAACAGTGATGCAGAGATGTGATCTGATTTTTATCTAAAAGGCTTGTTTGGGTTGAAAGACTTGGCTTCAACACAGACTCTCCCAGTTTAGAGGCCATTGGGGGCAGAGCCCAACTGTTTCATGACATCAGAACGTTCTGTAGAATTTGGCTGGAACACTTACCTCCTCCCCACCTGAACCTTCACCTCCACCCTCGTCCACCTCCCACATTCCTGGCCCAATTTCACCCCAAACCTTTTGCAACAGTCTAAATAATTTCCCACACCTGACCAGGAAGGGGGCTCCCGAGCAGGACCTGAATCCACTACAGAGACCCGGGCTTGGGTATGGAGAACTGAGGCGCTCTGGAGGTCCGCTACGGTCCGAGCTGGAGTGGGCCAAGCAAGAGGCTGGAGGAAATGGGTCACTGCTCATGGCTGGCAGGAGCAAATGCTAGCCTGCGCTTTTATGCTGGGAAGAAATCCTTGCTCTTTCAACCAATGACCTACATGAACCTTCATTCCCAACAGCAATAAAGTGGGGCAATAAAGTTGGAAAGAAAGGCTGACTCCACAGCTGTGGGGCAAGAGTTCCCTGGCAGGAAAAGAAAGGCTGAAAGACATGGTGCTTTCCCCGGGACAAGAGAAACAAAGAGAGGCTGAGAAAGATTTTGGGGGGTGGGGGGTGCCAAGTCTTGACTAATGCCTATAAATGACTGCACACCAAAAATTTTCATCACTTTTCTTCTTCTGTCTCCCTATTTTATTAAACACCCTGACTGTCCGAGGTGAGGTAAGGGTGAGCTAAAGGGCAAAGCGGCTGCAGAACCAAATCAAGTGTGGAGCTTGGAATCATGGGAACGGTGGGGCTCTTGGCAGAACTCTGCTGTTTGCTGAATGTGTCCTGGACACATCCTCTGCATGGGCTAAATCTTCCCAGCAAACACTACTTTAACATGATTTTGTTACATCCTGAATTGGTGACATGGTGACCTTTTGGTCTTGTCCTCTCCTCTCCCACTTCTACGCCAACTCTTCCTCTTTTCCTTGGCGTCCTAGAGTGTCATTTACCGGTGGGCAGCAGAGGGCGATCTGGCCCCGAAGAATGACCGGGTCAAACTCCTGGACTTGCTAATGACTTGCAGTTCCATCAACATAAAGTGACAAAGGGACATTGTCACAAGGCCTTTGCCTTTCCATTCCAGAAGGCGCTACTGCCTTGGCTGACCCCTTTCCCCTCCCTCCCACTTTCCTTGCCGTTCGGCATCCCCTCCCAACCCACAGCCCCGGGAAATGAACGGGTCCCACAGTGGAGGAAAAACAAACCCCAGGGCCTGCCGAGGGAAAACCCCGTAGGAAAGTGACCCGCGCTAACAGCTGCAAGAGTATCTCTCTCCATCCCCCACTCCCACCCCAATCTCTCTAGCGTCCTAAACCTCAGAATACCTAATTATCCCCTGCAGAACTTGTTAAAACACAGCTTCCTGGGCCTCACCCTGGAATTCTGTTTTAACAGCCTGGAGGGGGCCAGACATTCGCATTCTTAACTTCTCTAAGGTATTCCGAGGGTGCACAGGGTGGTACTATCTGGAGCGCTGTCGTTTAGGAGTTCCAATGCAGACTAGGAACAGACTGCAATTTGGGTCAGGGGCTTGTTGAGGTAACATTCTGGTGAGATGACTACCCCAGATCCTTCTGACTCCAAGCTAGAAGACTTCATAGATCAGCCAACTGCCGTTCCCTTCCCCCTGGAAAGAAACAGAGAATGTGTCAACAAAAGCATTGTTTGGAGGGGGGCTGAGTCCAGATAATAGGCTGCTTCTCCATTGACTGTTTCTGTCATCCGCTGGCTGGAGAATCCAAGCCGGCCTCTCCTTCACCCCTGAGCAGGGATGGCTTCTCCTCCATATTAAATAAAGAATTATTCCTGAGCCCAGCTGTCCTTGTTTAGCATTCTCCAGATCAGGACCTCCAGGGTGGCAGAGTCCTGTGTGGAATGAGCCCTTGTCCTCAAGATACCAAAAGTCCTTTCACTCATTTAAAGAGAATTCCTTCTGTTTATTGCTGGAAGATAAAAGACAGAAAAGTATTATGGCCTACATATTTCTCCCCCATGTGATACTGTTTAGAGGTAGTACCTCCCAAGAAGGGTAAGCCAGGCCAACACCAATGCCTCCAGCCCAGAACTAGAATACCAGTCCAACAAGGAGTCCATAACTGTTCTCAAAGGGGTGGTGGGGTGGTGGGGGAGAGAAGGGGGGAGGAGAGCAGCGCAACGAGGGCGTGACTTTTTTTTTTTTTTTGGTTGGTTGGTGTTTTTTATGGTGTTGGGGATCAAATCCAAGACCTCATGAACCTAGACAAGCCTTCTACCACCCAACCAACAGTAGGGGCTGTGGGGAGGCAATTGTGGGAGGCAATAAATGAGGCTTAAGGGATAATGTTTGGCCCTTGCAGTCAGTGAGAAAACACATTAAAAACGTTGTCTAATGGGGCTGAAGAGATGGCTCAGTGGTTAAGAGCACTGGCTGTTCTTAACTGAAGGACCCCGGTTCAATTTCCAGTACCCACATGGCAGCTCACAACTGTCTCTAATTCCAATTCCAGGGAATCTGACACAGAGGCAGAATACCAGTGTACATAAAATGAAAATAAGTAATAAAAAAAAAAGAAAAACATTACCTAAACAGGATAAGGATCCCATCATTTGGAGGTAGAGGGAGGAGGATTAAAAGTTCAGAGACTCACCAGTTGAGAGCACTGACTGCTCTTCCAGAAGTCCTGAGTTCAAATCCCAGTTCCTCGAAAAGTCAAAACTAGAGCTACCATGTGATCCTTAGAATGACAGGAGAACACTCTTTACCATAGCTAAGAAATGGATGTCCCCTAAGATAAAGAAATTCTGTACCTGTGCACCATGGAATACTAGTCACTATATAAAAAGGGAAAAAGAAAAGAATTAAAAACTAGATATCCACACACAGAGAAGCTAGAAGTGAGGGGCTGGAGAGATGGCTCAGCAGTTAATGAGCACTGTTTGCTCTTTCAGAGGTCCTAAGTTCAATTCCCACCAACTAACTATGCTGAGACTTGATGTCCTCTTCTGGCACACACACACACACACACACACACACACACACACACACACGAATAGTAAAGCTAAAATAAAACAAATAAAAGAATTCAGGGTTAGCCTTGTCTAAACAGGAGTTTGAGGGCAGTTTGGGCTACATGAAATCCTACCTCCAAAAAATAAAAATAAAAACCACCCCTTATAAGAAACTGGCTCTCACTGGATACCAAATCGGTGGGAGCCCTGATCCTCACCCTTCTCTTAGATGTAATTGACCTTTTCGGGTTACCCAGTTTAAAGCTAGACATGAAGATAGTTTCAAAATTCAGGGGTAGAAGCAGAAGAGTCTTGAGTTTAAGGCTATCCTCGGGTATAAGTGAGATCCTAATCTCTAAATAAAGCAAGAACACTGTTTCAGACAGTGAGACGGCCCAGTGGGTAGAGGTGCTGACCACCAAAGCCTAAAGCCCTGAGCTTAATCCCAAGGTCCCACAAGATGGAAGGAGAGAATGGATCCTTCAATTGTCCTCTGATTTTCACCCAAGCACCATGGTGCCATCATCCTAACCACATCAAACAGACCGGTAACAGCAAAATAACCCAGGCTGAGGCCCTCTGTTAGTACTTCCTGCTCTAACACAAAGGACACTTCTTGTCCCCATTTATCACATATGCCAAAAACAGCATAATTATCCGAAAAAGAAAAAAAAAACACCTCAAATTTCTCCAAAAGGCATAATTTTCAAGGCAATGAAATCCATTTGAGCCCCTGCATTGTCCGGTCCTGTGTTAAATACTTGAGAGTTTTAAAGAGAGGTTACAGGGGGCCATTGTTCTCCACTGAAGCTCAGTACTTGGGGGGGGGGTCCTCAGAGGACTTAGTTAAAACTCAAAATGGAGTTGCTTGTGCTAAAATCCTGTGTTATCAATGCAAAACTAAGCTAGTTTCTCTGACCTTCCAAGAACCCAGAGTAGACAAACAGTCAAGTTATGAACAGGACAATTTCAGTAGGTCTGGTCACCATGTTCTCTCTGCCTCAGATCTTACACAGAGAAGCAATCTGAAGGAAATCCATATCAGTTATTTTTCTATTGTCCTATCCCATCTTGCTAGACAAGTAGCTTCCAAGTGACCAATTTGATTTGTGAGTCTTTTTGTTGGTGTTTGGGTTTTGCTTTCTTCAGTCTTTCTCGTTAGAAACCGATTCAGCTCTGCTCAGCTCACTGGAACATTTATTTTGTTTTATACAGTGAAGTATTACACAGTTTTTAAACAAAGGAAAACCAGTTAAGATAGTTGAAACCGTAATTTTGCCGGGTTTGGTGACATATACCTCTTATTGTTTGTTTGTTTGCTTGTTTTTCAAGAGAGGGTTTTTCCCTGACTGACCCGTAACTCGCTCTGTAGTCCAGGCTGGCCTTAAACTCAGAGATTTGCCTGCCTTGTGCCACCATGGCCGGCTTCTCTTCTAGTTCTTAAACGGAGATGCCTTGCTTAATAAACAATAAATAACAAGAAAAACTCAGATTTATTCATATATGTGTGTTTTGATATGCTCAGTGTAAATGTCTGTAGAATAGATCCCAAAGAAAGTATTTAAACTTTAGGTTTAAATTCTCCATTATCTGAAATAAAGAAGAAAGGACTCAGGGGTGGTAATTAAAAGCACGTTTTTGGAAAGATGGTCAGGAAAAGCACCTTAACACCAGTCACATGAGCAACATGGGCTAAAGTCCATGTGCTCAGTTTGCAGTGAGTATGATAGAATTCCATACAAAGACTAGCATGGTCCCTGCTAAGGGATGCTGGGCAAATTTGTGCATCCATCTATCTTTTGTTCCCTCAGAAGGGGAAAAGAGATGGATCGACTGTAACACTGCTATTTACAGCCACAGGGTCCTACAAGCAAACTGCATTCATACTTTTTTCTGCAAGGCGTGGCTACCCGGCATCTTTCCAGTGTTACTCCTCTTTCCATCCTACAACCTTCTTGGTGCCTGCACAGTTGTAACCCTATAGGTACCTGACCAAACAAGAAAGAGTGCTGTCTCTGTCTTTGGCCAGTTTATACCACCTTCTCAGTGGTATATATCCTCACCCACCAGCCCCCGACACTCACATACACATACACACACACACACACACACACACACACACTCTTTCCATGAAGCTAAAGCAATAACCCTCCTGATCTTTGACCCTGGCCCCCAGCAATTGAGCTGGGAAGCAGGGTCCACCTGTAGGAGGAAATCTTGATCCAGAATGAATATGTTGGGGTCCTGCATATCCTGACTGGAACTGGAGGTAACAGGTAGGCTCCCCAGATCTTCTCAGGACCATTCCTAGTGTCTGTCTCCCAGACTGTAAAGACTGGAATAAACTTTTGTAGGGCTAAGTGGGCACATACCTTCTCTGTTGCTGGACAGTATCTAGTCATTAGTCTTTCTGGCACAAAGAAGAAAAGACCTTTAAAAAGAAATTTCCCTTTTTAGGCAAAAATTTCTCTTACTTTTTGCCTGTAGTTTCTCAAGATAACTAAACTAATCAATATAGCAAAAAGACATGTTTTGTAATGGTAGAGTGTGGTCTTCTACAATCATATTTGATGGTTGTTTATTGAATTTCAATACCCTAAAAGAATCCATATTCTGATTGGAAATAAAGACTGATTAGCAAGCTAGACATGGCAAACCATGTGATCCTGGCATTGGAAAGCTGAGGCAATCAGATCATAAATTTCTACTGGTCTGGACTATATATAGTGAGAGTCTTTGATTTTTTTGTTTTTGGTTTTGGTTTTTGGTTTTTCGAGATAGGGTTTCTCTGTGTAGCCCTGGCTGCTCTGGAACTCACTTTGTAGACCAGGCTGGCCTCGAACTCAGAAATCCGCCTGCCTCTGCCTCCAAAGTGCTGGGATTAAAGACATGTACCACCACTGCCCTACCTTTGAATTTTTTAATTATATGTTTTAATTTGTGTGTATGTGTGTGAACTTACACGTGTATAGCACAAGTACAGCTGTGCTCACATGTGCACACACACCTCATGCACACAATAATAAAATACAATTTTAAAACAGAGTTATAGCCGGGCGGTGGTGGCGCACGCCTTTAATCCCAGCACTTGGGAGGCAGAGGCAGGAGGATTTCTGAGTTCGAGGCCAGCCTGGTCTACAAAGTGAGTTCCAGGACAGCCAGGGCTACACAGAGAAACCCTGTCTCGAAAAACCAAAAAAAAAAAAAAACAAAAAAAACAGAGTTATGATTTTTTCTTTATAACTCATCACAGTATTGCTGTCAACCATAGAGGAATAACTGCTTTAAAGGAGAGAGAGAGAAAAAAAATGATTTTTCCAAACCACTGAGTAACTCTGGCCCGGTGACTTGAATTGCTCTGAAGGATACATTCCACTGTGGAAAAGGTGAACTTTTACAGTCACAGAACAAAAGCAAGCCATATATCAATTTCCTAATTACATGGGTGGAAGCATCAGGTGGGCAGGCTCCAAAGCTAGAAAATCTTTTCCAGAGACTCACTGATGTTATCTCATGGTAGTCTTAGTTTGAAGCTTTGTGGAGGCACCAGGGATGCTAAGTTTAGTGGTACATTCCAAGAAGTTTACCTATTAGCCGGAAGAATGTTGGGTCAGATACCAAAGTTAAGCTAAGTGGACAGCTGTTAAGGGACCCAAGATAGCCCAAGATAACTTCGGCTCTGGACTGACCACATTCCGCCTGCCCACAGTTCCACTTGCCTATCACACAAGTTATCTGCAGGATCTTCAGTATAGCTATGGCTTCCGCAGAGACCCTCAGCCCACAGTGCTGAAGTGGTACCCCTTCCACAGCGACTCGGGTGACTTTGTGCTATGTTCCATTCAATTTCTGTGTGACTCAACAGTTGGGCATGTTTCAGTCACATCAGCACTGACAGCTTTGCTTCTGCTTCTTCCTAATCTTCTGGCTTCCTCTGAAGATGTCGCCACAGGTCCCCCCAGTTCCTCACATTTAATTAACACTTCTCTGCCGCCTTCCCTGTGCCCCTCCACTTCCTCATCAAGCACCTTAGGCTTTTCTCCCAACTTGTCTTGGCTCGAGAATGATTATTCTAGAGTTTTCCACGCATCCCCCCAGTAAGCCTTTAAAGCTGATCGTGACGTCATACTTTCTCCCAGCAGCTTTTATGGATTTAAGTTTTAATCTGTCCTTTGTAGCTTTGATGGATGTTGTTCCATGAGCAATAGTGAATGATCTTCAGCCCTGTGCACAGACTTTCTTATGTCCTATATCAATTACTGACCAAATATGATCACACACCAAGTGGATAGGTCTGGCCTTTGACAAACCAAATAATTCCCGGGTCTAAGAGCTGATTATGAAGTTGTGTTTGGAGGTTAGACTATACCCTCTATATTTTCATAGCACAATATAGACGGCTAGTGAACTGTCTTTATTGACATTTTGTTTTGTTGAGACCTATCTTAACATGTAGGCTTGGTTAACCTGGAACTCACTTTGAAGACAAGGCTGGCCTCAAATTCACAGAATTTCACCTACCTTTGCCTCCCAAGTAATGGGATTAACAAAGTGTACCACCATATATGGCTGAAATATAGAAAGAGATAGAGCATTTCTTTTACATTCTGACCAAAGTTTCCCCTACCTCTTATACTTCTTCTTATCCATTACTAATAAGACTTTCTTAAAGATTTAATTTGTATCTTGTGTGTATGGGTGTGGATTTGTGGGAGGGGTGCCTATAGCCAGAAGAGGGTGCTTGCATCCCCCGGAGCTGGAGTTACAGACAGTGGTCAGATGCTCAATATGTGTGCTAGGAACCAGACCTGGGTTTTCTGGAAGAGCAGCAGGAGAGAGCTCTTCCCTGACGAGCCATCTCTCCAGCTCCTATAGATGGAGCTTTAGACTCCAACCTTTCTATTTACTAGTATATTTCTATCTTTTCCACTTCTGGTGAAGTATTGATGGAACTAGTTCATCAAAAGACAGCTGCCACTTAAGTGTTCAGATATTCTTGCAGAACACAGGAAGATTTATTTTTGTTCTTGTTGTTCTTATTTCTCGGAGAGTGGGGGTCCTTTGTTCTGCACACTAAGCCTGGCTTTTTTTGTACTTATTTTTGTAGTCCAAGTCTATCCATAAATCTGTGCATCTCCTTAGAATCTTTTATTTCCAGGAGTCACTGCTGAATGCAGTCCTCCTTCAGGCTCAGTGCTTTCGCTGCCACTTGAGATATGTTGTCTGTCTGGTCCCACTTTCCACCCATCAATGCAGAGCTTTCCCCATCTTAGCTACTTCCCGTGACTATAGTCACAGCCTTTACAGCTGGACTTGTAACACAGACTGAGCAGGAAGCGCCCTGGAAGATAAGGAGGGAAGATTACGAGTTGGGGGCCAACCTGAAGCTGCACTGAGAGTCAAGGAGTGATAATGCATGCTTACAGCACTAGCACTGAAGAAGCTGAGGCAGGAGAATGGAAGGCTTAAGGCTGGACTACATAATGAGACCTTGTCTAGATACGAAAGAAAGAACAAAAGAACAAAAGAAGGAAGGAAGGAAGGAAGAAAAGAAAGAGAGGTAGGGAGGGAGGGCTGGAGAAGAGTAACTAACCCTTGAAAACAAAGATCGTGGATAAGGGGACCACTATATTTCACTGTAGCAGAGAAAAGTCTTGCAAGTCTGTTGTTACAAGTTACAGAGGATAAATGAAATGGGCAGAAACTGTTGTTATAATTGTTAGGGTCTAAGCCTGGATTCCAGAGTTCCTAAAAAACTAGGTAGTTTCCTCCTCAATATTCCAAATAAAGAGACAAGAATGAAAAGAGGGGAAGGAGATTTGGTCATTGTGGCAAGGACCGGAAGGAGAACAAATAAAAAGGCCCTGTGACCCCAAGCCTATTGTCCAGGCACTAGCATGAGGTTTAGGAGGGCAAGGGCTGTGCTTAAGTAAGCAATTCTGGTCTTGGCTCCAGTCTGTCTTGCAAGGTAGTCCCTCTGATAAGGTGTCAACACTGTGAAATCTCTTCCTGGGAAACAGGTTCCACCTCTCACCGGCACCAGGGTCAGCTTCCTTCATTCTTTTTCCTTATCCCAGCACGAGATTCCTGGGGAATTCCAAGGTCCTTGGGGACCATTGCCTCAATAATCTGTAACCCAACAGAAGAGCACAAGGATCTCTTTAGAAGATCTTCCCTCCTGCCGGGACCTAATACTCCTGGATTTGTTTTTAGATCTCAATCTGAAAGGATTTGGGTGATAGACTGCAGTTGGTGTGAGAACTCCTGAACTATGTCCTGCCTAGAACAAATACTGAGATGATATTTGCTTAGTGTCAGGTAGTCATGCACCTGGAGCGTCTCTTTGAATCCTCTAGGTTTTCTTTACTGTTGGAAGTGCTGGCAAACGTGGGTCCAGCTTGCTGCTGGCTTTGAGGCAGGGTCTCACTATGAAGCCCAGGCTAGACTCAAGTGCTCCATCTCCTTGCCTCAGCCCCCCAAATGCTGGGATTGCAATCGAATGACTTTGTGCCCAGGATTCCATTTTTGTTATGACAACTTCCTCTTCTGTTGCCAAATAATTTTCCCTAAAGACATTGTGATTAACCATCTGGTGGTTCACTATTGACTGTCCCTAGCTACCAGGATGAGATCTCTATCAGGGTGATTTGTTTCCACATTATGAGGCTAATCAAGATGTATCAAAGAGTTAATGCCAATAAAAAAAAAAAAAACTTCAGGGTTCAATTCAAGCAACTAAGAGGTCTGGAAGAAGTGACTCTTAGGTCAGGCCCACCCGGAGTCCCTCAAGAATTTAATTCTGTCTGCCCTGTAAATGATATATCCCAAAAAATAATACTGCTCAGGGTCTTTTGTTAAAGGTTGTGCTCCTGAGGATGTCCATGGAAAAACCATCGCAAAGTTTTATAAGGAGAATACAAAACAATCACTGAGAGCAAATATTGGGCCATGAGATAGATGGCTCAGCAGGAAAAGTACCTACCTGCCTTTCAAGCCTGACAACTAACTGAGTTTAATCTCCAAGATGCACCATGTAAGGTGAAAATCACAAGTGTGAGGGCACACAAGATCCCATACTCACAAAAACTCTTCATACACACACACACACACACACACACACACACACACACACACACACACACGAACATGCACACAATAATAATGGTAACAATAATGATGATGGGGGTTTTGGGGTGTTGGTTTGGTTGGCTGGGGTTTTTTTGTTTGTTTTGTTTGGTTGGTTGGATGGGTGGTTGGGTCTCGTTACTATTGTTGTTGGTTGGTTGGTTGGTTGGGTTTTGTTGCTATTGTTGTTGTTGGTTGGTTGGTTGGTTGGTTGGTTGGTTGGTTGGTTGGTTGGTTTTTTGATACATGGTTTCTCTGTGTAATCCTGACTATCCTGGAACTCACTCTGTAGACCAGGCCTCAAACTCAGAGATCTCCCTGCCTCTGCCTCCCAAGTGCTGGGATTAAAGGTAAGCACCACCACTGTCTGGTGACAAAATGTCTTTTTAAAAAATATTGCAAATACTTAAATAAAGTTAATTTGAAAATTAAGTACTGCCTTATAAGTGGACTTTTTAAAGGGACTGGTATTTACTACCTTTAAACTCTTAAGAGGCACTGCTTAGAGTGCACAGTGTCAGGGTATCTTAGCTTATAAAAGAATAGTCGTGATATTACTATCAGCACATGAACATAGGCCCAGGAGAGGTAACACTAGTCAACATTTCTAGTCTGGAACACAAGCAACCTGACACAGCGTTTTCCTAAGCTTTGAATCCTAGAAGGTTATTGAAGAGGGACTTTTGTATTCCTAGGGTAAGAGATTGGTTAACAATCCACAGAACCTTTATAAACTAACTTAGCTTTTTAATACAAAGGGAACCTACTGTAGCTTTATCCTGACACATTACATTTTTGACCCTAGAATATTCTTTAGAAAAATTTAATTTTGAAATGTGTTTTATAATTTTATAAAATATCATCATTTGGGCTAGGCACAGTGCCACGGGCCTTTTAATCCTAGAATTCAGGAGGCAGAGGCAGGTGGATCTCAAGTTTGAAGCCAGCCTGGTCTATATAGTGAGTTCCAGGTCAACTTGTTCTATATAGTGAATTAAGTAAGCCACTCTATGGTAGGTAGACAGCTTACCCAGCAAGGCCCTGGGTTCCATCCCTAGCAAGGAATAAAAAGAAAAGAAAAAGACCACCCTCCAGAGTGGATGGACTCCAGGATGACTCAGATCCTTGAAGCCATGATTTGTGCATAACTGGTGGGCTAAGAGACAAATAACAAACCTTCCTTTCCACTTTTTGATCCAGTAGGAATCCCTAGAAAGTGGAACACAAGAAAGACAAATTAGGCATGGAGTTTAGTAGGGCCGTAAGTGGCCAGAGAATGGGAAAACTTTTCAGGAGATACAGGTCCTGGATACTTTCAGAGGAATCCATTTTCAGATTTTCAGTATTCCTTTGTGCTTTTCTATAAAACTGATGTCAATATAGGGGTGGTGTCTGCACCCCTGAGCTTACATCCCTCAGCTCTTTTTCTTAATTGCTCTTAACAAGAACAACAAAATTTTCTTCTTACCACCTACCTTCCCAACCCCCATCCTGCTAAGGATGTCGGGCAATATTGCTGATGTAAAGCCTTCTCATCCCATAATGTAATGTTTGTTGTTGTTGTTTAGAGACTGAGTTTCTCTGTGTAGCCCTGGCTATCTTGGAACTCATAGACCAGGCTGACCTTGAACTCACAGAGATCTGCCTGCCTCTGCTATCCAATTGCTGGGATCAAAGGCATGAGCCACCACACCTGGCTTTCTTCCACTATTCTTCTCTTTACCTGTTCTCTTCTCTCTTCTCTTCTCTTCTCTTCTCTTCTCTTCTCTTCTCTTCTCTTCTCTTCTCTTCTCTCATCATCTCTATCATCTCTCTCTTTTTAAATGTATATGTTTACAGTTGTAATTGTTGCCTTTTGTTGTTTGAGACAATGTCTCACAAGGCAACCCTGGAGGGGGTCGACCTGTCTATGTAGTCCAGGCTAGCCTCAAAGTTACAGCAATCCTAGGTCTCTGCCTCCTGAGACCTAGGATTACAAGTGAGCGGTCACTCCCAGCCTCAGTTATTTTCAAGGAGCCATAAACCCTGACTTACTTTCCCCAAACCTTTATGAGACAAATTACCAATAAAATTTCATGATCTAGGAAGTGAATTGCGGGGTTGGTTCAGCAGAGGAAAGAACTTGCCAGGAAATCCTGATGGCTTGAGGTCAATCTCCAGAATCCAATAAAGGTAGAAAGAGAGCCAGCTTCACAGAGTTGTCTACTTAGTGTGTGTGTGTGTGTGTGTGCTCCCATGGCACACATGTGGAAGTCAGAGAATGACTTTTAGAAGCTGGTTCCCTCCTTCTACCACGTGGATCATGGGAACTGGTCTTAGATTGTCAAACTTGACAGCAAATACTTTTTCCTGATGAACCACCTCATAACTCCTCGTTTTTTGTGGGGTTTTGTTTGTTTGTTTTGTTTGAGACAGTGTTTCATGGGTGTGAGAAATGTGTTATTTTGTTTTGCTTTGTTTCTATCAAAGAAGGCCTAACCAATGTAACATAAATGCCCACCTCCCAACCCCCACCCCCCCACCCCCACTCTGCTTTTAATCCTGCACCTGGAAAAAGTTGTATGCAAATCTTTCCATCCCTCTCCCCATCCCTACCCTCTCCCCAAACAGGTAAAACTCTTGTTTGCACGAAGCTTCCCTCTTCCTGTGCATCCCCACCTGTTGGCCTCCTCCCTGGCCTTTCATTTCTTTTCTGCAGATTCTTTTAAAAGTAGCCAGTTTCAAAAGACCATGAGGTGGGACTCCTGCTGATGGGGAAGACAGTCAGTCACCACCTGCATTAGGACAAGAACCAGGTGAACTCCCGCCCTTGGGAGCTTGTTAGCTTGTCTGATTGTGGTGCACCCTTTTTGCAAAAGAAATCTGCCTGGCCGAGCTACATTTGCTTTGTGTGTTTTTGTTTTGTTTTGTTTTGTTTCGTGGGACACCAAAATTATTCGTTTCTAACATGGATATCAAACACATTATATAACCAAGGTTGTCCATGAATTCTTTTTTTTTTAAAGATTTATTTATGATATGTGAGTACACGGTAACTGGTAACTGTCTTAAGACACCAGAAGAGGTATCAGCTCCCACAACAGATGGTTGTGAGCCACCATGTGGGTGCTTGGGATTTGAACTCAGGACCTTCAGGAGAGCAGTCGGTGCTCTTAACCACTGAGCCATCTCTCCAGCCCCTGGAGGAACCAGAATGGCCAAGACTTGCCTTTCCCACAAAGTCTCACAGTGTGGTTTATCCAGAACTGGGCCAAAAGAGTCTATGGTTTCTTCTTCAGTCACTTCCTTCCCGGTCCGGCTAGCAGCACAGGTCACTCACAGTGGAATGGAAGAGCTTAGGTGTGAGCTGAACCCAAGGCACTCTTGGGAGGGACGAAGTTTCTCTGGGCCATGCTTTCTTTTTTTTTTTTTAATTTAATTTTATTTTTTTTAATTTACATTCCAAATCATTTCCCCTTTCCTGTTTCCTCCCTCCCCGAAAGTCCCATAAGCCCCCTTCCCTCCCTCTTTTCTCCATTCAACCCCCTCTCGTTTCTCTGCCCTGTCGTTCCCCTACATCCAGTCTTTCCAGGACCAGGGGTCTCTCCTTCCATCTTCTTAGAAATCTATTGATATGCGGATTGTGTCTAGGGTATTCCGAGATTCTGGGTTAATATCCCCTTATCAGTGACTGCATACCGTGTGTGTTCTTTTGTGATTGGGTTACCTCACTAAGGATGATATTTTCAAGATCTGACCATTTGCCTAGGAATTTCGTGAATTCATTGTTTTTAATTGCAGAGTAGTATTCCATTGTGTAGATATACCACATCTTCTGAATCCATTCCTCCGTTGAGGGACATCTGGGTTCTTTCCAGCTTCTGGCTATTATAAATAAGGCTGCTATGAACATAGTGGAGCATGTGTCCTTATTGCATGCAGGTAAAGCCTCTGGGTATATGCCCAGGAGTGGTATAGCCGGATCCTCCGGGAGTGTCATGCCCAGTTTTCTGAGGAACCGCCAGACTGCTTTCCAGAGTGGTTGTACCAGCTTGCAATTCCACCAGCAGTGGAGGAGTGTTCCTCTTTCTCCACATCCTCGCCAACAACTGCTGTCTCCTGTGTTTTTGATCTTAGCCATCCTGACTGGTGTGAGATGGAATCTCAGGGTTGTTTTGATTTGCATTTCCCTAATGACTAAGGATGATGAACATCTCTTTAGGTGCTTCTCAGTCATTAGATATTCTTCAGGTGAGAACTCTTTGTTTAGCTCTGTACCCCATTTTTTAATAGGGTTACTTGCCTCTCTGGAGTTTAACTTCTTGAGTTCTTTGTATACTTATAAAATGGAAATTATATACTATATACGTTGTTTCTTTCTTTCATTATTAACATATTTGCTAGTTTGGGACTTTTGAAATAAGATCTCATTGTTGACCTGACTTTCATTATGGAACTCACTTGGAACTCAAAACAATTCTCCTGCCTCAGCCTCATTAGCTGCTGTGCCTGCCTTTCAGATCGTTTATCTAAACTTTCCTCCTTTTCATCTCTCCAGCCCACTCCATAGTCCAGACACACATGACCTCAAGAATGTTAAGGGTCTTAACACTGCCCATCCCCACTGAGGAATGAAAAGAGGCAGACAGCGGTAATTAGACCTCACACCTGCCTGCTTACACAGCCACTGCCAGAGGAGACGCTTCCGGGAGAAGTCAGTGGGCAGTCAGTGGGCAGATGAGCACAGCGCATAACCAGAGGGGAGAAAGGAGGTGTGGGACTGAAGAATTAAATCAAGGCAAAGGGCAGAACAGGCCGAGGGTCTCTAGTTTTTGTTTGTTTGGTTGGTTGGTTGGTTGGTTGGTTAGTTTGGTTTTTATTTTTCGAGACAGGGTTTCTCTGTAACAGTTCTGCCTGTCTTGGTCTCTGTAGACCAGGCTGGCCTCCAGATCATAGCGATCTATGTCTGCTACTAAAGGCCTGCGCCACTACGCCCTGCAGAGGGGTTTCTATTTTTCACCTTTAGCACCTTTCTTTCAGTTCCTCCTGTCCTGCACTTTGCCTCCTGTTTTGAGTATTCTAACTTACCTCCTTCAGCAACCCCCCCAAGTCTTTCTTTCTCCACTGTGAGGTGGTTACCCCCACCCCAGTCCTCCCAAACTCACAGGTTTAAATGAGAGGAGCTTCACTTTCTTTAGGAGGGGCAGCATTACATTATAAAAATACCTGTCCAAGTTCATACAGGTTCTATCATTCTTCAAAATATTTCTTCAGGGCTGGAGGGTTGGCTCAGCAGTTAGGAGCCCTGGCTGCTCTTCCAGAGGTCCTGAGTTCAATTCCCAGCAACCACATGGTGGCTCACAGCCACCTGTAATGGGATCTGATGCCCTCTTCTGGTGTGTCTGAAGACAGTGAGAGTGTACTAATAAACAGAAGATAAATAATTCTCTCTTTTTTTTTTTTTTGCCAGTCAGTCATGCACTTTATTGTCTCTGGCCTTGACTGCATCCTTGCGCAGTGGGTGCAGCCACTCCTTCCGCTGCTTCTTCTTGGTCTTCAGCTTCTCTTCGTGCCTGGTGAGCTCATGGCTCTAGTCTTCTTGGGTCGCAGGTCCAGGGGCTTGTACTTCTTGCCCTTGTTCGAGTCTGGTTAATGACAGTGAGGACTTGGCGATGGGTTTGTGTAGGATCTTGGAGAGCTTGGAAGCAGCCACCTGTCACTTTGGCGACACGAAACTGGGAGACAGTTCCACCTTCAGACATCCAGTTGTTTCAACAGCTCCTCCTTCCTCTTGCCGCGCAGGTCCCAGGCCTTAATCTTGGCTATTGTTGCATTGTTCACAGCTGAGGCTGCCTGGTTCGAGAGTAATAATTCTTTTTAAAAAAAATTTTTTTTTCTTCAAAACACAGAGGTGGACAGGAAGGCAAACTCCTGTAATCCCAGCGCTTGGGAGGGAGACAGAAGAATCGTGAGTTCAGGACCAGCTTCAGCTATATTAGCAAGTTTCAGGCCAGCTTGGATTGCATGAGACCCTGTTGGAAAAAAAATTTTTTGACATTTTGTTGTTGTTAGTTTTGCTGATTAACTTATTAATTTGTCTTTAAAGCCTGGCACAGAGTAAGAAATGCATTGATACCATGATTCCAATTCTGTATCAAATTATAGCCCAAACCAAATTCCTGCCTGGAGCATTCCTAATCCTACCACAAACCATACAGAAATTTCAACATCAAAACACCAGTTATGACCTGCTAAATTGATGATGCAACCTAGGACTCATTTTGTAGCTTTTCCTGTAACTGGGCTCAGAGGAAAGGGTTTTGTTGGAACTTCAAATTTGGGGGTGATGAAGCTAGGGGGAACTGGGATGGGATCTTGCTATATGACCCAGGCTGTCCTCAGACTTACAAAATCCCACTGCCTCAGCCTTCACAATGCTTAGATTCTGGGCATGAGCCACTCTGACTGCACCCACCAGGAAAACTTCTCCAATGTAATAAGTATTACATTACAAAACCTCCGGGTCCTCACTTATACATATTCTATCATTCTTCAATTGTTTTTTTCTTCAAAACACAGAGATGATCAGGAAGGCAGACTCCTATAATCCCAGCCCTTGGGAGGTAGAGACATGACATGAGACTCTCAAGTTCAGGACCAGCCTCAGCTATATTAGTAAGTTCCAGGCCAGGACTGCATGAGACTCTGTTGGAAAAAAAAGATAGAAAAGAAACAAAACAAAGCTGGGTGGTGGAGGCCCACACCTTTAATCAGAGGCAGAAATGGGCAGATCTCTGAGTTCTAGGCCAGCCTGGTCTATAGAATAAGTTCCAGGATGGCCAGGGCTATAGAGAAATGGGAGGGAGGGAGAGAGAGAGAGAGAGAGAGAGAGAGAGAGAGAGAGAGAGAGAGAGAGAGAGAGAACTGATAACCTCTACTGGCGGTCCTGTCTGGAAATGGAGGGGCAGGGTGTCTCCCTTCCCTCACTAAGGTGGTGGCTGAGAGTCAATGGGGGGCATCTGAGGAAAGAGAGCTCTAACAGAGGCAAGATGGGAGCTGTAGGGCTGGAGGGGCAGGCTGTCTCCCTTCCCTCACTAAGGTGGTGTGCTGGCTGAGAGTCAGTGAGGGGCATCTGAGGAAAGAGAGCTCTAACAGAGGCAAGATGGGAGCTGTAGGGCTGGAGGGGCAGGGTGTCTCCCTTCCCTCACTAAGGTGCTGGCTGAGAGTCAATGAGGGGCATCTGAGGAAAGAGAGCTCTAACAGAGGCAAGATGGGAGGGGCACGCTGCGGTGTGTTTGGGATGGAGATCTGTGGACAATGATGGATGAAGCCTGTGGACTTCACAGTTGTGATTCAACCAACACCACGGGTTAGAAAGAAAAACTCTGTAAGGGAGGGGTTCCAGGAGAGGACGCGCCTTCCAAGTGCCAAGGGCTATGTGCTTTTAAAGGGTTACAGAAGAAAGAAAACAATAGCAAGTGAGACACTGAGCAGGTAGCCCGCCTTCTCCTCCTGCACAGGATGAAAAGCAAAGAGGTTTTGATCCGTGGAGCACCTGTGGTTGACCTCAGCAGAGTCTGTCCAAATGGTTGGAGCCTGTCCCCGACCGCATTCCTGTTTCCTGTCTTAGAAGTACGGGCTTTGTGCCTCTTTATTCCCTCTATCCACCTCCTTCCTTCACTTTCCTCTCCTTTTCTCCCTCCCTTCCTCCCTTTCTACTTTTCCTCTCTTCATTAGCAAACTGGTGGTAACTCTTCATCGTATCTCAGATCTTATGCTAGTGCCTATAGATGAGATCCAAAAGGAAATCTCTTGAGAAACCTCTGCCATGGTGAACAGCTTGAAACCAGGTGGTCACATGGCTGCACAGAGCTTCATGGCTGTGTGAAGTTGAGGTGATAAGCTAATGCCCAGTGGCCTCTGTCTGGAGAGGTGATGGGCAGTCTCCCAGAGGAGGCAAGCATACTCGGTGGACTGTGACCTTAAAGGAAGGAAGAACCGGGAAGGGTGCCTCCACTAGAGACCATGCCCCAGCTAGAGACTGTTCTGTTTCACCATTTACGGTTTGTACAAAGAGTTCCTGGCAATTCTAGGGAACCATCTTCCAAATATTCACTCATGTTCAACTCCTGTCCGTGGAATATGCTCAACTTAGAGAAAGCTGCCTATTCCCACCTGACTGAACCAGTTTCCCAGGTAACAGCCCTCAGGCTTGGGGCAGAGAAGAGAATAGTACTATCTCATTCTTGAAATTTTTTTTAATTAAGGTATTTATTTTGATTTATGTACATTGGTGTTTTGCCTCCATGTGTGTCTGTGTGAGGGTACTGGAATTACAGACAGTTGTGAGCTGCCATGTGGGTGCTGGGAATTGAACCCAGGTCCTCTGGAAGAGCAGACAACTCTTAACCACTGAGCCATGTCTCCAGCCCCCATTCTTAGAATTTTTAAAAATTCCTTATAACACTATAATGGAAGTAACATGATTTTGTTTTCTTTGACTGTTATTGAAATTAAGGAACCAAATAAGTCTGCTCACTACCTATTGATAAGTAATATTTGAAAGGAACTTGAAGTTGGCACAAGATATCTCCAAACCGAGTTCTGGACACAAAGATTTTTTTTGCCCTAGAGGGACAAAGACAGGAGATAGAGGGTGAGAAAGAAAGGGAAGGGAACAAAGGAGACAGGAAAGGGATATCTGTCCCTAGGGGACAAAGGACTGCCTCTGGATAGAGAAGAGACAGACATGACCCATAGACAAAATGGCGGGTTTTTAAAAGTAAAAGGGGGTGAGGTGTTTAATGTTAAGTGGGCATGTTAATTAGGGTAGCCAAAGGGGACTTTTGATTGTTGGACTTCAATACCTAGATGACGGACCTTGGTGGTCAGCCTCAGGGGAAGGAAGTGGCCAAATAAGGGACTAGACCTTGATGGCTAGCTTTAGGAATACAATAGAAGGATTTTTGGCAAGGAAGAAGGATTAAGGAAGGGCAGGCCTGCTAGAGCTGTGCTTGGCCAGCTAGAATCCCTTCAGTATTGTCACTTACAAAGAGATAGTCTGTAAAAAAAAAAAAAGAAATATATTTAATCTTCATGGGGGAGACTCTGAGGTCAAGTGTGGTAGTATGAGCCAACACCGGCAAGGCAGAGGCAGGAGAATCTTTGTGAGTCCAGGATCTGTGCTCCACAACAGCCAGGACTACATAGAGACCTTGTCTTAACAGCAAAAAGAAACACCACTACCACCATCACCCCAAAAAAAAGAGAAAAGGGAAGAAAAAAGCAATGAAAAAGACACTGTCCCGCTTACCAGGCTCTTCTATTGTGCTAGAGCCTTCTCCTCTCCTCCGCATCTCTGGAGAAGGAAGATTCCAGAGTTGTCAACTTACTGTGATTCAGTTGTCTAGTAGAACACCCAACAAATTGTCGTTACAAAAAAGTGTATCTTATTAATATTTTTCTAAATTATTGTATCTATTTAGTAGAAGACAGAAATAGCAAAGAAATCAAGCTAGTAAAGATGTAAATGTTACCAAATTATAATTATTATATATTTCCCAGAACTGGCTTCCAAGTTTTTCCATTCTACTATAAGAAGACAATGCTGTGTTTTGTGCAAGGCCACAGTTTTCTAAACCTTTCCTTTTTGTTGTTAATATAGATCGCCCCAATGTAAAACCTGTCATTCAGAAGTAAAGTTCAGGGGTTTGGAAATGTATATAGCTCAATTAGTGTAATGTTCACCTAACGCGTCCGAGTTCCTAGATTTGATCCCCTGTGTGGTAGTACCAACTTGATTGTAATCCCAATAAGGGGAAGGCAGGAAGATCAGAAGTTCAAGGTCATCCTTAGCTACACAGGGGCCACATAAGGTCCTGTCAAGAAAGGAGGAAAAAGAGAAGGAAGAAAGGGGAAGGCAAGTAGGATGCTTTGACAGCAGGAACCCAGGATATGGCTTTGTGTTGTTGTTTAATAGCGTCTTTATAACAAAAATGTTAAGGAACTTGAAAAAAGAAAAAAAAGGGACCCAGGTAGGATGCTATAGAATGCTACTGCGCATGCTCAACCCCAGGCCTCACGCCTCAAAGCAAAACAAACAGGACAATCAGGCAGAGCGTGAAGCTCTAACTACATCCCTGAAATATCAGGCCTCCAAACCAGATTTTGGAAGGAGGATTCTAAAATGATCAAAAATTGTGTCTCAGAATATAACCTGAAGCAAAACCATGTTGTACATTCTTGGTGATTGATCGGGTCATGAAGAAAACACTCTCTCCAGTCACAGACAGATCAGGATGGCGTTAGAGAGCCCAATGCATAGCTGCAACACGGTGCAACGACTTTGTCCACCCTCTTCCCCAGGGTGATTTCATCCAGGTCACACTGCTGTCTGGCTCACACTTTATCTCAGCTAAAAATACCCAAGGTCTTTCTAGTTTATTTCAACCTGACTCAAATTTCATAACAAAATGTGTGTTATGGCCGAACATAGTATAGATCTGTAATTCTCGCACAGAGAAACCAAGGCAGGAGGGCCAGGAGTTCTAGGAGAGACTGAAATACTTAGGATCCCTGTTTCATTCACAAACAAAGTCAAACTTTCAATTGATGCCAGGATTAAAATACATACATATACATCATATACATAGAATAACTATAAGAATTATTTTATTTCACAAGATTCAGAAAATAAATGGAGTAATAAGAAGCAGAAATTGACATTTAAGGAAGCCTCTCTCTAGAATTCTTATCTGGCCAACCTAAGGCGTTGTTCTCAGCTGACTTGGCAGCAGCTCCAAGCATCATGCTTAAGGGAAGAAGCCAGAGTGGCTCCCTTCCTTTTTCCTTTCCCCTCACCCACGTTCCTCCACCATTATTCCTGAGGCTTTCTTGTAGGGAAAAGTTGAGAATGGAATTACTATTGCCCTCTCCAAGTGCCCCTCTCTCCGTGGAGGTGTTAATGGAGGTTTGAGAACACTTCCGTCCATTTCAAAAGAGCCCAATAGAAACTGTGAATTGCTTTTAGGCTACCCCAACACATTTGTTTTTGTGTAGGATCCCATCAATTGTTGTGGCAGACCTGGTTATCTTAGGGGAAAAGAATGAACCATTTAGTGGTAAGCACTGAGACCCAGAGAGCTACATGGTGATAAAGAGAACCGGAATTTGTAATTTTATCTCAGGGAATATTTAGAGGGTTGGGGGTGCAGCTCAACAGTAGAGTATTTGCTTAGCATGCCCGTGAAGTGGGAAGGTAGGGATGCCACAGCACAGAGCTAAAGATTTCTTCCCTTGAATAATATTTACACAAAGAGTCATTTTGTATTACGAGGAAGGCTACCTGGACTTTGGTAGCTAGGCCTCCAACTTAGAAATGGTACTTTCCACTAATTATACTAATAGCCTTGATTCACCGTGAGAACCTGAAGACAGAGGATGAAAAAAATTATAGAGTTGTGGAGCCTACCCTAGGCCCATGGGGGCTCACAGAGACTGGGCCACTGACCAGGGGGCAGGCAGAAGCTGGGCCTAGGCCCCCAACACATTTGTAGCAGATGTGCAGCTTGGTCTTCATGTGGGTCCCCTAACAATTGGAATGGGGCTGTCTCTGACTCTGTTGCCGGCCATTAGATCCTCTTCCCCGACCTGGACTGCCTGGTTAGGCCTCAGTGAGAGAGGATGTGCCTAGTCCTGCTGGGGCTAGATAGGTGTCCAAGGATGGGGTGGTGCCCAAGGGGGGGATCCCTCTTCTTGCATTGAGGGAGGGAGAGATCTGTAAGGGTGGGACTGAGAGGAGGGCAGGGAGGCTGTGATCAGGATGTAACGTGAATAAAAATCAATAATTTCTTTTAAAAAGCAGGGAGGGGGGCGGAATTACAGAGTCAGGTATGGTGGTATGCACCTGTTATCCCAGCACCTTGGAAGCTGAGGCAGGAGGGTTGCTGTGGACACACAATGAATTTGAGGCAAGCCTGGGATACATAGTGATACCCCATCTCCATGAAGCAAAACAAAATAAATAATGGGACTTTGAAGGCAAAGAAACACAGTTCAAATCCCGACTTGGTTCTTCGCTGTGAGCCACTGAACAAATTACTGAATTTCCCTGTGCATGAGCTTTCTCACCTATAAAGCCATAACACCTCCCCCAGGGGAATGCCAATCCCACTTAAAGTGCAAGGTAGGGGCTGGCTGTACCCGTCAGTGGCAGAACACCTGTCCGCATCACAACCTAAATACATTGCAAGATGCTTGACATATCTGGTGTACTTGACAGATGTCATGAAACAAACTTTAAAGAGTCATAATCCAATTTGACTTTCATGTCATTACTACGTTGGCACACTTGAGCCCTACCTCATCTGTTCCCAGTTCATCCTCTTCTCCCCTCCCACCCTCTTAACTAATAGGACATTTTCAATGGTGATGAAATGCCTTAAGTAGCCAGGCATGGTGGCACTCACTGTGATCCCAGAGCTAAGGAGGGTGGCCAACCTGGGCTATGTAGCTCAACCAAAGCCAAGAAAGAAAGAACAAAAGAACAGCAAGAAATGAAGGGAGGGATGGAGGGGGTTCCTGAGACAGAAGAAGGGGTGATAGTAGCAGGTCTGAAGGTTTGCAGTCTGTCTGTTGACTCAGCCAGGCTCACAATGGAGGGTATTTGAACCTCTGCCCCAGAGGAGAGCAAGAGATAAAGAACAAAGCCCTCCCCACCCACCCTGACCCCTTTCTCAGGAAGCTCGCTCTTTGTTCTGTCTGGAATGTCCCCATGCCTCTCACCAAACCATTATTCCCTTGGAAAAGAAAGGGCGCCTACCTAAAATATGTTTGGCTGATTAAGGAAGTTGTCCCAGGAAAGGAATTGGATGTAGACTCGCTTTGGATGACTGACAGCTGAAGCACCTGTTCCCACCACCTCTGCAACTGTCTTAGGAGAGGACCTACAGCACCATTTCAATTCTGCCACGCCTCATCTAAAGCATAGGGCTGGCAAGATGGCTTAGGGGGGCTTGCTGCCAGGCTTAAGACACACACATACACACACACACACACGCACGCACCAGTGAAATATCCATCACAGCCTCCTCAGCCCTGCCACAAGCTCTCATGTTGGATCCCCTGGCTCCCAATGAGGGTCAGACTTCTATCGTCATTGTCCCCCAAGCACATCTTGAACCCTGGCTCCTCCACAGACATTACCTACATGCCTTCAGTAGTCTTTCTCAGAAATCATGGGGTCATAGTTCTTTGTAAATTTATCTTAAACCTTTTAAGAGTGTGTACAGCTGCAGGAATGGTGGTACAGAACTCAGGAGGGAGAGGCAGGGGCTCAGTCAGAGGCTAGCTTAGGTTACGTAGTGAGTTCCAGGTTAGCATGCACTACATGTGAAGACCCTGTCTAAAAAAAAAAAAAAAGAGCAGGTATGAAGTCACACTCAGGAAACGATGCTGGTGCTGTGGCCCCTGACTAAGGCTGGTGGCAAGGTTGAAGTAAGAGGATGACTTGAGTCCAGGCATTTGGGACCAGCCTGCGCAGCATAGTAAGAGAGCACGTTCTCCATTCAAGAAAAAAAAAAAGGTTAGCAGGCATGGTGGTGCACGCCTTTAACCCCAGCACTTGGGAAGTATAGGCACTAGAATCTCTGTGAGTTTGAGGCCAGTCTAGTCTACATAGCAAGTGAAGGGCTACATAGTAGAGAGACCCTCTTTCAAGAAAAGAGGTCAGGTCATGGTGGCGCACGCCTTTAGTCCCAGCACTCAGGAGGCAGAGGCAGACAGCTTTCTGACTTTGAGGCTAGCCTGGTCTAGAGAATGAGTTCCAGGACTATAGAGAAACCCTATCTTAAAAAATTAAAAAAAAAAAAGATATTGGACTAAATAGAGTTGAGTTAATTATCGCCTATACCTATTCACTTTGTTTTTTGAGACAAGGCCTCCTCTAGTAGCCCAGGCTGGTCTCCAACTCCTGATCAGGAAAGCACCATTAGGCCAGTTTTTTGTTTTTGTTTTTTTTAAGGTACATTTTGTTGTTGTTGTTGTTAAAGATTTACTTAACATTATATGTAAGTACACTGTCGCTGTCTTCAGACACACCAGAAGAGGGCATCAGATCTCATTACGGATGGTTGTGAGCCACCATGTGGTTGCTGGGATTTGAACTCAGGACCTTCAGAAGAGCAGTCGGTGTTCTTAACCGCTGAGCCATCTCTCCAGCCCTAGGCCAGGTTTTGAGACCTGCTATATTTAACCCCCACATGCTTTTCACTCAGAGCAGGTCATATGATGAAAGACAGCCATGACAAATTGTTTTTCGGGTATCTTCCAGAGGAGAAAAACATGGAATGTTAAAGCTGTGTATGATTTTGTTTTGCAGTACATTTCTCTAGGGGCTAAATTTCCTTGCCCACTTTCTGAATCCTGTCTGAGAGACAGAGGGGTCACTTTGCCACATTGATTCGCCTTGCAGTAAACTCCCTTCCTGGTGAAATAGGACTGATCCTCTCCATTGTCCTCAGGAGCAGAAAGCTGAGGTTTGGAGGGAAAATGAAGAAAATTGATCTGAAGGAGGCTGGAGGGAACAGGGTATGGGATCTTTAGACTGGAGCATTCCAACAAAGACCTTGCTTGCAGTTCTCCTCCTTATTTAATCTCCTCTCAGGGACTGTTTGACAGCCCACAGAGTAAATACCCACATTTCCTTAACTTTTATCTATGCTATTTCATCATTTTGCAGTGTTGTAGATCAACCCAAAGCCGCTGCACCTGCACTCTTTAACAGTTAGAGTCTAACTGAACTACCTACCCCCAACCCCCTCAGAGAGGATTCTGAAAGTGGGCAAGGAAATTAAGTCCCTAGAGACGTGTACTGCAGGACAAAATCATAGACAGCTTTAACATGCAATGTTCTTCTCCTCTGGAAGATACAATTTGTCACGGCTGTCTTTCATCACATGACCTGCACTGAGTGAAAGGTATGTGGGGGTTAAATATAGCAGCAGCATCTGTGATGTAGCCTTCTCTGGCCTGGCCAGGCCAAGTCTGTGACATTAACCTTAGGAAGGAAAGAAGAAAAGAGTGTCTCAACCCTCCAGGGCATGAAGGAGAAACTCCTTTTCCTGGCCATTTTCAGGACAAGAGGAGAGAGGAATAAAAAGAAGGGAAAGGAAGAATGGGAGGATGCTAGCCATCTGTCGGGTCTCTGGCAGGCCAGTCAGAGCCAGAGCCAGGCAGTAGGCAGCTTGCTGAAGTGAAGGTGGCAGATGCCTACCCAGGAACCACACATTGCCCATTGCATTTTGAAAAGTGATCTGCCTAAAGTGACCAGTGGCTTCCGGAGGCCCACTCCCAGCTTGCTCTTTCCAAGACCTCTTCTCCCCCACTCCCCTTAAGGCAACAACTTAATAGCAGCAACAATGAAACTTTAATTTGAAAATGGGCTGAAATGGACACACCAAAGTGGCCATTGTGGCTGGAAGCTGAAGCTCGCTGGGTTACAGCAAGGGTGACTTAGTGGATTATATGTGTAAGGAGGGATGGGAGGAAGCAGCCTATAGAGAAACTGATCAACTTGATGGACATAGGATACTTGAATTAAACTGTTATAGACTCTCTTCTCCTGCCCAGTAGCAGCCCTGTTCAGTAGGTTAGCTGTGATTACATCATTTCCAGTGTTTAGTGTGTCTCAACTCTTAAGAGTTCTTTTGTGAGAATCATTTTGGGTTTAGTGTTTTGTGCTGTGTTGTGTTTTTAAGAGCTTCAACTATGTAGCTCATGATGAACTCCTGCCTCTGTCCCCCAAGCACTGAGATTTACAGATGTCTGATCACCATGCCCAGATTGTTGTTATTACTGTTGGCAAAGAATGTAGGTATCAATGTATGTATGCATTTATGTATTTATTTTTTATTTTATTTTATTTATTTATTTTGGTTTTTTGAGACAGGGTTTCATTGTATAACAGTTCTGGCTCTCCTGAAACTCACTTCGTAGACCAGGCTGGCCATGAACTCACAGAGATCCACTTGCCCCGGCCTCCTGAGTGCCGAGATTAAAGGTATTTGCCACCATGCATAGCCAATTTAATTATTTTTTAAGTTTTTTTCCCACTAATTCAAATTTTAAGAATTTATGTACCATACCTATAGATAAAATATAAATATAAAACATCTGGAGAGATAGGAAATGCTATAAAAAGCCTTTTTTAAAAAAAAAAAAACAGTGGCTTGAAGTTGAGTGTGCAGCTGTAATTCTAGCCCTCAGCAGCTGAGGCAGAAGGATTGCTTAGGAGTTAGAGGCCAGCCTGGGCTATGTAGTAAGACCCGGGGTCTAATGGACAGACAGACAGACAGACAGACAAGACAAGACAAGACAAGCAAAAAATACTGGGCTAAAGTTGACCTTCAACGTTCTGTTGACCTCTTCCCAGAGAAGCATATAAATACCTAGTGTGGTTATTTATTATAATAATAATAATTTTAGTTTATTTATATTTTGAGAAGCTGTGTTACCTAGGCTGGCCTTGAACTCCTGGGTTTAGCCTCTGAGGAAGCTGGGACTACAGTCACCCACTGCTATGTGAGGCTTTAGCAGGGTGTCTGTTTGGTTCTCTGTGTGTTTTATACTTTCTTTCTTTCTTTCTTTCTTTCTTTCTTTCTTTCTTTCTTTCTTTCTTTCTTTCTTTCTTTCTTTCTTTCTTTCTTTCTTTCTTTTTTGGACAGGGTCTCGTTATATAGCCCAGGCTGGATTCAAACTCACTGTCCTTGTGTATCCACTTCCCCGGTGCTAGGATTACTAGTGTGCCCCATGACACTCATGCCTGGCTATGTCTCAGGGTGTCTGAGCAGTCCCACCCCTCCAAGGACAGTCAGCACCAAGTGTCTGCTCAGAGCAGTATCTACCTAGGTCTCCTTGCAGGAGGGAAGTCTTGCCTTCAGCCTCAGCTCTCGGCCTTCACCCTGCAGACTAATTCCAAACTAGAAAAACAGAGCTCTTCTCGGAATTCAAGCTCGGCTTAGAGGTCAGAGCCTGCACGGTGCTGCGCACAAAGAACTGAATATTCTGTTTGCTCTTTTACAGTTTATAATGTGCTCTGGGGAGCAGGAATCACAATAGAGGTTCATTTCATTTCGTAGATTAGTCTATTAAAAAAAGACACTTGGTTTGGGGAGGGGAGGTTGCAAGGGCAGAGGGCAGATACGAAGGAACAGGGAGATGAGTGGGATTGGGGTACATGGTGTGAAATTCACGAGAATCAATAACAAGTTTAAAAAACAAAAACCCTGCTGGGTTCATGCAGCAGAGACTTGTCTCCAGTTCTCAACTGTCCTGCCCCCACCTTCCTGGTACTGGGATTACAGGCCCGAGCCACCTTGCCTGGAAAAAGCAGGTTTTATTAAGTTCAAATTTTTATAAAATTTGATATAATTTTCAAAATTTTATAAGTTTTTTTCTAATTTATAAAGTAAAAATAAATTAATAAGATTCACCCAGAGGTGGGGGGAGACAGGAAGAAGGTAAGAAGAAAGAAAAGGCACCCATAGCCAGAGGCCCCACTGCTCTGCCTGAAACCATTCTTTTCTCTTTTCTGGTCTCTGCAGCCGCTGGGGAAGGAAGGATGGCCTGAATTCTGTCCAAACCGAAGCTAGGGGCAGAGCAGTGTGTCAAAGGTCACCTAGGCAAAAAGTGGGCCAGCGAGGAGCCGAAGCACTTCCTCCGACCACTGACCGGCTGCGTCCACTTTCCAGGGCCCCAAGGGAGGAAGAGGAATTCCCAAGCCTTCACTGCCTGGCGCCAGGTCACGCACCCAATGAATACCAGAGCTGCCACACCACCTTAATTCTGGTCTTAAGCCCAGGTAGATTGTCTGTTTCAACAAGATTTGTTTGCTGGTGGGAAACAAGGAAGAGTAGAGGTAATGAGAAGACACATGTACATTGACCTGTTTAGATTAGATAGCGTGGTTGAGGGGTGCTTGATAAGCAGAGATTTTAAAGTGACAACTTCACAAGGCAAAGTCAAAAGGGAAGGGGTAAGTTGGCCAGGGACGGAAGTAACCCCAGGAGGCTATTGTGCTGGTCAAACATCCATCAAACAAACATCTCTCTGCTCAGCTTACTCATCCACTTACTTATTTTGGGTTTTTGGAGACAAGAGTCTTGAGGTAAATCTCCTTCTCTCCATCCCAAATTCAGAGATTACATGCTTTCACCTCTATAGCTGCTTCTGGCATCACGTCTGTATCAATAAACTAATAAATAGCCAGTGGCAGTGGTGTAAGCCCTTAATCCCATAATTTGGAAGGCTGAGTTAGACTTCTAGAATAGCCAGGGATACACAGAGAACCCCTATTTCAATAAACAAACAAATAAACAAATGAGTCACAGAGAGTTCCTGTCTCAACAAACAAAAATAAGTAAACGGAGAAAGGGGTAGTGGTGCATGACTTTAATTCCAGGACTCTCCAGAATTCTCAGGAGGCAGAGGCAGGTGGATCTCTTGAATTCAGGTCAGCCTGGTCTACATATCAAATGTCTGAACAGTCAGCTACTCCTTCTCAAAAAGAAAAAAAAAAGCGACTTTCTCTGGACTCTCTACCAGCCAGCCTGACCAACCACCATACAGCATCCAGGGTTGTTGATTCGGCCTAAAAGCGTTCCAACTGCTGAAAGTGGCTGTTCCTCACATGATATGAGCTGAGAAGTGCAGATGGCAACGATGCTCGCCCCAGTACATCCCCACCAGCTTGATACCAACTCCGTGTACTACCAGGAGGAAGTTCCTTCCATGTGGGGCCGTGAGAGAGTGTAAATCTCATCCCTAAACAGAGACTGGGGATGTGCCTTAGTTGATAAAGTGCTTGCCTTGGATCCGTGAAGGACTAGGTTCAGCCCCTAGCACTGCATAAACCCTCTGTGGTGGCATGCTCATGGGATACTGTCACTGGAGAACTAGAGGCAGGCTGGATGGTGGTGCAAACCTTTGATCCCAGCACTCAGGAGTCAGAGGCAGGCAGATCTTTGTGAGTTTGAGGCCAGTCTGGTCTACAGAGCAAGTTCAAGGATAGCTGTGGCTACACAGAGAAATTCTGTCTAGAGAGAGAGAGAGAGAGAGAGAGAGAGAGAGAGAGAGAGAGAGAGAGATCTGACTGCCCGAGAACTTACCATGTAGACCAAGCTACCTTGAACTGGCTGTGTAGCAGCAAGTTGAGGATGACCTTGAGTTTCTCATCTCCTAGTCTCAGCCAGCTATGTGGCATGCTGAGTCTGATACCCAGGTCTTTGTGCCTGTGAGGCAAGCACTCTACCAACAAAGCTACCTATAGCCCTATTTTGGGTTTTTATTTGGGGATGGCCTGGCACTATGTAGCCAAGGCTGACCCAGTGCTATCTCTCAGCTTCCTAAATGCTGAGATTTACAAGTGTGTGCCACAACATGTAGCTTTACCCACCCACCCCTTCTTTTCCTGTCAGTTTCTTTATATAGCTGATATATGTATTGCATAGGCTGTTCTTGAACTTAGGATCCTCCTGCGGCTATCTTTCCAGTGTTAGGATCACAAGTCTGTACCACCCTGTATGGTCTTTACTAAGATTATTAATGGGCAAAATGTTCTAATTTTCAAGTGTGAAAAAGGACTTCTTCTTAAGCTAGAGAGTCAACTTGGTAGTACACAGCTATGATCCCAGCACTCAGGAGACTGAGGCAGGGGAATTATAGGTTTGAGAGCAGCCAGAGTAACATACTGAGATTTTTGTCTCAAAAAAAAAAGTAAATAAATAAGTAAATAAAACAAAGACAGAAAATTTGACCAAAATTTCCTAAAGTAATTATATATCTAGAGAATATAATTGGAGAATAGAACACAATTTTTAAATTTAATAATTTAAAAATTTAAAAATAGTATAAATATTTTAAATATTAAAATATTTAAATATTAAATAATATAAATTAAATATTAAAAATATTATAAATATAAATATTTTTAAATAATTTAAAAATATAAATAATTTTATAATATTTGGTACTGCTTTTAAAACTATACCTATATAACATGGAAATTAAATTTAAAACAAAAACTATATTTTCTATGTAGAAAAAGGGAGATCCTTCTGGCCTCAGTGGAAGAGAAATCACCTAGCTTCGCAGAGACTTGAAGTGCAAGGGTGGGGGATACCCAAGGGACCCTCCACCTGCTCAGAGGAGAAGGGGAGAGAGGGGAAGGATTGTGGGAGGGGTGACTGGGAGGGGGCAGTGAGCAGGATATAAAGTGAATAAGTAAAAAGTAAATTTTTTTAAAAAGTGAGATCCTGAAAACTGGAGTTTCACAGTCTTTAATGATGTATGCCAGTAATCTTAGCTACTTAGAAGGCTGTGGCAGGAGGATTAAAGGATCAAGACTAGTAACTTGGGTTGTAGATTGAGACCTTGTCTTAGATATCACCAGCAATAAAACCAAACTACAACCCAATGTGAGTTCAAGATCAGTCTGGGCACCAGACAACTTGGTAGGATCTTATCTCAAAATAAAAACATCCTTTTAAAATTGGGTGGTGGTGGAAAACGCAGTTCAGTGAAGGAGTTGCTTGTCTAGCATGTAAGAGGCCCTGGGTTCAACCCTTGGTGAGCACCATTAAAATAAAACAAAACCTCCAATGATCCTTGGAAAGATTTTTGGCATAGAATATCCAAACATGTTTTATGAGCACTTAAAGTAATTGACCCTAACTGCAACGTGGGCCCACTAAGGGCAAGTTCATCCACTCAACAAATATTTATTGTGTACCTTCTAGGTTCCAGTCATTGAAAGAAGAAACAAGAATGAGACAGAAACAAAGTATGCCAGTTCCTGTCCCTTGGCCAGAAGACAGATTCAGAGTCCCAGCACAATTACAGATGCAGTGAGAGAAACCCCAGGGTTGTCTGCAGAAAGAGCTGCATGCAGTGTCTTGTGGGAAGACAGGAAGACAACCTTAGGCATCTGTGAGGAGGATGACTTACCCTGAGCCCTAAAGAACAAGTGGGACTTAGGCAGGAGTGTGCAGCATGCTGCAGACAAAACCTGACAAGACAACAGCAACAGAAGGGCTGAGGCAGTGGAAGCTGGCCGCACTGAGGGATGGAGGGAAGCTCGGGTCCTCGAATCATCCTGCTGTCTATAGGAAAGACAGCAAGGAGACTTTAGGCCTGGCAAGGTGAAGCACCACAGTGAGCTCAGCCCAGAGAAAGGATAAACAAAGTTTGAGAGAATGGGAAATAGGAAGGAAGGGAGAGAGGGAGGGAGAGAGGGAAGGCAGGAGAGAGAGAGAGAAAGAGAGAGAGAGAGAGAGAGAGAGAGAGAGAGAGAGAGAGAGAGAGAGAGAGAGAGAGAGAGAGAGAGAGAGAGAAGGGAGCCCAAACAGTAGCAACAAAAAGCAGGGCTCTCACAGGGAGGGTGGAGGAGGCAGAGGCAGCACACATCTTTAATCCCAGTACTCAAGACTGACCTGGTCTACAAAGTGAATTCCAGGCAGCCAGGGCTACACAGAGAAACCATACAAACAAAAACAAACAAAGAAAACAAAACAAAACCAAAAAAACCCCACAGAGCTCTCATCTATGGAGGCAAACTCTAAAAACTCTGTCAATTCAAGGTTGTTCACTAACCACCTTCTTCATGTGTGGGCTTCAAGTCTCACTTAACTGCTCCAGCTGCGGCCCTCTTTCTCCTACTCACTACAGATGTGCTGGCCTTCCTGTGTCCAGTGGGCTGCAGCTCAGCTGTCTCCTTGTGTGTAATGCATCTTCCAAGCGTCCTGAGGCTGCTCCTTCTAAAGCAGTCCATCCCTCATTCGTCCCCCAGTGGTTTCCTCCTTTCATCTCTTCCTGCATTAAGGTGAAAGTACTCAAAATCACTTCATTTGTGCTTATACTTACAAATCATCTAAGAAATAAATACTATGAAGATGTGAACCTGGTGTTTTGTTCATAATTCTAAACCCCAGGCATGGGTCACCATGCCCAACCTGTAAGTGAACTGAATGAGTTGCAGAAGAAAATGCACATTGAGGGATGCACTAAAGAGCTGTAGTTTAAGCTCTTTAAACAATTTTGTCCAAATATAGTTAGTTAGTATACTGATATTTAACTGGACAGAGATCTCTCAGCTCTTGCTGATACCAAGTCTGGGTGCTTTTGTCAAACAGCTAAAAGTCAATAATTCATGTAAACAGAAAATGTTGTAATCGTCTGAATTCTGGATGGCACGAAGCAGGGCATGGTGGGAGGCTTCTGTTCCCAAAGGACCTGAGCCTCAGAGTGGGGAATGGTTTGGGGAGTACCTAATCCAACAAGCTAATTCAGAGCAACAAGAGTGAATGAACTACCCCAGTGAGAAATGGGGAGAGGAACAAAGATTATGGTGAGGAGAATAAAGTGGACACATAAGCAATATGAAAGGCTATGTGGGCTGGAGAGATGGCTCCAGCTGCTCTTCCAGAGGACAGGGTTCAACTTCCAGCACCCACATGACAGCTCACAACTGTTTGTAACTCCAAGATCTGACACACTCTACAATAAAATGCCTCTCCTCCAACTATACCTCATTGTCATTTACAAGGCTATGGGGTAAAGGGTATTTTCATGTGCTGCTATTGAAATATAAAGTGCTATATAGCCTTTTGGAAAGCAGTATGGCAATGGTTTTTATTTGTAAAATGTCACCACACCTTGACCCCGTAATTTTAGTCTTGTTGATAGCACCTTCAACTGGGCAGTGGTGGCCCATGCCTTTAATGCCAGCACTTGGGAGGCAGAGGCAGGCGGATCTCTATGAGTTCGAGGCCAGCCTGATCTACAGAGTGAGTTCCAGGACAGCCAGGGTTGTTATACAGAGAAACCCTGTCTTGAAAAACAAAACAATACAACAATCGACCCACCAAACAAACACACAAGAACCTCAGTTTCAACAAAACTATTGGAGTAGCCATCATAAAACACATTAACCACCCCAACATTTACACAGCAACATAGAGATTATAAAAACAGGTTGACTGTCTCATATCCACAATGCTTTTTTTCTCCTAGAAGTCCAGGAGAACATTTCTTTCTTTCTTTCTTTTTTTTTTCTTTTTTGGTTTTTAAAGACAGGGTCTCTCTGTGTAGTCTTGGCTGTCCTGGGACTCACCCCTGTAGACCAGGCTGGTCTTGAACTCAGAGATCTGTCTGGCTCTGCCTTCACCAGTGCTGGAATAAAAGGTGTGGACCATCATTCCCCCCTCAAAATTGACACATTGTAAAACAGTGTTTTCCTGTGATACTTTAACTTTTATCTGTACTGAAAAGGCAGATTAGGGTGCCTACTGACAAGAGAAGGCACCTGTCAGGGGGGAACAAGAATGCACCTCGCATGACCACACTGATTTTCCCTTTCTCCCCTCCTTTATGCAGGCCTTCCAATCCAGCCTGTAACTGTGGGTCACCATGACACAAACAACTGCACTCTCTCTTCAGGACTGGGAGATGGTTCACCTTTAAAGCTCTCCTAATTTCCCTGAGGTTCTCTAGGAAAGAGGAATCACTTCAGGAGAGCAGATAAAACCAAAATACTGGCATCATTTATATGTCTGTTTAAAGGTTGTAGGATTTTTTTTTAAATCTATTTAGTCCAAAGTTCACCTATTTGAAATTGACCACTGAGAGTTGGCCTCCTGTCTAAAGGTTTAACTGTAAGCAAACAATCTAGAAAAAAAAATTTATTTTAAGATCTTGTTTTTGATCAGACTGTTCAAAGAAGGTCTTAAGTGGGTGAAAGTTCAGTAGGCTGAAACAATAGAAACATTTGGGAGTAGACTATGGCCTTGACTCACCCTTAAGGTAATGCTTGAGCTCATCTCTGCTAGTCTCCTTCATGAGACAACATGGACCGAGTTCCCTCTCGGGACAATTCTTTTGATCTTTAATTTTAGGAGAGCCAATTAAAAGATAATGTGTCCAACACTTGGGTTGTCCAATTAAAAGATAATGTGTCCAACACTTGGATTGGTCTCCACCTGGCAAATAATACCTCAAATCATCTTGTGTGATTAAAAAACAAAAGGGAGTGGCTGGAGAGATGACTTGGCGGTTAACGGAGATTGTTGCTTTTGCAAAAGATCCAGGTTCGGCTCTCAAATCCACATTGTGACTCACAACTGCCTGTCACTCCCATTCCAGAGGTTCTGATAGCTTCCTTGAGATACCTGGCACATGTACACAGTCAAATATTCATCCACATAAAAATAAAGAGAAATCCTTTTTTAAAGGGGATCTGAGCATGGTGGTATATTCCTGTAATCCCAGATATTTGGGAGGCTGAGGCAGGAGGATTACAAGTTTGAGACCAGCTTTTGCTACGTATGAGACTCAGTCTCAAAGTAAAAATTCCAAAAGTAAAAGTAGCATGGGGGTAAAACTTTCCCAGTTCCCAATATACTGTATCCATCCTGCTCCAGATTGGTATCAAAATCACTCAGTGCCTCTGATTGATTAGATTTTTGAGACAGGGTCTTTCTATGTAGCTCAGGCAGGCCTCTAACTTACCTATCCTGACTTCAGTCTCCAGGGTATAGGTATGAGCCACCACACCCTGTCTACAGCCCGACTTAAGCCTTACTTTTCAACCTTTGCTCTAAACGACAGAAAAATGAACTAATCCTTCATTAATGAGCTTCTAAATTAGGAGAAACTCAAATTAATGATTGCTTCAAGCACGTGAAGGCAGTTACATGCCTATGAGTTGGCTGATGAGACTCACCTGGAACAATCATTGCCCTGAGCTATCTGGAAAGGTCCAGATTTTGCTGGTCTTGAAGTTCAGAAGTTTCTCATCTTAGAAAATATCATCTTAGCTACAGCCTCTGCCTCAGTTACTCATTTTCTTAGTGATTTTTCCACTGCTGTGATAAAACACCATGACCAAGGGAACTCATAAAAGAAAGTATTTAAATTAGGTTTTCAGTTCCAGATCTGGTTAGTGTCCACGGTGGCAGGGGGAAGCTATGGTGGTAGGAACAGCTGAGAGCTCACATCTTAATTTGCAAGGAAGAGGCACAGAGGCAGAGAGAGAGGGAGAGAGCAAGAAAGTACACACTGAGAATGGGACCAAATATTCAAACACGTGAGCCTATGGGAGTCATTATCATTCAAACACATTCCACTCCCTGTTCCCTGTACGCTCATGGCCATATCATAATGTAAAATATATTTGTTCAATTTCAAAAGTCTTCATAGTCTCTCAATCTCAACACTCCATTAAAAAAAAGTCAAACATCACCTGGACATGGTGGCACATATTTTTAATCCCAGCACTCAGTGGGCAGAGACAGACAGATCTCCAAGTTCAAGGGCAGCCTGGTCTACAAAGTGAGTTCCAGGATAGCCAGGGTAGGAACATTCTTAGGATGAGAGCAGAAAATGACCATATTCTTTGGCAAAGTATCACAACAACAGTTTCTAGTCCTTTTGCTAATATTCTTATCTGAAATCTCTGTTTCAGAGGAGACCTCAGAGACTCTGGGCCTCTATAGTCCATATTGTTCTCAGCACTGCTGTCTTCCAGGACCCTACAGGGCTGGCCACTTAAATCTTGTTTACAGCATTCAACCCTTTCCCTAGTCCAAAGTTCCAAATCTTCCACATTCTTCCACAGAACAGCACGATCAGCCTGTTCCAGCAATGCCCCACTCTGCACCTGCTGTTGTCTTACTTACTTTTCTGTTGCTGTAAAGAGACACCATGGCCAAGGCAACTTATAAAAGAAAACATACTGGGCTTACATTTGAGGGGGTTTGGAGTCCATGATCATCTTGGTGGGGAGTATGGCAGTGGGTATGCATAGTGTTAGAGAGAGCAGTAACAGAGTTTATATCCTGACCCACAGACACGAAGCAGATGGGCATGGTGGGTGGGGGGGAGAGACAATTAGAAATGGTGTGGCCTTTGGAAACATCCTAGCTTACTCCCAGTGATCTTTACCCAGACACCTCTGTCAACAAGACCACACCTCCTAATCCTTCCCAAACTGTTTCACCAACTTGATCCAAGTATGGAAACATATAAGTCTATAGGGGCCATTTTCATACAAACCACCACATGCATCTCTTTTCATATCAAAACAGTTTAAGGGAGGAAGGCTTTACTTTGGGTCACAATTTGTTTGCTTGTTTTTTCTTTTGAGACAGGGTTTCAAGGCAGAACGTGAGGACTGACACTTACGTTGTCCTCTGACTTCTACACATTTCTGTGGCTGGAATGTGTCTTCACTCACTCACTCATGCACACATGTACTCACATATACATATTAAACACACATACATCATACATATACATACATTCTGAAGATTGTGGGGAGCTAGGGAGATGGCTCAGTGGATAAAGCCATGCAAGTATGTGGACCAAGGTTTGGAACCTCAGAACCCAAATAAAAACCAGGTAAGTTTGGCAATTACCTGTAAAGCCAGCACTCCGGAGGCAGACACAGGAATGCCCCAGGGGCAAGCTAGCAGGCTAGACAAGATGGATCCTTGAGCTCTGAGTTTGGTGAGACATCCTACCCTGACAAATGAAATGGAATACAATCAAGGAAGACACCCACCCAACATTAATTTCGATTCTCTTTTTTTGTTTTTATTTTTGCTTTTTTGAGACAGGGTTTCTCTGTAGCCCTGGCTGTTCTGGAACTAGTTCTGTAGACCACTCTGGTCCCAAATTCACAGAGATCTGCCTACCTTTGCCTCCTGAGTAATGGGATTAAAGGTGTATACTACCACTGCCCAGTTTACGTATTTTAGTTGGGAGAGATATTGGGTTCTACCACCTGCCTTAGTTTGGGTTTCACTGCTGTGAGCAGACATCTTAACCAAGGCAACTCTCATAAAAACAGCATTTAATTGGGGCTGGTTTACAGGTTCAGAGGTTCAATTATCATCAAGGCAGGAGCATGTCAGCATCCAGGCAGGCATGGTGCGGGAGGAGCTGAGAGCTCTACATCTTCATCTGAAGACTACTAGCAGATACTGGCTTCCAGGCAGCTAGGACTAGGGTATTAAAGCCCACACTCACAGTGGCACATCTACTCCAACAAGACCACACCTACTCCAACCTTCTAATAGTGCCAATCCCTGGGCTGAGCATATACAAACCATAACACCACCCATTCTGAGTTATTCCCTATTGGGTGGAATTATCCGTTCCTTCCAGACCACCTCTCAGTCACTTGCTGCCCAGCGGGCAGCAGCTCCACTTGGTCCACCTCTCATTGAGCTGCCTGGGCACAGTTCTTCTGAGGGTATTGCTCTCTAAGATGTGTCTAGCAAAAGAGTAAATGTGAAGCAAGACATGTGTCCCTTTATAGGCTCATCCTCTTCACATATTTATGGCATGAGACAGCACAAGCCTACAAGATACAGTAAATGTGTGTGTGTGTGTGTGTGTGTGTGTGTGTGTGTGTGTGTGCCACAGAACCCACATAGAGGTCAGAAGACAATTTTGTGGAGTTGGATCTCTCTGTCTAGCTTTACATGGATTCCAGGAATCAAACTTGGGTTATCAGGTGAGTATGTTTACCCACTATCCAATCTCATTGGCCTTATAATGTCTTTATACAGTGCAGGTTTACGCAGTTACTGGTTTCTCCAGATGCCATTCTCCTGCTGAATTTTATCTAACTGCTTCACCCTGTCTTGCTGCTGGCCTGGCCTCTGACTGCATTTGAATTCGAGACCTCTGAATCTAAACCCTTTTAATTACCCTGGAACACATTAAAATACCTTATTCTCCTTTTAAAATGTGCTGCTTGAAACTTCAAGTCACAGGGCACTCCCTTAGCTACTCCCAAAACACATGAAAATTTTAACTGTCTATTTAAGGATCTAGGTCAGTTCTTAGAAAGGCTTATGGACTTAGAGAGCCCTTGAACTACTGAAGATGGGTGGGAGGGGAGGGAAGGGGAAGGGAAGGACTCCTCAGGCAGTAATCACTTTCTGAGTGACTCCTCAACATCCCTTTTCTCTATTTCTCTTTGCCAATAATTCCTTCAGGTTTTAGTTTAGTAATTTTTTAATTTTCTTCTATTATGCCTCAAACTATTCTCATTTATTCAACAAATAGTTATTAAATCTTGTCTGTGTGTCAGGTATATGTACTGGATATTAGAAATAGAATAATAAAACAACCATCTTTAATGAAGTTTAAGTATAGTCCAGTAAAGGAAACCTTTTTCTTTTCTTTTCTTTCTTTCTTTTTTTTTTTTTTAAAGACAGAATCTCGAGTAGCCCAGACTGGCCTGAAACTTACTGTGTAGCCAAGGATGACCTTGAACTCCTGAGCCTCACTTCTCTTCCTTTCAAGTGCTAGAATTTTAAAGGTCCACACCCACAATCGAGTGCTAGGGATCACACATGGGCCTCAAGCATGCCAGGCAAACATTAGTCAGGAAACAATTTCAGTAGCTGCAATAGACAGTCTTAAGGTTTAATGTATTTAATCTATTCATATGCTGAAGGTTTTATATATTCTGGCTCTAATTCAGAATCATCTGTCTTGCATGTAATCTTACACATATCTCTTTAATGTAATTAGGAGATGTTTATCTCAATGCATGTAATTAAATAATGTTAAATACTTAGTAATAAAAAGTTCACCTGTTAACTAGTCTGTGGGTAATTGGCTCAATGGCTGGGGAGGTATGTTAATGGCATCAAGGTTAGCAAGTGCTGGCCTTATTCCACATACAAATAAGTTAATACCTCTTAGCCTCGTAGCCACAGACTGCTTGGCTAACCCCAGCCAGTTCTCCTTCAGATGCACTCACTTGGAAACAAGAGAAGAGAGAAAATGACATATTAGGAACAGATTAGCATTGTTGATATAAGGAAATGACGTTTATATCTTGCTGATGGCTTTTAATGAGCCAGAATGACCAGTGGTGTCATTACAATTGTGGTGGCTCAGGGCTCTCTAGTCCCTTTTCTCTATCAGTAGGAAGGTTTATAAGGGAGTCTCTCCCCCATCTTTTCCCTTTGCTTTCCTTCCTTCCCAACTTTTCCCTATTGTCTCCCTCCCTTCTTTCTCCTCTCTCTTCCTCCTTCCAATCCTCCTGCCTCCCCTCCCTCTTTCTTTTTTATTTGTGTGTGTCGGGGGTAAGATCTATGTAGCCAGATTAGCCTTGAACTCCATGTCCTCCCTTGCCCTGGACGCTGGGATTTCAGGCATGTGTATCACCTCACCTAGCAAAGGAATTCTTTACTTTGGACCAAATCTTTAGGTTCAAAAGGAATTCTTTTCCTTGGATCAAATTTTCGGGAGGGATTGCAGAAGCTGTGGTACAGTCTTCTGTCTTCCAGATGATTTCCAAATTGACTACTGACGCATGCAATTTCAGGGAGTAGCAAAACTGACAGGAGTGTTTAGAGAGTTTAAGCTGATATACTCTGGCAGCTCATACAATGGGAAGAAAAGTTCATCCTATGGGAAGAAAAGCCTGCTAGGTAGGGCTGGAAGAGAAAAGAGATACTGGACACAGACCAGATTCCTGTGTGAATCAAGGTTATGAGAGCTAAAATCAACAAGGATATGTAAGCCGAGTACGGTGGTGTGCACTGCAACCTCAGCACTTGAGAGACAAAAGCAGAGAGATCTGGAATTCAAGGTTATCTTCAGCCAAAAAGAAGTTCAAAGCTAGCCTGGGCTCTATGAAACCTGCTTTATAAACTGTGTATATGTGTATGTGTCCTGTACAGTCCTGTGAAGCATTCAAATGCTAAGCATCTATTTCAGACTTGCCATGCCTCTGTGCAGCTTTGACAGTTTGAATGTCTATGAAAGAAGATCAGAGGTTGAAGCATCCAACATCGTGGTCCCAAAGAAGCAGGGCAGCATTAGCTCTGGAGAGCACTGACTATAAATAACTGACATCAGGAGCCTGTGGCCTAGAATCAGTGTGTGTGTGTGTGTGTGTGTGTGTGTGTGTGTGTGTGTGTGTGTGTGTGTGTGTAGGCTGGCTTCAAAATGACAGTGTCACTGGAATCTTGGTTTGGACTCCCCTTGTTTCCCCTAGACCTTGTGATCTGTGTTGACAAACTTCAGAGGAGACACACAGAGTAGCATAGAAAACAGAGTTTCTTGCAGCGCATACTGTCAGGGGGCAAACAATGGCCACAGACACCACTGTCCCAATCTATATTTTGGATACACTTTATGTTACTGCTGTTTTTCTTTCTTTTTGTTGTTTTGCTTTGTTTGAGACAGGATTTCTCTGTAGCTGTGTCTGTCCTGGAATTTGCTCTGTATACCTCCACCTGCCTCTGCCTCTCCTGTGCTGGGATTAAGGGTATGTCCACCGCTACCCAGCTATGTTGTTTTCTCAGATTTTCCTAAAAGACTTTGATTCATCCAAATGATAGGCCTTCGATGGAGCAAGGTATGATGTGTTTTTATTCATAAGAACATACTGAAATGAACTTGTACAGGGTGCAAGAGTTATTGGGTATAGTAGTTAAGAATAGAGTTCCACTTCTCAGTGTCAGCAGATAGAGTTAGAGGAAGGAAATGAATACAGGCCTGAAATCCCAGCACCAGAGAGGTAGAAACACAAGAGTTATCACTGGATGCTAAACCCAGTAGATACAAGTTTGATGAGGGTCAAGCTCTTTACATAGTCTCAAATTATCTCCCAATAAAGTATCTATCAACTATAAAAGGATAACCACTACTCTTGAAGGGAAGAAACTTGGGAGAATTGACTTAACCAGTCATGGAACAAATCAGCCCCTGTAATTATAACCAGAGTCACCACTCCTTGTGTTCCTGCTAATCCATACTCAAGTCTAATCATGAGGAAACACCAACCTATGATAGGACATCTACAAATGTCTTCAATATGTCATATTCCTAAGTGCAGAAAATCTATTCCAGGTTAGAAAGCAAAGACGTGGGTGAGTGTTTGCCTAGCATGCTTAAGGTCCTGCGTTCAACTCACTGTACCACGAAACATACTTGATGACTGTATGTGGCAGATGATGTGGCAATGTTATTGAAACACTGGAACCACGTTTTAATGAAGCTTATAGATTAGAAATTATCATTTAATTGGAATTGACTTCTTAGTTTTCATATTTGTATTTGTAAAAGAATGCCCTTCTCTTTTTGCTTGTAATTTTTTGAGATGAAGTTTCTCTCTGTAGCCCTGGCTGTCCTGGAACACTCTGGATCACTCTGTAGATCAGGCTGGCCTTGAACTTACAGAGATCTGCCTGCCTCTGCCTCCTGAGTGCTGGGATTAGGAGGATGTGCCACCACCCCCAAGCCCAAAGACCTTTTTAATGGGGTGTCCAGAATCATTTTGTTTTAGACAAGACAGCACACCCAGCAGGAGTCTCCAGTCCTTGTGTCACTCTAGTTACAATACAAGTAGAAGAGTTGTTTGTTTTGAGACAGTCTCATGATATAGCCCTATTTGGCCTAGAACTCATTATATAAACCAGACTCAGACTGGTAGATATCCACCTACTTCTGCCTCTGGAGATATAGGATTAAAAGTATGTGCCAGTCGGGTAGTGCTGGTGCATGTCTTTAATCTCAGCACTGGGGAAGCAGAGGCAGGCAAATCTCTGAGTTTGAGGCCAGCCTGGTCTAAAGAATGAGTTCCAGGACAACCAAGAATTCACAGTGAAACTCTGTCTCAAAAAAAAAAAAAAAAAAAAAAAAAAAGCATGTGCCACCTACAGAACCTTCTAACACATAGTTAGTTCAACTCATTTCAACTTTGGTCGGACAAAAACTATTTTTCGCTTTCATCTTCACATTGGGTGATTTCGGTCACGAATTCCACAGGGCTCTCCTTCTCGAACAATAGAAGAATCCATTTTCTGATAAACAGGTTGAAACCAAATAAATTCTAACACTTGTATAATACAGAGATGAAACATTCTGGACCCGAAGCTCAAAGCTAATTAGGCACCAGTGGGGGCCACGGGTTGAACCACCTCCAACCCCTTTGGCAACACTCTTTGTTCGCTTTCTTTGCTGTTGTTCCTATATCGCTTGCCGCAGGAAGCTGCCATATTGAAGCCCAATTTTTAGTTGTTGCTCTTAAGAAAAGAAAAACAAATAGGTGGTTTATTACAAGAATGTACGGGAACTTATACTCTAAACGTCCATAAATACATATTCTCGAAGTTCTTATCACCCCAGAACCCCACTACACCTTCTCTTTCATCTTTTTAAACATCCTGTTACATAAATTCCAGCTGCATCTATAGCAGGAAGAATAATAAGATAATAATTGGTCAAACATCAAAAACATTTGGGCGGGCCTTCTCCAGACCTCTGGTCTTCTCTCCCACTGAAGCCCTGGCTCAGGCTCCCCCACTTTATTAATACATTTTTTTTGTTTGTTTGCCTGTTTCTTCTCGTGCCTTTCTCCTACGTAATTACTATGAATTTTTGCCAGGTCAGGAATTTTTCTCACAAACAAATCTCAGATAATAATAATAAAAAAAGCAGACAAACAGTGTCTGAAGATCACATGTAAAGTCTCTGCAGGCAGGCACACCCCGTCGCCCTTTGATTTCTTCTCCATATTGACTTGGGATTCGTCGGGAGAATCGCACGTCCTCGGTTTTGGACAAAGGGGAGCAGGCAGATCCTTCACCTGAGCTATTCGAGGAATTTCCTATGAATTTCATGGGCATGGATTTGGAACTGTTAAGTAAGAACCACACAAATTGCCTGTGTGGGCTGGGAATCTCACAACATCTGTACATACTTCCAGCAAACATTTCATGATGCTAAAATGTCAGGGACAGGAAGAGCATTAGGGGTCATTCAGCTTGACTTCTCTTTCATGTAGGAATGTTTCCATAACTTTGCTAACAAGTGGTTGGGGCTAAAGCTTAGGTTTTTGTTGTTGTAGCCAGGTATTGCCTATGGTGCTGGCAGACCTTTCCATTGCTGGACAGCTCTCACCAGAACACTTGCCTCTGCCTGTGCCCCGAGAGCCTTCCTTGCACAACTCTTGCACTTTTGGTAACTTTCCATCTCTATTAGTCAGGGTTCTCTAAAGTCAGAGAACTTATGGAATTTCTCCATATATTAAAGGAATTTATTGTAATGACTTATGGCCTGTAGTTCAATTAACCCAACAGTGGGCAGCTGTGAATGGGAAGTCCTAGAATCTCATAGCTGCTCAGTTCCACGAGGCTAGTTGTTTCAGCTGGTCTTCTGTATAAGCTGGGATCCTGAAGAAGTGGCTCCAACAGATGTTCAGGCAAGCAAGTGAAAGAGAATGAGTCTTCCTTCTTCCACTGTCCTCATGCGGGCCTCCAACAGAAAGCGTGACCCAGATTAAAAGTGTGTACCACCACACCTGGATTTGGAATTTGGTTAGTCCAGGCTAGCTTTGAACTCAGAGATCTGTTTGCCTCAGTCTCCTGGGATTAAAGGTGTGTACTGCCTTGCCTGGGCCTAAACTTTTCATGGCCACTGTACTTCAAGATCTCTATGTCAAGATCCGAGTCAGAAGGCTATGTCTTCCAGCCTCAAGATCAACAAGAGATGACAGGTGTGCTTTCCATTTCTGGATTGTAGTTCATTCCAGATGTAACCAGGCTGACAACCAGGAATAGCCATCACACCAGCTGTCCCAACTAAGTTGTCACCAGTCTCATCTCATTTTTTGGATTATATAGAACAGATGTGTGAATATATAAAAGGAAATGGCAGGTTAGACCTAGAAGTAAGACTATGGTTCTAAACAAGATGTCATGGTGCAAGCCAGTAATCCCAGCACCGAGGAGGCTGAAGCAGGACTGTCAAAAAATTTGAGGCCAGCCTGAACTACCTACTGAGTTCCAGGCCAGACTGGGCTGTACATAGTAATACCTTATCTCAACTAATTAACATTTTTTTTTAAAAAAAAAAAGAATGGTTTTACAATTTGTGTATGAGTAATTTTCTGTTTGTTTCTTTTGGATTTTCTATTTGTTTGTTTGATACAGGGTCTTCTGTAGCCCAGGCTGGCCCTAAATTTACTATGTAACTGAGGCTAGCCTTAATTCCTAATCTTTTGGCCTTCATTTCTGTCTCAAGTGCTCAGATTACAGGAATACAACACCAAGCCTGGTCTGTATCTCTGTTTTTATTCCCTTGTTTTATGTAAACTCTAATTTTCACAACAAATATTTACTTAAATAATAAAGATAATATGAATGTTTTTCTTGTTTGTTTAGTTTCTCCTGAATGTTAGCAACTAGTATATATATATATATATATATATATATAATTTTTACACTCAACTTTCAGTGGTTTGCTTTGTTTTGTTTTGTTCTGAGACATTGTCTTTCTATGTAGCTCTGGCTGTTCTGTAACTCACTATGTAGACTGGACTCGCCTCAAACTCAAGATATCTGCCTGACTTAGCCTCCTGAATATGGGATTAAAAGGGTGTATCATCATACCCAGCTCAATATAGGGCCTTTTTGTTTTGATTTAGTTTTTGTTTTTTTTGAGACAGGGTTTCTCTGTATAGCCCTGGCTGTTCTGGAACTCACTCTGTAGACCAGGCTGGCCTTGAACTCAGAAATCCACCTGCCTCTGCTTCCTGAGTGCTGGGATTAAAGGTGTGTGCTAACACCACCACCACTACCACCCTGCTTCAATATACTTCTTTTATTGTCTAAAACTACTAACAGCTTACCTGGTAAGTTCTTGCATAGGATGCAGAAAGACAAAGTTCAATCCCTAGCATCATGCAAACTCTAACATAGGGAAGTAGAGGCAAGAGAATCTAAATTCAAGGTCAGCCTCTGCTATTTAGAGATTTTGAGGCCAGTCTTGGCTACATGGGGACCCATTTACTAAAACAAGGTACATGCTTTTAATGTTAGCATTTGAGAACCTGAGGCAGGAGGATCAAGAGTTCAAGATGATTCTTCCCTACACAGTGAGTTCCAGGATAGTCTGGGTTATACCGAGACTCTGTCTGAAAAGTGCCCAACAGGAACTAGAAAGATGTCTCGACAGGTAAAAGGTGCTTGCTGACAGACCGAACAACCTGAGGTTTAGCCCCAGATCCCACATGCTGGAAAGAATTAATTTCTACAAGTTGTTCTCTGACATCTGTATTTGTGTGACACATGTGCCCCCTCCCCCCCAAAAAACAAAAGAATGTATCATAATTTAAAATAAAATAAACAAAAAAGAGAGAGCTGGGCTTGGTGGTGCATGCCCTCCAGATGACTCAGGGCACTGCACAGCCCAGCGCCGGGAAGCCACTTTCCCATTGATAACACTGAATGCCGTCAACCAAGTGATAAAACTCTTGCTCCGTTCGTCAGAGTTCTCCAGAAGAACAGAGTCGATAGGATGTGAACACTGATCTGTAAGATGGACTTCATGACTGGCTGGGGAGTATAACAACGGCTGTCTGTATGCTGGGGAGACAGAGAGCCCAGCTGCTTTTCTGTCCAAGAAGTCAGAGGCCTCAAAATAAGGGAGACAGACGACAGCCTTAGTGAGAGGCTAAAGCAATGCTCCCTGGAGAGTCGCTGCTGTGGGTCCGTGTTGTAAGGTGGAAGGGCTGGACTGTGCTTGGCTGCGGTGACAGCAGCCGGAGCAGACACACTTGTTCAGGAACAGCTGGACTTGCACACATGGGCTGGCTTCCTCTCCTCCCAACTTTGTTCCATTGAGACTCCAGCTTACTGAACAGAGCTGGGCACGTTTAGGATAATAGACCTTTCCCCATCAGTCCGTGTCCCACGTGTCAAGGCTTTGGAAATACTTTCACAGACATACCTGTACGTGTGCTTTACTGATTTCCTGGATGTCTCTTACACTTAATTCACTATTAGTGAGTCTGTATCCTCTGTAGTAGGTACAAATATCCCCAATTTATAGCCCAGAATATTTAAGTCTCAAGTCCAGGACAAAAGGCTGAGGTACCTATTAACATACCAAGGCGAATGCTGATGGCCAGGTTCTCCCAGCACCCCTCTGTTCCTATCCAGTCCTCCTAGCTGGCATACCACCCTTTACCCTGAAGTCTCCAGCCCAGGGGCGAGGCTGGGCTTCTCTAATTCCTATAACCCAGCCATTCTGGTTACATTGCCACCCCCCTTTATACTTTTGGACTTTTTCCCTCTTCCTGGTTCCCCTCTGTCCCTTCTCCCTTCCCCCTTTCCTTACATGGCCTAACTCAGGGTCACATCACTCTAGACTCTCCCAGATATTTCTACCTCTGGTTATGCTCTCCCTCATATCTACAGCAAACCCTCTCCTCCACCTTACCCAGGAACAGTAATGTTCTCCTTTTATTTCCTTTTTCATTCAAGAATGAGTCACAGGCTAAGAAACTTGTCAAAGTCCACCCATGTGGTAACTAACAGAAGCAAAATCAAACCTACCTGTCAACTTAAAAATTTAACTCATTATTTTGCCTTATTTCTTTATATTCCAATCTTAATTATTATTTTTATTATCAAAAGAGCTAATTACATTCCATACTGTTTGATAAATGGCATGGGAGACTACGGAACATATTCTAGGACCGGTTAAGTCTAATATTTACATGAATTTGTTGACCTCTGAAGAGTTTGCTGAGGGCCAGGTGTGGTAGCACATGCCCTTAATTCCAGCACTTGGGAAGCAAAGCCAGGCTGATCTCTGTGAATTTTAGGCCAGTCTTCTGGTCTACTTAGCAAGTTCCAGGCTAGCCAGAGGTATACATGAGACCTGGTCTCAAAACAAAAGTAAGCTTCAAGGGCCAGCCAGATGGCTTAGCAGGAAAAGATGCTTGCTGCCAAACCTGGCTACCGAGTTGGATCCCTGACAGCCCTGTGGTAGAAAGAACCGACTCCCACAGGATGTCCTCTGATTTCTTTTTTGTTGTTTTGCTTCCATTTTAGAGAGTCTTACTACATAGTGGTGGCTGGCCTAGATATTGCTATGTAGACCAGTCTGGCCTCAAACGCAGAGATCTACTTGACTCTGCCTCCTGACATTGGGATTAAAGGCACATGCCACCACACCAGACCGCCCTGCATGCCACCACCAACCCAAATAAATAAGTGTAACAATACTAATTTAAGAAAAGATTAAATTTCAAGCTGAGCATGGTAGCCAAAGGCTGAGGCAGGTATATCTCTGCCAGTTTGAGGTCAGCCTGGGCTACAGTGTAAATTAAAGGGCAGCCTGGGCTACAAAGTGAAACCCTGCCTCAAACAAACAAACAAACAAGCAAACAAACACCTAGAACTCATATAAAAATCAGGGTTTAGCTTAGGTGTGGTGGCACATGCCTTTAGGAAACAGAGACAGGCAGAGCTCTGTGAGTTCAAGGCAGCTCTCCTTTACCTAGTAAATTAATGCCAGCCAGTACTATGTAAGAGATCCTGTGGACTGGTGTGTGTGTGTGTGTGTGTGTGTGTGTGTGTGTGTGTGTGTGTGTGTGTGAAGTTCAGAAGGGCTAAGGTTGTCTCTGTTGGAATAGTGTTACTCACTATGCACAAGTCTCTGGATTCAGTCCTCAGCACCTAAAGCACAAGGTTTAGTGGTGTATGATTGTAACCCTGCTACTTGGGAGTTAAAGCAAGGAGTTCATTGTCATCCTCAGCTACCTAGTGAGTTTGAGGCAAGCCTGGACTACATGACATAGTCTCAAAAAAATAAAACATCAACAAACCCCACTATATATATCACAGATTTCATAGGTAAACCCCAACAAAAACAAATCTCCAAATAGGACTAATATAGAGCTTTCCAAATCTATTCCTTTAAAGGCAACAAGACTTTCCCGTGTATTTATTGAACTGTCAGACAGTTTAACTTGCTAGTCAAACACATAAGCTTTGGTCTGATTAACTCTTAGTTCTGTTTCCATTTCTTGCCAAGAGTTCAGCTTTGGGCACATTTATTAGCACAATGAGCAAAACAGAGAAATAGCTAACTGTGGTAGTCCCTGCTACTCAGGAGGCTGAGGCAGGAGGATCACTTGAGCTCAGGAGTTTGAGGTGAGTTTAGGCCTGTCTCTAAAATTAAGTTGAATTTAAAAATTAAATGGAGTCCCAGACACAGTAGTGTTGGTCTTTAATCCCAATACTCTGGGGGCAGAGGCAGGAGGATCTGTGGGTTCAAGGCCAGCCTGGTCTACAGAGTGAGTCCCAGGACAGGCAGAGCTATATAGAGAAGACTCTCTCAAAGAGAAAAGAAAATGGAGAAACTAGTACATGCTAAGCATATAGCATGCTAGTATGTAGTGTGTTAGTGTGTAATATGTTAGCATAGGCATATAGTATGTCACTTTGTCATACCCAGTTCAAAGATGAGAAGATAGAGGCAGTGAAAGAGTCAGGAATTTGCTTAAAAGGAAAACAGAAAAAAGGTGGTACACAAAGTCCCATCCCAGACCAGGATCCCAAACAGTATTATTATATCCTGCTGGTCCTTGAGCACTGAGTGAACCCTCACCTCACTGTGCCTGGGGTCTTTAGAAGTCAGACTAGGAGTCATCCTGGCCACCATCAGGGGATGGCATGACTTCACCACAGTGAGGTTTTTATTCTCAGCCATATAGGTTTAGAACTTCAGTCTGTCTGCCTTACTCGACATGACAGCTTACCCCTGTAATTCCAGCACTTGGGAAACTGAAGCAGGAGGATTGCTATACATTTGAGACCAGCCTGAGATTACAGAACAGGTTCTGTTTCAAAAAAAAGAAAAAACCAATCTGCTAACATAGGCTGTGAATTTGTTTCCTAAAGCTGATTCAAAATCCCAGAGGCTGGTGTTTAAAGAATAAACAGCTGTTTATTCTTAAAATTATGATTAGATACAGAAAGAAACACAAAGGTTGGGGACCGATACAGTCCTGTCACATGTTCAGCGCTCAGGAAGCCTGGTGGCCTTCCTGAGTTGCTTGCAGAGCTGGGCGTCAGAAGCAAGGGAGTCCTTTTCCCTTCATTTCTAGAAAGTCTGTTTTCAGTTATGGATATTGTAAGTCATGACAGAATCAGGCTCACTGGCCCCAAAGCATCGATTTTCCTGCCTTAAGAACAAAACACGTGGAGGTAATCTTGCCAGTCCTTGGATAAACACCCCCAAATTTCACTCTGAAGCCCTTTCTGTTCCAAAGCCTCCAGGGCTCACCAGCTCTGGTCCTGAATGCTGTGTGTGAATTGAGGTCAATTATTATCCCATGTCACACAGCACCCTGTGGACCACGGGGCCATGCGTCTCTTTTACTAAATGAAACTTTGAATACTATACTGACTTTCAGTTTTCTGATCTTGAAAGGGCAAGTTAGTTCCAAGTTCTGGAGGCTTCAAATCCTGACAGCAGCCTAAGAGACAGGGCTGACTGGTGGACGTTAGGTTAGTTACTCTTTCATTTCTGAAGGTTTTGCTGGGTGGGCTCTCAAGCTTCAGAAACAGACTGTCGCCATCAGATTTCTGCCTGTCTCCTGAAAACCAAAGGATAACAAATACTGTTTCTGTAGCTACCGAAGAGACAGACTGCTTGGAGAAAGATTTACATGACTCTGCAGACTCCCTGACTGTGCCAACTCTGGGGGAGTCGCTGCACACAGCAAGAGTCTCTGGCTCTTGGCCACAGTTCCCACAGCTACAGCAACATTGGCAGCTCCTGCTCTCAGGCAGAGCTTCTAGCATGCTGGGAGTCTCCCGCTGACAACCTCTGAAAGACAAGGCTCCAAGTCCTACCAGCTCAGGCAGCCAGGACTTAAAGGCAAATGGCTGCAGCCAGATCCCTGGAATCAGGTCATATCAGAGCCTACCTCAGAAAGGATGAACCCTGCCTGTGTATGTTACATAACACTTCACACAGAGGAGATAGTCTAGAGAAACTATAGACCTAGTCCATAAAGAAGCAGGCTGACTAAGCCATGAACAACCTCTCACCTCTCCTGAGCTCTCAGAGTTCAGGGAAGAAAATGTAGGTTCTGAGGAGCAGATTTGCTTTTAAGTTTATTTTTTTTATTCTTTACAATTTATATATATATATATATAAATGAATTGATGAATTTTGGTCAATTTTATATCTTACTAACCAGTGTTTTTAAAATATTTTTATTTATGTAACTAATCTTATTTATTTACTTAGTTTTGAGACAAGGCCTTACTATGTAGTCCTGGATTCCCTGAAACTTGTGTAGGCTGGCCTTGTCTTAGGATTTATATGGCTATGATGAAACACTATGGCCACAAGCAACATGTCATAGTCCATCATAGAAGGCTGAAGTCGGGGCAGGAAATCAGGGCAGGAACCTAGAGGCAGGAACCTGGAAGCAGGAACTGAAGCAGAAGATATGGAGGAGTATTGTTTACGGGTTTGCTCCTTCATGGCTTGCTCAGCATGATATTTTTTTTAATAGATTTAGGACTACCAGCTTAAGGATGGTGCCATTCATGCAGAGCTAGGCCCTCCCACATCAATTGTCAATCAAGAACATTTCCCATAGGTCCATCTGTGGAGTCATTTTCTCAATTAAGATCCTTTCTTCCTGAAAGAACCTAGCTTGTGTCAAGTTGACATAAAACTAGCCAACACAGTCCTAAAACACAGAATTGGCTAGCCCTGCCACTGGAGTGCTGGATTAAAGAAGTGTACCACTACACCTGGCTTTTCTTTCTTTTCTTTTTCCTTTTAATTTCTCTCTCTCTCTCATTCTCTCTCTCTCTCTCTTTCTCTCTCTCTCTCTCTGTGTGCGAGACCTTGTGGGTATGTGCACATGAGTGTGAGGCTCCTCAGAAGCCAGCAGAGGATGTTTGAGCCTATGGAGATACAGGCAGTTGTCAGCTGCCTGATGTGGGTGCTGGGAACCAAACTCTCTGTGTAGTCTTGGATGGCCCAGAACTCACTATGTAGACCAGATTGGCCTTGAACTCAAAGAAATCTGTCTGCCTCTGCCTTTGCCTCCCAAATTCTGAGATTACAGACATGTAACACCATGCTGGACCATTGGTTTCTTTTATCTCTCTCCCATTCCTTCCTGCCTACTTTCAAGTTGTCAGAGTGTGTGAGAGGGTGAGAGTCTCAGTTTAGGTAGAGTTGTTTATGTGAGAGCATAGGTGGGGGGAGTTATTTACCAGAATCTGGGCAATTTACCAGTGATTACACCATTGAATAAAATGACTTCCTTCTCTAGCAACCATTAACTGCCAACAGTCCCTCAGGGAGGGTAGGGCCTTATGAACCCTGGGGCAAGTTTTTCCCTGCACTTCTGGGCTCCCACACGGGGAAGTACAGTGAGAACCAGAGACCTGCCTGGTTGCTCTTTTTCTGTTTTGTTGAGGCATGGCCTCACTCTACAGCCCGGGGGGCCTTCAACCCAGTCCTGCTTCAGTCTGCAGAGTGCTGAGCCTATATCCCTATGGTACCATGTCCAGTCAAGACCCTGCCTTCTGAGATTCATTCTTCCAAGACTCCAAGGTAGATTCTGAGCTCCAGGCCACAGAACATTAAATATATTTGGTGATCCACAGCCTCTTCTTGGAGAGATCTCTTGATTTTGCTGGGAGAAGCATTCAGACTGTCCTGTTCACTGAAGACCAAGCAGAGTTCTAGACTGCCAAGTTCACTTATTCAACATAGGTAGATTTATTACCATTTCCTGCCTCAGTCCAACATTCATGCACTGAAATGCATGATGTTCCTCGCAGTGCTTGAGGGTTAACCCGGCGATCCTTCTGGTCTGGGTGTTTTGAACATTCCTTACACTGTACTCCCTTTCGTCTTAATGGACCCACTGAGGTCAATTCCAGATCTCTCTCCTATATCTTTGCCTTGGCTCAGGCCTCTGACCCCTCCACAGCATCGCCTCAAAGCAGGGAGATGGCCAAAATAGGCAGTCAGAGAAGAGCACAGGCACTCATTCCTATTGCATCTGCTCAGCCTCTCAGCCGCCCTGTCAGGGAGCCTCTCAGAATCACAGGCTGGGCCAGAGAGTCTTGTCCTCTCCATTCACAGTGTGAGAACAGAGTGAGATACGAGCAAGGTCCTTCAGAGGTTGTGTGCTGACTGATGAAAAGCCAGAGAGCTCCTGCTTCGGATGTGGTGATCTGCACAGGCGCCTTCCCCTGGGTCAGGCTGAACTAGGAGCTGAGGACTATGCACCCCCACAAGATTCTTCTCCCTCTCTCTGCTCACATTGGTTGTCAGGAAGATTGTTAATGATTTACTACGAGAAACTTCTACTGTCAGTTTTTTTTTTTTCTTTTTGGGGGGAAGTGGAGTAGAGCAGGGCATACCTGCAGAGGTGGAAGTCAGAGGACAAGCTACCAGAGTCTGTTCTTTCCTTCTCCCGTATTAGTTCCTGGGATCAGACTCAGGTCACTGAGCTTTGCAGCAAGCACCTTTATCTACCTTGAAGGTCCTTGTCACCGTTTTTGAACTTTCTTTTTCCTATTGTTTTTCTAGACAGTAGAGCCCTTAGTGTCCTGGAGTCATTTTGTAGACCATATTGGCCTCAAACCCACAGAGATCTGCCTGCTGCTGCTTCCTGAGTCCTGGGACTAAAGGCATTTACCACCATGCCTAGTATGTTTTTTAACTCTTTTTTTTTTTTTTTTTTTTTTTTTTGGTTTTTCAAGACAGGGTTTCTCTGTGTAGCCTTGGCTGTCCTGGAACTCACTTTGTAGACCAGGCTGGCCTCGAACTCAGAAATCCTCCTGCCTCTGCCTCCCAAGTGCTGGGATTAAAGGCGTGCGCCACCACCGCCCGGCTGTTTTTTAACTCTTTATTAACTGACCTAGAGGAATGATACCCTTTAACAAAGGCAGGCAGACTTATCCCATAGAGGTCTGGTCAGTTCATCGACTGACTGATTAAAAATCTCTTGCTGAGGATTGGCAGTAATGTGTTCTGAACTGCACAAATTGATATGAACGAGGAGAAGAGACATAAAAAATGAATTTTTGATCCTAACTCTCAGAGTTTGTTTTCATTTTTCCAGTGCTGAGGATCCCACCCAGGACCTCATACTTGCAAGGCGAGTTTTCCACCACTGAGCTATCAGATCAGGACATAGGTACCCACACAAATCCGTGCACTCTGGAGGGAGGACAGAAGAGCCCACGGGTAAGCATCGCTCTGTCTGGCAGAGGTGAGGGAATGCACTTTCCCTTACCAGCCCACCAGGCAGGTGCCTGGAGACTTCTGGGGTAGCCTGATTCTTCTCGGTGCCCAAGAAGCCAGCACCAAGATTAATACAAGCAAGTAGAGAACTATAAATTCTTCAAAAGTCCCTGTAAAAGGAGCTCAGTGTGCAAGCTCTCTCTTCTCACTTAGTAAACTGAAGTGACTGCCAATCGTTTCCTTTTAATAGCCGGAGAAACCGAAGTTACATTGCTCTTCCCTGTTCCTCGGGGCAACTAATACAAGAACAAACAGGGTTCAGTACCAGGAATAAAGTTGACTCATACTCGCAGGCTCTCTCTCCTTTTAGAACACATTGACTGAAGACTTGGAATGGGGATGACATTCATTCTCACAGGGAAATGAATGAAGTGGCCAAAAGCAAGAGGTTAGCAGAGAGCAGGAGGCGCAGAGCAGGCAGCGGCTGCCTCACAGTTCTCTGTTTGATCTGTGTTTGGTTTTTGCATTAAAAAAAAAAACATAGAACATTTCACAAATTTTTTGTCTCAATCTCGTGCAGGGGCTGTGCTAATCTTCTCTGTATCGCTCTAATTTTACTATATGTGCTGCCAAAGGGAGTACTGGTTTTTACATTTCTGAGGCAAGGTTTCACTATGCAACAAAGGTTGGCTCTGAGCTCTTGTGTCTTCCTTCTGAATACTGGAACCACAGCCATGCACAGGCATTCTCCGCTGCAAACCCGGGCCTCTTCCTCATAGAAGAAAGGGTGGTCCTGAGAATCTTAGAGGAAAAGGTGGTCCTTTGAAGGCCATATTAGAGGTGGAATGACAAGGCTGTGCAGAAATAATACCCCTAACATCCTAGAAGCAGAAAGCACATGCCGAGAACGCAGGTAGCCTTTTCTTCTGTTACGTCTTTGCTATCCCTTCTATCCCTCCTGGTTGTCACTTCCTCATCTGCACTTACTATTTTGGTACTCATAGACTCGTTTTTATATAGATTCTATACCACTTGAGGGTATCAGTAGTAATAGCCTATCCTTACTGGCAACTAGCTTGATGACCACTCTTGTTGGGGCATTAGAAAGTGTTGTTTGACTTGATGTTATAGGAGAACTGGACTTCAAGGGTAAACAGCTGCAAGGTCTGGCAATCCATAGGTCTGGCCAAGAATTTCCACCAGGCAAACAACCTTTGGCAATGACAGGGGCATTCCATTGAAGTAGAGGAGAGATGGGTTATGCAACAGTTCTGCAAATAAAATGGATTTTCTGGCCTGGCTTAGTTCTTTGAAAAGCAATGTAAGATGTCACCTTTACAGATATCACATACTATGTATCTCTTCCAGGTTTAAATAGGAAGAGGCACAGTTAGTTTTCTGATACATGGTACTATGTTACATATTCTGCACATAGACTTTTTGTCTTGGTTTGGTTTTACCTAAGTTTTAAATCTCACTGATGGGCTGGAGAGATGGGCTCAGTTAGAGGGTGTTTCTGAAAAAGCATGGGGACTTGAGTTCAGATCTCCAGAAGCCTTGTAAAATCTGGGCATGGTCACACTTACCTGTAATCTATCACTGGGTGGTGAAGGAATGGAGATGGATAGATCCCCAGAGTTCAGTGACCAGCTAGTGTAGACATTTAGTGAGCACCACCACATTCAGGGAGGTTTTCCACCAAAGGACAAGGTGGAGAATGACGTGTGGATACTTTGATCCTTATTGGAAAGTGAATCAAAATACCCATGGCTCACATCCAACCAATAGAATGAGCATAGGGTCCCCAATGGACCAGCTAGAGAGAGGACCCAAGGAGCTGAAGAGGTTTACAGTCCTGCAGGAAGAACAATAATATGTACCAACCAGTACCCCCAGAGCTCCCAGGGACTAAACCACCAATCAAAGAGTACACATGGAGGGACCCATGGCTCCAGCTACATATGTAGCAGAAGATGACCATATCAGACATCAGTGAGAGGAGAGACCATGGGTGCTGTGAAGGCTTGATTCCCCAGAATAGGGGAATACAAGTCAGGAAATTGGGAGGGGGGGGCGATGAGCAGGGGAGGGGGAAAGGGATAGGGGATTTTTCAGAGGGGTAATGCAGAAAGAGGATACCATTTGAAATGTAAATAAAGCAAATATCTAATTTAAAAAAAAAGATTCTCAGAGTTGCCAGGCAGTGGTGGTACATATCTTTAATCCCAGAACTCTGGAGGCAAAGTGTGATGGCTATTCTTGGTTGTCACCTTGACTACATCTGAAATGAACTACAATCCAGAAGTGGAGGGCACATCTGTGATCTAGATCTTGAGGCTGGAAGTTGGTACCAGGGACTGAGGTATTGCTATGATAGGCCTGACCATGCATTTGTTAGGAAGAATGTGGATTTGGGGACTTTGGATTTAGAAAGCCATGGAATGCTTTAAGTGGGGCTTGATGGGCTATTCCAGTAGGAATATGGAAGACTTTGTTGCTGAGAGTGATTTGAATTGTGCAGACCTGGCCCAAGAGGTTTCAGTGGAGAAGAATTTCAGTATGTGGCCTAGAGACTGTTTTTGTGGTATTTTGGTGAAGAATGTGGCTGCTTTTTTGCCATTGTCTGAAAACTCTGCCTGAGGCTAAGGTGAAATTTTTAATTGCTTTGACAAAGGGAGTCCCAAAACAGCCTGGTATAGATTCTGTTGTGTGGTTACTATAATTCATTCTTATGAAGAGCATTTTAATGAAAAGGAGTAAGCTGAGAAAGGAAAAATATAAAATGTATGATTCAAGTATTAAAGGGACACCAGGAAGTAGAAAGGAGCTGAAGCCTTTCTACTTTAAGGAGTTGAACAGATTACGGCAGTGGTAATGTCAGGGCAGATCCCACCCTGCTAAACTTATTGTTTACAAAGGCAAGGAGATCTCTGAGTTCAAGGCCAGCCTGAGACAGGGCAAGTTCTAGGTGAAGAAAAGCTTAGGTCCAGGCATGGTTGTACATGCCTTTAATGCCAGCACTCAGGAGACAGAACCATGCAGATCTCTGAGTTCAAGGTCAATCTACAGAGCAAGTTCCAAGACAGCCAAGCTTAGGCAGTGAGGGAGCTGGAAAACATAAAGCTGGTGATAGAATAAGGGGTGTGGGGGGAAATGTTCTAGCCCCAGCAAACAGCAGAAGGGAGCTAAGGAATTAGCAATGATTAAGAAGAGACCAGAATCACTGAGGTGAAGTCTTCTGGGAAGTGTTTTCTGAGAGCACAAAGAAGCTGTTCTCCAGAGATAGACAGGGTTGTACCTTGTGCTGCAGCTGGATTTGGTAATATGTAATAACCACCCAGGTGGTACTGGTTTTGAATGCATGAAGGGGTCATGGAGAGCAACTGAGGCTTGGCATTGTGAGGGGCCAGGGAAGGCCACTGGTAAAAGTGTAGCCTCAATCGCAGTTGATGGCCCAGGATTGAAGGGGTCATGCAAAGAAGTTGAGGTCTGGCACCATGAAGAGAGCTTATGAGAGGCTAATGGTGAAGCCTAAATGCAGCAGAAGATCACAGCATATTGGAGATCCCATTACCTTGGGATGACCACCAAGAACAGCTGGAGCAGTGGAGTGGAATCAACCCAAGCCTAGATAGAGTGCTCCAGAGAGCAGAGCTGGAGACATGATGAAATCTCTTTGGAGGTGCTCAGAAGGTCATGTGTGGATCCGAGACATTGGAGCAAGAAGCTTCGAAGTTGAAGTTGACTTGGAGACACCAAGATGCCAGAGCCATGGGATACCTGACGCGGGAAGCTGCTAACAGGGAGTGGAGCCAACCCAGGAGAAAGAAGTTTGCTGCAGTCAACAAAGATGTGGATGTGGTGCTTTGAATATGTTTGGCTCCATGAGTGGCATTATTAGGAGGTCTGGCCTTGTTGGAGCAGGCGTGGCCTTGTTAGAGGAAGTGTGTCACTGTGGGGTGGGCTTGGATACCCTCCTCTTAGCTTCCTGGAAACATTCTGTTCCTGACTTCCTTTGGATGAAGATGTAGAACTCTCAGCTCCTTTTGTGCCATGCCTGCCTGGACACTGCTGTGTTTCCTGCCTTGATGATAATTGACTGAACCTCTGAACCTTTAAGATAATCTCAATTAAATGGTGTCCTTTATAAGAGTTGTCTTGGTCATGGTGTTTGTTCACAGCAATGAAATCCTAAGACACAGAGGTAGTTGGATCTCTGATTTCAAGGCCAGCCTGGTCTACAGAGCAAGTTCCAGGACAGCTGGAGCTATGCAGAGAAACCCTATCTCAAAAAACAAACAAACAAACAAACAAACAAATGAAAAGGAAACAAAAAACCAAAGATACTTAATGTCAACTTCTGGCCTCACACACATGCATCCCACTTCTGTGAACTTGCGTGCACATTTGTGCACATACACCTACATGTGTGAGCATGTACACACACATACAAATCTCAATGGGGAGTCAATATGCTTATAGTTACAAATTAAATATTACAGTATTGTTGTTGAAGGTGTGTCTGGATATTCTAAAAGGCTCATATGGTAAAGGTTTGGAACCCAGATAGTGAATCTAAGCATTGGCAGGTAATTGGGTCATGAGAGCTCTGACTTAGTCCATGGATTAATATACTGTGTGTTCATAACTCAATGCCATTATCCGTGGTAGAAATGTTACCAGTGGTACCTAGCTAGAGGAATACTTACTGGGGTCATGCCTTAGAAAGGAATACCTTTCCCCAAGCCGATGAATAACAAAACAAAACAAAACAACCTTTAGGTTTTGTTTTCTTTTGTCTCTGACTTTCCACTTCCTGGCAGTCATGAGGGTGAGCACCTGGGCTCTGCGCCACCACCCCTTCCAGAATCATGCATCTTGCCTTGGGTCTGTGAGCTAGCTTACAGACCATAGACTGGAACCACTGAAAGTGTGAGCCAGATTAAAACACCCCTTTAACTATTTTTCTCAGGTATTTGTCACAGAGATTAAATGTCTGACAAGAAAATGTCCTAAAGAAGGCAGCCTTAAGATAGGTTTCTTGGAGTCCTCCAATTCCTTAGAACTTAGCACCTCAACCCTATAGGCATTTGAAACTTTAAAAAGTCTGTTTTTTACCCCTCCTCCACTCTACCTTCTGTTAAATCAAGAAAACTTTTTATTTTCAGTATAACAATGTGCCTTATGTCTCTCTAGCCTCTTAGTTTGAATCTATAACCCTAATTTGACCATTAAGTGTCATTCCACTTTAAGGACTGTACTGACTGGTTTTTTGCGTCAATTTGACACAAGTTGGAGTTATCACAGAGAAAGGAGCTCCAGTTGGGGAAGTTCCTCCATGAGATCCAGCTGTGAGGCATTTTCTCAATTAGTGATCAAGGGGGGGGAGGGCCCCTTGTGGGTGGTACCATCTCTGGGCTGGTATTCTTGGGTTCTATAAGAGAGCAGGCTGAGGAAGCCAGGGGAAGCAAGCCAGTAAGAAATATCCTTCCATGGCCTCTGCATCAGCTCCTGCTTCCTGACCTGCTTGAGTTCCAGCCCTGATCTTCTTTGGTGATAAACAGCAATTTGGAACTGTAAGGTGAATAAACACTTTCCTCCCCGACTTGCTTCTTATTATGATATTTGTGCAGGAATAGAAACCCTGAGTAGGACAAGGACTCCAAGTCTTTCTTTTAGAAGAAGGTAGTGTGACGCCATTTCTGGAGTAGCATGAACAAATGTTGACTGATCCCAGATAGGGAAGGGAGGACAGAACAAAAGAAGGATAACTTTTAGGGACTTTCTGAAGCCATTGGGTTACTTCCTGAGCTTAAAGACTTTCCTGCCTGATGGAGTCTTTGACCTCCCCTTTAACATCCTGTATCTTAATGAGCTTCCCTCCATAACAGATGCGTTTATTTTGAGACATGACTTCTCTATGTAGCCCTATGATATGAAACTAGATCTGTAGACCTGGCTGCCCTGGTACTCAAGAGATCCACCAGCCTCTGCCTTCCAAATGCTAGCATAAAAGGTGTACACCACCACTGCCCAGCCTAATTGACAACTGTCCCTTGGTCAGTGTCTCTGGTCTCTATGGCCACTGTACATGTGTGTCTTTGTTGCTTTAAAACAGGGTCTCACTATGTAGTTGTGTCTGTCCTGGAACTCACTTTGTAGACCAGGCTGGCCTCAAAGTCACAGAGATCCTCCTGCCTCTGCCTCCCAAGTGATGGAACTAAAGGCATGTGCCACTATGTGGCTCTATGGCCAGTATTTTATGATCACCAACATGAGCCTTTCTAATAAATTGTCTAAAGCTCTTTAGGTTAGCATCCTGAATCATGGGTTCACTGTGGCTTTTATTAAGCCATAAGTATAACCTTGCCCACTGAAGTCTCAGCTTAGTAGATTAGCTACCTGCCTAACATGCACAAAGCCCTGGGTGCAATTCCTAGGACTCCAAACAACAAAACTTGTAGTAGTGGTGCATGTGTGATAGCCCAGTAGATAGAATGGTCAGAAATTCAAGATCGTCCCTGGTTACGAACCAACTTTGAGGTCAGTCTAGGCTGCTCAAGACCCTGTCTCAAAAACAATCCCAAATCTCTGAATTGTTCCTGAGAGATTGCTCAGACACAAGGGTTCTCTTTCAGGCCAGGCAATGGCGGTGCACACCTTTAATGGAGCACTCCAGAAGCAGAGGCAGGCAGATCTCTGGGTTTGAGGCCAGTCCTCAAATTTAAGGCCCCTCTCATTAATTTGTTTTTACTGTTATTAAATTGCTACTGTTATCAATCCTATTTTCAGTTTTAGTACTGTATAACAGTACCTTACAAACAGTAACCTCTTGGATTCGATTCACTGTAAAAGCTTCACAGCTCACACAGACTAAGCTTACTCATGGTTTACACTGATTATCATAATAACCTTATAATATTAGTAGAAAAGTATTATCCCAGGACTGAAAAGATGGCTCAGCAGTTAAGAGCACTTATTGCTCTTCTGAAAGTCCTGGGTTCAAATCCCAGAAACCACATGGTGGCTCACAACCATCCGTAATGAGATCTGATACCCTCTTCTGGGGAATCTGAAGAGAGCTACAGTGTACTTACGTATAATAAATAAATAAATAAAACTTTAAAAAAAGTATTAGCCCCAATTTTACCTATGGGGAAAATACAGCAAATTATATTTTTTGTTTTTCATTTATGTGTATGTGCATATGTACACACGTGTTCAGGTACCTTTGGAGCCCAGAAAGTGCTGGATCTTGTGGAACTAGAGTTGCAGGTAGCTGTGAACCATTCAGCATGCCGGTGGGAACTGGTCCTAGGAAAGAACAGCGGCAAGTACTCTTAACAGCTGAGTCATTTTTCCAAACTCAAATGTTACTTTTAACTTTCCTTAGTGCTGGGAATCAAAGCTAGAGTCTCACTCGTGCTAGGTAAGTATTCCACTGCAGCGCCATATGGTTCACAGAAGTCTGGCTACAACGGAGTCTGCACCAGGCTCATTTTTATCAACTCTTGTTTCTGGTACAAATGGTGGTTATAAATTTCTTCTTTAACATGTGAGGCAACCGATGGGTTATTTCAGAAGGTAGAGAGTCTGGGATTAATTAGATAGCACAGTGAGTATCTAAGCACTGGGCACCTTTGTGTGCTCATATAAGATCTGGAGTGTTGAGTGCCAAATACCCTGCATGGTTCCCGACACATGACCTTTAGTTCTCATTCACCTGCGTAAAGAGTTTACAATGTACTTTTCAAACATTATTTTTCCTACACAAAAACCTTCTGAGTCAGATATTTTTGCTAGAATAGTAACTTCACTCTCCCATAGTAACACATATGAAAACTAACACTGAGGATCATGCTTAGGTCTCGGACACCAAAGCCCGGTCTTTTCCCCCTAGACAGCAGACTCCTTAATTCATTGTTATAATCCGTGTTAGAGGGACAAGGGTAAAATGTAAATAAATGGAGGACTTATCTGCAAGCTTATGGGTACCTGAGGTATTGGAGATGTATTACTATATAGCCTTATTTGGAAAACAACAGTACTGGATTTTACTTAGTCTAGGACACATTGTCATATTTAATGTCTGTGAAGTTAAGGTATATCTTATCATGGAAGATGTTTCATAGTTGTTTTTGTTACTCGGCCACTCTAATGTGGTTGTCGTTGTACAAATTCGATTGCTGCTCACTCAGGCATGACCAGAAAATGAAACCCACAGATGCTTTAGTGTGTTGATTTAACCTTTGGTATAAGGAATACAGATCCTATTTATTGCTAGGCCATCTTCCATAGACATCACCTACTAAGCTCAAGAAAACACCATGTGAAGGTTTGTATATGCTTTGCACAGGAAGTGGAATGTGATAGTTTATATATGCTTGGCCCTGGGAATGGCACTATTAGAAGGTGTGGCCTTGTTGGAGTTGGTGTGGCCTGGTTAGAGTAAGTGTGTCACTGTGGGCATGGTCTTTAAGACCTTTGTCCTAGCTACCTTGAGGCTAGTTCTCTCCTAGCAGCCTTCTGATGAAGAAGTAGAACTCTCAGCATCTCCTGCATCATGCCTGCCTGGATGCTGCTATGTTCCTACCTTGGTAATAGTGGACTGAACCTCTGAACCTGTAAGCCAGCCCCAATTAAATGTTGTCCTTATAAGAGTTGCCTTGGTTGGGCTGGAGAGATGGCTCAGTGGTTAAGAGCACTGACTGCTCTTCTGAAGGTCCTGAGTTCAAATCCCAACAACCACATGGTGGCTCACAACCATCAGTAATGAGATCTGACACCCTCTTCTGGTGTGTCTGAAGTGTATTTATTAGGTAGGCAGTGGTGGCGCATGCCTTTAATCCCAGCCCTTGGGAGGCAGAGGCAGGCAGATTTCTGAGTTTGAGGCCAGCCTGGTCTACAGAGCGAGTTCCAGGACAGCCAGGGATACACAGAGAAACCCTGTCTCGAAAAACCAAAAAAAAAAAAAAAAAAAAGGAAGAAGAGAAGAGTTGCCTTGGTCATGGTGTCTGTTCATAGCAGCAAAACCCTAACTAAGATAAAATGTAAAGGGTCAGGCCTAGAGAAATGGCTCAGCAGTTAAGAACACAGGCTACTCTTCCAGAGGACCTGGGTTCAATTCCTAGCACCTACATGGCAGCCAACAACCTTCTATAATTCCAGTCCCAGGGAATCTGACATCCTCTTCTGGCCTACACATGCATAAAACATACATATAAACTAATGAAAATAATAAAATATATATTTAAAAAAAAAGAATAGATGCATGAGGTTTGAAGGAAACCTCAGAAAGGGTTAGGCATTGTGACATGTGCCTTTAGTCAGCATAAGTTTAGCCCAGTCTACACAGTGAGTTCCAGGCCAGCAAGTGCTACATTGTATTTCTACAGTGTCACAAAAACAAAACAACAAAAAACCAACCAACAAACAAAATCCTCAGAAAAAAAAAAACAAAAACAAAATTAAGGCAAAAGTAGTGGAGTCCTGCCTGAGGACGGCTGCATCAGGAGTATTCTGGTTGGCATGGGTGGCACTGGGTTGAAATACAGATATCAGTAAGTGACTCAGAAGACAGGCTGGCTAGAAGGATTTGAATTACCTCGTCTGAGTTATTTCTCTTCTTTTTTTTTTTTTTAAAAAAAAAAGACTTGTTTATTTATTATATATAAGTACATTGCAGCTGTCTTCAGACACTCCAGAAGAGGGCGTCAGATCTTGTTACGGATGGTTGTGAGCCACCATGTGGTTGCTGGGATTTGAACTCAGGACCTTCGGGAAAGCAGCAGGTGTTCTTAACCACCAAGTCATCTCTCCAGTCCCCCTGGGTTATTTTTTCTACATTTTACTTTTATTAATGCAGAAGCATGTTGTATGATAAAAGCCAATGTATACAGGACTGAGGCTATCACTCAGAGTATGTGTGCTTAGCATGCTTGAGCTCCTGGGTTTAATCCTCAGTGTTACAGAAAATAAAATGAACAATGTCTTTTTAGTGCATACGTAAGTCTAAACAAGCCCTGCGGTTAAAGGCTGAGTGACAAGAAAGCATTACGACATCCATTAGCCTGCACTCAGTTTATTCAGTTAGTCATTTGGAGTATCATAATAAACTTGTATTAGTAACAACATATTGTCTCCAGTTTTAATTCTAGGAAAAAAAGGGGCAAATTACTCTTCTTTAACACCATAGACTCAGGCTCTGAGGATGCCTTGGATCTGTGTCTTTTAGAATAAACCCTTACATTTTTCTTTCTCCCTCTAAAATGCCAGGATTTGCATCAGTTTCAGAACTAACATTAAAAGAAAACAGAACAAAGGGGATCTGGCAGGAGTGGATGCAATGGTTCATAATGAATATTGAATATGTCTTTGGCAAGGAAATTGGTTTTTCAGGGCCTTAACAATAATAAATCACTAGTACAAATATCCCAGCACTGTGCCTAGCACATGAAAAGATTAAATAAATAGCAGGGCCACACTCAGTGCAGAGAATGTTGGCCACCCCAGTGGCCACACCCTTAGTTCTCAGCATCTTCAACAACAGAAGTGTGAACCTTGCACATGACACTTTTCTAGCCCAGGCTGGCAATCAGAGCAGGACAAGGGTGGCTCCAGCCTACATCATATGGTAATAGTAGTGTATGTGTCCCCTCTGAAATCAAGTCAGAACTTAATCTGCTACAATTTTAAGAGCTGGGCTTATAGCTAGATATCATGATGCACACCTTTAATCCCAGCACTTGGGAGGTAAAGGCAAGTGATCTCTGGGAGTTTGAGGCTAGCCTGGTCTAGAGAGTAAGTTCCAGGATAGCCAGGGCTGGTACACTGAAAAACCCTGTCTTGAAAAGTGCCCTCCCAGGCAAAGAAAGAGGTGGGCATGCTTATAGGAGTTGGTTACATTGCGATGATGGAAAACTGTGCCTTTGTGGAGAGGATTCAATACTTTACAAAAGAGGCTTCACACAGATTCTTTCTTTTCCCTGTATGCTTTTTCTACTTTGTGAGCACAAGGAGCCATCTTGAAAGAAGAGACTGGCTCTCATCAGACAGCAAGCTTTCAATCACCTTGTTCTTAAACTGCTCAGCCTGTGACGAGTCATTTCCATTATATATATTCAGTCTCGGCTGTTTTACTTACTTATTTGTTTGGTAGTTTTATGATAATTGTGTGTACAGTGTGTGTGTGTGTCACAACACACATGGAGGTTAGAGGACAATGAGTACCTAGCACCTTTCCACACCAGTCCATCTCAATGGCCCCTACCTCTTTTGTCTTTTTGAAACAGGGTTTCACTATGTAGCCCAGGCTGACCTTAAGCTCCTGGCCATTCTCTTCCCTCTCTCTCCCAAGGGCTGGATTACAGATGCATATAACAACCACGCCCTGCCGCCTTTTTTTTTTCTAAAGATGTATTTTTAAGTGTGCGTGTGCGAGCGTGTGCATGTGTGTGTACATGCATGCAGGTAACTGTGGAGACTAAAAGGGGATGTGAGATCCCCTGAAGCTAGAGTACAGCATTGTTCACCACCAGACAGCCCTGGAAGCGGACTGAGCTCCTCTGCAGGTGCAGCATACGTTCCTATTGTTGAGCCGTCCTCTAGCTCCCATATCTAGCTTCGTATTTCTTTATTTTTAAATAATAGCACAAGGGGCAGAAGAAATGGTCAATGATTAAGAGCACGTTTTGTTCTTGCAGGAAACACGGATTTGGTTCCCAGGACCCACATAATGACTCATAATCATCTGTAACCCCAGTTCCAGGGGCTCCATAGGCATCCTGTGCACGTAGGCAAACTATTCTTATACATAAAATCTCTAAAAAATAAAAATAAATAATAAAAATAAAATAACAGCACAAATACACTCAGAAGTGAGTTGGTATTGAGAGTGGAATGTTTCTAACATGTGTCTGAAGATGGGGATGCAGCTACAGCAGTGAGTGATGGGCAGAGGCTGGACAGGTTGAGAGTATACACTAGACAAAGCCTAGCTTGCTAGAGCGCTAAAGGGCAAGTCTGGCGAGGGCCAGGAGAGCCAGAGTGAGAGCCTAAGCCTGGGACATTGCTTAAGTGGTTGTAATCCGAATGCTGGTAGCAAAGTTGGCAGGAAAAGGTATTTGACGCAGTCTCGGATGGAAATGAAGAACAAGGTACTGGAGACTGGAGCAAAGAGCAATCTGTTGTAAAGTGACAGAACTTGGCTGAACTGTGTCCTTGTCCTACTGCTTCATGTAAGGCAGAACTTACAAGCAATCAATTAAAAGGTTTTCTTACATTTATACTCACATATAATATGCACAGTACACACACACACACACACATACACACACACACGTGAAGATACATGTATGTCACAGCATATACATGCAGAGGTCAGAGGACTCATGGAAGTCAGTCCCCAGGCTACATGGCTTCTTTTGACTATATTTATGTATAATGTGAAAAGACAGAAACAAATTAAAGATCAACTTTATAACAAAAACAGGAACAGAACTAAAGGTCTGGAAAATTCTTAACCTGACTATGTTATAAAAGTCAGCTGGGAGAGATTACTAGGGTTGTGGCCCAAGTAATCATTTGATAAGGAGGGTTACCATAGCTAACATGAGGCCAGAGGAAGACCAATGGTGAGGTGTTTCAGAGAGCTCCACAGTGCTAGGCCTAACACAGGCCTAGAGAGCTAGGGCCTCAAGGGCAGAATAGTTAAGAAGGCTTGTGGACCAACCAATGAGGCCTGAAGGGTCACTGCCCAGCACTGCCTCATGGAAGCACTCATTAGCCACCTAAGCTGGGACTCAAAAGGCCCAGGAGTGGCTTGTCAAGACCCCTTTGGGGTTATGTGCTCATAAGCCTAGGCAGTGCTCTTGTAGGGCCTGCTCTCTAGGTATGCACAGTGTGAGAGCTGTGGAGATTCTGCTTCACCTACATGTCAAAAGATGACCCCAGAGAGCCTTGAGGCCCAATGCAGAGAGCTCCTATGTGGGTAAGGCATTGGTTGAGCAGGGGGGTCAGAGCCACTACACACAGGCTCCATGGGACGGATGCCTAGAGAGGTAACAGAGGCTCAATTCCCAGCATAATGAGTAGCAGCTGCTCCTGGAGAAGCTGTGGAGGTGGGGTTGCCCAGGGCCTAACCTCTGCCCCAGTGTGTCTGACAGTCAAGATCATTTGCCTTGAGTCTCAGCCTCAAGGTTTAAGGTTATTTTCTGTCTTAGATCTACTTAAGAGCTGTTAGCTAGTACGTCTGGCCTATAGCTACTTTCCAGAATGGGAATTTTGGTGTTCTCTACCTGTCTTTCTGGAGAACGCAATTACTCTATTTCTCAAGCTCACAGCTAGAGATATTCGCCTTAAGAGGGATTGTACCCTCAGTGCCAACTGATTTAGATTGCATTTGGATGAGACTTTAGACTTGGCTTCTCATTGATTGGTGCAAGTTAAGGTTCTGGGGACTGTTGCGATGGATTGAAGGAATTTCATATATGAGAATGCTACGGAATATAGAGGACCAAGGATGGAATATTATGGTTTAAATGTTTGTGTTTCCTCCACACTTCACATTTAATTTTAATCCTCATTACAATATTAAGTGGTGGGCCTTGAGGGATTAGGCTGTGAATTACCAATCATGAATGGATTAGGGCCTCATAAAGGAGCTTGAGGGAGCAGGGCGTTCCTATGGAGCCTTGTAATTTGTGAGGACACAGTCTTCACAAATATCTTCCTCTGGAAGATGGAGCTCACTCTGGATGCCAGTTGTCTTTATCTTACCTTGAACTTGACAACCATGAGCACTTCGAGAAGTAAATTTATAATATTTGTAAGTTACCCAGTCTCAAGTTTTTCTTTTCCGAAACAAGTTCTCACCATATAAACCAGGTTGGCTTCCAACTTGGAATCCTCCTGTCTCCACCTCTAAAGTGCCAAAATCACAGGTATAGGTCACTATATCCAACTCTAGGCTCAAGTGTTTTACTACAGCAGCATAAGCAAAGACTCTGTAACCACAGAGGCTCAGACTCCATTTTGAAATACACAGCACTCAAGATGTTTGTTGTGTCAGAGGGGGAAGCACATGACCTGATTCCTTCTTCAGCCTGAAAATTACACAGGGTACTTCTTTCATTGGCCATAAGCCAGCTCTAGTCATAGGATCCTAACCTAACTGCAAGAAAGGTCGTGTGAGCTAAGGTGACACAGAATTTATTATGTAGCCCTGGCTAGCCTGGAACTCACAAAATCTGGCCAGTCTCTGCTAGTGTTAAAGGCATGCCCCACCATGCCTGGTCTTACTAACATTTCCAAATATGTAGGAAAGTGCTTGACTTATGGTGCTCATTAATAATTGTTCAGTCAATCATCAATAAATTATTGGATTCTTTCTTTTACTTATGAGACTACTCTGAGAAATGTCTAAATAGGATGGGATATTCAATTAGTATAGTAGTGTCTCCTCCGCTGATCTCAGCATTCAAGAGGCTGAGGCAGGATGACTACTGGGAACTCAAAGGCACCTTGGACTACTCAGTGAGTCTCAGGGCAGCCTGGGCTACAGTCAGCTACTATAGCAACACCAATAAGACAAAAATGGATGAGTTCAGGTTGATATTTCAGGAACATCTAGAGTTAGTAAACTATTTTAGTAAAAGTTTATTGAAGTCAGTGAGCTCATTCTCAAATATAACTACAAATTATATAAAATATTTTCTTAAGTAGCCTGGGGGGGGTGTTCTTGTTTTTACGGTATCCCTCCATTCCCTTCTCCCCACCTACATCCTTTTACTCTGAGACAGTCTTATTACATAGCCCAGCTTGGCCTTGAACTCACCATTCTTTGTCTTAGCCTTCTGAGTGCTGGGAAAATAGGCTTGTACCACTAGGCACAACTCTGATTTCCTTTCGTTATTGTTGTTGGGTTTCTTTTTCTTTCCTTTTGGAATGGGTCTCATACAGTTCCTATTGGCCTCTGACTTGAGCATGGGCTTGAATTCTTCATCATGCTGTGTCTCCTCCTAAGTGCTGGAATTACAGGCATGGGTCACTACGCCTATTCTCCTGCATTCTTTAAGTTGACTAAAATATGAAGGAATATAGTAACTCCCAATCTCAAAAGCAAAAGCCACTCAGAGAGCTGGTAAAAAGGTAGTGTTTAGAGGAGTGATTGGGGCTGAGCTGCCCCAGAGATTCTAAGATAGTAGAGTGCCACAGCAGCCTGTGAGACATAGGTACCCTACTGCAACGCCTAAAGCGACTGAATGGCTGATCCCAGGGAGTCTGTAAAGGTGGGTGGGGCTCACAGCAATTTCTGTTTTCATATAAAAATGGACCACAGTCCTCTAAGACATGATTGCTTAGAGAGAGTTAAGAACAGCTCACATGGCTGAAGACTTTAGATTGTATCGATATAGAAAGAGAAGGAGTAGTCAAGGCAAGGGGGAGCACTCAACAATCAGAATTTCTTTTGGCTGTTGTTCAATACCTGTTCTTAATTTTACCTGAATGATTAGTAGGGCACAGAGTGTTCAGGAGTGGGTTTTTCACCAAAGGAATCTCAAAGTGATTATGAGATAAAATTGTCATTCATTTATTTACCAAATGAATTTGGTGACAAATAGTACTTGGTACTGGAGAGTCAAGGTGCAGAAGACAGGCACAAATCCCTCATGGGGATACTGAATAATTCTTATGAAATAAGCACAATATTGGTTGCAAAAACCAAGATACCCGGTGCTACAGAATGATAAACTAGGAAGTCATCCTCATTTTGAGACGTGGGGTCAGGAAGATCTCTTCAAAATACTTATGCTTCTTAACCTGAATTCAAAGACAGAGGACTGGGTGACAGAAAAGTGAAGGGAAGAGAACTCAGGGTTGGAGGAAACACCATGTTCTCTGGTCCATTAACTCATGCAGCATATAGGTTTAATTGGACGACTGGGGAGGGTGTAGAAAAGACTCGTCCTGCATACGCTGATGAGCAGAGATCAGGGCACTGCAGGCGAGTCTCTCTTAAAGTAAATCTTCTTTCATGACTCAGACTTTAGCTGAGCCAGTTATTCTTATAGCTCCGTCAGGCACATCAGCCAACCATGAAAGAGGCTGATGTAACAGATATCAATTTACAGCTTGCTTCAAAGCACGCAGGATGAGAACAGAGAGCCCCGGATGACTGGCACTCAGAGGGAGGGTGGGGCATGGTGGCAGAGAGGGGAGCATCATCAGGGAGAGTCGGGCTCTCAAAGCAGCTGCGTGTGACATTTCTGTCAGCAGCCTTCCTTTGCTCATTGTGCATGAGACACACATCAGATGTTCTGGTTTGTGATTTCATCTTCAGGGTACACACCCTTTGAGACCCAAGCTCATGTATCTCTCCCACTGGCTGGTGCCTGCTCATTAACTGGGATCTAAGGTCCCTCTAAAAGTAATGATAGAGACCCCTTTCTTCTGCCCTCAAGGTTAGAAGTCAGGTGACTACTCTCTGTATTTGCTAAAAAGTAACAAGGTATAAACTACGCACCGCCCCCCCCCCACATCCCTACCCTCTCCCAAATCCCACAGAGATGCCAGAACCCTGTCAGAGTTTAAGGTCACACACCATACACTGCCACTTTTTCCCAGGGTGGAGAACAGTATTCCCTTTCTTTTGGAAGACACTCGGTTGGGTGGTGGTGGTGGTGGTGGTGGTGGTGGCGGCGGCGGCAGCAGCACATGCCTTTAATTCCAGCACTCAGGAGGCAAAGGCAGGTGGGTCTGTGAGAGTTCAAGCCCAGCCTGGTATACAGAGGGAGTTCCAGACAGGAGCTATACAGGAAAAACCCTGTCTCAAGAAACCAAACCAAATTTAAAAAAAAAAAATGTCCCCCAAACCTGACACTTGGAGGCCAAAGTAGCACTATTAGTAGGGGCAGACTTAGAGAGGGCCAAATCTAACAGAGGTCAGCACCTACAGGATTTTACTTCTTCAACCTAATTTCACTGTGGTGTAAATGAAGGCATAGTTGGGTATCACTCGGCCTCCATATCTGTTAAAGTTCCCAGCATTATGGTCATTTAAAAAATGTATTACTTGGGCTGAAGAGAAGGCTCAGCAGTTAAGGGCACTTGCTACTCTTGTAAAGGACCCGGTTTCTGTTCCCAGCACTGACATAGTGGCTCACAACCATCTGTCTTTCCACTTCTAGCGGATCCAATACCCTCCTCTGGCTTCAACGGCCACAGACACATACATGAAATACGTATATATGTGCTTGCAACATATTCATACACATAAAATAATATTTTAAAACACACACACACATGGAGGGGGGGAGACTGGGATAGAGCAAAGTTCAATGGTAGAATGCTTGTCTAGCTGGCATGAGGCTCTGAGGTCATTTCTCAGCACTGCAGAAATATGCATATAATAAAGAAATAGGTATAGTACAAATGTATATATGCAATTTTAGAGATTTCTGTTAGGTTTTGGTGTCGGAATCTGAAACTTCTAAAACTGTTCAGTCATGTAATCTGATTATATCCCGCAAAATATCTCATGCAAACTATGGTAACTATAGTAAATACCAAAGAGTTTCCTTTTTAAAGAGCAAAATCGCAGCCATGACGACAGTCTATTCACATTTGAATGGTAACAGTGGCTGAGCTCCAAGGCAGTTAACTCAGTCATCAGTTAGCCACATTCAAACAAATTTTGTGTCAGGGATCTTCTCAAACCAGACATTAGACCCAGTTCTAGGTCATTTGGATCATAGATTGAATTGGAAGGAACATGCTAAAATTAAGAGAAAGGTCACCTCAGGGCTTGTTAGTCTACATTATTTCTCAAACCCCCAAAATGTATGTCTGAGGTAGTCACTAATTAGTTGATGGTAGAGCAAGCTCCAGTAAAACTCATTTTGCCTACAAGTATTCAGAGCAAACCTACTACATGCATTGTACTGATAAGCCACTAATTCAGCCTTATGAAGTTCAGTTGAGCAGAGAATCACACAGTCAGTTTCATGGCAGGAACTCAAGAAATACTCTATGTATAAAAAAAGCACATGCTCTTCATTACCTTTTTTTCTTTTTAACATTTATTCTCTGTGTATAATATGTATAGGTCTGCATGTGCCATAGCTCTGGGAGGAGATCAGAGAACATCTTGTGGGAGTCAGTTCTCTCCTTCCACCATTAGAATCCCAGAGATAGAAATCAGGTGGTCAGGTTTATCCACGGAGCTATCTCACTGCTCTAAGAAGCAGATTTTTATTTCCTGTAGTCTCTGTACTTCAGGAATATTAAGAGCACTAGCTGGAAACAGGGAGATATTAAAGGATGGTATTTAAATCAGCACCAAGAGGTTTTATTTTCAAATGGGCTATTCTGCAGATAGCCATGAAGTATGGTTTCTTTTCTTTCTCTTTTTTTTTAAATATCAACTCAAAACAGAAAGCTGTGTTACAACATTACTTAGTATGTTGCTGATTTATCTTCAAGTTTTCTATTCTTCTTTTCAGCCACAGCATTATACATAAGTGGGAAGGAAAAAGAAGATGAGCTAACAATCCTGGGAATTAAAAAATTTAGTTGTTGTTTGGGTTGGAAGCCCTGCCCTGTATGGCCTTGGATAAACCCTAACTTTCCAGCTGTACAGTAACAGGGCTTGGGTTACAGTGTTTCCAACACAGTTTAATATTCTGTGATTTCACCCTCTTTTTCGTGTGTGTGTGTGTGTGTGTGTGTGTGTGTCTTTACAGTTCAGAAGAGGATATCAGGTTCCCTGGAATTGTAAACAGCTGTCAGCCTCTGGATATGGGTGCTGGAAACCAAACTCTAAGTCTGTTATGATCTCAGTGTCCTGAAACTCACTATGTAGATCAGGCTGGCCTCCAACTCACAGAGAGTCTCCTACCTTTGTTTCCCAAATGCTAAGATTAAAGGCATATGCCACCACTGCCTGGCAAGATCTGAGTATCAAACTCAGGGCCTTTCTAATGCTAGGCTAATGCCCAAGTGCTCTATCACTGAGCTACACTCTCAGCCCCATTCACTTCTCAAAGTCGCTGAAGAGTATTGTGTTCAGCTCAGCGAGCTACTTGGATACTATTTGCCTATATTCTTGTAAAGCATGTTTGTTTCAGAAGGATCTAATATATCCCAGGAGTCTCTAACCTCCTGATCTACCTGTCTCCCTCTCTCGAGCATTGAGATGGCAGGTGCATACATGTCTAATCTGTGTGACTGTTTTCAAGGCTTTATTTCTAATTTAGCATTTGGAAATACACATATTTATTACTCTGTTGTAGAAATGTTTTAATCCAATCTGGAGTTTCTAATCCCAGCTTTAATCATTCAGTTCCTGGATAAAAGACACACAACTTTTATTATTTACAATAAACCGTAATCAGCACTAAAGTTTTGCAGGTATCTACCTTGTATGCTATTAAAATCCATTTCCTGTCAATAACCCTGAGTTTTTACTTACTCTGTTTCATCTGGGCTGCTCTCAACTCCAGTCAGCCAGCCCCCGGGGCCATGCTTCCTTTACTCCTAAGCCATGGTGTCTCTCACCTCCATTCACCTTCTTTTCTGCAACCCCCAAGCCCAGGGAACCCTAAACCTCTCCTATGTCTGTTCTGCCCAGCTATTGGCTGTCAGCACCTTTATTTACCAATCAGAAATAACCTGAGCACTAGGTCACAATGGGTCACTTGGGTCTATGTGAGGACTCTCTTGTCCTGGGGCAAGCAGATCTTGAGGAACCAGTATTAGCATCAGAATACACCCGCATTACTATTTCATATCTATGTTACTTGTAGTCTTTTCCTACTAATCCTGATCTGAGTCTGGTGGTGGTGGTTGTTGTTGTCGTCATCTTCCATTCACTTATTGAGCCAGCAAGATGGCTCAGGGGATGAACACACTTGTGTATGTACTGACAACTTAAACTCAATTCCCATAATTCACATAGTAGAAAGAAAGAACCAGTCAGGCACAGTGGTGCACACCTTTAATCCCAGCAACTGGGAGACTGAGGTAGGCTGATCTCTGAGTTTGAGGTGAAACTGGTCTGCCGAGTGAGTTCCAGGACAGCCAGGGTTACACAGAGAAACCCCTGTCTCAGAATGAAGCCAAAAATAAACAAATTAATAAACAGACAAAAAAGCCATAAACATGTAACAGATAGGAAGGAAGGAAGGAAGGAAGGAAGGAAGGAAGGACGGACAAACAGTTCTTTAAAGTCATTCTCTGCCCTCCATACATGCTTGGGCACATGTACACTTCTCTACCACACACTACTGTGTGATACTATTTCTGGAGAAATGTAAACAAATATATACTCACCCCAGACAGGGAACCAACAACAGACCAAAGAATACTACTAAAGTTCAACTTGGTGAACCAAGGGGTTTTATCGGAATATTTACTGGAATATGGGTGAACAAAGATGACTCAAAGACAGATCACCACAGCCTACCCTAGCATGGGTGATAGCTCATGACAGCTGGTAACAAGCTTACTGCACAACCTGCAGGCAGCTCAGTGGGTTGGAGAACATCATCTAGATGGTTTAGCTGGTCTTTTCTAGCCATCTTGACTAGTCTGAACCTCTTCTAGGCAATTTAACGTGTCTGTCTTTCAGTAGTCCTATTTCTTTTTTTTTTCTATATTCTTTATTTACATTCCAAATGATTTCCCTTTTCCTGGTTCCCCCTTCCCCAAAAGTCCCATAAGCCCTCTTCCCTCCCCCTGTTCCCCATTTGCCTAAGAATTTCATGAATTCATTGTTTTTAATTGCTGAGTAGTATTCCATTGTGTAAATATACATGGAAAATATCTTTGATAAAATTGAAGAAATATATAGAAAAACATGTTAAGATTGACTATTTCATGGAAAAATTATACAGATAAAATGGTAGGCATATAAATATTCCTAAGTTGATTGAAAGTGGAATTATAAACATTTTCTGATAAAATTGAAGATCTAGAAGGAAAATATTTCTGATAAAACTCAAGAAATATATAGAAAAACACGTTAAAACTATTTCATGAAAAATTATACAGATAAGATGGTAAGTAGTCCTGTTTCTATAAGCTTGGGGAGGGAGGGGGTTAGTAAATCTGGTCAATTTCAGAGACTCCCTGAATCTACTGAATTGTTTACTTCCTGAGGGTTTTTTGTTTTGTTTTGTTTTGTTTTTGTTTTTTTGTCACTCTGTAGATCAGGTCCACTTCAAACTGACAGAGATCTACCTGCCTCTGCTTCCCTGCTACACTTAAAGGCTTGCTCCACTACTGCCCAGCTGCGTCCTGAGTTTTAAGAATTTTCCCTGCAGTATGGAATATTTCACTTCCCTTTAGAACAACAGTTCTCACCCTGGAATTGGCAACCTCTTTGGGGGTTGGGGGTGTTGAATAACTCTTTCACAGGGTTCTCATATCAGATATTTATATTACAATTCATAACAGTAGCAAAGTTACAAAGTAGCAATGACTGTAATTTTACGGTTGGGGTCACCATATCGTGAGGAACTGTATTAAGGGTTTTGGTATTAGGAAGGCTGAGAACCACTGCTTTAGAACGTCCTGAGCCTTACAAGCTTTTCTCTCAGATTATTTTTTCTTGGAGGACATTTCAGCACAACAACACAATAAATGTAATTTGAAAATAAAACTTTAAATTTTTTTTAACTTTATGTATATTGATGTTTTCTTTACATATTTATCTGTGTACCGCTGTATGCCTGGTACCATTGCAGGCAAGATGGCACTGGAATCCCTGGAACTAGTATTTCAGATGATTGTGAGCTACTATGTTAGTGCTGGGAATTGAAATCAAATCTTCTGGAAAAGCAGCCAGTACTCTTAACTGCTCCAGCAACTGCTCCCCAATTTATTTTTAATGTGTGCTAGTGGTGGTGGCCAACTCTGAACTGGAAAAGAAAAAAAACCAAAATGAACAAACAAACAAATAAGCAAGCAAAGAGTCACTGTCACTTTACTGGACTTCTGTTTTTTGAGACAAGACTTCACTCTGCAGCCTAGGAAAGCCTAGAACTGACTACACAGCCCCAGGCTGACAGCTTCTCAGGCACTAGGATCACATAAGCAGGGCTGATCACACAGGCTTAAGACTTTTTTTTTTCTGGCTTTGGTTTTTTAAGACAGGGTTTCTCTGTGTAGCCCCGGTTGGCCTGGAACTCCCTCTGTAGACCAGGCTGGCCTGGAACTCCCTCTGTAGACCAGGCTGGCCTTGAACTTACAGAGATCCACATGACACCCTTTCCCTTCCAGTACTGAGATTAAAGGCATGTGTGTGTTACCACAGAGCCAAAATCAGGGCTTCTACAAATATTATTTCATGTTTTCTTTACAGCTTGTGTGTTGTAAGCAAATACCTGCCTGTTATGTGTGGGGATCAAGCCTGGGAGCTGGTATGAATCCACAAGTTGCTCTCTCCTTGGTGTTGAAACGTAACGAGAAACACTGGAATTCTAATTATTCTGGATGGGGAGGTAAAGATTAAATTTCAGGAATTATTGCTGTTGAACTGTTTGTCAGGGGCGGGGAGAGACAACCAGATAAATGTGTTTTTACTCTGAGAAGTTCTATGTAAACTGTATCTAACAGTGCCTGGTACAGAAGACACTGCTAAGTGTCACCTGCTGTGCATTCTCACCGCTGCCACACTAACACCCAACACTTAAATAATCGAGTATTTAATAGCCACACACCTACATCTATAGAAATCAACTTGGATGATATTAATAAATGAAATAGTCATGTTAGTAAGAAATTTACGGAGATATGTTTTAAAGAGGAAAGAGAATTGCTAGAGAAAATAATGTTTTTTTTTCTTGAGACAGTGTCCTTCATTAGTTCAACTGGAGTCCTGAATCAAAGGTTAAGGAAAGTTCATACCTCACAAGCTGCCTAAAGTCCTCCGTTCCTGAGAATGGCCTTAGGCCTTCATCCATACCTTCTTCCATTTCTGAGTGTCTTTATTTCTTGGATGGTTTCTAGTCTATAATCACAAAGGAGGGAGAAGGAAATGGAATCGTACTATAGTTGTACTGGATAATCAAGAAGTAGAAAGTGTTCTTTAGTGGGATAAAAGTGTCCTGAAATCTCTCAGAAAAGGAGTAAACAAAGCCCTTTTAGAAAATAATCAATTTCTAGCTGAGATTATTTTAGAAAAACTAGCTTTCCAAATTGGCAGGAAATCATGCTTATCACTGACATAAAATTTAAATTTCCTGCTAAAATATATTGAAAGTGTTCCTTAGTTCCTGGAACATGAGGCTCCCCCCCCCCAACCCCCCTTGAAATAGGGCTCTGTTCTGAACTCCAGACTGCATTCTGCCCGACAAGTACCTGGAATTATAGGCATGGACCACTACCATACAAGGCCTTCCTCTCTCCGGTACTTCCCTTTCTTCTTGTAGTATTACAGTCACACCCAGAGCCCCAACTACTAGGCAGGTTCTCCACCATCGAGTTACATTGCATCACTCACGCTGCCAGCTTATGAACAGTTGTAACTCCTGGTGGTCTGAGATTCTGGCTTCTGTGAGTAATCTATACTCCTGCTCTGTTTGCCCTAGATACATATGTATCATTTAAAAAATATTTTTTAAAAAGGGCTGGAGAGTTGGCTCAGTGGTTAAGAGCAATTATTTCTTCTTACAGAAGACCCTGGTTTGATTCCTAGCACTCACATGGTGGCTCACAAACATCTTAAACTCCAAACCCAGGTGATTGATTCAATGCCATCCTCACACCTTGATGGGCATCAGACACATAACATAATACACATACATACATACATACATATATACATACATACATACATACATGGAAAAGAATACACATAAAATAAATCTTTTTGTTGTTTGATTGATTTGAAATAGGATTTCTCTGTGTAGTCCTGGTTATCCTGGAACTCTGTAGACCAGGTTAGTCTTGAACTCACAGAGAGCCACATGCCTCTGCTTCCTGAGTGCTGGGATTAAAGGCTTGTGCCACCATTGCCCAGCATTTTTTTAATAAATATTTTTTAAATGATAATTTTTTTTGTTTTTTGTTTTTTTGAGACAGGGTTTTTATGTATAGCCCTGGCTGTCCTGGAACTCACTCTGCAGACCAGGCTGGCCTCAAATCAGAAATCCTCCTGCCTCTGCCTCCTAAGCACTGGGATTAAAGGCATGCACCACCACTGCTCAGTGATATTTTTTTAATATAGAGTCTAACTAAATTGCTCAGCTTAGCCTCAAACTTACCACCTTCCTTCCTCAGTCTCTTGAGTAGCTGGTATTATAAGTGTGTGCCACCATCTTGGGCTCTCTATTTTTATTTATGAGAGAGGGTGTGTGTCTGAAAGTCAGAGGACAACTTGTAGGAGTCAGTTCTCTCCTTCCACCTTTATGTTATTCTATCTACTTCAGCAGATCTGCTGACAACATTTTTGTAGACTGGTAAACCTTATGAATATATAATGCTAAAAAACACTATAAAAGCAGCCAGCGTCTAGAGAGATGTCTCTTGCAGAGGACCATTGTTCCATTTTCATCATCCATATTGGGTGGCTCACAAAGACATGTAATTCCAGCTCCAGGGGAGCCTCTTCTGGTATCCATAGGTACCTACACTCACACTGACACACACACACACACACACACACACACACAACCTACCACCAAACAACAACAAAAACCAACCAACCAACCAACCAAATAAACAAACAACCCAAAGCAGCAACAAAACCCCAATAGCAAAACCAAAAACAAGTAGACCCAGTGGTAAGCTCTGTACACCAAGCATTGAGGAGGCCCAGATGGATCTGGGAATTCAAGGTCAGTCTGGGTTACACGGTAAGACTATCTCAAAAGCAGACAAACCCAACATGGCCCAGAAGAAAGAGATGCACATCTTTTACAGGGGGACGGACAGGATGGACTTTAATTTACAAACTAACACTTTTCTAAAATAATTATCCACTCCTGCTAAGGAAATAGGAAATGAAACATTGAAAATAGCTTGGATTTGGAAGTGGCCTTCCTATGCTTTTCATTAGAGGATAAAAAGCAATTATGTAGAAGATCCTCATTGGCAAATATAAAAACCATGGAATCCTATTAATTCACAATAGTCAGTAAGAAAGCTAAATTGAAATAAGAGCTTTGAATTATGTAACAGAATTACTAGCCCTCCCCCCACCCCCATTAATCTACCTATGTCTCTTCCATCTTCCAGTTTACCAGGTAGAAGAAAAGGGGCCCATCCTTTTGCTGAGAATTGAACCTATGACCTCACACGGGGTAGGTTAGGGTTCTTCCACTGTCTTAATTTCGTAATTGCCTGTTGCTATGATAAATTATTCTAACAAAGAACAACTTAAAGGAGAAAAGGTTTATGTGACTCACAGTCCGGGTGAGAGTCCATCGCTGTGGGGAGTCCGGGTGTTGGATGTGAAGCTTCTGGGCACATCACAGCCACAGTCAAGAGCAGAGCACATGGACCAGTGTGTGCATGGACCAGTGTGCTCAGCTCACTGCTCAACTCTCAGTCCAGGATCCCTGGCCCAGGAACGGTGCCGCCCACAGTGGGTGGGTTCTCCCACCTCAACCAACACAATCAAGATATCCCACCACAGGCCAACTGGATCTGACAATCTCTCATTGTGATTCTTTGCCCTGGTAAATCCAGATGATGGCAAATTAACAACACTAACCTAATTGACACCTCTAATTGACCTATACCTCCACTTAGGAAGAGGAGCTTTCTGCAAAAAAAACAGAACCCATAAAGGCCAAAAGACTGAGGATTGGGACTATGAAATATTGCTGTTTTCCTTCTTATTTCCTGAATATCTCCATCTCGTCCTGTGATAAGGAATTTGAACAAAATAAATGAATAAAAACAGCCAAATGTGGTGGTAGACACCTACCTATAATCCTAGCATTGGGGAGGCTGAAGGCAGGAGGAGTCTGGACAACAAACAGAAATTTTCAGGCTAGCCTCAGCTACATAGCAATACTGTGCCCCTCTCTCTCTCAATTATTATTGGTCTTTTTTTTTAAGTCCTGGCTCACACTTGCTATGTAGACTAGGCCAGCTGACCTCAAACTCACAGAAACCTACCTGTGTAGGTTTCCCTCCCAAGTGCTGGAATTAAAGATGTGTGCTACTACACCAAGCAACAGCATTTTTAAAAAAAGATTTGCGGTGGTACATAATTGTATCCCATTCAGGAGGCTGGGGCAGGAGATATAGAGTTCAAGATCAGCTTGGCCTACAGGGGAAGGCTGTCTCAAATAAAATAAAAGCCCAGTATAAATGGAGTTAAGCAGGGCTATATTTAAATCTCCCCTCTATAGCATTTTATTTAAAAAAATTACTTATGATTAAGCATAAGAGTACTTGGTGATACACCTATGATTCTTGGAGGACAGGATTGTTCTAGGTTCTCTGTAGGCTTTATTTAGTATTACAGCTACAGGGACTAGGAGTTCCCCAAGTAATTTCTGATATTCATACTTCATCCCATTAACTGGCAGTGGTCTTGGTAGCTATCACAGCCTGAATTATGAGCTATTGTGTTATAGTTAAAACCAATTTGGCTGTTTCATGGTGTGGTCTTGTCTGAGCTGATCAAATGACTAGTCAAAAAGAGAGGTTACATATGATACAGTAAGAAGGTTCCACTTTGACTAATCTTTCCATTGAAAATAAAAATATAGCCCCATTATCTAACCTGTCTGAGCCTGATGCAGACTGTGATCATCATGCCTAGTGCTCTACCTCACCACACCGATGCATTGCTTGACTGCAATTTATGGTTTTGTGCCTCTCATTGGCCTCTGGCACAGTATGTAATTTCTTCAGATTCAAGGACCTGCTGTGGCTAGTGGAATAAGGCAAAAATAACGAGGTATGTGTGCATATGGGTGGAATTTGGGAGTGGTGAAAATAGTTACTCTAGGCAAAGTATTCTAAACTTGGAGATTATGCTTTAGGCTTAAAGTAAACAATCTGTAGGTAACACATAGAACAGAGGGTATTCCACTACTGCAAGATAACCCAGCTTCCTGCTGTTAAATTAGTAGAAAGAAACTGGGCATGGTGGTACATGCCTGTAAGCCAAGTATTTAGGAGATAGAGGCAGAGCAGTCAGAGCTTCTAGAGTTCTCAACCTTCCTAATGCTGTGGCCCTTTAATACAGTTCCACATGTTGTGGTGACCCCTCCAACCATAAAACTATTTTCTTTGCTACTTCCAGAAATTTTGCTACTGTTATGAATTGTAACTTATGGTCTTAGACAATCCTTGTGAAGGGCTGTTCAACTTGTGCTCCAAAAGGGTCACAACCCACAGGCTGAGAACCACTGTTGTAGGTAAAATCTGGCAGCATAGTGTGCTTGAGGGCAGCCTAGGATACATAAGACCCTATCTTTAAAAAAGAAAAAAAAAGGCAGCAGACAATAGGAAGAATGTGTGCTTCAATAGGACATTAAACAGCTCTCCTTAAGCCTTCTGCCTTAAACTATGTGTTTGTTCTAAGACGCCAAAGTGGGAAAAAAATGTGCCTTTGGTATGGAATCTGAGATTGAAGGGTCATTCTAGTGCAAAAGATGAAGTGGGTTGATTCAGTCACTGTAGCCATGGTGACCAAAGATGCGTGAGTCTTTTTAAGGGAGGCTCTGTGCATGAAACTATTAAAGAACTATTCTCATTTGAGTCCTGATCGGTCAAATGTGACAATGCAAAGTTCTCTGAGTGGGGGGGAGGGGGGAGGGCCGAGTCCTGTTACTATGATCCCTTTCTAAGACTAGGCTTCTCCACGGAGGCCTCCCAAGCCACCATGGGTACTATGATGTCTTGGAGAGGAAGCATCTTTATGATTAAAACAAACCAAAGAACTTGCTGGAAGAAAGCAGCCTACCAAAACGCTATTTGCCCACTCTCTGGCCTTGCTCATTTCCCATTTGCCCCACTCCCCACCCTATACACCCAAACCTGCAGTGTCTGCTCTTCCTTCATCCCATTATAAAGAAGGGGTAGACCTGGAGGCAGCACTTGGGAGGCAGAGGCAGGGGGATCTCTGAGTTCAAGGCCAGCCCAGTCTACACAGTGAGTTCCAAGACAGCCGGTAACACAGAGAAACCCTGTTTTGAAAAACAAAAATGAAAAACAAACAAAATACCCCGAAAACAAAGTCTTACAAGTCTTATGGCTTCTTCCTTTATTTTGAAAAATAAAACATTTTAAAACTTTTATTTAACATGCAGATGTCATATGACAATTTACAGGAGTCGGTTTTCTCCTTCCACCATGTGGATTTCCAAGAATTAAAACCAGGTTGTCAGGCTTGGCAGCAACCTTTTAGCTGCTTAACCATCTCACTGCCACTCCTTGCCCCAACAGCCCACCCCTGGGCCCTTTTGAGCTCTTGATCTCAGTCTCTACCTCCCAAGGGCTTTAACATTTTTTTAATGTTAAACCACATTTGAATTTGGATGCATAGAGAGGTATGGACTCTTCACATTGCTCATTAATCATGATCCTACAGTGAGTGGCTCAAGAACTTTTTTCCTGGTATTTTTAGGCTTTTCAGTTTGAACAGTTAATTTTAATTTTAATGATAAGTAATATACTGATACATACCTAACATAAATGTTTACCTTCATTTTCTTCTTCAGGAATAGGCAGTACTGTGGCAGAAGTCCTTTTCCTGTCAGTAAAGAGGGCCCCGAGATTTCTTTTATGTGTGTAGTGCATACGTCTGTGTAGGTTAGTGCACGCTGAAGCCAGACTATCTGCTGCTGCTCTCTACCTTATATTCTTTGACAGGGTTAGATCAGAGATCACTGATGGAGCAAAACTAGATGGCCAACAAGCTCCAGACATTGTGTTGCCCACCTCCCCAGTGCGCGGTAACAAGTGTGTCCAAAACCACAGCCCATACATGGTGGTGGAGATCCAAACTTAGGTCCTCGTACCTGTACAGCAAGCACTTTACCAACTTGGCCTTTACCCCAGCTTCCTTTTAAAATGTAGTGCATGTATAGTGTGTACATTTGTGGGTGGGGGGGTACTTTGTGCAGAGGATTCTCTCCTTCCAGTTTTACATAGTTTCTGAGGATTGAACTTGGGTGGTCAGACTTTTACAGAGCCTTCTGGCTGGACCTAGTCCCAAGTTCCTAACTCCTCTAAACCAGCACTATAAAGTGCCACCTTCTGTGTCCCAAGCTCTTCTTTGTGAAGATTGCTCAATGATTCATGAGAACTTCTACCACAATGGGAAGACTTTACATCTTTACTTAAAGAAGGATGGCATGTAAAACTACAAAAATGTAATCATATCAGAGCAAATAAAGGCACAACATCTGAATTTATTTACTTATAGATAAAAGCTCACTGTGTATAATCCTCCTGTATCTGCTTCCAAGTCTGCTGGGATTATAGCTGTGTACTACATGCTTCATATAACCCAGGACTTGTACAAAATTTAGAGACAAGGCTACACTGTAGATATGATAGCTTATGGACCTCACCTAGATACAATTATAAGTAACAAGCTATGCCACACACCATGGGGCTATGTGGTTTATTTACTGTAGTTCTGGGGATGGAACACAGGACATCATATATTCTAGGCAAGTGTCTTACCTCCAACTTCATATGGAATCTTAAATTCAAGTTCAAAATTCATGTCCAATATCTCTACCTCCAACTTGGCTGTCTAAATTCACATTACTCCTAAATTCAGATGGGGAATAAGCAGTTGCTACTCATGACTTTTTGGTGTCATAGACAGGTTTCAGGGTCAACAGTTTTCATAATGGTTGCTTGGCTCTACCAAGAAGTTTGCTACAATGGCCTCAAACTTTGCATTTCTCTTGTATTAATAGCTAAACATGGCAACTTATGTATTTTTTTATAATTTGCAAAATTATTTTTGTATGTTTATGGGTAAGAAAATATATCAGTGTATTGGCACAATCCCCCTCCCCCAAGGCACAAACAAACATTCTTGCCCAGGTATACATACTGAAAAAATATGTAAGTAACCATTTATTACTTTGTCATGTTGAAGAAATTTTCATTGCAAGCGATTTTTTTTCTGTCAAACCATCTTGGCCAAATTATCTCCTGTGAACAGGAAGCCAGGAAAGCAGCAGATCAGGATGTAAACTGGTGCAGGGAGGTGATAAAAGGTTCAAAATAGTAAGAGCTGAGGAGACAGTTCAGAGAGGACCTTGAGCTCACCTTACTGTGACTGAGTTACTCTTCAAAAAACTTTAGAGCTCCAGAGGAAGGCTTCAAGCAGCAGCAGGACCATAGCTGACTTACACCGTGAAACTAGACGAAGATGCTTGGAATGAGCACTCTTCAGTTTAAAGAGGGTCTTCAGGAGTAGCACGTTTGGTCTTTGCTTAGCTAGCACTTGCTTCATACATGGTTCAGTTCTACCCAAGCTCGGCCCCTTCCCATCTCTCCCTCTTATAGACTTTACAAGAACAAACTATAATAGTGTTTGTAAAACACTTGTAGATGTTTCTAAGGATTACCAATCAGGATTGTTTATTTGGCCTGGCATTTGTAAACTTCATTTTCCATATTTTGCATTAATTAGAAATTGTGTGGGGTATGTTCTTGGCTGAATAAGCACTATGTTTAAAAGAATCCTTTCTTATGTTGTTAGTAAACTGGGGATAATAGCAACTTCCTGTTTTCTGTATCACAAAAAGTGAAAGAATTGAGGGAATGTAAGCAGTTTCACATTTCCAGAGGAAACACGCTGTGATTTTTCTTTTCCTTTCCAAGTAAGTATATAATCAGTAGTTTTCAATTTTGTACTTCTTCTGCTGCCACTAATTTATGGAGTTGTAAATCTTACCTTGAATTATTTTTTTCACTTCAACAACAGTAAAGATTACCTGAGGCAGATGCCAAATAATCACCCATTTACTAAACTTTAAAAAAAATGTGAATTCTGGGAAACTTGCTATAAAGCTAATAGCTATAGAAAGCATAACTCTTGATAAAATAAGAAACTAGTTGGTGACTGGATATTTTGCTTTTTCTGACCATGCCATTCATTAGATGGGTGCATTCAGAAAATAATTTTTTTTTTTAAAAATAATTTATTTTTTTTAAATGTGCATTGGTGTTTACTGGAATGTCCATATGAGGGTGTCAGATCCCCTGGAACTGGAATTACAGACCAGACAGCTGTAAGCTGCCACATGGGTGATGGGAATTGAACCTGAGTACTCTGGAAAAACAGCTAGTTTTCTTAGCCACTGAGCCATCTCTCCAGCCCCAGAAAACATCTTTTGGCGTCTCTGGACTCCATTTTATTTTCTTGAGACAGGGTATTGCTGTTTAACCAGATCAATCTGGCAGTGTCTCATCCAAGCCTATCTTGAACTCATGCATCCTCCTGTCTCAGCTTCCCCAGTGAGGGGATCATAGACATATGCCATGACTCACAGCTTTTCCATTTCCATTCATGTTACACGTCTGTGAAGAGATGCTGTCACTCTCCTGCTCTCAGCTTTAGAGTTTTCTTTCCTCCTTCCTTCCTTCCTTCCTTTCTTTTTCTTTTTGTATTTTTTTTTTAAGACAAAGTTTCACTATGTAGCCCAAGCTAGCCTAAGACTCTGAGAGCTATCTGCCTGTCTCCCAAATGGTGGGATTAAAGATGTAAACTACCATGCTAGGAAAGTTTAAAATAAATTAATAGTGAAAAATATGAACAGTTTATTTTAATTTATTTAACAATCTAAGAAATTCACAGTACGAACAGTTTTGGTGTAGTTGGGATTTGGGAATCTCGGTGCCTTTAATGTGGCAGACTTTGTAAGTAAAATGCATGGGTACTTTAGATAGCATGTGTGAAGGAATCTCTCTAAAACTGACCTCACTGGTTCCATTCTCAGCAAACCGACCTGGTTTATTCAGCATGGCCTTTATTGTTCCTAAGATTATGTTCTCTTTTTTGAAAATAAATGCATGACCACAGACAGTATTAATTTGTCAGACATGATGTCAGGGCCTCCCCAGCTACATGGGTTTTGTCCTCTCCATCCCTCATGTTCTTACAAAAGTGCACTTTGATCCCACAGGAACTTTAGCAGTTTCCTGGTGAGATGGAGATGCAGCCTGCTATCCACCTGTGTCTGGAGGAAGTGCGTAGTGGTCTCTAAAATGTTAAATCTATGTTCCTTGGTTTATTTCCGAATGTGTCATGGTTTAAGTTTGAATCAGGACTCGGTGCTATCTAACTGTTTTCTCCGAATCACCTGCCCTACTGTTTTGGTTTGTTGTTTTGTTGTTTCTAGTTCTGGCTATCATATAAAGTCCTTGTGCCTCCGAGCTACATGGTCAGTCTTCTGCAGTTCTTTGGATCTTTCCCTCTTATGCATCCTGTAAAAATAATAGTAATATTAATTCACGGTCCAGCATGGCTCAGTAGGAACTTGAAGCCAAGCCAGACAACCTGAGTTAAATCCTCAGGTCTCACATTGTGGCGAGGACTGATTACCTAAAGTAGTTTCTTCACACACACTAAATAAACATATTTAAAAATAAAGTATTAATTCATAAAACTTATGGAGGCCTTTCAAAGAATTACTAATAACTTTTACAAATACTGTCTCATTGATTATCACAATAGCTCAGGCTTCTCAGTACTATCTTTAACTTACTCTGAGGAAGGACTTAAAACCAGAGTTCAGTTAATTAATGGCCCAGAGAGCAATTATGGGGCTAGGTCCTCTGATTCTAACCTGTACTCAACTCACAGCATTAAGTCCCTATCAGCTCCAAGCCAGGTCTTGTAGGGTCTGAGTCTTCAAAATGTTAATAGCTCTTTCTAAAAACAAAATTATAACATGACATATAACAAGAATATAATCTTGCTCAATGCCTTGGAAGTAGGTGCTAATGGGTACTCTTTAGGGTTTTTTGTTTGTTTTGTTTTCGAGACAGGGTTTCTCTGTATAGCCCTGACTGTCTTGGAAATCACTCTGTAGACCAGGCTGGCCTTGAACTCAGAAATCCGCCTGCCTCTGCCTCCCAAGTGCTGGAATTAAAGGCATGTGCCACCACTGCCCAGCTACTTTAGGGCTTTAGATTAAGTTTTATGGAAGAAATCTTCTATTTATTCTCTCATGATGTCATAATAATGTGCTTTTGACCATATTCCTCCTCCATTAGCTTCTCTTTTTTGTTGCTCTCTTTTGGTTTTTCGAGATAGAGCTTCTCTATATAGCCTTGGCTATCCTGGAACTTGCCTTGTAAACAAGACTTGAACTCAGAGAATCTAACTGCCTAAAAGTGTTTCTTAAATGAATAAAACCTAAGTGAAATAAGAACAAAATGGGCTGGAGCTACAGCTTAGTAGCAGAGCACTTACCAAAGCACTGGGGTGGGGGATGAGGTCTGAAGTAAATCTTAATTGTATAACTGTATCGTCATAGCAACCGTGTAAGGTAGGCTATGAGCTAGGTATTACCTTTCTCATAGAGTGGAGAATGAGGCTTAACTTGCCTAAGGGCACATTATAAGTAAGTGGTCAAGTATCAAAGATGGAACTCTGGAGACCTGGCTCCCAGATTTCTATTGTGAATTTATCAGTTTCCCACTACATTCCATACTGCCTACCCTGAAATCAGGTTCATAACTGCAATCTCAGTGTGCAGAGGTAGAGAGAATCACAAGTTTATGAGCATCCTCAGATACACAGGTAAGGTTTCAGGTCAGCCAACAAACAAAACCACCCAGAAACTTCCCACCTCCCTAGCTCACCTTTTCAAACCATCTTCCTGAACACTGTTACCACCAGAACACTCCAGGTGCCCCCATCCCCCTTTTTGTGGTGCTGAAGATCTAAACAGGGGCCAGACTCGTGCAAGCTAAATGTTATACCACCGAATATCTTATCCTAACAATCCTAAACCACTAATGTTTTAGGTTCCAACCACCCCAATGAACCCTTTATACTGAAAGGAGGCAGAGGGTAGGTGACAGCACACAGGGCCTTTTTTCAATCTCTGGTTCTTCATCCACAAAACAAAGTATAGGGCCTATTTCAGAGGGTTAGGAAAACTAGTGTAGGTGAGAAGAGGCCAGAGAGCAAACGACAGGGAGGGCAGGATCTTGGTAGTCAGCAAGAGCCTTGGAAGTCAAAAGGCCTGGCTTCTTTAAAAATATTCTCACTGGGTGTGATGAAGCACATGCCTTTAATAGCAGCACTCCCAAGGCAAAACCAGGTGGATCTCTTGAGTTCGAGGCCTGCCAAGGCTACATAATTAGACCGACCATGTCTCAAAACACAAAATTAAAAATATTGACACCGACTGTGGTGGTGCATGCCTTTAATCTCAGAGATAGGGAGGCAGAGGCAGGTTGGGTTTTTTGTTGTTGTTGTTGTTTTTGTTTTGTTTTGCAGGTTTGATCTTAGTTCAAAGCCAGCTTGATTTACGTGGTGAGTTCCAGGCAAGGTGGAGCTATATACACATGAGACTATCTCAAAAAACAAAACAAGAAATCAAAACCAACCAACCAAACACCCAGCTCATAATAATAAAAATATCAAGGGTCTGAGTCGTTAAGAATACTCACTAGTTTATCACTTTAAGAGACTTTGGTATCTGGGCTTGGTGAAGAATCGAAAATGGTTCGTGACATCGGGCTTTGTAGCTTTGACTTTAAATGCTGGCCACTTCCTAGCCTGGTGACTTCTGCCAGTTAACCTGTGAAGCCCGGGATTCCTTATTTACAAAATCTTCTTAGCACCTATCTCATTGGGTTGTGAAGATCACACAAGATAATTCCGGTGCAGTGCTTAGCATGCCACAGTCCCAATCCCACTAGCTATACTTCCGACCCGTCCCCCAAATCCAGTGTTCATAAACTTCTGACCTGAGAGCATGCCCACTTTTGCGTTTCCAACGTACACACCCTCTGCCCCGGGGCCAGTTTCTCCTGACCAGCTTGTCCTTAAACTACGCGTTCATCAAATGCCACAGGTCAGGCTCTGTGACGAGATACTTGCGTAAAATTGCACATTAAACTTCCTAACGCCTTCACAGTGGCTGATGTAGCGCGAGGAAACAGGCCCAGAGGGTTCCAGCAACTTCCCCAGGTCCCCGAGCCCGGGTTCCAGGCCCATGTTGCAGTCTACCAGCGTCCATTCAAATGCTGTCCAGTTCCTCGACTCCGCCGGTCCATCGCCATCGCCCTCTGCACCTCAGGGTCGGTCTCTGGGCAGTTTTTCCCTTTCCTCCTCCAGAGCCTGAGGGGTGAGGCCCGCGATGGCGTCCCCGGCACGCGCTCAAGGCAGCTACCCCTCAGAGCGCTGATAAGCGCCCGGGGCTGTGCAGGGTCTCCCGGCCGCGGCGCCGGGTCACGTGGCGGGGGGGGGGGGGTCGCCAGCGCGCGCGCCCGAGCGAGCGGACACGCGCAGCCCGCGGCGTGTGGAGGCGCGAGACGCCGTGCAGGGTGTATGTATGGCAGGGAGGGGGCGGCGGCCGGGAAGGCCGACTCCACCCCCTGTGCGCATGCTCCGGCCCCCGCGGGTTATAAGGCAGCCGCGCCTGCCCCGCCAAACAAAGTGGCGAGCTGCGACGTGACTGTTCGGTCGTGGAGCTGCAGCAGCCAACGAGCCCGGCTGCGGGCAAGGGACACGAGCAGGACCCCCGGCTCCGAGGGATTGCGGCCCGGGCCGCCGCGTCACGCATACTCTGGGCGCCGCGAGACACACATAACGGTTAGTCCGGGTTGAGCGGGCACCGCTGCACGGGAACCGCGGTGCCCTTGGTGCCCCGGTGGGGTCGCGGAGTCCCGCGGGCACGCGGAGACTCTCGTTCCCCGGGCAAGGGTGGGGGGAGCGACAGGGCATCCTGGGCGCATGGCCCGGAACGTGGCGTGGGTGAAGGGGACCTTGAGGCGCCGGGCACAGCGTCTCTCCCGGCCGCGCTGCGGGCCCGTGGTCAGGTGGCGACTGCCGGGCTGCGGGAGTCGGTTCACGGTGCCCGGTGACCTTGGGGGAGACGCTTCCAGTGCAGCCTACTCTAAGCGCCTAGAGAGATGCTTAGGTCGGGAAGAGGGACGACCTGAGGCCGGTTCACGTGGTGCACTCCTGCCGCCTTCTGCTCGGAGGGAAGGCACTGGGGCGGGAGTTACTTAGGACTCGTGGCATACCCGCCCAGCCGCCCCCGTCTGCCAATCGGTGTCCCACCTGGTGACTTGCTAGAGTGGTGTGAGGAATGTGAGGAGCTGCATTGCGGACCGCCGGTACAACACTACGGGGTTCGAGTTAACTTTGAGGAAGGGGCTCTTTGTGGTCCAACCTGTGGCTTCGGCGCATCGGCATCCTGGGGAGAAGGTTTAAATATCCTTACCTTTGGTCAGAGCACGTTTTTCTGGGCCAAGTACATCCCTTTTCCGAGTGCATTTTAGCCTTTCTTTAGGGTGGCGTTTTTGGTGCAACCAGCAGTTGCGAAAACTAGCTTCTGATCGCTCGACCAGGAAACGCACGTGCTACTACTTCAGTCTTTTCCCGTTTTCCAGTGGCTCATTATAAACTGGCCGGCTACTGCTAGTAGTTACACAGTGACAAGCTACTTTTGCTTTTTTTACCCGTAATTAATTTTGAAATCTTCAGGCGTTTTTCAACTTAGGCTAGGGGTGTGTTACGCAGTGGTAAGAGTACCGTACCTGCCTGGCCTACCATGCCTGAGGCTCCAAAGTTTGATCGCCGGCATTGAAAAAAAAATTATTTTGGTTTTGAAATAAAATGAGTGTATGCTGACGTGTGAGATTAATAATTGTATGAGAGTTTGGGAAAGGTGGATAGGAACTAAGTCAAGCAAGGTGGGGTTTTTTGTCGTTTGGGTTTTTTGCTTCTTTTTTCAGCCGACTTTTTTTTTCTCTTGACTGTATCTCGAATTTATTTATTCATCATTCATTAATTTATTTTAATTAGTTGGTAAATGGTGCTCCTAAGTTCAAGTCTTCAAGATGTGTGTGTGGGGGAGGGGAGGGAAGGAAAAGGGGGGCAGGCAGTCTATGGCCTTAGCTTTTCGTAAATTAACTACAAGGTGTACAGGCAGGAGGTATAGGCTTTAGTGAGACCCTTCTCAAAAAACAAAGTAAAAATGACCAAGTTTTACAACTTTGCATTCCAAGTACAATAAGAAATGACCAATAATTCATGACTTTAGATTTTGGGGGTGCGGGGGTATCTGTATCCCTGGCTGTCCTGGAACTCTGTAGACCAGCAGAGAGATCTGCTTCTGCTTCCCCAGTGCTGGGATTTAAAGTGTCTGTCACCATGTCCAGCCTAGGATAAATTTTTAATTGAGTGTATTTATCAGATTGTGACTTTGTTAAGTATGAAAGTTCTTAGTTTGAGGAGCATTTTGAGAGTTTTAAAGATCTAGCTGTATGATTTACATAATCCTAAACAGATTAAGGGGGCAGGGCGGGGGAGATGAGGTGATGTCAATTTGGATACCTATATAACCTGGGGCAAAAATAGTGTTAGGTTAGTATTTTCCCATCTTGAAACTTTCATTCCCACTGTGCTTCAGGAACTTCTTCGTATGCATTTCATGCAAGGTCTAGGTCCCCATATAATGCCTACCTACTTGACTTTTTGACTAGGAATATGGAACTTGAACACAAAACTGAAAATTGTGGGTAGAGAAGTTAGGATTCAGCAGTAATGGATTCTAGTATTTACCCTTGGGTTCGTAGTCTAGCTGGAAAGCAGATGTAGTTAAGTACTCTTAGCACACAGTTTTAGGGGAAAGTAAGGTTACCATGGGAACAAACACAGTATTGTATAGGTGTGAGAAGATGCTCAATTTAAGGAAACAATAGGTATGCCTGTCTCTGAGGAAATGCTACTTAATCTGCAGTTTGACAAAGGGGTGGGAGCTAGTTTGGCAAAGGTGGTAATAGGTTGAAAGGGCATTTCAGACAGTGCTGGGGCCATGCAGAAGGTGAATTTCATCAAAAACTAAAACATAGAAAGGTCAAAAATAGTAAGAGGGAATAGAAGTGTTAGCAGTGGAGTATCAGTCGTTGTGAGGACACAGGAAGAGACTAACCAGTTAAAAGAACTTAGTACGGCTGAGCAGATTTGCATTTTAGTATCATTCTGGGGACAGCTGGTTTGAGGGGGTTCTTAGAGTGGGACCATATGTGAATACCTAGGGGAATCCTTGAGAAAAGGAAGGAAACAGGTTTTTGTGTAGGGGACTGGTTAGGTGTTGGAGGTGAGAAACAAGGGTGAAGTTAAGGATGTGGTTCATGTTGCTAGCTGGAACAAATATAAGTTTTATCTTCATTTTAACCAGTGGAAATCTTGAGGTAGTGTGACTATACCAGAACTACCCAACTTATAAAACTTGTAGATCAAATTCAAAGCCATTTCTGCCCTCTTGTCTGTTTTTATTGGTGAAGCTGATTTTTTTTAGTTTGTTTGTTTTGTTTCCTCATCTAATTATTTGGAAGAGACAGTCCTTTGGAAGAGACAGTCCTTTTTCCTTCCTCCAGTCTTCTCGGTTTGGGATTTTGAGTTTGTCCTCCTGGCATAGTTTAACCTGTTCTAATTAGCATAACCCACTGTTCTTGTGTTTCCTCTCATTGGGAGCTCACTTGAAGACCAAGCACTGCGGTCAGGTTTTTATTTCTGAGAAAAGGTTTAGAAGGGCAGAGCAAATATATTTCATGTTTGCTATTTCTACTTGAAGGCATGTGATGGTTTTTCTTTTTGCTGTATTCACAGTCTACTCTTGGTTTGAAAAGGCAGTAATTTAATTGCACTTTAGTTTTTACCAACTTTATATGTGCATGTTTACACATGAGACCCTCTCAGATAGCCTGGGCTTGCCTCACACTTTCTGTGTACCAAGATAGCTTGGCTTGGTAAGGCTACAGACATGAGCCACCTTGCCAGACTGTAATCCTATTTTTATTTAATATGATATATGAACTCTTATGTGAGTTCCAAGGATTGAACTCAGGTCATCAGATGCCCTTCAAGTTTTTTGTGGGGAGAAGGGGGTGTTTGTCTTTAAGCAGTGTACCTTGATCTACCTTTTCCAGTTAGCTCTGAGGCATTTAAGTTTAATGTAATACTTATTCTGTTTTTTACTTCTTCACCCTGAAACCCAAATCTTGGTGATTTCCACTGTTCTTCTAGGTAACCCTGCTTCAATACTCTTACATCATCTTAGTTCTCCCCCCAGTAGGCCTACTTTTCCCACATACATGTAGCTGCCACATCATCTCTGCCTCTCAGACTCTCTTCCATTACTAAAAAAGAGTTTCAAAGCTCAAGTCTCACAGTCACAGAATGAGCTCTTCTTCACCAAGTAAGGAAGCCTCAGCCTTTGAAGGATATCACTGACCATACACATAGATGAACAGGACCCAGTTCTGTTTATTGTCACACTCCTACCCTGTTGCTAATTACAGCCCATAATATTGTTCAATCTGATTTGACAGAATTAGCCTTTGTAGAGAAAAGAACTTTAAAATATTCTGGTATTGTAAGTTGCATAACTGGTCTTTGATTGAAAAACAAATCTTTCAGCCGGGCCGTGGTGGCGCACGCCTTTAATCCCAGCACTTGGGAGGCAGAGACAGGAGGATTTCTGAGTTCGAGGCTAGCCTGGTCTACAAAGTGAGTTCCAGGACAGCCAAGGCTACACAGAGAAACCCTGTCTCGAAAAACCAAAAAAAAAAGAAAAACAAATCTTTCCCATGTTTGTGTTTTGCCTCTGATAGTTGGTGGTGTTTGTGGGTTTGGGATGTTGGGGGTGTATATTGGTTACTTTCCTCATAGTTGTGACCAAGTTACCTACAAGAAGCAACTTCAGGGAGGCAAGCTTTCTTTCAGCCCAGGTTTTGAGTATCACATCAGAGTGAGGAAGGCATGGATGGCATCAGGAAACTGGTGACAGCATCATAAGGCAGCTTGTTCACATATGGCCAATCAGGAAGCAGAGCTGGGCTATAGACCTCCACGCCTGCTCCTAGGACACACTTCTAGCTAGGTAATATCTCATAAAGGTTCCTCAACTTCCCCAAACAGTGCCACCAGCTAGTGACTTAGTATTCAAATACATGAACCTGTGAGGAACATTTTGCTTCCAAATCATAACAGGATAGAACCTAGTACATAACAATGTATGGAACCTTTAGTCGGTTGGTAGAGGTAGTTCTTTGCAGGCCTGAGCGCTTGCGTTATACTCCTGGATCCACAAGGTGGCAGGAGAGAACCCACCTCAGGATAGTTTTCCTCTGACCTGCATGGGAGTGGTGTCCACACACCTTCACACATGTACATTCTTTCTCTTTGAATAAATTTTTAAAATTGAGAAGAAAATCACACTTTGTAAACTATCTTGAATAGTAAAGGCCTTTTTTTAAAAAAGGATTTTTCATGTAGCTCTGGCTATCCTGAAACTGACTCTGTAGACCAGGCTGGCCTCAAAATCTGAGGTCCACCTGCCTCTGCCTACCAACTACCATCCGGCTAGATTTTCTTTTTTAAATATTTTTAAATTACATTTCTTTAGCAAGAAAGGAGAGTGTGTGTTGGGGGATTCCTGTGGAGCAAGAGGACAATTTGCAAGAGTTGATTCTCACCATGTGGGTCCCCAGGATCAAACTCTGGTTGTCAGGCATGGTGGCAAGTGCCTTTAATTGCTGAGTCATCTTGCCAGCCCAGTTACTGAGTTTTGAGAACCAAAACAATGTTTTACCTAATTTTCTCTTCTATTTTCCTATAGGAAGGGTTTGTTTGTTTGTTTGTTTCTCCATCTTATCAGATATTTTAAACAGTCTACAGGATTAATCTCTAAGGTGTGTGGAGTTCAATAGAGTTTGTAAATTTGTTGGAATCTCAACTATGGCTCTGTTGTGTTAGTGCCTGTGACTTAGAAACTAGTAATCTCAGACTTTTATCAGCTGTTAGACACAGATTGAAATTGCCACCATTTCAAAATCACTGCTAGCACTTAACAATGTCTGATTAAAAATATTTTGACAGTTGTAATTTTAATTTTTTTATGCATCTATACATTTACTCTCATTTTGTTTTTGTTTTGTTTTGTTTTGTTTTTTAGAGGATAGGGCTCACTTTGTAGCTTAGGCTGGTCTTGAACTCACTATGCAAATTACAACTCCTCCTCCAGCCTCCAGAGACTGGGATTACAGGTGTACCCTGCCACACGCAGTTTAAAAGTGTATTCTGATGAGTTCCACAGGTGTTGCCAAAGTGCCCAGGAGTCTGGCACCCCTTAGGGAAAGCATTACTCCTGTTCCCGTCAGACCTATAAAGCCACCCAGCATCTTGTCATAGGATTATGTAATCATAATGTCACAGGTTAAGTCACAAATTCAAATAGAATATTTTTCAGTTAGAAAGTGGAGGTGCTACCAATTAAATGTTGATCTTAATTTGACTAGGGTTTTCTGGTCCTGTTTCCAGTAGGTTCACATCAGCAAATATACTTCACATTCGTTGAAATATTCATTCCACAGCTCAGTTGGAAGAACCTCAAAAGAGGTCATTGAACCTCAGCCTTGAAATCCTTGCAGATTAGAAGCACACATCCTTACCTCAGCCTCTTCTGATTCTATTAGTACTTACTCTTAGCACTCTGTCACTTAGAAACCTCAGGTGAGTACAAGGGAGGCGAGTGGTTTAATAATTACTCTAATTTCAGGAAAATCAGGTACTCATTTGGAAATTGTATATTTCTAATAAAAAACCCAGTAATTATTTTAATGACAACATAGTGTGAGGTTTATATCATCAGTAATTAGGAAGGCTATTTAAAGGCTGGGCATGTGGTTCGGTTGGTGAGAGCTTGCCTAGTTAGTTAGTGTTCAGTGTATTTTGCAATAAGTCTTTTACAAAAAAACACTCACAATATAGAACAGTATCACACTTGAACTGACACATTAAAAACTACAGTATTTATCTTTCAGGATCTGGTTTATTTTATTCAGCAAGTGTCCTGGGGTCCATCCATGTCACAAATGACAGAATTTTCTTTTTTCTATTTAGGCTTAAATTATTGTATGAATGTGTGCATAATGTATATATGCATGCATATATGCCATGCATGGCATTCATGTAGAAGAGAGGACAACTTTGGAGTCAACTCATTGAAGATTCCTGGGATCAAACTCAGATGGCCAGACTTGCTTGGAAGTACCTTTACCCACCAAGCTGTGTAGTGTCCTAACAGCAGTGTCAGCTGGGCATGGTGGTGCATGTTTTCAATCCTGCTGTTCAGTAGGCAGAAGCAAGTAGAAGTTTGTAGAGGCAAGCTTACATTTTGTGTGGTGTGTTTCTTTATGCAGTATGATTAAGATTATATGTGTTCTAATTGATGAGTGTTTTGTTAGTCAGATCCAGGAGTCATCTACTTTTCATAGATGCTTTTCCTCTCCCTCCCCACCCCCACCCCCACCCCGCCTTTTTTTGGTTGGGGGTTGGAGGGTAGTAACTGCTGGGGACTAAACCTAAGGCCCTACGCAGCTTAATTCATTCATATTCTCATGTGCTCATATTCTCTCTCTCTCTCTCTCTCTCTCTCTCTCTCTCTCTGGGGCCACTTGTACAACAAGAAGCTAGATCAAAACAGGAGGTTACCATGTTAAATCAGCCTTATGGATCTGAGTGTCTGATTTCGAAGCCTGAAACTAGTTTATGCCTAGTAATGTACGATGAGCTTTAGATGCATTCTATATCTTTTACTTTCACAACCTGGCTGCTGTCCCCTTTAGGAAGTAGTATGAGAGTACAGGGAAATTAATAGTTTCCTGGGGCTTTTGTAACTTCTCTCTGGAGAGAGTGAGGGCATGGGGGCTGGAATACAACCTTGGCTTAATAGTATAATGCATTCTTTCTGTCCCCACTCCCAACCCCTGTGTCTGTGTGGGAGAATGTGCGTGTGATAGTGGGTACCCACATCTGGATAGCCTGGTGCTTACAAACCACCCAATGGGTGGTGGCAACTGAACTCAGGTCCTTTGTGAGAATAGTACATGTTCTTAACTGAGTTATGTCTCTAACCACTGGTGTAACTTTTGGGGGGGAGGTTGGGGGATAGTCTCATTATGTAGATCTGGGTGTTTTGGAAATCACTCTGTAGACCAAGCTGGTCTCAGAATGCAGAGATCCCCCTGCCTCTGCTCTCGCATTCCCTTTTGGTGTTGTTTTATAGTCCTGTATAGACCCCCCAAGTCCAGGTATTTCTGGGATGCCTCACTAAGCTTAGTTTCTCTGTCCTCTTAGAAGGCAGATCTTACCATTCAGTCGCTGCAAGGCTGCTGCACACTCTAAGATTAAAATCTTAAAAACTTTTGCTCTATCATAAAAACATTGCATCTATCAGCCTCTGGATTTTAACGTGTGAGGTTTATATGTGTTCCCTTTTCCTGAACTACAGGCAAAGGGTCTAGTCCTGTAATTTTCTATTGGGATAAGGCCTTCTGTGTAAGAAGAAATGCTGGTGTAAATGGAGACTTTTAATCAGAATTTTGTTAATTGTAACAATTATTTGTCTGGTGGTGGTAGAATGGTGTTGAGGCTGTTTCAGAGTTTTTAAATGTTTGCTGTCCTGCCCCCCCCCCAAAAAAAACCAACCAAACAAACAAACCCCATTTGACATTCATTTACTTGTGGATCTTCCTAAAGCTACTTAAAAGTTAAATCTAGATTTTGTAGAAAAGCTTTTATTAACTTGATGAGGCAAGTCTTCGTGACTGAAAGTTAGAGCTGCCTTTTAATTGGGACAAGCCATAGCTGGCAGCTAAGCAAAAGGTTTAATCATGTTCAGCACGTATCGGTGTTCTAGTCAGGGCTTGATGTATTAGACAGCGCTGCTGCCTGTGTGTAGGTGTTATTTCGTATATGTAAATACTCTTGAGATCTTTGGGAAACTTTAAGAAGTATCTTTATGCTCAGGTAGAGGAAAGAGAAAATGAGTGCCTGGAGCACTTGTACTTTGCAGATTTAAATCCACCAGCACACCTATGTTAAGTAGCTTTTTTTATTCAGTCAAATACAATTTTTAAGAAACCTGTAAAGATGTTTTTATGTGGCCTGAATGAAATTTCCTACAACACACCCCCATACAGGTGGGCCCCTGGGCTATGTTTGTAAAAAATCGATCCATATCCTTAATATCTAGATAGAACTAAATATGGTTAAAAGCCATATTTTCTACAAACCTGAGGTCTTTGTTGGTCTGCCCCTATTACTGAGGAAGTGTGCAGTTTTACTCATCCCATGCTGCTCTGGGATTCACTGTCCCTTGCAGTAAAAAGCTGGGTCCTCAAAGGAAGGAAAAGTTTGTGACTACATAGAACTAGGGAGAGCCCTGTGTGAGAAATCAAAGCGGTTTCTGGGGTGAGAGAAAGAAGGAAAAGCAGCTCCCATGTCTTCTCTCTTAGACACCTGTACACATGTACATAAACTGTGGAGGCGTAATAGAGATTGGGAGGAAGGGGACAGACTGACACGAGAATGGGGGTGCAATATGAGCAAGTTGTGTGAAAATGTCAGTGACACTCATTTTGTACACTGATGATAACAAAACTGGGTATGTTTTTAAAAATCCCTATGAATTTCAGCACTTGGAAGCTAGAAGCAGAACCAGGAGTTCGAGGTCAGCCTCAAGTGCATAAGAGCTTGAAGTCAGCCTGGGCTACATGTGATCCTCTCTTAAGGCAACCAATTTTTAAAAAAGATCTTGGACCTTTTTAAAAAAGACCTTCTCCCATATGGACAGTCAACTCCTGCTTTTCTGATTTCCTAGTTAGAATTGGGATGGTTGTCACATTGACATGTGATTTTTATCGACAGAAATCTGTTTTGCTTGGTTGTTAAAACTGGCCACTTTTGTTTATTTTCCGTAAAGTGTTATTGCCCAACACTGCTAACAAGAGAACCATTTTTTAAAAATCACATAGAATAAACTACAAAGAAACAAAAGGTTGGAAACCAAAACAGAAGAGTAAGTAGTCAGTCCACTGGCACTGCAGGGTGACAGGTTTGTTGTCCTTGCCTCGCCCCACTTTTGGAGATAGGGTCTCACTGTGTATGCTTCCCTCACCTGAACAAAACCCAAAAGGCATTCCATTGTCATTCTGATTGTTAAAAGGCTTTTAGAGCAGAAAAGGGATTTGTGGAGGTTGTTTTGTTGCTGACACAATTTTTTTCCACTTTGTATCCTTCAGATACTAAATTTGCACTGCATCTTGGAATTCATCTACACTTAAAATGCCACCTGCGATTGGAGGACCAGTGGGATACACCCCCCCAGATGGAGGCTGGGGGTGGGCAGTGGTAGTTGGAGCGTTCATTTCTATTGGCTTCTCCTATGCATTTCCCAAATCCATCACTGTCTTCTTTAAAGAGATTGAAGTTATCTTCAGTGCAACGACCAGTGAAGTGTCATGGATATCATCTATCATGTTGGCTGTCATGTACGCTGGAGGTGAGTGCCGCTGCTCCTTTAACTCGCATTAGGCAGCCAGAGTCTGGACATTATAATATCTTGCTCAGTGTTACTTCCTAAAGTGTATTAAGTGTGCTTTTCATCCCTGATAACACTGGCAGCTCTTACTCCCTCATTCCATTGTGGCTTTTTGGAACAGAAATGAAGTGCAAACCTCATTTCTCTTGCCCTCTGCCAGATACTTGAAAAGTAAACATTTTTAAATATTGAGTTGCAAGATTTAAAAAAGTTACTGAAATGTCTGGAATAGGATAGTTCAAAGTCTCAGGTAAAGTCTGTAATTTAAGGACTAAGCTTGTGCGCACACCACGCCACTTCACTTATCCCTGTGATGTTATGGGCTCTAAAGCATTTTGGCTGCACTTAAACTTGAATTGTCTCTTTTTCCCTTTTTGTTTTCTTTGGCATGGTGTGGAGAAAGTAAATTGCTTATTTAAAACATGTTTATTTTACCTGGAGTCGTCAAACCACAGTTAAACATGAAAGTTAAACCTACCATAAAACTTGAGGTTGTTTCATAGGAATTCTGGGGCAAAGTATTTTTGTTTAGCCAGGTTGGCAGTGTTCCATGTTGTCTTGTGAGATATCTGACAAGATGGTTTTTTGCTAAGAATTTGGTGTCCCAGATTATATTCACATGTAGCTCTTTAACAGCCAACACGAAGATTCTGCTTTTCAATGGAGAATAACTTAGCCTTAGGCTGCTAAGTGGGTAGCAGATTGAGCAGTCTTTACTAAGTCTCTTGTGGACTCAGCTCGGGCTGCATGTTGCGAGAGAGAGCTCTAATTCTGCTGTTCTTGTTGATGTAATAAGCCCACAAACAAGCAGCACTGTGAGGTTAAAGTCATCATTTTTTCGGGGGTGGGGTGGGTAGTTCATCGTTTTGTTTTTGAGACAGGGTTTTTTGTGTAGCTTTGGCTCTGAAGAACCTGGCTGGCCTCCAACTTACAGAAATCCTCCTGCCTCTTCCTCCCAAAGGCTAGGATTAAAGGTGTGAAGCACCACAACTGGCTAAAGAAAAAAGATCTGAGTTGCTTCTTATTTGTTTTTCCCTTTTTTGGAGAGTTCAAATATAGAATTAGTAACACTAATCTAAACTTCATAGAACAGCAGTATTGCAATATTTATTTTAGATTTCTGACCTCATGAAATGTACAGATATTCTATCAATGTCCTATATAAACTGTAAACTTAAGTTTTCAAGTGACCTGTGATGTTATGAACTAGCTGTTTTCATTCATTAGGACTCGGGTAAGGGCCTGTTCCTTGTAGCCAGTACCTGCTAGCTGCCTCTCGTGGCAAAAGGAAAGATATGTTCCCCCAGGCCTCTTTCATTGATAAATGCATGAGGCTCTGACCTAATTATTTCCTAAAGATCTTGCCTCTCAGTTCTCAGTACTCTTGCTTTTTTGAGTTGAGTTTTAACGTGATTTTCCCCCTACCACGTGAGGATGGAACTCAGTCATCCTGTCATCTGCTGTCACCAGGCAGGTTCCAGTCTTCTGTAAATAGTCACCTGTTCCTCAAGTCCATATCTATGAAGTGTGAAACTCGATTTTTTTTTTAAATTCCAAATAAATGAATTTAATACTTCATTTTGTAACCAGCAGAAATTGTTTGTTAAAGTTAGAAGGTTTGCCTCACACAGTGGCATAAAATGCTGTTGTCAGTCTAATGAACCATGGTGGTGGACTTACTAGTTCTCTACTTGAAATGATCCACCTTCTCATTTAGCCTTTCTTTTACAGATATGGGAATTTGTACTACTACATTTTTGATTCTCTCCTAGGTCCTATCAGCAGTATCTTGGTGAATAAATATGGCAGCCGTCCAGTAATGATCGCTGGTGGGTGCCTGTCTGGTTGTGGCTTGATCGCAGCTTCTTTCTGTAACACAGTGCAGGAACTTTACTTGTGCATTGGTGTTATTGGAGGTGAGTGGCTACTGAATCATTTCCTATTTATTTTTGTCACTATTTGACAGTGCACTTGTCATTTTAGAGAACTGCTCACTGAGTACTAGTGAGGTGGCTCAGAGGGTAAAGGAAGCCTGAGTCTTCCCCTGACCCACATGGTTTAAGGAATGAACCAAATCTGGTAGGGTCAGTCTTCCACTCTCACATCATAGCATGGGCATGTGCATACACACATAAAATTGTTTTATTCACTTAGAAGACAGGGTCAACTGTATAGCCTTGGCTAGACTGAAACTTGCTACATAAACCAGGCTGGCCTCAAACTCAGATTTATCTGCCTATGCCTGCCCCTGCAACATGCTGGGATTAAACGGAATAAACTACTGCCATGTAATATGTAGTTATTGCTAATTTAATATGAGACAATTGCATCATTTTAATAGACAGTTGGTAGCAGGGCAGCATGGCACATGTAATCCCAACTCTTGGGAAACAGAGGCAGGCAGAGCCAGCCTGGCCTACAGAATGAATTCCAGGACGGCTAGGGATGGTGAGATAAAGTTTATGCAGTGATTCATGGGAGAGTGGCCATTGGCTGTTCTCCCCTTACCTCTTTTTCCCATGAGGAATAGGCTTTTATTACAATAAAAGGTTACAGTCACCCAGGTGACACTTCTGAAGGTTAAAGGTCTTCTCAGTTTTTATTTAGTCATCAAATTAGGAAAATGAGCTGTTGAATATAACATTCAAATGTATGACCTGCCACACGTTTTCTTCAGTGTACAAAACTAACCTTTGTTTGCTTGTTTAGACCAAAGAGGATGAGATTTTGTGTATTTTGTCATCATTTTCTTTCAGTTACTGTCACTCAGCATTTGAGACAGAAAAAAATTTGCCATGTCCAGCTCAGCTCCAGGAGTTGATCTTATTGGGGCAGTGAGGGAATGAGATGAAGGAAAGACACAGTACATACAGAGGAAAGCTGAGGTCAAATAGGCAACTCTGGGAATCTCGGCATGGTTGTTATACACAGTTGAACAAGGATGCAGGGTTAATAGTACATAGTAATAGTATCAAGACGGCTTATGGTATATAGTTGGATCAAGGATACGGTCACAAGCATCAACTTTCCTGGGGCTGGAGTTACAAGATGGTTATAAGCTTCCCAGTATGGATACTGGGACTCTAACTCAGGTCCTCTCCAGGAGCAGTACATGCCTTAGCCTCTGCCCCGTCTCTTTAGCTCCACTTACTCAAAGACTTCATGTCTTTGCTTGGTAAGTAATTTCAGAGATACTTCTATTTATAACAATGTGTGTTATCTTTGCTCCTTTCCCTAGGTCTTGGGCTTGCTTTCAACTTGAACCCAGCTCTGACTATGATTGGCAAGTATTTCTACAAGAAGCGACCACTGGCCAACGGACTGGCTATGGCAGGCAGCCCTGTGTTCCTCTCTACCCTGGCTCCTCTTAATCAGGCTTTCTTTGATATTTTTGGCTGGAGAGGAAGCTTCCTGATCCTTGGGGGCCTCCTCCTAAACTGTTGTGTAGCTGGTTCCCTGATGAGACCCATAGGGCCTGATCAAGGCAAGGTGGAAAAACTCAAGTCCAAAGAATCTCTACAGGAAACTGGAAAACCTGATGCAAATACAGATCTCATTGGAGGAAGTCCCAAAGGAGAAAAGCTGTCATTCTTCCAAACAATTAATAAATTCCTGGACTTGTCCCTGTTTACCCATAGAGGCTTTTTGCTGTACCTGTCTGGAAACGTGGTCATGTTTTTTGGACTCTTTACCCCTTTGGTCTTTCTTAGTAACTATGGTAAGAGTAAGCATTTTTCCAGTGAGAAGTCAGCCTTCCTCCTTTCCATTTTGGCTTTTGTTGATATGGTAGCCAGACCATCCATGGGACTTGCAGCCAACACCAAGTGGATCAGACCTCGGATCCAGTACTTTTTTGCTGCTTCTGTGGTTGCAAATGGAGTGTGCCATTTGCTAGCACCTTTGTCTACAACCTACGCCGGGTTCTGTGTCTACGCCGGAATCTTTGGATTTGCCTTTGGTTGGCTTAGCTCTGTATTATTTGAAACATTGATGGACCTTGTCGGACCCCAGAGGTTCTCCAGTGCTGTGGGCTTGGTGACCATTGTCGAATGCTGTCCTGTCCTCCTCGGGCCACCACTTTTAGGTATAGTATGTCTCCCTACATTTTTGGTTCTGATCTGGTTATAAAACTAATGTGTGAAAAACAGCTCTACCTTTAAAGCACAATTGAAGACTGAATCTTAATAATATTGTGCATTTCAGCAGTAGTCAGGTAGAAGAGTACCTCTTTCATGGGATCAAAGTGTACCAGTGACTGTCCTGACCCCTGTGCATCTTGGACTCGGAATCATGGGATTATTTTAGTAGCAGTTCCATAGATAATTCTGTTCAGTTACTTTAGTTTATGAGTCATTACATAATTTGAGAGCTTGGGTTACTAAACTTTTTCTTTGGGTTTTTTATTCGGTTTAGTTTTTTCAAAGCAAAGTTTATGTGTAGCTCTGGCTGTCTAGAACTCTATAGACCAAGCTCACCTCAAACTCCAAGATCCTTCTGCCTCCCAAGTGCTGAGATTAAAGGCATGCACCACCACCACCTGGCTTAAATTCTTTTTTTTTTAAATCCCATGTTGGGCTGATGGTGCACACCTGTTATTCCAGCACTTGGACGCTGAGGCAAGATGATTGTGAGTTCAAGATCAGCATTGGCCTGCACAACAAGATCCTCCCAATTTCCAACTTCCTTTTAGATATTCATGGTGATTGATTTATAGATATGATTTTAACTAACTTACTTTAAAATTCTTATAGCCAAAGATTGCCTGGACCTCATGACCCTTCCGTGTCCTCTCCTCAAGTGCTGTGATTATAGGCACGTGCCACTAGACTTTCAGATGCTTTGATAATAGTACTCCTCTCCAGCTCCTCCCTGGTGAATTGCCAGGTCATATCAGTTTTCACTCCCTACTCTTTCTAATCTGCCCCCTTTCTTTACCATGTCTACCACTCTTCTACAAACTCCCATCTTGCAGTGGCCCATTCCCTAATATGGCTTCCAAGGCTCTACAGAGCTTCTTCCTATGTGTCTCTCCAACCTGTTTCCTACCCTGGCTTCTTGCTCTCTGCTCTAGGATCCAGCCTTTGCTTTCCTGCTCACACCCCTGTGCCTTTGCAATGGCTGTTCTGCCTGGATCTTCTCCATCTTCTTTTCCTTGACTGATCCATCTTCCTGCTGTCTCAGCTCAAGTGATGCCTCACTTATTCACTAGTGTCCACTGCCTGTGTTCTGGTCCCAGACCTCTCCATGTAGCCCTTGTCAGTTTGTATAATAGCCATATAGAGTTCCTTACAAACTGGTCAGGTGACATCATTTCTATCAAACAGCACCAGCTTTTGGGAGAGGATATATGTGATGAGCCATTTTCCAAATTCATTTGGTGTCAAAACAGAGACTTCTTGTAGCACGGAGGTAGCGGGTACAGGCCTCAATTCAGACCCTGTGCTCCCTTCCTAGTCCTGTGACCTTGAAGCAGTTACTTGCTGTTGCTGTACTTGAATTTCTGTAACTGCTGGAAGATAAAATTGTGGATTTGGTGCTGAGAGTGTGCTGTTGGCTACAGAGCAGTGTTCTCCGGAAGTGCTGATAAAGAACTTTGGCCTTGGTGTCTGGAGTAGATCTGTGTGGCCTTGGACACTCTCAAACTTCCTTTGAATTACAATTTTACCCTTTGTGTGGTGAGAGAATGGATTATGATCTCTGACTTTATCTTTGAGATTTGCCAAGAGTTAATTGTTGTCAATTTGAAAATAGAAATACAAGGCCAGTCAAAATCAGAAATACTATAAATAGGAAATCTTGCAGTTCATTTTTTGTACTTGTGTGTCGTGGGCTCTTACTTTGGCATCTTTCTGAGTAGATCCTTGCACTTTCGGAGGTGTCCTTGTGTGCTCTTACCCACATAGCCTTGTCTTCTGATCTTTAGGCCGCCTCAATGACATGTATGGAGACTACAAATACACATACTGGGCTTGCGGCGTGATCCTCATCATTGCCGGTGTCTATCTCTTCATTGGCATGGGCATCAATTATCGACTTGTGGCCAAAGAACAGAAAGCGGAGGAGAAGCAGAAAAGGGAAGGTGATGAGACCAGCACCGATGTTGATGAGAAGCCAAAGGAGACAATGAAAGCAGCACAGTCGCCGCAGCAGAACAGCTCTGGGGACCCTGCCGAGGAGGAGAGTCCAGTCTGACCTGTGAAGCATGAAGAGAACAGCGTGTGACCCAGGACATCCGAAACCATTCTGCTGGCCTCTAGTCTACCAGTGGTGCTCAGTGCAGACAGTGGACATTTGTGTGGAAAACCTACCAGGTGTTCATTGGTGGGATTTTTTTTTTCACTCCTTACCAATGCCTGAATTTAAAATATACTATGCTTTAGGTAGGGAGTGGTTGGCAAAGGATATGGATGGGAAAGATGTAGTGATTTTGTTTGTTTGTTTGTTTTGTTTTAATCTTAGCTTTTAACAGTGTCATGAAGATTATAATATGTGCCTTAAGTTTTAGTTTTTAGAACTCTTTAGAGAGCCTTAACTTTTAAAACCATTCTGCTGAATTCATCTGTTTTAAATGTCATTTTAAAAGGAAAAATAATAACTAGCTTGCTTGAGGTAACTAACCTTAATCTTGTTTTGTTGTTGTTTGTAATGCTTTGTCAGACATTGTTAACAAAACATTTATGAATAGAGATATTGGTTAAAAGTCGCAGGTTTATAAAATACTGACTAAAGTATTTTTCTAGCATTATAGTTGCCTGGCATATCTTCCTGCTAGGTATATATTTAAGAAATTTGAAGCATAAAATTCTGGGAACATCTTGGCAGTTCCAGCCACAGCCTGTCACCTGCTGGGCACCTGGCACCTCTTCTCAAATGCTTACACAGCCTCGGGCTAAAGTGTTCTCACTACATTGCTACCTTTGCTCCTATTCAGAGACAGGAGTGGTTAGAGCTGATTGGCCAATTTTTAAGTCAACTGCAAAAAGTTAGTATTAACATCTACAAAACAATTCTTTAACACGTCTGATTTAATGTAGACAGTATTTCAAGCATCAGCTGAATTCAGCGTAGGTTTCCCAAAACCTTAGTTATGGTATGAGAATCTTAGGATATGTGTGGATTTGAGGAGCTCTGAGGTCTTGGTTCTTAGGTTTGAACCCAGGGCCACAAGCATGCTAAGCACGTGCTGTACCACTGAGCCTCAACCCACACGCACCCTGGAATCCTTCTCCTTGACCCCTGAAACCTTTCTCTTGATTTTTGATAGTTCCATTTGTATTACTACTAGTTTAGAGCTTTATGTGAGATACTCAGTACAGACTGAATGTATGTGCTTTCTGTTTTTTACATTGTTTTCAGTATTTGCAAAAACCAAGAGGGTCAGTGTTTGGCCTCGGGGAAGCCAATAAAGAGAAAATAGGGAGGAAGTTGGCAGAATGGGCTCGGGTTCAGTGAGAGCCCACCTCCCTGCACACACCAAGGCTTAAAGAGGAACTTCATCATGCTTACGATTATTTGACATAGTCTTACCTCCACATCTTAACTTTCGTGACCCTTCACTTACCTGAAATGTAGAAAAATGGGTTCAGTGTAAGGATAGGAGGAAAGATGGACCAGATTGGAATTAATAGTGTTTTTTTTTAACCTAATGTCTTCTAAATAGAGGCAGAAAAAATAAGACATATGACACTGAATTGTACTCAATGTGTTTAAAATACCATTGTAATTGACAGGGTGAATATAGATTTAAAACCTTGTGTAAGAAGCTGACTTTTTCCAAATAAAACATTTATTTTATTTTTAGAAAACGGTTCTTCCTCATGTTTATTTATGAGACATATCTTCCTTTGTATTAATTTTTATTTTAACCTTTCTAATACTGAATCATCAGTTTATATGCCTTGATTTGTACTTATGGTTTATTTCATGTTGATTTTTCTCCTTTAGTTAAGACAAGCAGGGAAGGATTTTAAGACCACATCTTGAACTGTGATCCCCTGATGCAGTTAGCCTTAAGACACTGTGGAAACCACCTTGCAATATATAGTGTTGTGGTGAGAATTTAGAGAGGAAACCTTGAAAGTTTAGACAGACATCACCTAGTTTGGACTCCTTCTGTGAAGCCATGTCATACTTCTGTGAACTTCTACTTTTTATAAAAATGAAAATCTCTGTTGATGGCAGAATTTTGAGCCTCGCGCACGTGTGTGTGTGTGTGTGTGTGTGTGTGTGTGTGTGTGTGTGTGTGTGTAAGGATTCCTGTCCCATCTCAGATGCTGAAGCTGCATTTTGCTGGGCAGGTGTGCCTTTGCTCAGAGTTGAGTCCCAGGATTTATGATGCTGGTTCACCAACACTCTTCAGAAAGGGTTCTTAGTTTATAGTCAAAAGCCAAAACTGCGATAAAACTGGAACTTGCTATTAAACTTTTTGCTAGCTGCTTAGTCCTATAAGGTTTCTCATTAAAGGAGCACTGGGTCCAGCACTTACTCTGTCACTGGGCTATAACCACAGTCCATCGGATTTACCTAAGATCAGTTTAGTGAAGCCTGTGTGGCACTTAGCAGAGGCCTCTGTCCCTTCCTCATTCCCTGTCATGGCTGCCAGCTGTGCTGTACGGCAGGCCTGGGAGCAGTGGGTGCTCCAATCCTTCCTTGTCCCTCACTCTTTGAATGCTGAATTTGTTTCAGGTCCTTTCAGTTCACATAGTTGAAGTAGCTACTGGGTAGTAGACATGAGCACCATGAACCATCACATACAGCAGACTAGGAAAATTATTTAACAAGTTTCAAATCATTAAACTTAACACTGATCAGAATCATTGTTGGGTCAAGTCAGGAAATTAACATCTTCACCATCTGAGAATGAATAGTTTGTACAAAATTACATTTTGAATTTTTTTTTTTTTGTTTTGTTTTTCGAGACAGGGTTTCTCTGTGTAGCCCTGGCTGTCCTGGAACTCACTTTGTAGACCAGGCTGGCCTCGAACTCAGAAATCCTCCTGCCTCTGCCTCCCAAGTGCTGGGATTAAAGGCGTGCGCCACCACTGCCCGGCTACATTTTGATTTTTTAGTTTATAATTAAATCATTTTCCCCTTTCCTTCCTAAAACCCCTCCCATGTATATAGTCTTCCTTATTCTCATTTGAACTCATGGCCTCTTTATGATTGTTAAATATGTATATGTATTCCTAAATATATAAATACAATCTGCTTGGTCCATATAATATTACTTGTATATGTTTTTAGGGCTGACCAGCTGGTATTGAATAACCAGTTGGTGTGTTCTTCTCTGGGGAAGACCTCCTTCCATATTAGCATGCCTGCCTATTGGTGTCGCTGTTTGTGTTAGCTCTTTTTTGAGATGAGGTCTCACTATGAAAGACAAGGCTGGCCTGGTACTAAAGATCCAACTGCCTCTGCCTCCCAAATGCTGGCATTAGAGACAGACTTTATCTTATGTTGAATTTCAGAGTGACAGACTTGATATTGGTTGCATGTTTATCAGAAAACAGGAATGCCTGAGTTTCACCCTCCCTAGCACATAGTTTACCATATAACAAATCAGGCTCGATGCCTGGAAGACATGAAGAAAGACGTTAATGATAGACTTGGGTAAACTGAATGATGTTTGACTACTTGATGGGAAATGACAACTCAAGCTTGCCAAGTTGTATCTGGGTTAGAGTGATGGGGGTGGGCGGATAGTTGGAGTGCATTACTTTTTTACACAGGGTCTCTGTGTAACTTGGCTCTCCTTAGAGCTCTGTGTAGCCTTAGGCTGGCCTCAACTCAGAGATATATCTGCCTTTGCTTCCCAAGTTTGGGATTAAACACTTTGTAGCAAGCTTTTAGATTCAGTCACTATTTACTCCATTCGGACCCTGTTGTCTGGGCTATGGTGACAAACTCAAAGGTGCAAACACCTGCATCTGTGAGTGTAGACTATGGAGATTGACTGGTTTGCTTTTGCTGTTTGGGTTTGCTTTGGTTTTTGGGTATGTGTGTGGCGTGTACACTTTATGTGAAATCTGAACTCACAAGCTTGCTCATCTAGTTCTCTTCTAGCGAGCCATCATTCCAGCCCCTAAAAGTATCAAATATGAAGGATACTGGCTTCCTTAGTTAAGGCTCAAGTTAAGTTAAGAAGTTAAGAAGGATACTGGCTTCCTAAGTTCCTTAGGAACTTCCTTAGTTAAGGCTCAAGTTAAGTTAAGAAGGATACTGGCTTCCTAAGTTAAGGCTCAAACAGGTTCTAAGCATCAGAATGTTTTGAGTCAGGTTTGCTCATCCGATTACTGTGATACCCCCTCCATGGGAAGAAATGCCCTCCTCACACTAAATGAGCCAACAACAAGGTGTTCTGTCCCTTGCCAAGTCCTTAAGTCAGGAGTCAAAGACGTGCTCCTTCAGGGGCCTTGCCACTTATTTGGCAGTACTGGAGGTAGATTCCAGAGCCTCGTGCTCTCAGACAAGCATTCTACCACCAAACCGTGTCTCCAGCCAGTGAGGAGGGGGTTTGGTTTGGTTTGGCTTTGGCTTGTTTTAATTTTACCCCACGCCATGTTGGACTTTGTTTTCCATGTAATTGATTTTGTTGCTGTTAATGCTGTATTAGGGTATTGAACCCAAAGCACATACTAGGCCCATGTTTTACCACTGAGTCCTAATCCTAACCCTAAAAGAAAAGCGTAATATAACCCTGGCTTTCAAAAGGTGATTTTAAAAAAAGAAATGTCCTAATGCACTTTTGATAAGAAAACAGTTGTCTCCTGGGCAAACAAAGTCAGAGTTGAGTGTGTTAAAGGCAGGAGTTGGAGGTCAGGAGCTGCAGAGATAGCTCAGGTCTAAAAAGCACTCCTGCCCTTTGGAGGTTCCTAGCACCCAGGTGAGGCAGCTCACAGCTCTGCCTCCTGCTCCAGGGGACCTGACACCCTCTTATAATATGTAATTAATAAAATATTGCAAATCTGGAATCAGCTGGGCATTCTATCGAACAACTTTAATCCCAGCACTTGGCAGCAGAGGCAGGCTAACCTGATCTACAGAGTAAGTTTCAAAACATTCAGGGCTACACAGAGAAACCCGTATTGTAAACAAAAAAAGCTGGAGGTAAACCTGGGCTACACGAGATCCTTCCTCAGAAAATTGCAGGTGAATTATTTTTGATATGGGCTTTTTGTTGTTGATGACGTTTGAGATTGGAACCAGAACCCTAACTAGGAAGGTGCATCCTTAACTTTTTTCTTTTTTTTTTTAAACAGACTAAACTTGAAATCCATATCCTAGCTGGTAAGGTTATTGGTTACTGTTTTTCTACTCTAAGAATTGCAGTCTGAGAAAATGGAGGTGACTGTGTGTGTGTGTGTGTGTGTGTGTGTGTGTGTGTGTGTGTGTGTGTGTGTGTGTGACTAAGGGCAGGATTAGGATTGCTGGGACTGGATGAAAGCTGTGTAGTGTATTGTCTGCCTCCTGAACTAACCCCAGGGCTTTTTTCCAAGTAGGCAGATGTCATGGAGTCTGCATTCCTATGGTTCCCTTCTGAGCAGCCTGTCCCAGGTGAATGATTAACCCCAGAAGCCAAGGCGCAGGAAGGACTCAACCCCACACGGGCTGGTGTGGAGCATTGCTCTCCTGAGATCAGCATCAGAAATAAACTCTAATGACACAAAAGGGTAGGGCTGAGAATAGCTCGGTGAGTGATAGAGCTGCATGCCTTGCTTGCATGCAGTAGGTAACAGGCCCAGTCCTAGGACAAACAAAAGTACATATCTTCATAGGTGTCCTACAGTCTACTTCTCCCTCGTGTATCCCAGGCAGGTGCCCACAAACTCACTGTGTCAGCGAGGTTAATCTTGGGACTTCAGGTCCTCCTGTCTCTAATCCCTAATGGGGCAATAGGCATTTTGCCATATTTGGTTTATGAAGTGCTGGGGATTGAACCCAAAACCCAGTAGGTGTTGGGTAAGTAAGTACTCTACCAACTGAGCTACATCTTCCCAGAAGCGCTTTACAGGATATTGCTGTGAGGAATGTGTGAAGGCTTCCAGCGTACCGCTGAGTGTATGGTGGTTTGAAAAAAAAAAAATCTAGGCACCAGGCGTGATGGCTCATACCTGTATAATCTATCTTTTAGGAGGAGGATTTTTTGTCAGTTTGCAACCAGGAGGCTGCAGAATAAAATAGTTGGTAATGTGTTTGCCTCATAAATAGGATTTTGAGCCTTAGAACACATTTTAACTGGTCTGCTTGAAATCCCCAGTACCTACCTGGGAGACAGAGACAAGAGGATCCATGGGCTCAATGCCTAGCCTGTCTAGCCCAATCTAGGCCAATGAGAGACCCTACCTCAAGGGAAGAGATAGTGTTCCTAGGGATGAGGCTGTCTCCTGGTGTCCTTGTTCATATATATTCTCCATAAACAAAGCACACTCATTAAAAAAAAGCTGGTGGTGGCGCACGCCTTTAATCCCAGCACTTGGGAGGCAGAGGCAGGAGGATTTCTGAGTTCGAGGCCAGCCTGGTCTACAAAGTGAGTTCCAGGACAGCCAGGGCTACACAGAGAAACCCTGTCTCTCGAAAAACCAAAAAAAAAAAAAAAAAAAAAAGCTGGGGAGTGATGAATGCCTTTAATCTCAGGAGGGAGGCAGTCCAGAGTTCGAGGTCAGCCTGGTGGTCTACGAGTGAGTTCTAGGACAGCCAGGGGCTACATACCCAGAGAAACCCTGTCAAGAAAGGACGGAAGAAATTGAATATACTAGAATATTTTGCAGTGCAAATATGCAGTGTAATAGCAAATCAGTAGTTATGGGCCTAGAAACAATGCATAAAGAGCAGCTGGTACGGCAGAGCTCGTTGCTTAACGACGGTTTTCAAAGACATTCACCAGTCTGAAAGCGCTGAGCCTGCATCCGAGCCAAGCATCTTCCTTGTCAGAAGAGGCCAGAGCAAGGGCTGAAGGTTGTGTCAGACAGAGGCTCTGGAAATAAACAGGAAGGAAAGGAGGCAGATCCTGGTGATCCCGGGGCCAATCTCAAGCATCCCACACAGAATGAGTGAGGTGACTTCTGTCCGCAGCAGTCCACAGTCTGGTTTGTGACTCTTTTACCTCAGCTTTGAAATTCATAACGTGATTTTTTTTTATGTGTGGCTTTCCTTTTGCTAATATGCTTTACTGATTCCAGAATTAAAACTTAGCATTTCCTGAGCTTACGCTGGCCAGATCCCAAGAGGAAATGGCTAGAAGCCATTAGGAGGGCCTGGGGGGACCTGGGCTGGGATTAACAGTCATCTGGTGTGCTGACCAGATGTCTGTCTGTCTGTGCATAATTACTAAAGCGAGACTTGTGACTGGGACTCTCTTCCCTACTCCTTTTTAAGGCCTGAGTGTTCTCACCAGGCTCTGTGAGGACTTTTTAGAATGGGAGCTGTGTAGATGGTAGACATTTTTTTCCCCTTTTAAATTCCAAGTACTGCACCAGGAAGGTGCTCGGCAGGTGTAGGTGCTGCCAAGCCTGACACCTGAGTTCCAACTCCAGAACCCTAGTGGGAGAACTGATTCCCACAAGTTGTCCTCTCTCTCTCTCTCTCTCTCTCTCTCTCTCTCTCTCTCTCTCTCTCTCTCTCTCTCTCTCCCTCTCTCTCTCTCCCTCTCTCTCTCTCTCTCTCTCTCCCCCCCTCTCTCTCAACACATATACAGATAAATGAAAATTTTCAAAATTAAATTCTTAATCCTTAAACTCTGCCTTGGGAGGCAAAAGCAGGTGGAACTCCTGAGTTCAAGGACATCCAGACCTACATAGACTATTTTGTTTCTCAGGTGGTAAGGGCCTATTGCAGTGAAGGCTTCCTAAAGCCAGGCACTTTGGAGGACACCATAGGTGTTCAGCCTTATCTCCTAACTCGCTCCTCATAATCTCTCAGCTGCCAGGTCTTATACTCCGTCCTTCTCTGTCTCACGCAGTCGGCCTGGTTTCTAACTATTTTGTATCCCATTCTAATACCATTGTCTACACGGTTTTTCTAAAAGGGCCAAATTTCTCAGCATTGTTACTTTAAAAAAAATGTTATCAACTTTTATTATAACTTTAAACAAAAGCAATAAAGATAAAAATAATAAAAATCATGTCACTCCTCTACCTGAATAAAACCTTACTGCTTGAGAATAAAGTCCAAACTCCTCGACCGGATCCATAGGGCCCCTCCCTGCTAGATAGCTCCAGTCCAGTCTCAAAGCATCTTCCCTCAGGCTAGTCCTCAGCCTACACCTGCGAGACCAGTTCCAGGGAAGCCCGCCCCCTGTTCCACAACGCCTCCAGTTCACCCTTCGCTCGGTTTGGTTTTCTGTGTCCCAACAGACTGCTTGAAGATGAGTAAGGAACAACATGCAAATGAGAGCCGCCTTTTGATTTTAGAGTCTAAGGGAAATTTCTGCGGGAGGTGGCAGGTTGTAGAGAGAAGGCAAGGAGAAAAGCTTCCCAAGCACTCTGAGTGGTGGGATGGATAGCAAACCTGCTACTCAGACCACGGGCCAGCCCTGGGTTAGCCTGGTCCCTTCTCCAGCAGTTTTCAGTCTGTTGGGAGCAATAAAAGGGAAATGCCTGCAACACACGATGAGGACCATAAAGTCCACAGACCAAATTTAACAAACGTGGAAGAGTGTGAGCAGTTCAATGAGTAGCCCGTGGGCTTGTGGCTGCTGCATAGGAAAAATGGACAGGCATGTGGTAGTGATGACTGCGGTGGTGGTGGCACACGCCTTTAATGCCAGCACTTGAGAGACAGAGGCAGAGGAATCTACAAATCTAATTCCAGGACAGCCATGGCTAATATAGAAAAAAAAAAGCTGTCTCTTAAAAACAAAACAAGACAAAAGAAAAATGGACTATATTTCTGTATGCTCACAGTCAATACAAACACCGGCTACTATGTAGATCCACAGTTTGAGAGTCCAGTCCAACAATGTACTCCCACTTCAGGGGTCAAATGCAAACAGGAGGCTCCCTAGTTAGCCCCAGCTTCTTGTTCTCTGACTTGGAGATGGGGGCGGGGGGAGAGGAGAGGAGAGGAGAGATGAGGAAAGGAGAGGAGAGGAGAGGAAAGGAGAGGAGAGGAAGACAGAGAGAGAGACACACAGAGAGAGAGAGAGACAGAGACAGACAGAGACACAGAGAGAGTGTGTGCATGGCAGTAAGTGCTCCCAAGTTGGTCGACGGGACACCTATTTTTGGTTTTGAGGAAGTCTGAGCCTTCTTCCAAAAGGTAAATGAAAAGTTTAGGCAATGTTGACTATGCCTAGTTAGCCTTGCACCCTATACCCCAAGCGAGACAAGGAAGCAGAAGCTCCAGCCTGAGCTGTAGTCCCAGTCCTAGGAAGGGTGCAGTGAGGGTGGGGAAGTTATTTGACGCTAGACAGGGAGGGTAGGGAAGAAGTCCCGAGAGAAACAACAGATGAGTAGGATCAGAACCTGCTCCCCGAGATGTCTGTAGCTCAGAGGTGGAGTGCCCACCTAGAATGCATAAAGCCCTGGGTTGAATCAAGAGTTTAAGTCTTCAGATCAACTATGTCTGCTTCTTCAACCACTTTTTTACCTAGACTGAAATATTTTCATTCCTCCCTCTCTCCTCTCCTCCTTCTCAGCAGTTCTAGGGATGGAGCTGAGTTTTGTCCCGTCCCAGCCCCTAGTCAGGGTTTTAAACTCACTTGTTTTACTGTGGGCATAGACAGTGTTGTGGCTTGGGCTGGGGATGGCTAACTTGATAGAGTGCTTGACTAGTGGGCATAAGCATTAGTGCTTGCTTGGTTGGATCCCAGCACTGCACAAATCCAGGTACAGCTGTGTACACCCACTACCCGACATTGAGGAGGGAAGAGGGAAGGGATTATCTTTGGCTACATTAGTAAACACACTAAAACATTAAATGGAGTTTCTTCCCCGTCTCTAGTTGCTGGGATTGCCCAGGTGTGGACATGCCGCCACACCTGGTTTATGTCCTTGAATACTGGGCTAGCACTTTACCAACTGAGCCTACATCCTCTGGCTAACCTCTGTAAAAATTTTAATACTTAATTGATTTGGCACCAAAACCAAAATAACTTGCAATATTGGATGAGTTTCATTTGATGTTTGTCAAAAAATTTTCTTGAGTCATTTACGCATAAATGTCAAGAATATTCAGCCAGGAGTAGGTGGGTGGTACCTGCTTTTAATCCCAGTTCCCCCCCCACCCCACCCCCAGGGTGGGTAGGGAACTCTTTCTGAGTTCAGGCTTACCCTGTTTTACATATTGATTTCCAGGACAGCCAGGACTACACAGTGAGACCCTGCCTCAAAAAATAGCTAAATAAATAGGAACTCTAATTAACAAAGTGTTGAAAGATACTAAGAACAGTAAGGAGCGCAGCACATAAACTATAGAAATAATGTATCTTTGTGTGCATGTTGAAAGTTATGAGTTATGAAAGCATATGGTGCTGTGGAACACTGAGAGGAAAAGTCACTTTGTCCCGAAGTAACAGATAGTTTTTAGGAACACTGAGAGGAAAAGTCACTTTGTCCCGAAGTAACAGATAGTTTTAGAATGAAAAAGGAGCGGACAGAGCAGAGGCTGGATGGATGGATGGATGGATGGATGGATGGATGGATGGATGATGGATGGATGGATGGATGGATGGATGGATGGATGGATGATGGATGGATGGATGGATGGATGATGGATGGATGGATGGATGGATGGATGGATGGATGGCTGGATGGATGGATGATGGATGATGGATGGATGGATGGATGATGGATGGATGGATGGATGGATGGATGGATGGATGGATGATGGATGGATGGATGGATGGATGGATGGATGATGGATGGATGGATGGATGATGGCT